>CM074189.1:19975019-21175019 GCA_037179385.1 Holothuria scabra
TATATATAGTTATATTTATATTTAGATATATATATATATATATATACATAATATAAGTAAGTCCACGTATGCTCCATGTAATATAAAAGAATAAGTAGAAAACACCACAAATATGACAATATTAGAGCACATACAAGATAAGAAAAACGTATATTTCAAAGACACCTGTCTTCGTCATCAGCGTCAATGCGGAGTGAAGAAAAATTTAGAAACAACAAGAAACAAAACAAAAACAAACAAAAATACAAATCCTATCGAGAATGTTAAACAGAACTTGCTTCCCTGTAAACCACAGGAGGGAAGTCGCTCAAAACACCAAGATCTTTGTTTAGGCCGCCGGTATGTGTTGACAGTTTTAGCATCCATTTGTTTTCGGATTTAAGCCTTTGAGTGACAGATGGGTAATTAGAATTGGGTAGGATACATCTTAAATTAGACAAAGAGTGGTTTGAGTTACTAGTGAAATGTTTGGATATAGGATAATTTAATGATTTGTCTAGAATAGTTTTTTGTGGTTGTTAAACCTCAGTCTAAATTTGGTGCCGGTCTGACCCACATAGTTGCCTTTCTCACACACGTTGCAGCACAGTAAATAAACTACATTAGCCGTGTCACAGTTTAAGGGAGGGGGACGGATGTTACAAGTAGTGCCCGGAGGGGTAAAAGTTTCGTCAGTGATAATGAAAGGGCACACCTGACACCTAGGCTTGCCACACTTTTTGTTGCCTGTGTTTCCAGCTGCACGAAGCCTGGATGATGTGAGGAGGGATTTGAGGTTGGGGGGTTGTCGTCTCGCAGTTAAAGGGGGGTCTTCAAAGAGTTCAGAGATTGAACTATCTGCCCGAAGAATAGCAAAATCTGAACAAATACATTTATGTAAATTTTCTGTTTTAGACGAATAATCAAAAACAAGTGGAATACGTGCATTTTCAACTATAGTTTTGTAAGACAGTAGTTTGTCCCGGTTGTGACCGGAAGCCTTGCTGATTCCCGCTTTTATAACGGGTAGGGGTACTCATTATTGGACATTATCACAATACAAGAGATAAATTACATTGTCCGAATGGCAATTAAAACAACAGGCCTCAAGATGATGTTTGATACCTGGTAGAGGTACCAAAGGTGAAGGGACAAGGGGCATGCAAACCAGACATTTAGGTTTATTACATGTTTTATTGCCATTATTGGGTTTGAGAATCTGTGGAAGGGAGGGAGGTACGAATGAATAAATAAATCGTCCCCTAAGCAGACACGGCTGTTGCTGTTTTGAACAATGTGAAGGGGGTTGAAAAATGCAGCCACCAATTATCCTTGGAGATTCTGATCGATGGACCTAATGTGCTCGGTAACTTGGTCCACGACGCGGTGCTTGGTCTCTCCAACATACAACGAGTTATAACTCCCACAAGCTTAAATATGAACTATATTCGAGGAAGTGCAGGAAAATCGGTGTTTGACATTGAATCTATTGCCGTTAGGGCCTGACATGTCGACGAGATTTGGTTTGTCAACGACCGGGCATGCATTACACCTCGGACGGTTACAGGGATAGGTACCGGGATGTCATTGAAGTCAGTTTGTGGGTGGACAGCCCGAAGCAAGTGGTTTTCTAAATTTTTCTCAACTCTGAAAGCAGTAATGGGGGGTTCCGGGAAAACATCACGAGTTAAAAGGTCCTGTCGTAGTGACTCTACATTTTTGTAGATAGTGCGTACAATAGGACGGACCGAAGGGTGGTATGAAATAACCACAGGAATATCTAAATTGGTCCCACCTTTGGTTATTCTCAAAGGCTTCCTCTCTCCTAGTTCCTTGAATTCTGGGTGGGGCATTAGTTAGGATTTTGGCAGGGTACTGGCGTTTTTGTAAAAAGGAAAAACTTTCTTCAGAGGCAGTGGAGAATTCAGAATACTCCGAACATATTCACCTGGCTCGCAAGAGCTCGGAATATGGAATAGATATGGTGCAAGACTTCTGATGGTTGGAAGGGTACAATAGGTAGTTATGCGAGTCTGTGTGTTTAAAGTGTAGGTTAGAGGTAATTTGCGGTTGGAAATGGACAGTTTTAGGTCGAGAAATACAACAGAGGAGTCCGAGACAAAAAAAAAAAAACAGAAAAAATGCAATAACGTAATAATTATTTAAATAATCCATAACCCATCTACCTTAATTTATACAATCAGTGAATTTTATTGAGACCTGTTTACAATGACTTCCTTCATGTCCACGATGGTGAACTGCTGGAGTAGCGTTGATCTTGGTTTCACGTAGGCAACTTGCAATGGTTAACGTGTTAATCTGAAGGACGAAGAGTAAAGAACTTAAGCTTTTACAAAGCAGAGATCATCTACAACGAGGTGACGTCATTTCTATCTATGCCGCTTAGAACACAGTGGGAAATAGCGTTACGTACCCCAAGATGGGAAATGACAAAGGCTGTAGGAGAAGGGCGGAGCTAGCGATTTCGGTCATGGGGCGAAATGACTTTGAGGGGCGCAGCTCTTTGAAAGGTAGATACCGATTGAGCCTTTATCCCATAGGCCAACATATAAGCCAACTTTCTAGATGGTCCAAAATATCTTTCACTACAGAACTTGCAAAGTTGCATACAAAGAATCGAGTAATTTAAAATTTAGTGATTCACACCTGCAGTTCATGCAAAGTACCCACCTCAGTTTAAGGTGTTGTGTAATGTGTTGCATGTGGGTTACAGCAGTGTCTCGGCCTAGGATCACAAACTTAACTCTGTGCATGTAACACTTTCTTAGGTGCCCGTAGTAAGAATCTTTCGCATTTCTCAGTGGCCAATTTGTTTGGGTTTTAGCATTCCACAGATGCATTATAGTAGCCTCATTGTGCCAACAGTTCTTCCCTGCTGTATTTCGACTAACAGGTTTAGGGGCTGGTATGTGCAAAAAGGCCTGCCCAAGCTCAAGTCTGTTTAGATACTAATTCACTCGATAGATTGTATGCCTTACCTTCAGTTTCAGTAAAATGGAGGGAGGCGGTAGGCGGTTCACTATCTGACGTTACCTAAAATGCTTTGCTTTTCGGGAATAGAACCCATCATGTCAAAATATGCATGATTGAAACAAAAGCTTTTAATTCCACACTTTTGGAGGAATGTGAGTCGTTCTCAAAATGACGTTTTAGCGGGTTTTTTTTTATAAACCAGCTAGACCGGTTTCTGTACTTGGTCCTATACGGTAGAACGTCATCAGTGGTAGCCTTTTCACAATGGCGGAATTTGTCATGAGAGTTAGTAATGCATCTGAGAGCACATCTAACAGAATATCATTGTACCTTTCCTCTGTTTCTACCGACTTCGGGTATGGGGAACCCTTTATTTAGAAAGCAGATCTTTCAGATTTGGTGCCATTTCATTGGCAACCGTCGGATATTTGGGAGACAGGCGGTACTTTATCTAAGCTCGCTTTTAGGTGCAATATTTGAGTGAAGGTTATTTTGAAAACGAGTAGTGGTGGTATTTTAATTTTCTCAAAAATGAAGAGGTACGCCCTGTGTTTAGGGGCAATGCCGTTAGTGGGTGAGGCAAGTATAATTTCTGGTGAAAGGTTTCTCTGTAAAAGAGTTCCCTTTTTCTAGAAAGTCGGTTTGTATCCTGAATATAGTTTAGGGTACTTACGCAAATCCCTTTTTATGAAGCATTTGAATGTGGCATGTGGGTATGCAGAGTAACGATCGGGGTCGTTGAAAAGTTCTCTCGAGCGCACGGTATTGACTTTGGCGTAATGGAGACCGCTTGATTAAAAGTTTCACCTTTTAGTAGATTTTATAATCTAGGAAGGTTATCTTAGTCTCAGAGATTTCCATTGTGAGTTGCAGAGAAATGATGGATTCTATCCATTATCAACCACTTAAGTCGGAAGTTAAGGTACCGTTCTCATAAGCAACATTGAGAAATGCCCTCGTTTTTGTTTTGAAAGATGTAGCAGTCTCATCCTGCGTATCAGGTCTTTCATTGAGTAAACTACTACGTTTAGGCTTCTACGGCGTTTTTATGAACATTAAAAGCTGAAAAGGGTGCTGATATTCCATTTGAGTCTGTAGGGATGGGGGTCCTCAACTGTATAGTGGCTCCTCCACTGCCTCCCTTCACCATTTTTAGGACGGAACAATCCATTGATGAATTACTTTGTTCTAAAATCACGACTGCAAGCTCACATCATTTACTTCCAGACCTAAAAATTCGAATTACAAAAAATTGTGGACGGTTTGTTCTTTTTACTTGGGTCCCAAGTTGTGACATGGCGATTTTGGCCCAAAATTTATGCTTTATGCTTCTTTTCATATGACGCAACGTTTGGTTTGTCTTAAAATGAAAGTAACTTTCAATCGTGGGTGTAGGAAATACTTAAAACATCCCCATAATCGACTTCTATTGGAACAAATATGGGTTTCAGGAGTATCGCGGGATACCAAAAAAATGTTTTCACATTGATTCCATATAAAGGTCTCTTTGTACATAATACATAGGTCATGAACAGTTTTATATTAAATAGTAATCAAAATTAGCTTAAAAACAAAGAGAGGTTCACATTTCTACATGGTAACGTTGAATATCACACCTTTTGTTCGATTCCGATTCCACGTTTAAGCTGTGCCCCACCTATGTAAGGTGCGAAGGTATCATCAATTACACAGGAAATGATACTTCTTTTTCTGACACTGTTATCATCGTGCTCAGCAGGGAACGGCATATGCAATCACTTGAGCCAGCTGAGTTCCTGTGTGCACAGTGCATTTTCTACAGCCCCACCCCCCCCCCCCCAAAAAAAAAAAGAATAATGAGGCATTCTAATGAAGTAATTCAGAAAAAAATAAAATGTTTGAACGGAAATAAAGTATTTCCTTCAAAAACAGTAAATAAGTTTAATGTATAACAATTAAGCAAACATGCATTACTTTGTGTAAAACACATTTTGCGCGCACGTATGAAATCAAGTTATAACTTCAAAATGCCCACTTTCCCTTAATAAGGTACCGCATATAATGTGCACTCTCGTGTATGTCATTTCACTTCTAAGATGAAAGGAACGTCTCGACGACAAACTCGAATGTGGCTTTCTTAGGTTTATATCATTTCTGCCTTTCGGATATCTGGTTGTTTCAGTGAACACAAGGCAATCATACACTGGAAACCATTCTTACACGACCATTCCTATACTTTATCACACACAAAATGTGCCGTAAGGGTAAGGTACTGCTTTCGAATAATTCTTCTCTTCCATCCCTAAAAGTAGGCCTATGTCTTGCCGCTCACCCTGCTCATGATAAGTGCCATTGTAGAACGATTTTTCGACAAGTCCCTCTTTCACTAGTTGTCACTGGTATCCGGCCGGATTTGTAAAATGTCCACAAGGTCCGGATTTAATGCGTTTCTGCTTCTGCTTTGCGGTTTAAATATTTTGAGAGATCTACTAGTATTATTTGAATTTTGACTACGAAATGTATTGATGACTGAACAAATACTGCACTATTTTGCATCTAAATACCACTGAAAACAGGAAAATTTGTTTCTTTGGTAGTATTTATGTCAACTTCAAAGTCTCCAAAAATATTAAAAACGAGTACTTTGAAATTTTTCATGCTCCCCAAAAAAGAAAATCCTGAAACGTAGGCCTGTATAATCAGTTCAAAATTTTTGTCAAACATAGCACCATTTTACATCTAGGAAATTTAACGCAAAAAAAGTTTCTCAGAGGGGACACAACTACTTTTGGTTTTCCTATTGAAGCAGAAATTTATTCAAATATTGCAGCATTTGCAATCTACTTTCTGTGGTTTAACCGGTAGGTGAAAAGGTTGTATATCTGTGGCTATTGAATGGATAAAATAAACTTCTACTCGAAACATGCAAAATGCGCCTTCTCACTCCATTTTTCGAGTCATTTTTGTCGTTATTGTTATGCAACAAAGAGAGTAATAATTCAAATCCTTTGTAGATTATCATTATTTATTTAGTTTTTTTTGCTTGAGGCAGTGTCAGTAAACGCAGAATAAGGTCAACGGCGTTAGGAGGAAAAAACATCCCTAGGATAATGTCACACTTACCCATGCCTATTTACTCCAAGGGGATGAAATACCATGTTGTGTTCCTCGTTATTGTGCTGTCATTGTCAGTTACATCAGGTGATTTCAACAACGAAAGAGAAAGAAAACATGCTGTTTCGGTTAGTGTTTCCAAAGCTTTCGTGATTCCATATCAGTGGCGTAGCCAAAATGTTTTAAGATTCATGTACCCAGCCTTGAAATACGAATCTCATGTCTGCCACTTCTAAAATAATGAAAATAAAAAAATCAATGTATGAAAAATGGTAATACATACACTTTTAAGGGGCCCAAAATCTGGGAATATCCGATCTGTGGCCTGGGGGATGTGACCAATGGGAACTGGTATCTCCCTTTCCCTTGGGAAAAATTGTAAACTCAGGAGGACGTAGATTGCAAATGCTGCAATATTTGAATAAATTTCTGCTTCAATAGGAAAACCAAAAGTAGTTGTGTTCCCCTCTGAGAAACTTTCTTTGCGTTAGATTTCCTAGATGTAAAATGGTGCTATGTTTGACAAAATTTTGAACTGATTATATAGGCGTACGTTTCAAGAATTTCAAAATACTCGTTTTTAATATTTTTGGAGACTTTGAAGTTGATATACATACTACCAAAGAAACAAATTTTCCTGTTTACAGTGGTGTTTAGATGCAAAATGGTGCAGTATTTGTTCAGTCATCAGAACATTTCGTAGTCAAAATTCAAATAATACTAGTAGATCTCTCAAAATATTTAAACCGCAAAGCAGAAGCAGAAACACATGAAATCCGGACCTTGTGGACATTTTACAAATCCGGCCGGATACCAGTGACAACTAGTGAAAGAGGGACTTGTCGAAAAATCGTTCTACAATGGCACTTATCATGGGCAGGGTGAGCGGCAAGACATAGGCCTACTTTTAGGGATGGAAGAGAAGAATTATTCGAAAGCAGTACCTTACCCTTACGGCACATTTTGTGTGTGATAAAGTATAGGAATTAGGCATCATTAAACGTTACCAAGTCACTGTTGCTTGAATGAAAATAGGTAGGCGGTGGCATTATCTGCATGAGCGACGGAAGCGGACGGGGCGGGGGGGGGGGGGGGCTGGGCCCCAAATTTTTTCTTTATGAGATTTTGGGGGCATGCCCCCCAAACTGAATGTCGCAAAAATAAATTTTTCAAAAGCGCTATAGGTCTATTTGGGAATTAACACGTTTAAAGTTAAAGGCATGTTCTGGTGGTTTTTTGCCTATGTCTTGTAAGAAAAATGAAAATATTCCACACCACGTCCTTCAAACCCTATCACAATACCATTTTCCTAACTCAGGATATCTCACTTTAAAGATTGACTATTTTTGATAAAAAATACCTCTACTTTTCAACAAAGCCACAGAAAGTTGAAAAGCAGAAAATTTGATACTGTTGGAATGTTTGGATATCTTTTCCTGTGGATCTAGCTTTACCCTTTGCCCCCTAAAATTATTGATAAGTATGTTTCTCCTTAATCAAATTCCATACTTCCCGATTCCATTCTCGTCCCTTAACTCTCTCCACTCCTGAATTAAATTCATAATTTAGAATCCTTAATTTGAATATGATTTTTGACCATTTTGGAGCCTTTCGCTGAGCTCCCGGGGCTTCGCCCCCTTAACCTCTGCTAGGGCTTAGGCGCTGGACCCCACCAGGATTTCTGAAGGGCGCCCCTGTAGTCTTGCTCTCGCGCAAAACCGGACGCCTTACGGCGTCACCATTATGTCGGCTGCCGAAAACTTGTGGCCCTCAATAAAAAACATCTTATGATCTGATACAACATTTATGCAGTCCCTTGTTTCAATTTTGAATTTTTATGCGTTCTTAACGCATATCAGGCTTATATCAGTAATTAGACAGAGCATCTTTGTGCTGTAGAGTGGAATTAAAGATCGCAGATACTTTGAAGTACTGCTCTGTTAGGTTTCTAAAACCTTTTTTTCTGCTTTTTTAAGTAGCTCCCCTAATTTTTAAAAGGGTGACTGCCGTACTTTCCAGCTCCTCTGGACATCTTTGCTCTTGTTGGAAGACAAGAGCTTGGTTAGCAAGCGTTACTATCCTCCCCGTCAGGAAATTTGGCAATGTCCTCCCTGTTGCCAGTTTTTCGGCTTTCTCTGGTTTCTTCTGTTGTTCTGAGACGAGCCTTCTTAGCATTTCAGCAGCTTCATGAGCCTTGCCTCTGCTGGGGAGAACACTCCAGTCCAAAGGGCTTGGAAACCCTTCCTCCAAGCGGAGCGCCCTGATCTGTTGACGCGGAGCGTAAGGAAAATTTTGAACAATCAGGCTCCCAGACAGCCGGAAATGGCATTTTTCATGGCTAAAGCCCAGGGGCCCGTTCCACAAAGAGTTACGCACGATCTTAAGTTTGATTTACTGTTGACTTAAGTATGGGGAATCAAACTTAAGATTGTGCGTAACTCTTTGTGGAACGGGCCCCAGGTCACACTACAGCAATATTAGACTCTGCAGTCTGCTCAAATCATCTTTACAAAATCAAATTTCACTCCCTCTTTAATAAGACCCGTAATCTTTGCTCTTCTCGTTTACTCCCTCTTTCTGCGTTCAGGGCGGCCACAAATAGAGGGCTTGAGATTTTGAAGAGTTATAATGGCTAATCGGCTCGGATAAAACATTTTAAACATTGGTGGGAGAATGATATCGCCAGAAGAAACTTTGCAAAGTCTACAGCAATATCGGATCGGAATTTTCTCTGAATTTTGTGAGTTTTACTTACATCTCCTCCATATTTGGTCGCAAAAAGACAAAAAATTTGCAAACCTGGGTAATATGATCTGTATCGCAGGACTAAGAAAATTTAAGTTATACTAATTATGCCGTGACGTCACATCCTCAGACAACTTTTATCTGATGCGCGTAGTCCCACAAATGCTGTTTGTAAATGTGACGTCACTTGAAATAAAATTTTTGCCAGGAGTCTGTAAGTTTATGTATACGGGGCACCATCATCAGTTGGTGTGGAGCGTTAGCAATTTTGGGAAAATTACGACCCCGCAGTTGGCCGGTGACAGTTTTTTTTTTTTTTTGGGGGGGGGGGGGGAAGCCGTCCTAGGACAGAAAACCCCGGTTATTCACTCAGCTTTTTTGGTATCATATTAGCTGAAGTTGTCCGTGATGCAACTGAAACGGACACTGTACATGCATGTAAGTACAGAGATACATAGGATTTTGATGAGGTTTTATGCAAACGGACACCAACCGCGCACACAGGAGCAGAGAGTTGACACTCCGGAGACTATACATGCACGTTAGTGCAGAGACGCATGGAATTTGGAACTCAGGTATTGCGATGTAACAGCAGGCCTGTCGTATAGATATACGTAAAAGTTCAAGGCTTTCTCGGCTTAGCAGTTAATTTATTATCTGACAAAACGACAAAGTCTCAGGCGTTATTATGCTTTTACATGACAGGTGTTGTAAATTTACAGTTGTTTACTGGTTTGTTTTTCTGATTTTGTTCCCCCCTTTTTTACAAGCTATTTTTTATGATTTCAACATGAGTGATTTTTCGAATAACACGGGTACAAGATCGGCAATACAATGGATACTGCGTTTCGCTCGGTAAACAGACTTGGCGCGAGCATTTGGTCGTCCCACAGTCGTAACAGTAGTAACACCGGCTTTGATGGCGAAAATGTACCCTACTGCGTATCATGCCTCAGAATAAATGACAAGCTCTTGGGCAATTCACTTGAACACCATCCCGTTTTTCCATGTTGGCAATTGAAGACGTCCGAGCACTTTTTTCAACCTTCGCCAAAATATTTTACCATTTTTGAAAAAATTTTTGCAAGATTACCGGTAGGCCTACTGTATGGAATGGGGCTCGGGAAAACTTTTCTCATAAGCTGCCCGAATGTGTCGCAAATCTTTGTTATCGTTTTCACTTTCCTTGAAAATTTTACTTTGAATATAGCTTTTTTTTTTTTTTGTGGAAAAAATTTGAAGGTATTCAAATAATTCGCTATCCGGGTATTGTGTTGCACAAGATTTAAAACAGGTTGAAGATGATGATTGTTTCTTTTAAAAGAAACGCTTCCCAAGTGTGTCGCGACAATTTATTTCTTTAATTTTTTCGTACATATGGTACTATGACTGGAATCCTTTTCTGATTTTTGGGCAAATGTTTGGAACAATTCGGATATTCGACCATTTCGGGCATTGTGTTGTGGAAGACTGTGAAGTAAAGCTCACGAATAATGGCTCTTTGCACTGCTCGAATGTGTAGCAACGAACTTTCGTAATCTTGTTGATTTTCATGAAAATTTTACCACGACTGTATGTTTTTTTTTTTTTTTGTTGTTGTTTTTCGGACACATCCTCTTATAATTTGGGCACAATTGGGTTACGTTAGGTTGGGTTAGATGGAATTTACTGCCCAGTTTCTAAGGATATGGTTCAAGTCGCGCCGGCCACTGCTTTTTTTCCAGTTGTGGCTCACGCTTGGGTTTTTCCTTTTTAAACCATGCCAATTTTTGTACATCAATTGGCTGTCGGAATTTTTCCCAAATTTCTGCCCGCATTTTTGCCCGCATTTTTTTCCAAGTTCCTGCTCGAATTTTAGTTCTTGCAAATATTTGGGGGAGGGCAGTCTGCCTCCATAGAGCCCGCTTCTTACCCCTATGGTAGTACATAGATTAATAATAATTGGCCTTTATTTCTCTAAAATGTCGAAAAGTTTATGCACCACAAATCACAGGCGCACGGAAGACATTTCACTAGTGGGCAGAGTGTGCCTGCTCTGAAAATTTTGCAAATTGAACTGATTTTCCCTTTTTACCACGATAGCACCCAAGCCGTATGAATGAATCCTCCCCAACAGAAACTATGGAGAAAGACATTTAAACCACAAGTTAAAACGAAGAGAGAACAGGGTGAAGCAGATGATGGTTTGGGTCAAATTGTGTGCGATGAATATTTCTCTTACCATATGACTTCTATTTCATATTCAACAATATGAGTTGTTCAGCTAATAAGGATTTTACCATGTTGGCAAGCGCTGCTTTCCCCCGCACTGCCCATTGCACTGTCCTCTTGCCCTGTTGCCCTGAAAATACAAGTGTCGGTGTCCTGAAATTAAGCATTTTCCCTGCTCTGTGAAGGCTGAAGCCCCTACACCCCATGCCTCGTATGCACCAAGTTCACACACACACACACACACCCACACACACACACCCACACCCACACACATAATTAACTGCTAAGCCGAGAAAGCCTTGAACTTTTACGTATATCTATACGACAGGCCTGCTGTTACATCGCAATACCTGAGTTCCAAATTCCATGCGTCTCTGCACTAACGTGCATGTATAGTCTCCGGAGTGTCAACTCTCTGCTCTTGTGTGCGTGATTGGTGTCCGTTTGCATAAAACCTCATCAAAATCCTATGTGTCTCTGTACTTACATGCATGTACAGTCTCCGTTTCAGTTGCGTCACGGACAACTTCGGCTAACATGATACCAAAAAGGCTGAGTGAATAACCGGGGTTTTCTGTCCTAGGACGGCTTCCCCCCTTCCCCCCCCCCAAAAAAAAAAAATGTGTCACCGGCCAACTGTGGGGTCGTAATTATTCCAAAATTGTTAACGCTCCACACCAACTGATGATGGTGGCCCGTATACATAAACTAACAGACTCCTGGCAAAAATTTTATTTCAAGTGACGTCACATTTACAAACAGCATTTGTCGGACTACGCGTATCAGATAAAAGTTGTCTGCGGATGTGACGTCACGGCATAATTAGTATTACTTAAATTTTCTTAGTCCTGCGATACAGATCATATTACCCAGGTTTGCAACTTTTTTTTCTTTTTTTTGAGACCAAATATGGAGGAGATGTAAGTAAAACTCACAAAATTCAGAGCAAATTCCGATCCGATATTGATGTAGTGTGACCTGGGCTTTAGCCATGAAAAATGCCATTTTCGGCTGTCTGGGAGCCTGATTTTTCAAAATTTTCCTTACGCTCCGCGTCAACAGATCAGGGCGCTCCGCTTGGAGGAAGGGTTTCCAAGCCCTTTGGACTGGAGTGTTCTCCCCAGCAGAGGCAAGGCTCATGAAGCTGCTGAGATGCTAAGAAGGCGCGTCTCAGAACAACAGAAGAAACCAGAGAAAGCCGAAAAACTGGCAACAGGGAGGACATTGCCAAATTTCCTGACGGGGAGGATAGTAACGCTTGCTAACCAAGCTCTTGTCTTCCAACAAGAGCAAAGATGCCCAGAGGAGCTGGAAAGTACGGCAGTCACCCTTTTAAAAATTAGGGGAGCTGCTTAAAAAAGCAGAAAAAAAGGTTTTAGAAACCTAATTGAGCAGTACTTCAAAGTATCTGCGATCTTTAATCCCACTCCACAGCACAAAGATGCTCTGTCTAATTACCGGTATAAGCCTGATATGCGTTAAGAACGCATAAAAATTCAAAATTGAAACAAGGGACTGCATAAATGTCGTATCAGATCATAAGATGTTTTTTATTGAGGGCCACAAGTTTTCGGCAGCCGTCATAATGGTGACGCCGTAAGGCGTCCGGTTTTGCGCGAGAGCAAGACTCCAGAGACGCGCTTTAGGAACCCTGGAGGGGTCCAGGGCCTAAGCCCTAGCCAGTGGCGGAGCTAGGGGTTTCGGTCAGAGGGGGCGAAAATGGTCTGCAGGGGTGCTTCGAAGGAGTAAGTACCCTGAGCCTGCGCACGACCGAAGCCACGGCTTTTCATATTTTCCATTAATTTGATTTTCACCTGGTAGAAGACTAACATTTCTCCTCAGCAAGTTTTTCTATTAAAACATGTTAAAATTTCTATCCATGGGCCTCCGCTGAAGAAAATTCGGGGGGAGTGGGAGTAAATTCTTGTGGGGGGAAAGCTCCGCGCCACCATGAGTTGGCGCGGAGCGCAAGAAAATTTTGGACTAAAATGCCGCTCAGATCGCTGGAAATGACAATGCTAAAGCCTATTTACCGCATATAAATAGGGAAAACACTGAGTGAACTGTTAAGAAATATTGATGTTAATTTTTCTTCGTCTTTTTCAGTTTTTTTTATTCATTTTCCAGGGGAGGGAAAGTCCCCCCCCCCTTGCCCCTACCTGCGGACGCGCATGTTTCTATCCTTCTCTTCCACATTCTAGTATGAAGGCAGTCATTATATTTTGTGTGTTATTGTCAGGTCTCGATTTAAGATTTTAATGTAATAATCGGCTACTTTTTGAAGGTAAAGATTAAACCTGCTAGAGCTAAATAGCAAGCAATCTTACAGAGGGAAAAAGTATGGAAAGTAATCACCGTTAGGTGTACATTTTTGTCACCTGGAAATCAAGATAAGTACAGGAGGAAACATTAAATGAGGTAATTTACATCATGCGACCACTCTTAAATAGCCATTAATTAAGTACATTAAAAGAAATACCCAAGACAAGAGGTCTGCTTGGCTTTCTAGATACCGAATTCATAATAAATAAAAGTAGCCTAAACTTAAGCTTTTTTGGTGCAATGTTCTGGCATTTTAGACCACGGAAGTATAGAAATAAGCATTTTCGTAGAATTATCGTGCAGTGTCAGAAATAGCCATTTATTATGATAATGATCACTTGAAGGAAAGCAAAATGAAAACTACTCATTACAACTCTTAAATCATTACCACTATGATAACAGTTCTATTTTATTATAACCTGAATGTTCTCTTCAAATGATTTTGGAAAACGTCTTTTTATTGTCTATGTTGACAATTACCCCCGACAACAAGAGGGCTATTTTCGCTACAATTATTGCTGCGCCCTTTGCAACATCTTTTACTGGCCGGGAGGGTTAATTTAGTGTCGTTCTGTGTATTTTGTAAGCTTATAATCACGCTTGGTGTGGAAGCTATGAACTTAGCACAGCGACAACATTCATTAGTGCGTATAAAGCATGAAGATACGTTTGGGGCAAAACCTATCCCTATATTACAGAAGATGACCTTTTTCATCAGAATGAAGTGCAGTTAGTACATTTATTGGTGGCTGTTTGAGCATTTTGTTATCTGGGCCTTAAAACAACGCTATAAAATTTTGTCTTTTGCCAAAAATGGTGCAAGAGTAGAGTATGTTGAAAACCCCAAAAGGGCGCCGACAGACGATTTTGGTCCGTCAGGGGGGCGACCATATGGCAGCTCCGCCACTGGCCCTAGCAGAGGTTAAGGGGGCGAAGCCCCCGGGAGCTCAGCGAAAGGCTCCAAAATGGTCAAAAATCATATTCAAATTAAGGATTCTAAATTATCAGTTTAATTCAGGAGTGGAGAGAGTTAAGGGACGAGAATGGAATCGGGAAGTATGGAATTTGATTAAGGAGGAACATACTTATCAATAATTTTAGGGGGCAAAGCCAAAATGTTGAAGCTATTCAAATGTGAACATGTGATTGATAATTTGAGACAGGACATTTTAAGAGATCCAAAGTGTTTCTTGGCATTTTTTTTTCAATAGGGAGTTCTTTTTTTTCTCATTTAATCTTTATTTTCTCTTGGCCATCAAATTCATGTAAAGGTTACAAATGACATTGAAACAGCAAATAATCCATTAAAATAACATTAACAAAAAATACAGAAATATTCTTAATCTTCTAAATCCAGCAACGTATACCATGGCAACCAATATCTTTCGCAAATGTTTTCTTCCATGTTTTCCTTAAAAATATATTCGTCAATGTCAAAATAATACTTTAAAAACTTCTGCAAACTATACACCGACGGGATTGAATTTTGTTGCTTACACTTAAAAATATGAAACTTCACCAAAATGATCAGAAGGTTAACGACTCGGGCAAAATCACCCCCAAATAAAACAACGCTAATATCCCGAAGATTAATATTGATATTTGCTTAAGTGAAAATATTATGCAAATAATTCCAAAGAACAGATGTGAAATTGCAATAATAAAAGAAGTGCTGGATTGTTTCAGTTTCGTTGTGACAAAAGCTACACTTATCGGAATCAATTGCATTTATAACAAAGAGATATTTGTTCGTAGGGACAATTCGGTGAATAATACTGTACTGAAACCATCTAATCTGAACGTCAATAGAACAGCTGAAAGGTGTGGAACAATATAAACTTCAGGATTCTGGAGAAACGTTTAGGTATTCACACCATTTGTTATACGAGGTCTTACGAAACTTTAACAGTTTTACGAGTTTACTATAAACAGCTTTACATGAAAACTGACCACGGTGTAACATAATATTACATAAACTATTTACAGGGTTTGGAAGGTTATGGTCTAAAGTGCTAAAAAATTCACACCAAGTTGTTTTAACAGAATTTATTAGCCCGTAATATTCAAGAAAATGTGTCTTAATGTCAGTCATACATTCGAACTAAATCCTCTTGGTTATAGAAATCACCATTCGAATCAATGAGATCATTTATAAAGACGATGCCATTTTTGTACCAATGAGAGTAAGCAACGGATAGATTGCCTTCTGTAATAAAATTACTTTTCCAAAGCGGCTGACTTAAAATAAAAATGTCTTTTCCCATTTCATCCTCTGAGCATTCCTTACACATTGACATGCCAGTCTAATAACATCGTTTCCATACTTATATAAATCATCAAGGTCAATTTGGTAATTTTGTAAATAATAGCCTGCGTGTCCTCCATTACCACTGCTAAGCATACGAGCAAAACATGAAACTTTGAGTGCACAGCAATGAGTTACAAAGTCAATCATTTCTGTACCACCCTCAGAATAGCCTTGAATAATCTGGTTACGACTAATACGATCTGGTTTCCCTTCCCAGACAAAACGATAAAATAAGTTACTAACAGTTGTAAGAAATTCGCTTGAGGGGGAAGGAAGGGTAAGCAAAAAATAATTGAAGTGAGGGAGAATTAGTGATTTGAGTATTGTAATTCTCCCTAAGACACTCATATTTCTTTTCAAATAAAAATTCGTTATGCTTTCTAGTTTTGTCTTAGCTTTATCAAATTTTTTTACTGTCATACTGGCAATATCTGTGTTGAAGGTGATACCGAGGAGATTAAAATCCTCCCCAAGAACCCAATGAATATTATTATGATTGTCATTAAAGGGCAATTTAAAGCCAGATAAAGACCCTAGTCCTACTAAAAATGACTTATTATAATTAACATTTAAACCAGACATTTCACCAAAAAAATTAAGTTGATCCAATAATCGTTTGAAATACTTCTCCTTTGCAATAGGGAGTTCTTTTTAAAATCCCGAGGCAATATGCGTGGGGTTCAGGGGCCCGCAACAGGGCCCGGAAGCTCTGGCATATAAGGCTTTTAAGGGAACTTAATGGAAGTAACTAATAATCCTAAAAGGGACATTACTACTGGGGAAAATGTTTGTCATTGGGGCCAGTAAGGGGACTGGTGACATGCCCCTCGTTCAGTATGTCTAAAAGGCCCTGATTTGAGAAGAAGAAAGATAATTTGTAATAGATAGATAGCTTCCATGAAGTTTTGTTTTAACAGTTTGGAGGTCGAAAGTAAACTCTCCTACATATTACCGTTAATGTGGGGGTCCAGTGGGCAAGCTCTCGGAAGCTTTGCAACTTTTGCATTCTGAAAAGTAATAATTGAGCCAAAGAATAGCCGAAATGTGATAAAAGCAACTCAAATTTTAATTGCTTTGTTGTACTGTATGCATCTCTTTCTTTGAGTCGGCACATTCCTTTCTCGGGTGTCCCGGGTTTGCCAATTTGCCAACAGACCACCTTGATTTGCCGACGAGCAAAATTATTGGGGTAGGGGGGACACCCCCACATTCCCCCCCCCCCCCCGATCAGTACGTCTCTGGAGTTCGACCTATTAACGTTTGGCCTAACCAAGTTCCAGACTAACGTTAAGATTTTTTAACTTAAGAAAAGGAAATTTTACTGCACACTAACTAAAACTTTGCAAAAATGTAAATATATACCTTTCTTTTTAACGATATAATCCAAAATTGAGCTATTCCTACGTTTCGACATCTGGGAACTTAAAGGGCAAGAGCAGTCATCCCAAATTGAAGAAGTGTAGTAGACTGTCCAGTTTCATGATTGGCTGTTGGAAGTCTTGTGACAATGTTTTTTCTCTTCAGATGTGAAATTTACCAGAAATTATGCTTGGTTTACCTTGAATATGCAAGAGTAAAGTCATAAAATGTAATGAAAGATACTTTGAAGAGAAATAAGATGAAAATTGTGGTATTTAGCTTTTTCTTCAAAATAAGTTTTGGGGACTGATTTTACCTTAAACGTTAGAGTTTGTTAGCTCTAGGTGTACAGGTACCTACGCGAGTTGGATGTACATGTGTTTTATGAAACACCACCCAAAATATACGTACTTTCCTTTGGATGGTCTGTGTATGCGGCAAATGCAAAATTGGACCATATTAGACTCACTTAATCACGAGAGAATGTGGTCGAAATCTTGCTAACACAAAATGTTTCTTAACTTTAATTCCCAAATAGACCTATAGGGCTTTTGAAAAATTTATTTTTACGACATTCAGTTTGGGGGGGGGGGGGCATGCCCCCTAAAATCTCATAAAAAATATTTGGGGGCCACCCCCCCCCTGCCCCGTCCGCTTCCGCCGCCCATGCAGATAATGCCACCGCCTACCTATTCTCATTCAAGCAACGGTGACTTGGTAACATTTAATGAAGTTTACAATGATACATACTTCTATGCTCTAATCGAGGCTCTCTAATACAGCGGTTTTGCTTGATTAAGACCAGGACAACTTACTTAAAAAGTCTTACTTTTGATGAGGCTCAAAATTAAAAACAAGAGTTAGAAACATGTCTAGTCATATGTCCAGCCTTTGGGAAAGTGGCTAAAGACTGGGGATATGCTCACGTCCGTCGGATGGGGACGTTAAATGGCGGTCCCGGGAGCAGGATTGGGAGCTATTAGTACACGCCTGCCTCGTTACCTCTGAGCACTAGTCGAAAAGAGAAGGCAAAGTTCGCCGGTGTTCATCCACACTCACTCTGGAATTGGATCTTCGAAGAGTTAAATGATTAGGGCCTGGACTTCAGGGCATCTTATGGGGCTTTGACCCTCCTTTGCCCTTCAACCTGTTATGTTATGTATGTTACCAACCTAATTAAGTACTGAAAGTATCTGCGGTCCCTCAACTGTATAAAAAGAAAAGGTGCTATTTGCCTCTTCAAAAGAGACTATCCATTTCAGAAATCAAACGCTTTTCCTTCCTAGCTTAACATCAAGGGAACTGGTTTCCTAGTATAAGATAATACAACCGCCTGATATTTATGTACCTGACAACGGAAATGATAAAATTAGTGGTGATAAATCTTATCAAGGTCTCATGTTCTCAATGTGTCCAAAGTAGAGAGGAACACTTTCGAGTGGTCCTCCCTCGTATACAGTATTATGTAACTAAGCACCTCCTTCTACTCGCGTGCTGTTCGCGTGTTAGTAATCTATATTTTCTCCTACCTATGTGACAAATAAAGTGACAAAAAATACGGAAAACTATACAGGACATTGTGTATTTATACAATGTTTACAGTGACAAATATATACATAGCTTGTTAGGATATATATGGTGTATGACTATTATACATAGATTATGCAAAACCTTTTTATATGAAGTTTGAGAGTAAATTATATATATCTGGGTATAACCTATTTTTTATTTAGAAGTATAATCAATATATGCATGCATCTCATGTAATACCGAAGTGTTGCATGATGGGAGGTAAAATCAATATATTTGGCACATAATTTTGTCACATTCGGCGCCTCATACCAATGTACCATGCAGTGTGCTCTATGTATAGTATGGATCCGTGCGTGGTACATGCACACATTTATAATCCAAGTGGTGTCGCTTTCCATGTTTCTGAAGTCATAGCAGCTCCCTGAGTGATACGGTAAGTTCACTTAGAAATAAGAGTTAACCATACCACTGGCATAACTGTAGGCCCAAAGCTGCATCATTTTCATACCTAGCTGAGGCTAGATGCGTAGGACTAATCGTTGTTTCGCGTGGAGCGCAAAAGTAGGCTAGTCACTGACTTAACTAGCTATTCATAGATCGTCCTAACGTAGCGTTACTGTATAACGTTAGGCCTAGCCTAGGCTAGGCTACACTCAGGCCAAGGCCCCCGGACAACTCGGCCACCGAGACAACTCGGTCCCTGGACAACGGCCCCTCAGACAACTCGGCCCCTCAGACAACTAGGCTACCATTGAATAAGCACTAGGCCTACCCTAGGTAGCGGGCCACTAATTATATTAGTTATTACCCTAAGTCCCATTGACTTACACACTAAATTAGGCTACTTCCTAGCCCTTGAACAGGGCTGTGTGTTACGTTACATGGCCTAAGCTCATTTCACTCCACATCACAGCCCTTGCCCCGCTAACACAGGGAATCCCATCACTAGGCGACCTTGGCCAGGGTCGTCATCTCTCACGTTCACAAATTACTATGTTTTCTCACCAAACTTTACACAGATGACCTCTGGCACCGCATCCACCTTTCTGCATAAGCTGTTCACCCAGATTCGATGTTATAATGGTGTATTTTGCCTCAAAAAATTGAACGTAACACTAACTCAATGCGCCATGTTTGCAAGCTTTCGAACGACTTAGTAGTCGGTCTTCGATCTTACTAAACCACGCGCTGACACGCCTGGCTATGCCTTGTGTACCCGGGCATGCGCTGACACGCTCGATGTTAATTTAGTTAACGCTGATATTAATTTCATTAAATGCTATCATTAATCATGTTATCATTACTGATTAGGAAGTAAAATACAAAGGACCATTGTGCCAATTTTTTAACTTTTGTTCGCAAAATGTTGCTATTCATTACACATGTTAGAATGGATCCCTTAGTTTTCCACTAGTTCCGCGAAACGTCATGCACTGTCGTACGACTGAGTTCCACGCGCAGCCGTACAAATTGTACGGCAACGCGTGGAACTCGAGACAGGGCGTAGCAGCGGGTGTCAGCGCGCGGAATAGAAGGATCCGTCGTCTTCGTGATATTCACTTTGGGGTCAAAGGTCATACCAGGGGTTTCCACTTATTCAAAAAGTTTTTACACTTGGAGAAATTTTTACAACGTTTCAACAATTTCAAAAACATTTAGAAGCTTCAAATACGAACAAAAAACAATTTTTCATATGAAATTTGCATTCATTAGGTGGAATAATCGTTGAAGTTATCGATTTGGTGAAATGGTTACAAAGTTTTAGGAATGATTTTTGACTGTTTGCAAGTTCATGTAGAAACACTTATTGTATGAGGGTTCATTCAAACGAAGGAGTTTCTAACCAGAATCGAAGTGTCATTTTGCTGCATTTTGACCTCAGACTGCCCATGAAAGCCGATTTATGGGTAACTTTTTGATTGAAAGTCACTTGCACATCATTTTCTGGTAATATAAGTTTGATGTGTGTAATATTTACCAGTTTAGAACGTATTTTGTTGTGAAAGCCTAATGACGGGATTCCCTGTGTTAGCGGGGCAAGGGCTGTGATGTGGAGTGAAATGAGCTTAGGCCATGTAACGTAACACACAGCCCTGTTCAAGGGCTAGCTACTTCCGTGCCCCCTAGTCACTGGACGTGACCGTATAATCCGCTCCTTGTAGTCACTCCTTACTACAGTCACTGGCCTACATGTACAAAGGTAACAACGTTTTAAGCCAAAACAACAAACCTAGCTCTAATTACGATGGTATGGTTCATAGAACAGATTTGAGTTAATATAATGATTTTGAGCATTCTTACATACCACTTATACCTTCTGGAATGTTTAATACCAGAAAATTCATAGCAAAAGGCAGGAAAAATGTGGTGCCATCCTTCGCAGTAACATCGACATCTTGATCGTCTGCTACTGTGTTGCATGATGGGAAGGACTTCCGCTAGACAAGCTGTCGAAGACCAATTGGTAAGCGCAGCTAGTCAATACTTGTACTTCATATAGTAAGCTCTCTGTACATTAGGAAATTGTACAGTCGCTGCGTAGGTTTCCCCGTTTTATATGAGATCACATGACAAACACTGACTTCTTCGACTGAAAAATTAATCTGCACAGGCTTAATGTTACTCGCAGAATTATCCAGCCAAAATTTCCCTCTTAAAGGTCTTATTTCGTTAACAGACTTGTGTGGAAGGTGAATGTGATGACAAAGATCATCTGTGGAAAGTTTGGTGAGAAAAGGTATCTTTTTGGGGACGTGAGGGATGCCTACTCACGTGTGAGTAGGCAAGTGAGCTGTGTTTTTGTGTATACCGGGCAAGGGCCCAGAAATGAAGTGTATAGCATAGGAACGTAATGCTTGGTCCTGTTCAAGGGCTAGTGCCCCCTAGCTCCCAGTAGAAGTTTTCATGCAACCAGGACATGCTACCCCTCTGATCGAAGCCCACAATCTCGACTTTCCTGGCACTTTCAAATTTCCATACCATGACCATTGAAATTTTGAACTAGGGAGCCTTGAATGATAGGGATGTGTTTCCCACCAAATAGCTACTCAAATACGGCATTTCACAGAGCAGAGTAATACAAAAAAAACATGGCACTAAAATTGGTCAGATTGCCTTGAATTTTGCACAGTATGTATTTCAACTCATTGTCTACAATATCCAAATGCAAAAATGATCATATTTTGTAAGTAACACAGTCACAAACAACATCCCATAAATTTTTTATGGTGCTTTGTCTGTCAGTAAACATTTTCCTGGACATAAGTATTGGAGTTAGTGGCCCGCTACCTTATTAATATTAGTATTAAAGTGTACCTAAAGTAAAAAAATACAAAAATATGTATAAATTTAAGAGAATGAAAAATGAATTCTAACAGTCCAACTCCCATCTTCATATGACATTCCTGAGCTCAAATATAAAATGTTGAAGTTAATTCTCTTAAAACAGATTGGTTGATTGCGTAATAATTTGTGACTTTCTTGTTGTACAACTGACATAGTCTAACTTGCTTTGTTTCACTTAAAAATTAAAAATGATTATTATGTCCATTGAAGAACAGAGAGTATGTGACCATCGTCAGGGCCCTTAGACCATTTACATTACTGATTGGACTGTTATAAGTATGGCTCTATTCTAGACTGGATGAAAAGAACAGATACTATACGCACAAACTTAGCCCAAGGCCGAGAAGCAATTAGGACTGTACATTCTGAGTACCATGCGTTCCGGCCCCATTAAAGAGAGATTTCGAATGACATTGAATGAATCGATGTTGTCAAATTAAAAAAAAATAAGAAACAGAGTAAGAAATGTGAGTCGATCATTTTCAAAAATTTTCACTTATATTTTCAAAATTAGGTTTACTTTGAGCAATATCTTAAAGCTGAAGGTTGGGCTGTGCAAATTTCCTCAAGAATACAATCTCACAATTAACTTCATACAGCATGTCAATAGTGGCCGAGATGTCTCGGTGGCTGAGTTGTCCAGGGTCCGAGTTGTCCAGGGGGCCGAGATGTCTCAGGGGCCGAGTTGTCCAGGGGCCAAGATGTCCGGGCCGAGTTGTCTCAGGGGCCGAGTTGACTGGACACCGCCTAGGCTAGGCTAGTTTAATAATACTGTATGACTCAAGACCATCGGTATGTATTGTGAAGGACTGTGGAGGGTATTAAAGTTATGACGCTACGTTAGGATGTAGGGGGTACTAATTAATTAACCTAACTTAGACACAAGCAAGTAGAAGCTAACTAATGATAGGTTTCAGTTGTAGGCTATTCACAGTACAGTAGGCCTACTGTAGTGTAGGCCTAGCTTTGCTGTTTCATCATCTGCTATAGGCTAGGCCTATAGGAGAAGATTGATGTTAGAAACATGCATCGCGGGAATTGTTTCTGGAAAAGTGCAATTTAACAATGATGAATGTCATGTATCCAAATGTGTGCAATGCCATACTGGAAAGTAGGGCCTTTCACATAAAGATCTTTGGCGTACGGAAATGTACACCAACAACTTTGGCGTACGGCGTAGTACCTACCTGCTACAGGGAAAATTACAACAGTTGGCGTACAATTGCAACAATTGGTGTGGCGAATAATTCCAAACACCTCCACCTTGGCGTGATTCTTTGGCGTATGGCAAATGTATTTTCCGGTGTGGGTGCAATGTACTGGGGGGCCAGACCATCTAATGCCTTGTATATCTAGCTTGACAAAATATGGATTCCAAACTGATGTGAGGCCAAATAGAAAATGATTAGCAAACTGGTCATTCTTGTGCTCTGATCATTTTGTCTCTTGAAACTACTTTAGATTCAGTCAAAAGTCTCCCAAACTCAAAACTTCCCATTAAGTAGAAGAGATTTGTACTGTTCACTGTCCCCAAGGAAACCAATTCTTTGCGAGGTTTCACTACTGTACAGTAGGTCTGGAAAAAGCCATAATTTGTTGCAATCGTCCCAAACTTCTTTTCTTTAAACAGATCATCTGAAAAATTTATTTGAGGACTAATGAGTCTCATCACTTCAGTGACATCACATAATGGAGGACAGTAACCAACATTGCATAGGGCCATCAAAAAGAGGGATAATGGCCATTGATGTGAGGGGGCTCAACAAATCTTATGGCAGCGGTACCTCAGCATTGCATGTGCTGCAGGACCTCAAGATGCAAGTTCCACAAGGTGTTATGTAAGTATTGTACATATCTACTGTACATCTAATTGGTTACTGTAGATGCTGTAAACAGGTTCTGTGGCATTTGAAGAGATGAAGCTGTGCAATTCGCGGTCTGGAGTTCTAGTCTTGGCCGAACCAAATAAGAGGGGGGTTTAATCCAAAGGCAGTCTGCAGGTTTCCCATCAGAACTGGTCTGTCTCAAAAAAAAAAATTCCAAATTTGATCCAATAATTGAGTTTGTTGCCACCAAAGGTGGAGTTGTACTTCAAAAGCCAGTGGCTCTTCCACCACACCCATGGTCGCTTACTGAGTACCATGGTTAAGTGACTGACTGCCCTTCAAGGTGTGTTTATTATTATAATATTCTACCCCCAGAATGGTGATTGTCATCAAGCAGATATATGTGTCCAGAACTGGTAACCATACAATACTGTAGGTTCAGCCATAGTAAGTGAATCAAAATACTGTAATTTACTTGGCCGTTTTAGGGAAAACACAAATTTTGCAAGTTCAAGAAGGCCTACCATACAGTGTACATCATTACAGACACTGAACTAGCAAGCTTCGAAATCACCCGTACAGACTCCGAGGTCATAATAGCATTCTATATTCTCAAAAAGATGGTCATGCATTCAGTTTCCTGATTTTGTTCTTGCATCAGTGCCATGGTATTTCGCAACAATTTACAGTATGTTTTCCTAGACTATGTTATGGGATAAAAATATGTTTCAGTTCAGCGGGAAGGACTATACTTTCTTAAGGGTTTGGAAGGGGAGGGGGGTGGGTAGTTGTGACTTTTTAAGACAGCAACCCAACTTTTTTCCAATTTAGGTTAAACATACATTGAAGCACGTTGTACTGTACATACTGTACTGTGCTGATAGGGAAGCTTTATTCAATTGGGCTGTAATGTACAGTAGTAACTAATGCATACAAATTTTTTGTTCATTTCTGATATCAATAGTTTTGAAAGAAGCTGCAGGATCATCTTGTAGTCAGGTTGGGAAGATGTTCCACAGGAAAATTGGAAAGAAATAAAGAGGAGGATATATAAAAGGAATGTTCAAGCCTTTTCATAAATGTGTAAAACATGCAACTTTCCCCCAGTTGCCAAGATTTCCCTTTAAATTTGCTCCCAAATTTTTTAGGAATGGCCTTCAAGACTTCTAACTTTTTCCACCTACAGTATAGCATTACAAGAATGAATGTAAGAGCTTTGCGGTCTTGTAGATCTAAAAGAAACCAGATCAATAGTCATCTAAATACTGAAAAGCAAAGCATTGAAAAGCATGGTTCACTGTACATACTGTCCACTCTGTGTCACCTGAAGCATTGACCATGAAATCGGGGGGTCAGGAGTTGGACTCTTGACCAGGTCAAACTGAAGACATTAAAAATGCCACTGTGCTTGTTGCCTCAGCATAAGCAGTGGAGAAGGAAAACAAGCCAATAACCAGAACTGGAAAAGAAAGTTGCAGCCAGTCCACCTTAAATCTGTAAGAAACGGAAGCCATAAAATTCCATACAGTTTAACTACTGTACTTTTTGGTAACTAAGGTGGCAATTTTTACTGGCACTGTACAGTATGGTGTATACACAGTAGAATTCCTTTATCTCTGGAATAGTTTACACATGTTAGTAAACAGTGATAGCAAGGAAGTGAGACTCCTGTATACACTTAGTATGCAGTTTGTAAATATTTACTCCAGAAGAAAGTCAATATTAAACATGTTTTCAATCACTGTACATGCATGACATACTGTACAGTGCATTACACCTGTACAGGTACAGTATAGTATACAAATGATACAGTAGCTGTGTTAGTGACATCTTACCATGCAGTGACATGTAATCAAAACACTCTTACTGCATGCTATGTAATTTGAGCTACTGTACTCTGCATTTCGTTGTTATTTGATGTCAATCAAAGAGCTGTGCCAAGTCTGTAGAATTCCTGCATTGTAGGGGTAAATTGAAGTTTGGGGAGACGAACAACTGCCTTTAAAGAAAATACATGCTGTAATTTAGACAGTTTTACTGTCCAAAATACACTGTTCTTTTAGTTTTCAAGCTGCAGTAGACCAACAACTCTTTACAGATGTACAGCATAGCAGAAGGGTTCTGAATACACCGTACAACATAATCGGCTTTAGGTGGTGAAAAAAATGTCCAAACAGTAGGCCTACTTTGATGCATTCATAAAATCGTCCTCTTTACATTGCATTATCCTAAGTGCATCAAGAAAAGCTCACTGTAATTTACAGCACTTATTAGATCAAAGTCTAAATTGTTTACTTAATCTCTGCCAATTCTGGATGGAACTCTAAACCCATTACTAGTCCTATTAGTGTATCTACTTAAACTGATTTATATCTCTGTAATGCAATCAACTGGAGATTCACCCACACAGTTGGCTCACAGATGGTAATTGGTGCTCTAGCAGGACTTACAGGGATGTATTCAACTAAGGGGTGTGATCAGCTTTGCAGGTTGGGTAAATAAATGTTTTGTTACAGTATCAGTACTCAAGTGTTTGGTGTTTACCTCTGTATATATATCCATTATAGTAATTGAACCACAAAAATCCAGGGACCTTGATCACCTTCTACAGGTACTATAAGTCATGAGGATTAAGGGGTACAGTTAATACTTGTACAATAGCTAACTTTGGTTTATTAGGGTGCGGAATTTTGGACAGTTTTTTGTAAGTGGCACAAGCTTGTCTTTATTCTGATACAAAATGCTGCCAACCTCTACTGTAGCCACTTCTCAGTGTATAAAGTAGATAAAATATCTTAAATCCAGCAATTTCTCAATAGTCAATCAATAACTGCAGTTGCAACCCTTCATTCTTCAAACTTTAGTTTTGTCCTCTTTTTGCTGATCCAGGCAGCATTTTTTCAGTACTTGAAGTATTGCACAACAACTTATCTGGCTGGGTCAATCAGAGGGCTCACAGATGAGCTGAACTGGATGACATCATGCCATGCCCTTAACTACGGTAGTGTAGTGAAAGAATTTTGTGCATGTACTGTTGTTTATGAGTGTTGAGTTAGAGTGGCCATTCTGTGAAGACATTAAAGAATGACAATGCAGTAGCCCCTTTCCTAAGCCTTCCTTTTTAAGTTACATGAAACTCCCAAGTTGGTGCATTGCATACCAGAAAATTTTCGGCTTTGCAAACCCCCTGAGATACAGTACTATATATGGAACATCCGTTTCTTGTGCTCTAAGCTATATGATTGGAGAGGAGAAATTGAGAAACTCAGAGAGTCTGAAAATGAAATGATCACCATGAACAAGAAGAATGTTACTCAGCCAGCACATGGTGAACCCAAATAAAGGATAACATGCATTACAAACTCATCTGCTTAAAGATCCAAACTCTGGTTTGGAATCATATACTGCAGGCTGTCGGATTTCACGGGAACGATCGTTCCCGGTCGCGTGTCGCTCCCGTGACAATGAAATCACGGAACCGAAAAATCGGTTACCACAAAAAAATCCCAACTCCAAACATTTCATCTTGAAATGTCTGAGTTGGGAAATTACCTGACATGTGTATCTTTTCAACTTTTATGAGTTTTTACACTACTAAGATTTTTCACAAATGGAGATGGAGGCCTATGTCAATCCTGATAAAGTTTTTTGTTGTGCGATACGAAGCACTACGCAAGGCCTAAACTGGACTATCTTACCTGCAGTGTAGACCAGCGCAACTGTAAGTTGCAAACAAACTCGTTACTAGTGTCAATCCCCATTCATATCTATGTACATCTGTTCTAGCACAGTGTGAACAGCATACCTTTACGTAACCTAAAACCTGTGACAAAAAATGTTTTGCAACACAAAATGTCGTTGCGGATTTATCTGTAGTCATTTTGGTATGTACTGCTACGCTAGCATAACAAAAGCCGATACTGCGGTACTGGTGAGTGACTGGGGGATAATCAGATCACATACCTCAAAATGTGCTGTCTTTCTTTCTTAATAATCAAGGGACTAGCATTTTCCGTTTTATCCAGAAATTTTATCTTGATTTGGCTGGCATATTGTCTAGCGTTAGGGGAACAAACTGTTACCTAAAACAAGGAAGATAGGTGAATGGGATCGAATACAAATTTAGGAGCTCTTCATTGCGAAGAAGTGTTGTATTTTGGCAGTTTGAAGTATGCTCTTTGGTTGGTACTGCGGTGATACTGGGAATTCCCCGATTCACGCAGCCGTGAGCTTAGCTAGCTGCTAGCTAGCAATGCAAACACATTCACTTTTACGGGGCATTGGCAGGCAGTGCAGCATCATGCCTAGTCTTTACGTTATACCAGTTATACGTACGTATACGATTAGGGTCCCACAGCCAACTTTACAAAAACCATGGAATCAGCATCCAAAAGATTAAAAAATCTGAGTCTGGACAGATTAAAACTCTCAAAAAGTGGTCATTTTCAGATGCTTACGGTACCTACACAAGTGTATGTAGGCCTAGGCCTAGCCAAGGATTAGTTTAAAGAGATAAGTATTAAAGGTCATAGCCACAGATATTCCCATGAAATATCTCAAAGTTCAGTTTTTAACTATTTAAAATTCGACAAAATTTCATTTCAAGCATAGTCAAATTCCGGAAATTTTCATGTGGGAGTCTTTTGTTTATGAGTGACTTATCCTAACACACTATTCCATATGCAAATTGCAGCCTATACCGAGAAAATTTTGCCGATTTTCAGTAAGTTGCTTCTCCTTTTTGGATCGTAACTTTGAAGGATTTTGATAATTTAAGGGGTGAATTGCCATCATTATAGATGGTAAAATGTTTGTGTATCTCTTTAATAAATACAAGTATTCCTTTGACATGGTTTTGGTCTTTTGGAGAATAATTAAGGTCCATCCTAATTCCTATGGGCCTAGGTTAGGCTAGCTCAAAAGTTACATGTATTTTGAGCTGGATAACTTTTTGCAGAAATCCGATGAGAATCGCCTGAGTTCCGTTTTTTTTTGGGGGGGGGGGGGGGAGTGGGGGGTTTAGATGTAATGATGGTATCTACGTGCATGCATATCCAGTGCTTCAACTGAGTTTAAGTGGAAGGCATGTATCATCTCACTGGTTGGCAATGATGAACAGTCCGATTTATTCAGTTAATCCAATGCAGGGGAGTGATCGAGGGTGATTGAGAAGTGTCTGTCAGCACAAGAGGCCTGCTATGTTATTTTTCTTGAAAAATAAACTACACAATGAAGAACACTGCAAAACTAAATTTCTTTCGATACACAAAACAGCGCTTTGGTTTATTAAATTTTATAGTGTGACAATTATGAAGGTTAACAAGGTTAGGCGGTGGTTCATAGAAAAATTGCAAACCTGTTCTTGATCAGCATCACTACGTGTACTTCTTAAATTTTATATAAATGTAATTGCAGGTGTTCAGTAACTGCAGCTTCATTTTAATACAAAAGTTTTGATTCACAGACTTAGGTATTTGAAAATTGTTAGTACCCAGAGTAGCTTGAGAGTGGAAAATTTCCAAACGAACACCCAACCCTTAAACCCCTGTAAAAGACCAGCTTCACTTTCAATATGCACAGAATGGGTCCCCATGATTTTTCAACAGAACCCGAAAAGTGGGTTACCATGGGTTACCATGGTGAAAGATGACGGAACCCGCAAATGGGTTCCCATGATTTTTGAAATCCAACAGCCTGATACTGGCTATCTGTTACCAAATCCAATTAAATTTTGTTTCTCAGAACATGGCTGATTTATTCTCAGTGACATATGAACCCTTCTTTGGGTAATGAAAGGCTTCCTGTTCATAATCTAAACAAAAGATGTAACTATGCAATCACTGGACATTTTAGGAGCTTATCAGCTGTGTAAATAGGCTGTGTAATCAACAGGAAAAAAATCCTCACAGGGCAGGGGTTAAGTGCTATTCTAGAAGTGATAGTGGTTTCTTACAACAAATAAATGAATAGATAAGGAGGATTTTATTACACCCGACCTCCCCTTTGTGAGGTCTGGTCGGAGTGGCCTTATTTTTAAGCAGGTGAAGTCATAATGTGCACTAAAGGTGGATTGTTTGGCAGAATTAAAGCCAGTCATATGGCCACCAAAGTGCAGAGGAGAGAGGGTTGTTAAGTTATTATAGTACTAACCTACTGTATGGTATTGTATACCGTAGCAGGCCAAAATTTGAACTTTATTACTGTAGCCTGGTATGCATTATTTGAAACCCAGGATGACATCTGGGCTGTTTGTGAAGTTTCATTTACCATATTGTACATTAGGAGCAGTTATCAACCTGTACTCTGAATAAGTAATAATGTGATTCAAATTTCTCTTAACTGTATTGGTTCTGCAAACTTTTCCTTTGAAATTAAAGCTTGTTGGGCTATGGTAGGATTTGCACCAGTCATTGTTGACCTTGATTGTTTGTGCACAAAGTGACCCAATACCCATCCTGTTTGTGAGCCTTAGAACCTGCAAGTTTATTTAACCTTTGTCTTTACCTTTTCTTATTTTCCCATTGTGCTTTGAATATCACATGCAGTATACAGATTAACCACATTTTCATGTGCCATGCTTAATTTTCATACAGCTATGGCCTGCTTGGTCCAAGTGGCTGTGGTAAAACTACTTTACTCCGATGTTGTCTGGGAAGACTCAAGTTCAACAGTGGCATTGTTCTCACCCTGGGGAAACCCCCAAATACCAGAGGTCATGATGTGCCTGGAGCATTGGTTGGATATATGCCTCAGGTAGGGGATTGCTTGATATGTTAGCAAATGTTATATAATTTAGACAAAAAGTTGAGTATGTTCAGTAGAATTTCAACCCACATGCCAAGACGAGTCCACATCAAGACCTGAACGTTACATTCTCAGACAGCGTTACATTCTCGGACTGTAGTAAACAAAACGGACCGCAGGATGGCTTCGAATTACAAAAGCGGTCACAGAAGAAATATGCTGTTTGCATGTAACCTACTCCCTGCGGAAATGTTCCCCAACGGATACAATGAATGCTTGTGTGCATTCAATGCCTGCAACACTAGCACTTAAGTGTTACGTCTAAATTTTTAGTGCGTACCATGTGACAATGCCTAGTGCTTGGTTTACTTGCGTACACTATAAACGCAACACATAAACTAAGAGTTACGTCATAGGTCCGTCTCTCCTCAGCTTGGGGAGTAAAGGATATCAAAGGGAATAGCCAGTTTCAGCTCTTAGTCCCCGCAGATGAGGTGAGTCATCACTCTCAAGTGCAACCGTGCATAAAAATAACGGTTCAACATCATTTGTGTCTTCAACTTGTCATGAAATTAAGAGACCAAAAAGAAAAGAGGCAGTATAAGTTGGATAAATGGCAAGCAACTGTTTTGCTGTTATCATCTCTCCTTTGCATGTAATGACCAAATCTTTGCCAAAAATATGCCTGCTTCGCACTAAAAGTTAGTCTCTGTGATATGTACAGGATGTAGCTGACATTCTTTTTGAGGGGGACAACTCACAGATTTTGGCTACCACCTACCTGTATAGTATCACGTTCCTCACATAAAATTGTTCTGTCACCTGGAATGAAATTCTTATGAAATAGTTCTCCCTCCCTGCTGGTGGCAAAGGTGCCATCATTTCCCCCAATGGACTTGTACAGTACCAGCTCTGTGTAACCCAAGGAGGATTGACCTCAGAGACACTGTGGTTTGGGAACTTAATCCCCGCACTTTTTTTTTGGGGGGGGGGGGTTAACAACGGTGTCATGATGTATCCCATAGACTAGTGTCACCTTGCAATCTGTATAACCCAGGGATAAGCTTGATATAAATTCAAAATGGTAAACTTTGAAAAGGGAAAGATTCACATGTTCCAAAAAATGTAAATTCCACAAGGGCAGAGCAACTCACAACACACAAACATGTCTGTTTGCTGTTTGTAGGAAGAAAACAAAAAAAAAAGAAAAAAAAGACATGGTCTTGAACTCCTAGATACAGTAGTATAAAGCTGTGTAATTGTATCAAACAGTTTCTGTCAGGCAAGGTCTCTGTTTTTTCAAAAGCTAAATCTATACAGTTCCTTAAAAAACATTGAAAATATTCATAGAAAGCTAGTGGTTGAAATCATAGATTAGAAATGTTTTTCTTTTAGTCAAAGAAGAAGTGCTTGCAGTAGTTTGGTTTTGAGGGATATAATATCTTTATTTGACTTTCATTCCCTGCTTGAATGTGAGGTGAGGCTAAAGTAGCTCTAGGTCTTGCACCCATGTGACCTACTGTAGTTGTTAGTCTCTCTCTATTTTGCCCTTCCATTGTACAAAAGTTCTTACTAAGTAAGGTGCTGCTGCCGGGCGTCCACAGGCATGGGCAAAGGGGGGGTTGGGAACTTGCAACTTATAAAAATCGAAGAAAAAACTGAACAAGACATGTTTTCCAAGTTTCTATGCGAAAAATAGGCTTTAGAAATGCCATTCCCAGCAATCTGAGAGGCATTTTGGGCCGAAATTTTCGCATGCTTCGTGTCAATTCATGGTGACTCAGAGGTTTTGCCCCCCCCCCCCATGATTTTTTTTTTCTGCAGACACCCATGGCTGTCGCGGGCAGTTATCATTAAACTGCTACACGTGATCAGTGAAGGCTAAGTGTGCCAAATTGAAGTGCGCTGATGTCACCTTCACAACCTCTTTAACAAGGTACAGTACTACCCACCTTGAATTAGTGTAGAGACTTCTCTTGCCCTTCAAGGCCAGCAGGAAGGAAACAAGGTGCAGTACACAGTATCTGATTTTTAAACCATATTGCATTTCTAGATTTTCAGAAAACAAGCGATAAATCATTTTTACATGTTGTCATTGTTTTGTGTCATTTTTACCAGGAAACTGCCCTTTATGACCAATTTACAATCAGTGAGACGCTCAACTACTTCGGCACAATTTTTCGTTTGCGAGGGGAGGAGTTAGAAAACAGGAAGACATTTCTGATTGAACTGCTACGACTTCCTCATAAAAAGTCGCTGGTAAAGAACTTGAGGTATAGTTAGTTACTCTACCTTATTCAAGTTGCCTAGACATATTTATAAACCATGCACAAATTCAAGTGAAGTTTTTTGTTAGTGGGGGAGGGGGGAGGGGGATGATTTCTCCTCAGGCATGTGATATTTACTCTTGTAGCAGATTCTCTCTTCTTTGTTTAACATGTTCTCTTGTTTTGATTCATTGATCTTTTTGTCTTCAAAGACTCGGAAAAGTTTCTGTTATAAATGTATTATCAGGTAGTAAACTTGTTCAAACAGTTCTCAGCATTCTAGCTAATCAGAAGTTTGCATTGCTGTGAAATCAATGCCACCAGGGTCCCTAGTCTCGGCTGCTTTGTCTCAATTTCCTCCTTTTTTAGAAGTCTCACACTCGTTCCTGTCTTCTCTAGGTCTTAGTTTGGGGGGCCGGGGGGGATGTCAAAAAATTGTGATTTAAGATGATAAATGGCAATCTTTTTTACATCTGAGTGTACCAGTTTTGCATATTTTGCAACTGGAGAACTGAAAATATACAGATTTTACTGCATGACTATAAACAGCTCTCCAAGTCACACTGAGAAAACCCCTCCTGTGACAAAATCAGAGCCAGAGGCCTGTTGTAGTCTTGTAGATACAATGCAGTGTTAAAACCAGAACTAATATGATCCAATGTTACCTCTGCTTTCCCTTGCTTTTCCTTTCAGTGGTGGTCAAAAAAGGAGAGTGTCCTTTGCTGCAGCCCTTCTCCAGGAGCCAGAACTGCTCATCTTAGATGAACCTACAGTGGGAGTTGATCCACTGCTTAGAGAAAAGTAAGAATCTTGCCATATGTTTTCATGTGATGTCATAAATAGCCCACTGTTGGGTGAAAAGTCAACAGTTAATATACAGGTGGTCAGCTACTTCTCAGCTAGCCATATATACCTACCACTCTTCAGGTTTTGCATAGCGGTCAAGAAAGGGGCTGGACTTGTGACGTTGGTCAAGACAGTCTATTGATCACCATTTGGATTCTCCTTTATTCCTAACAAAGAGTAATGATTTTTTCATTTTAAGTTCATTTTACTAATGCAGTGAAATGAAAGCTTCTTTTTAAAGTAAAGTCATAAAGTTTTGGGGTTGTTGTGTCTGCCTCTTTTTCTTGTCTTGTTGTCTTCTTCATGTTGATATTTTTAACTTAAGAGATTGCAAACTGAATCTTGTTTAATTTTATCCAACTCTCATTGTAATAGCTTGTTTCACTGTGGGATTTGTGAGATTTACCCTCCCAAATCCAAATAGTCCGTTGTGGAATAAATTAGTAACTTTCTTCATGTACAACTCACTCTAAATGTTTGGTTTTCCCTTGAAATTAAAAAATGATTGTTAAAAGCCTCACGAATTATTTTGCAATCTACTTCTTCATAGGCAATCATTCATCACCCTAACTTACCAGGGGGCCATTCCACAAAGAGTTACGCACAATCTTAAGTTTGCTTCACCATACTTAAGCCAGCAGTAAATCATACTTAAGATCATGCATAACTCTTTGTGGAACGGGTCCCAGGACTATACCAAATTTCTCAGTTGATGCAGTCCTTTGATTCACAGCAACTTAAAAATAAAAAAGAGGAAAGTGTATGCCCTGAAGCAATTAGCCTGCGGAGCAGACTCTGTAGTAGTCGAAAGATGGCGCTCTCTCAAAATCATAATACACCTTCCTAAACAGTATAATATACAGAGTCTGCAAACGTTCGTCCAGTTTCCATTAACAGGAATCCCACATTTTGAGGGACAAATTAGTAAACATGAGATGGTCACGTGGTGCACGAAACAGGTTTGAATAGTGTATTTTCTTACATATAACTGATACAACCAACGGCGAACAACCTAATTAGCTTTTGTAGGTGGAAAATGTGTACCAGGCCATACGTTCGATGCATAAATATTACCTATTACGCGAGATTTAATTTAGTATTTTAATTTTTGTGGTTATGTCATATTTGTTGGTCGTAAATGAGATTCGCTAGAAAGTTTGCAGACTATTGTATACCCTAGGTGTGCCATGTAACTTAGTTGGAAAGGTGGGCTGTTCAACAGTGCAGTGAAGCGGTTGAAAGACTCACAGTGTTATTTATAGTAGCGAAAGTAAGATTTTTGATACTTGAATGTAGAAGTTGAAACGCAAACACAATAGCCTGCTTACAGCAGGCTATGAAGCAATAGAATAGGATTGTGTCTGGAGGAAGATGAGCTGGGGCAGCTGGCTTAGGGGCTAGTTAAAAGTTGCTCTTGGGAATAAGAGCCATCTATGGTAATGAATAATTTCCTCTAAATTGAGGGAATTAACTTCAACATTTCATATCATGGCTCCATCTAACTAACTATTCCATGGCCTAACAATGTCCTTTAAAGATGGAAGTTGAACTGCTTGAATTCACTTTCTCATTGCTCTGAAATAGACATTATTGAAATTTCAGAATTTTTGGCCAAATTGAAAAGAGTTTATAAGCCTAAGGGAAAGCAGAATCTAAAATCCTTTTGAATGAATGAAATTATAAATCTATTTCAGTCTTCACCTATCTCCTATCACCAGGTGTGTACCAGTTTTACCTATACTAACCATCTGGCATACTAACAGCTCTGTGTCAATCTTACAGATGAGAGTGTCCTACACCCTAATCTTCCTTCTCCACTTTGACTAGTTCACATTCAAGTTCATTTTTAAGCTGTCTGGTGCATATTTGCATAAGACCTATTTCAGGCTTGGAATCTTTTTAACAAAACAACAAACATTGGCATGATACAAGTGCCCACAGTGGTGAACTATAGCAGTAAATGCTCTACAATATCCTTTACTTTGAAGTGAGTGGTTTTATGTACTCCCTTCTAAACCATATAGTCAAGGAGCCACCAGAGAGGGGAATTCCCCTTGGAAATTATTTTTTTACCCAACGAAATTTCAGGAAGTTCTTTTTCCTTAATTCAGTTTGGAATATCTGTCCCCTCTCCCTCCCCCCCCCCCCCCAACTCAAAAAAAGTTTTTCCTTATGGAATCTGTTTTATCCAACCTCCCTTTAGTACTTTGTTTGGTTACCAACCTGCCTCTCCTACTTAAAGAGGTCCATTGAGTTGATATTTATACCTCAAGTAAATAGTTTACATTGCGGGAACTACCTCATGACAATGCTTATAATTCTCATGATTAGTCAAGTTTCATATCCAATAGTTATGGAAAAAGTTTAAATTTTTGTTGTTGTAGTGCACTGACTTGCAATGATATTGTACATAATTGGAAAAAGTGTCTGGTCAGGCTTTGATGGACTCATCAGTGTCTGGTCAGGAATTTTTAAATAGCAGTTAAACCATTTGGTGCTCACTCCTGAAACAGCTATAATGTAAGATATTGTCTGTTTGTCATTTGTATGTGAAAAATACTGAGCACCTATAAAAAAAAAAATTGTTGAATTTGCATGAACCAACTGCTTGAAAGAAAGATAAGTAGACTGTCAACAAATAAGAAATTCATGATGTTCAAAGCTTTTTACTCCCTTCCATTCTATATTTTATTATGAAATTAGATTTCACTGTGTGTGTTCACAAGTTTTCTGTTTCATCAAATCTCAATAAGTTGAGACTACGTTATTTGTAAAATCTTGTGCAAAGTAAGCGCTTCCAATCAGCTATTCAAGTTAGGAAAGTTTGCCAAATATTTTTGCCTGGAAAAGCCCTTGAAGATTACATTTTGCTGAAATTGTTTTTCTTGAAAATAGAAGTTTTATTATGCTAACTGTATTTTGTTTCAGGATCTGGGAATATTTACTTAGCTTTGCAAAAGGAGGGAAGACCACCATAATCTTAACAACACACTACATAGAGGAAGCCAGACAAGCTGATATTGTAAGAATAAATTAACTGATTATGCAAACTTTGTGGTAGCTTAGGTTAACCTAAACCTCTACAGTACATTTTAGATTGTAAATGGCAGTATAAAAATATTGAATCTAATCCAGTCCAGCACGTGTGTAAAAGGTAGCTTGCACTCTCCACTGATGTGAAGTTTACAGCCTGCGAGACAAAGGTCCTCAAGACTGAAGGTCTGCAAGACCGAAAATGTAATATCATTCACAAGACGGAAGGTTTGACAGACTGAAAATCAAGAGGCGTTGAAAAGACCAAAGGTTTGCGAAACCAAAAGGAAGTAGGGTCCATAAGGCTGAAAATGAGAAAAAGGTTTGCAAAACCTGCTGACCAGTATTCATTTTCAAGGTATTGAAAGAACTGTTCTCAGTTTCACTTATGCAGAACTCTTTCTTATTTTTGGTCATTTTCGGTCTTGCAAACATTGTCGTACTTTCGTTCGCACCAACCTGTTCTCATTTAAATTTTAGTTGTAGCGAATATTTGGACTGAAATTTGAATTTCCAGACCTGGAAAGTCAGGGAAAATCAGCAGTTTTTTAAAAGTCAGGAACTGTCATGCAGTGGACTTTTTACCCCAATTTGCCTCATGTCCAGAAACATTATTCTGTGGAAAATTTCAGGAATATGGGATAGGATTGTGTTTACATGTCCTGGAAATATCAGTACAGGTCCTCGAAAGTCATAGAAAAGTCATGGAATCTTGTTTTATTGAACGTTTACATTCCTGCGGCTTTTTGAATTTTGTACCAAGTGAACTAGGGACTGCACACCCAATTCTAAAGTGAGTGAGGAGACCTGACTTATCACGGAAGCCCTAGTCCCCCAACCCTGCCCCCATCACTAGGTCTCCATGGTTCCATAAAAAAGTGATTGTCTTCATTCAAACCTGAAACCAAAAGGTAACTTGGGATTTATGTTAGATGTGACCTGTCATAAAACTGTCATCATTTTGGTCAGCCTATTGGCCTCCAAACCAGATGAAAGCAACCAACACAGTTGGTTCAAGTAGTGTAGTATGCATTGCCTGTTGTAAGACTAAATCGTAGGCTAACCCTTCACACTTTGCATCTGGGTAATTGTTCTAAATAAATCCCCTAATTTGAAAAAAATGCATTTTTAAAGAATCAAAATGACTATCAAGAAGAAAAAAGCTGAATTTTTTAACCAAATAGTCACAGCAGTAAATGTCAGCACTTACAACTTTATTTCCACAAAAGAGAATGCGTTCTAAGATCTATGAAAATTGCATCATTTAAATTTTGAAAGTTCCATTCTTTGGCATTAAAACAGCTGAATTAATATATCTGTGAAAAAATTTGATATTTACTGTACAAGTGGGCTGTTCTCACTGCCCTATTTTGAAACACTCTGTTTTTTTTTGTCTATAACAGTGTGAACACTGCTTTTATAATATGATGTTATATTTTCTTCTGTAAGACAAATATAATCATTGTCTTTAAAGCTTGTCAATAAAGGGTTCCACCAAATGGCTCTGAAGGGTTTCCAAAACAGTTCATGATTTAGTAAAGGGTAATTATTTTGCTTCCTTCGAGATTTTTCCAATATCCATCAACAGCAAAATCCACAGAAACCTTTTGATACTGCAAAGAAGTTTTCCAAAGGGTATCATTTGAAACCGCTTTGGTTCAAAGGGTTACACCCAAAACATTTCAGAGGGAATTTTCAGCTGGGAAAAACTTACTTACATCACTTTAGGGCTGTCAGGCCTGTTATTTAAATTTATTTATCATAAAGGAGTCTTTTTTTATGAACTTAAGTTTTTTTTTCTTCTCTTGATGATTTATCAGTTAACTTCTTGCATTATGTAGTTAGACCTGTATTTGCCTTGGTCTGTAAGTAGCAATCCCAATGCCAATTTTCAAAGCATGCAAGTTCATTATCTTGATTTGTGCTACCTGTATTCTGAAGCATATATCTTGTTCTCAAGACAAACTCTGGGATTATTTTACATTTTACCAGGTTGGTTTAATGAGAAATGGAAAACTTCTGTCAGAGTCATCACCTCAAGCATTAATGGATCTTCATCAGACTCCGGTAAAGTAATTCCATTTTGGTCATGAAGACAATAGTCTCTTTAAAATTCTGTTATCCACAAACCTGCCATATCAGGCATTTTGATGGGGACCCTTGATAAAGATCAATTTCAGAATGTAGGTGGAAGTCCCTCTCAATATTGATAAAGATGAGGGTACGATTGTTATGTTAGCTTATAAGCAAACAGCCTTCCTGGTCACTGTTTGATGGGAGAAGGCAGGGGATTACAGGGGACTATTATTTGGTTGTGGGTTTTGGGCCAGGATAAAACTGGGTGCGATACCTCCAAAGGACTTGTCAGCCCTGATGAATGTTGTTTCCCTTCCCCAGTTGGTCTTTAAGTGTGGTACTGTGTTAAGGTAGATAACTTGGAGAACTCTTCAGATATTGCTTTTGCTCTATCTGCTCATAGATAAAGTGTTTATGAATTAACAATAACTTACAGCAAAAAGCCTGCATGCTATATGGATCAGACATTTTGTGAAATTTTTTTCTTGGATAGGTTTTTTTCAACGGTAGGTAATCCATGTAAGGAAATGTATTGACTTTGAATTTGTTTCCTAGTTTTCAACGGTAGGTAATCCATGTAAGGAAATGTATTGACTTTGAATTTGTTTCCTAGTTAAATGAGGTTTGACCGCTAATTTTCAAACAAATTGGTTTAAGTTGGACCTGCCACAGCCTTTCTCCAGTTGTGGCTTACTGGCATGTTTACCCTTCTCTGCTGAGCACCAAGCACAATGGCAGAAGGTTCCATTTTTAGAGTCTTTGATGTTGACTGTTAAAAAATGTATGCTAATTTGCAAATATGTTTTTCTGCACAGACATTGGAGGAGGTCTTTTTGAAGCTCTGTATGGCTGATGTCCAGGAAGATGATAACCTCCTTGTAAGTATAAGATTAGAGGATGGGGTTAGGTTTGAGGAGGAGGTGGGGGTCAATGATGCTGATCAACTACTCTAGGAGAAATACTGATGGTGTTTGGCAGGATTTTCTTGTATTCAGAGGTGGGATCTGAAGCCATTGATTTTTTTAGATGGTACACAGGTGTTACACCTGGCAGTCATCCTCAACTGTTGTTGGTCTATTTTGTTTAAATGACACTGCAATGATCTATCAGTAACGAATAACACACTGTTTTTCTTATGGTGGTGTTTTTATAATGTAATTATTTACAATAAATTTGTTTCACTCTTCAGCTTTTCAAATCGAAATGTATTTGTGTATTAATTATTAGAGTTAAGCAACTTTACTCTAGATCTGTGCTTTAAAAAAGGATAGTGTACTCTTTAGAGTAAATATCATGACACAAAGCAAGTAAGTAGTAGTTCTCTTTATTTTCATGGACATGTAGAAATCATACTACCGTTTTTGGAAAGCATGAGTTACATGCAGCATGTGGTTTTCAAATGACAAGATGTAGGCCTTTGAATGTTTTTTCAGTTTTAAACTTTTACTGGAAACACTTTCAGAACATATGGAAATCTTTCAAAAAAAAAAACAGTTCTTTTTTAAGTTCTGCAAAATTCACTTTTAAAATTTACAAAAAGAAATGAAGAGAAAACATGTGTACTGTAGTGTTGCATATGGGTAAATGCACACCCTTCTCAAGGTGTTTCTTGATTGGCTGTGGTCATTGTATTGTATTGATTGTATTCTTTGTTGGGGTTAGGGATTAGTTTAGGGATGAGGGCTGTCATGAGCCAGTTAGGGAAATTTCTTGTTAAACAGTGCGCATTGTCCCTAGCATATCCAGAAAGTTTTTACAGAGGATGTGTAATTTTTGATCATTATTCTTTGGGAGCCTAAGTACTGTATAAATTTGACACATGTTAAAGCATAGTTAGACATGTTTGAGGGCCAGTTGAGGGGGTACAAGCTTTTACACCCCACCTTAACCATCCACTGCTCTATTGTAATATTCTCTTTTAAGGAACCTTCAGGAGGCCATGCTGGTACACAGACTGCCTTCACTGCGGAAGATGACACATCTAATCTGCTAAATGATGATAAACTGGAGAAAGGCCATTGTAGTAACCATAGCAACTATGACCCTGATGATGAAATATTTGTTAAATATGGTAAGTGTGTATTTGCCTGCCATCAAACATTTTAAATGAGAGGAGATGGGGGCAATGTGGCTTGAACACAGACTTCCTCTGTACAAGGACAGAACATGTAACGCGTACGTCCTACCCGTAAATTGTCACCATGGACTGGGTCAAATGGGGCACCAAGATGGCCGCTGTGAAGCTATAATTTGCATGATTTGATGATGACACTGTAATATTTAAAACAAAAGTTAAATTTGAATGGGAATTTATATCATATTTTCTGCAATATGTTTGGTGATTTTGACCTTACCTTGCATTATTTGGAAAATATTTTGACTTTCTTGCAAAATATGTTGATTTACTTGAGCAAATCCAAAATTCCACACACATACACAAAACCATAGCAGGCGGCCATCTTGCTACACCTTTTCTCACAGGTACAGTAGAGACAATGTACCGTGCAGAATGCTCTGTCCATGTATAGGAAGTCCATGGATTTGACACTGTGAAGTATGATTCTAACAGAAAATGTTGGGAGATTTATGCTTCACTTTATGTTGAAACACTATTGATAACTACTTGTATACATTTGAAATTTTGTAGATGCCAAATTTTATCATAAAAATAGTTAAGGACCGGGCAATTCTGATAAAATTTACCGGCAGTTACAGTATATTTCTTTTTTTATTAAGTTCGTATGTGCTTAGTGGGTAAATTCAATTTGATTTCAAAAATAATCAGTACCTTATGTAACCATTAGGTAGCTTTCAGTATTTGGTCACCTTTAGTTCATTACTGTCTATGAACACATGCTTTGACCATTCTTCTTGAGAATGCAACATAGACATCCCAGTAGATAAAAGGCAGTGTGGGGTGTAACTGGTATCTGAGTTTGTGACATGATCAAGTGATCTGGGTTTTCATTGTGTTTACATTGCATGAAAGGCAATTAGCACATTCTTGACTGACCTGTTAGCTAACCCAGAATGTTACCAAATTTTTGTGTATTTTGATATATCTGCTACTGCCAATCAATTATTCAGATGTGAAACCTGTCTATACCATGTGTGTGTGTGTTGTGCTTCATTTCCTCCCTGAAGTGATAAGATGTGCTCAGGCAGGGAAAGAGGATGTTTTTAAAAGAAAAAGGGGAAATTTTTTTCATGAACTTCTATTGGCATAATACCTGACAGTAAAAAAATTACTGGATATTGTTACCTGAGCTGTCTTGCAATTTGCATAGGCAGGCAGAAACACGGAAGGGGGGGGGGGGGGGGGGGGGGGGGTATTTATTTCTACTAAAACCCAAGACCAAAAGTGATGATGACCTAGCCTTAAGTTACTGGTGGGTTCGGGGTACAAAAGCTTGCTTCAAGGCCCTTGTAGGGTGTAATTGGAAGGGTTTTACAGGTGATTTTTCCAAACATTGCTGCAAAAGTGTCATCTTTTTTAAGTAAGAAAGAAGATATTGACAGTTTTCTAATTTTTATGGAAATGCAAAAAAAAAAGAGTGGGATTTTACCCACCTTCTTCTTGGGGGGAGGGATGCCCTCCCTTTTCCCCCTCTGGTGAAAACACTGCTATGCTGAGTATTTGATAGTAGATCAAAATATTCATGAAATATTCATGACCATACTTAAATGTGAGGCAACTTTTATGCAATAAAGGGGGAATTTGCATAGAAGGTGCTTATGGCCTTACACTATCTTGAAAATCCCCATTTTAGGAATCCAGACGTCAAGTTTTTTGTTAGTACTATGTTTACTCTTTCAATTTTAGAGAAGCCACCATTCCGTTGTTTGGATTTCTTTCCATCCCTTCTCAACTTGTGGGCTCTCTTTGTTAAGGATCTTATAAAGATGGTTAGGACACCAGGGTGAGTTTTATTTCTCTGTAAAGTAGTTAGCTGGTGGCAGGTATGTCTCAGTTGTGAAACGATCCACTTTGCGATTAAGTCAAGTGAAGCCACTATGTAGTAATGTTGAAAGTCTCAAAAAGTTTATGGAGTTGTTGAAAGATTTTATCGAAAAATTCGCTAGATTCTTTGTCGCAGAATGCACTGAAAACAAGACACTAAGCATTGACAGGTTTGGCAAGACTGCAACAGGCCAGGAGAAGTAGTTCACTTTGTCTTGTTTGTTTGGGGGTTGGGGGTTGGTGGGGAGGGGGTTTTGGTGGGCTAGAGGTGGGTTAGGTGTTCTGTGTAATGAAATTTAAGTAACATTTGTCACCAGTTAACAACAAATTGAACAAGGTTTCCATGTCAGGTGTATTATATTGACTTATTTTGGTCATAAATGTCTTTTGTTCTGACCCCAAACTTTCTTGTATGGGTTAACAGAAATTCTCAATTGGCTCAGCTCTTTGATTGACAGCTAATTCAAACAATGCAGAATACAAAAACTTATACAGTATGACACAGCTTGAACTGAAGTGTTTTCATTATACACATTGAGCTTTTCTATACTCACCCTGAAGCAATAAACTGAGCTTGAGTCTGGATGAGGATGAATTTCAGACTAATGTGGGAGGGACTTAAGTAAAAGGGTTGAGAGAATTGGTACTGTTTGGGATTAGAAAATTGGGCCTTTAAACAAAACCATAATCCATAAACCAAAACCAAACAGAATTGCTACTTGACTGGTGTTTCTTCATTGCAGCACAGTATGTCACCATAGGTTCACTGTTATAAAAACAGTGCTCGATCTGTACAAATGTGTTGGAAATCACACAGTTGTTTATGTAGCAAGAAGGGTGTACAAAACTAATGCTGAAACCACAAGTTTACATTCCTGAAGCATGCGACCTTGTGTGTTATCCACTTTGTTATTGTGGTACCCTCCTTCCAGCTAAAGTTTAGTATTTCTCTGGCTAAAATTTGGTATTTGCAGAACCGGTACATACATACTAGTGTATAGCAGTATAGCAGACCCCTTCAGTAGCAAAAAGTTGAACTATTGCTTTCTGTCTACTGTTCCGTCTCCCTTGCCTCCTTATGTCCCACCCATTCATGCAAATGTCTGTTCCCACTGCTGTTGTGCATGATGCTCCGCATAAGCAATGGAGTAGCAAAAACAAGCCAGTGAACCACAACTGGAAAAAAAGTTTTGGCTGGCTCGACTTGAACCAACAGGTTGGAAACTTGGCAGTAAAACTCCATCTAACAAACTAACCCACTTTATCCTTCTATCATCCATTTTCTCCCTGTATACACAACCTCCCCTTGTTATGGGGGAATTTTTGATTTCAGGATGGTAGACAAAGAAGACTGAATGTGCAGCAACACTACTTAACTGAGCATGAGCAGAAGCAAACCTTAATACTCCTTCCTTTTTTTTTTTCATAATGGTCACCGATCGATGTAACGAAACAGGACTTACATTGATTTTCATGGTGATTTCCCTCGTAGTGTCATCTTCAACAACCAATACACAAACAGTCAGAACAGAATATCCCTTGCACCATGTTGAACTCACCGTTTTGTTGCTCTAATGTCCTTCAATAATCGAAAAGTAACTATTAACTCTTTCATTTTCAGAAAATATTTAGGATTGAATCAAGTGGATTTATTTTTGTCTTACAGGGCCCTAGCATTCCAGTTTCTGATCCCAGCAGTTGAAATATGTTTGTTTTGTCTCTGTGTTGGGGTAGATCCTAAAAATCTCCACATAGCTGTTGTGAATGAAGATGTTACACTTTTCAGGAATCAAAGCTTGAGCCACCGATACCTCACCTACCTTAGTACTGAAACAATTATTCAGGTAAGTCTGACTAGACTTAAGTAGAGACATTGTTATAACTGGTACGATAACAAAGTCTGTGAAAGGGATGGGTTTCTCAACATGTTTGGTAACAGGTTAATCATTACATTATTCTTATTCAATTCCCTAGCTTTAGACATTGGCAATTGTTTTGAGGAAGTATATAGAGCACCTGTTATGAGAAAAACATCTTAATTTTTGGACTACATGAAATGTCCCTTGGGCAGAATACAGGAGAAATAAGAAACGCCAAGCTTCCAGATTATGATTAACTTTTTTGGGGCCACACATGCAATTATGACTTCAGGCAAACACCCCCCCCCCTCCCCCCATTCCACTGCTCATGGTTAGAACTTGATGCATAAAATTTCAACAAACCAAACCAAACCCATCCCAGTCAGCCTGTTGCAGGTGCAGTAGTCTTGTACCGTTTTAGCTGTGTTATTATGAAGCTTTTCTTATCTCACAAACTGTATAAACAGACTTTTTTCAGAAATACAGCACTTTATTTCACATTTAGTGCTTGTTACCTCACATCTTTGTGTTCTGAAGGGACATAAGCTAAAAATTTTATACGCACAGATGCAGTTGTTTAAACTGCTCTGTGAATCCCCACGGAGAGGAAATACCAGGGCAGAGAGGTTTGTGTAATAATTCATCTGTCGAAGAAACCTTGAATTTTTAATTGAACCCTGAATCCTGAATTTATTACTTTGCAAAGAACTGAATTTAAAGTTTACAAATAGATTATCGGTTGCCACCTGTTACATGTATTTTTTATGTGTTTAGTCTCATATCATTGTCAGCGAAATCAGAGTATGTTTAACTTTAGCATTTAGAGCACTAAAGTGGCCTGGGTGGCCTGTTTTATCTCTTTTGGCCCAGTCACCTAAATTATAAGTCCTCTTCATTTTCAGGTACCAGTAGATAATTATTCATTAGCTTTAGAGCAGGCTCATAATGGTGACTACTGGGGAGTGATGCATTTTGAGGAAAATTATTCTAGAGATCTTTCAAGGAGGTAATTATGTGTTTGCCTTTTTTTTTTACTTCATATTTTATCCATTCTTAGCTGAACTTGTATGTGTTGGATGTTCACAAATTTAACCCTGTGCAAAGCATTGCCCTAGCCATTATTTACGAAGATTGAAGGATCACCTGTGTAGTGGTAATAAATGTCTAGAATGTAATGGTGGACGGTTTGGGAACCTTTCATGCTTTCTCCATCCTTCTACCCCCTCCTCTCCTTCTCTTCCCCCTCATGAGCTTGGGTTGCAGAATATGCCCAAAGTATTTCATTCTTGTAATAAAGGGCAACTAGAGAGAACAACTTGCACCATGTTTACATCAGTTGGCACTTAATAACACATTGGTGTTAATATGACCTAATATTAAAATTTTTTGTTCGATACCCCGTTCACAGGTTCTTACCATTAGTATTAAATGCGACCTTACTGGGAAGCAAGATTGGTGTCAGGTTGGATGAATCAAGTATGTATGACAGCTAGTTTTCTTTATTGTGAATATTAGTAGGGGTTTCTAAAATTTTCACTTCCATTGCCATCTAGAAGAAACAAAATATTTTAACTGGCTAGCTAGCTAGCATGCTTAACTTGTATATTATATTCGTACATACCATGAATATATAAAAGAAAGATTGTGAAAATACATTGGCATCTGGAACAGTAAAATTGATTGTAAGAATAAGGACAGATTTCTTTCTTTGCCTGAGTATATCTTATTAGTGTTGCAACAAGTCTTTATATTTGCTTCTCAACAAAGGTTGGGTGGGCTTTAATTAATCATTAATTTAATAAAGCGCACTATCAACCCAGGAATTATCTAATGCGCTGTACATATAAAGTAAAAGCAGTAACAAACCCCAACATCATCTCATTATCTCATGAATATTCATCAAAAATGTGCAAGATATATTACTGAAGTGCCTTGAACCCCTTGCGTAGGCTATCATTTCCATTGTGAAGATGCAATAAATGAATCCAGACGGGAAGTAATGGTCTGATTTTAGTCGGCCATGACCGAGGCCCATTACCTTTTAATCTTTCAATTTTCTTGCTTACATGTATTATGGATGTTAATACACTGAGGTGTATTTTGATTCCCTCAATTTCACTGTAGATGAGGGTTTGAAATTCATATAGACAATAAATGAAGATGATTTAAGCCTGATGGACCCCACTAATGGCTGCCTACAGTCACTAAACACAATCACTGGTCTGATTTGTCTATAACAATACATGAGCTTGCTGGAAATAGTTGCAGAAAACATGAATCATATACATTTTATTCACAGATGTACAGATAGCAGTATCTCTCCAACAAGAAATATTAAATTCTTATGAGGTATATTTTGATATTTTATTTATTTACTTATTTATAATCTTAGAGAATTTATTTGAAGACATTCATGAAGTTTACACCCCAAAAAATTACCCTCCATCTCACTCCTTGTTATGCATAGTAATCAATTATATTCCTTGGAGAGACATTGCTGTAACCCTTTTTGGACCATCTTTGCCAACAGGCTTCAATGGCAAGTTGCTATTGTTGACGTGGCATAACAACAGCATTACATTTTTTCCTCCAAAGGAAATGAAATTAGAGTGCTGCCACTTTTGCGTCTGCACTCATTGCATACAGCAGCATCTCTAACGTATCAAAATGATTCATAGTATAGTGTATTGCTATTGAAGCTTTCAAGATATCATGCCCAGAGAGAAGGCTAGGTCCTAACTTAAAATTATTACTCAAAGCAGTATAAATATATACCAGAGTTTGTGTGCCAAATAAAACCATTTCAAATTTTGAACAAAACTTGTATTCACTACGTTATTGTAAGAATTTTCTTTCATAAAAGAAACAAACACTGAAAATCATTTCCATATTCAGTGCCACACTGTTCAAACACCTTGGTGCAAGGGTAGTGCATAAGTGCATGATTCTGAGAGAGTTAAAGCAAATGCTGCCTTAGCTTGTTTCTCAGGTGATTTATTATGGAACCACTTTCCGTTGGGGCATTGTTGTTTGAATACCTTTGAGGAAAATTGTCTTATTCAGCATGCTGCTAGAATTGAATAGGACGTTTTAGCCAATGCTACACGAAGAAAAGGCATTTTCCCAGGCAAAGCTTGTCTCTGTAATTGCGGCAGTTAACCCTGTTTAAACCAACCTTGTTGCTCTATTGAGTATAAAATAGTCTTTAAAGAGGGAAAATGAATTTAGTTTTTATTGATCTCAAGATACCTGAACAGGAAGTTCTCTGATAGATTCTGGATTATTAGTTGCCAGCTTGAGATGGCTAAAACTTGCTATTCAGCTCTAGCATCTTGGTTCACTTCAACAACTATGAAACAAAAATAACCGGTCCACTGTGTTTCATTGCTAGCCTGAAAGTACCACACCACCTTAGGTCTCATAAACTAGCATCAGACTTGCAGTTGGGAGGTTGGAAGTGTGAGTCCTGGTTGGGCCATACCAACGACTTTAAGTTAGCTAGTTTGTTAGGTAGATGAATTTAAAGTCAGTGGGCGATTTCTCAAATATTAGGGGGAGGGGACACAACCCCTGCCCCTCCCCTCCCCCATTGCTGCCAGTGACTTAATAATGTTTAAGTAAGAATAAATCCAACCACAATGTGTTACATGACATTCATATATTATGCAAGACATACTCCAGATTGGGTTTGAAGTATCAATGCCAGGAACAGCATTGAAGCTGACTCTTGGTACCAACATATGTTCATGTCTTTTTTTTCCAATGTATGTACTGATGCCATGATTCTAGCTATGGCTTATCCATACAGCCTGAAAATAAACATGGTGTATCCTGGATGAAATATACAATTCCCATCTCTAACCTGAAGTCTCTTTCCAGAGGCTAGGCACAAACTCTAAAAACAGCATTGTGTCCTGCATCACGCTATGTCCATTGTTAAGTGCTGACCAGTATAAAGTTCTAATTTCTTCTCAGAAAAGTTTCTGCCATTGTGCTTGGTGCTCCGCATAATCAATGGAGTATGTAAAATTAGCCAGTGAGCCACAACTGAAAGAAAGGCCGTGGCCGGCTCCACTTGAACCAATTTGTTGGACATAGGGCCGTAAAACTTTAGCTAACCTAACCTAACCTCAGAAAAGTTTCCATTATCCATATAAGCTAGGAGAATGTATGAGATTGCTGGGTTCATACCAAGTATAAAACTTCTAAAACTAATTGAATACGACTTCTTATTTACATAAGAATGCTGTTGTCATTTCATTAGAATTTACCAGGTTAGCACTTTATACAGGGTGTGACATGATGCAGGTTTAACACTGTCTTTAGAGATTGTGTACAGCCTTTGGAAAGAGACTTTAAGAAAGTGATTGAAACTGTACATTTCATCCAGGCTACATCATGTTATTTTCAGCTCGATTGTATGGTTTGTCACAGCTAGAGTCAGGCCTCAGTTTTTTTTTTTTTTAAAATTATGGCTGTTCTTTGTACAACCATTTCACTATTTTAGTTGTCTGCAAGAAAATTTTTTTGTTCCCGAACATTTTTCACACAACTATATTTTTCGTCAGACATATTCTTCTTGGTTACAGGATTTCTTAACAGATTTATTAGAAGAGTTACATATTAATCCAGAACTTGGCCAGATTCCTGTAAATGTAAGTAGTATAAGACTGTAGTCTAAATAGCTTCATAGCCATGTGATCTGAGGGTTGCAGGATAAATTCCCACAGTGTTTCCCTCCTTTCAAAAGATGCTATCATGAAGAAAGACTTGCAGAGTATTTGAGCTGTATTTGAAACAACATTTCAACTTAACCATTTTAGCTAAGTTGACCTTTCAGACGCAGTCATGTTGGTGTATCAGTAAATCTTATGTAACAAAGTGACTAACTGACTAACTAACCCAGCAATTAGAAAAGGTGGTGGCATTCAGGTTTGGCATGTATAGTAGTGCTGGGACCGAATAGCAAATATTGGATACCTGTGCACAAATAAGGGAAAACAGTTACAAATATTGATGTGAATACTCGCAAAGAAGCTGATCAGTCTTCTCTACCAACCTTGGGTGCAAACATTAGTTATCAGTTACTCGCACAGGTCTGCTGACTGTGCATGCACAAGATTGAGGGACACAACTTGAAACGGATTAATAGCAGATGCAGCAATTTTTATGTCCTGTATGGGCAGAATTGATGTATAAATAAGCAATTGTGCATTTTGTTAGCTTTGCATGGTGTTTAGTTTACATGCAAATAGAACTCACCTTCACTTGCCATCCTGCTACAATTATTTTCTCATTTTATGTTTATCATTATTACTAATTTCCATTATTTGTTCACAGCTACTTAGCAAGTGTCCGTTTCCAAAATTTGGTAACTGGTCTCAGCACTTATACACAGGTTCTGTCAATAGAATAAAATTTACTGTGGCCAAAATGATGCTTCCTGGTACTCATCCTATAAGCCTTTGTTAAGGCCATTTGAGGGGGCATCTTCCAGAAGGCATGGTACACAGTATGGGAATACCCCACAAAGCTTGGAAAATGCGCACATTTGTATTGCAGGGCAGGGGAAATAAAGCTTGATCTAGAAAACCCTGATGTACCCTTCATGCTAGAATTTTTGTTGTTTTCAGCAAGCTATTAATAATTTTCTACTATGCATTAGAACTTCTATGTAATGCTTCTATGCTTGAAGCCTTGAAAGTTTGAAAAATATGAAAGTTTGTGTAGCTTACCTTTATTTTGCATATTTTTTCACAATGGCTAATTGCATCAGACTGATGAGGGGATGGTTTTAGGGCTGTAATAATGTAATTTGAAGTTAGCTGTTGCCATACAAATCTCGTGCAGAAAATGCTAAAATTCTGTAGTTGGTCTCATATTGCCAGCAACACATTCTGAAAATATTCTTTTGCTAATAATTGTCTTGCTTTTTTCTCCCTTAGTTTGGGAAACCCATTTTTGGCGACCAAAATGACAATTTCACTGATTTCATGGCGCCTGGTGTTGTTCTGACGTAAGTTGTTACATTGCAGTGTATCTGATAAAAATGCTGTTGGCAGGATGGCATACACTGTCGTCCCTAAATTGAAGAGTAAAATTAAAGAGTCAAAAATCTATTTGGCAGTGTTTCCCCCAATATTTACCACAATTCAGCCAATATCAGTACTGAAAAGGTAGCATAAAATGTGAACCCCACTTTTTTTCTGTATGAAAAGGTTTTCTAATATAAGCATACTGACATTTCTCTGTTTAAATCTGCCTGCTCTTACAATTGTTGATTTTCTAGATAGTCCTGATCTTAACCTTGCTTGCAGTTGGCAACTACATCAATGTGCTTCCTACTCAACTTTATTTGTACTTGAGCTCCATACATTAAAATTACAAACTGATGACATAGCACTCATCAGCATATTGGCTTTACATATTGACTAAATTTGTTGCTACTAATATTTACACTCATTGCTTCTCCTGTGGCCAAAGTGGTTGTAAGATATGTCCACTTGGCAGTTATCTCCTGCCTTAAGAAGCAACTAACAACTGAAGGGCACCACTTACAACCTATATGAACTTGAAAGTTAAGTTTACTTAACTAGCTAACTGACCATTGTGACACACATTCATGTTGGTGTGTCATTAGACCAAGGAAGATGAACAAACTGCACATCATTAGTAACATATTATTGATATATGACTAGTTCCACCTGTATTTATAGAAGTTTTATCAAATTACTTTGTATCTACTTGATACTGATAATACCCATATGGTACTGGTTATCTCAATACATAAAATGTATTGAGATATTATCACACTAGCCAGTGGATAAAATTTCTTTAAAGCAAGGGAATGCAACTCGATCATTTGTCAATGTCTTTGAGAATTTGAGAGCATGCTCTTTGAGCAGGAGGCAGAAGACATTACCTTTTTCTAATTAAAAAAGGGATGGTTGCTAGGTGTTGCTAGGTTGCTTTGGCAAATTTGACTGTAAAGCTCTTGAGTTACATGGAAACTTCAGGAAGCTGTCATTCTTTGCACACAGTACTTTGGTTGCTTGGCACAGGTACCTACTGACTGAGAATGTTTACATTTTTTAGTTAAATTTTAAGATGTTAGAGGCTTGGTGTCACACCTCTGCCAAACCAAGCTTGAAGTAACTGTAAGATAATCTTGCTTTATAGTATGAGCATAAATTAAGGCTCTGTAAGTAGGTATTTGGGGAGTAGTTATTTTGAGAGGAATAAGCTTATTTACAATTCATCTAATTACAGTGTAGTGCACAAAATATGTCCAGGAGGCATAATCAAAGTGCCCTATGTTAATTTTGATGAAAAAATTACCCCCTCAAAAGTTTATTGAAGTGTATTTGAGGATCTTTAACATACTGTTTTGCATGGGTGCTGTTTCTACCCTCTTGTTATTCAGGGTAACAATGCAAACACTCAAGATATCAGAAGAGAAATAGCACTCATCCCTTCAGAAGTTGTGAAATACAACAATATTTGAATGAGACTGTGAAAATAACATTAGGAAGATTGATTTGAGAGAAAATAGTGTGGAATGCAGAAGGAAAGGAAGCTTATTTCTTCTTTACTAAGTTTCAGTATGGTTTACAATGATTACATACATCATTTAGTGGTCACAGTATTATTGCAAACATTGTTCACTATATATGCATTTGATCATTTTTGAGCATCAAATAAATCAGGATGTTCACAATAGATGCATAATCTTTTACTGTAAAGTGCCAAAGGAGGGCTGTATTCACATCAAATATCATCAGCTGACAGCTACAATATGGAAACTTTGTCTCCTTAACATTCACAAAGTATTGAGATTTGTTCTGGTTTACACTTGAAGAGGTGAATATTTTTCTTGCCATTTAGAAGTTTTGCCATGAATATTAAAAAACAATTTTTACCATAAAGCAATTTTTTCCTTTTGCAGGATTGTCTTTTTCTTAGCTGTTGGTCTCTCTGCTCTAACATTTGTTACTGAGAGGAAAGAGGGCTTGCTAGTTCGTTCTTGGGTTGCAGGTATTATGTCTTATACTTTTCGGATATAGCCCATTGACTTATACATATACATGTGGACAGGCGAACATGTATTATTATTACTAACAAAATTTGTGAAGCGTCACAACTATAAAAATATTGTCTGTTGCGCTGTACAATATTACATAAAACAAACCAAAGAAACAGAACAAGATTACAATAACATAAACAAAAGAAAGCTACACATTAAAAGCTTGCTTAAAAAGGGAAGTCTTAAGTTTAAACTTAGTAAATGCCAATGGAGGGACATAATCTAACATCAACCCTAAGAGAATTCCAAAGGCGAGGACCAGCCATAGTGAAGGAATATTCACCAAAAGAGGTATTAAATTGAGGAGCAATTAAGTAAATTGCAGAGTCAAATTATGGTCTTTAATTATAGACTGGACAAATAAACCATTAAGGGCAATTAAGAGCTATAAAAACCAACAGAATCACCTCAAAGCAAATTCTTTAAGAAACTGGTAGCTTATGGAAGTTGTGCAAAATTGTTGAATGTGACAGAACTTCGGGGTGAGAGTGACAAGTCTTGCCGCAGCATTTTGAACTCTTTGTAATTTGGTAATAAGATTGTCAGGAAGCCCAAACAATAGAGAGTTACAATAGTAGAGATGGCAGAACACGAAAGCATGGAAGCATGGAGTAATGCCTCTCAAGCATCCTCAGACAGTATCCTCCTGACTTATCTAATTTTGAACAGCTGGACAAATGCCTTACTACAAATTTTACTGACAATTCAATTCAATTCAATTCAATTTATTAATCAGTCAATGCTATAAAAAGACATCGAAAATCAGAAAGTTCCTCAAGCTCCGGGAACAAAGCAATGGAGAGAGAGAAAAAAAGAAATGAGTATCAAACTGAAAATTCTTTATCAAATCATACACCAAGACTTCAGACTTGGATTATAGCATTTATCAATGGATTACCAACTAAAAGAGAATTAACAGAAATCTTGGACAGCATTTTGGGGAACCAATAATTAGGAATTTGGTCTTACTGTAGTTAATTTTAAGCTTACTCTTTATCAACCAGTTTTGAACTTCAGAAATACAATTCTGCATGGTATTGATAGCATTGGTTTCTGAATGTTTGTCTTTGGGTTTACACAATAAGTACAACTGTGTGTCATCCATATACATGTGGGCCTTTGGGAGGTGGGAGAACAGGATGTTAAAAAGCTCAATGGCATTGAGAACAAATAAGACTGGACCTAAAAAGGAGCCCTGCGAGACATCACATTTTAAGTTGAAATCTCTAGAAAAGAATCAAGTTAACTACTTAGCTCATGTATGTCCTGTGAAGATTAGACTGTTAGAATTAAATTTTCATGCTCTGTAAAATATATTTTTGAATTTTTTTAACTTGAGGTATTTTTTGATTATTCATGTGGGGGTGTTATTTGTTTTGTGTAACCGTGATTGTCAAGCATTGTCTGTACAAAGGTCAAAAACAAATCTTTCACCAGAATGGTAGTCAACTTTACCAACAGATTTTGCAAGAATCTCAAAATCTACACCTAAATTTTGGGAAGTTCATATTTTCAATGAATGTTTGTTCACCTTAACTCATAATCAGTACCAACATACCAGGACACAGAGAGAAAGAAAGAACATTAAACTAGTAAAACCAACAACTACATTTGAAAAAATATGCTGTTTGTGGAGGGAGGGGATTAAAAGGGATAGATTAAGCTGTCTTAATTTTAGAGATGAACCACATAAGGTTGACAAAAGGTTTTATAATAAGCCGCTATAAGTCTCCAAAAGTAAAGAATAGACATTAATGTCATATATACCCCCATCCCCTTGTTTTGAAAGCCCCTATTTGGGAGTATGTAAATGGTCTGCATAAATCTTGAAATAACAACAGCCTTTTCCACTAATAATTATACACAATGCCTAACTGATGCATTGTATAATGAAGGTTATTGTGTGTGTAACTGGCTGGAAAATGCTGCCTATACAGTGGCATGTTTTGTCATAGTCCAATACACATACATCCCATGCAGTCTGGATGAAATGCTATTACCGTAACTTGCTATATTCTGCAGGTGTGAAGCCATCTGAAGTACTCTTAGCTCACGTTGGTACGCAATGTTTGATTATGCTGGTACAGATGACATCGGTTATTGTTTTCATTTTTGCTGTTTTCAAGGTCAGTCTCTTAAGGTTATGATTTCTTTGCTTTATTTCAGGTAGTTATTAAACTATCCAGTCAGCACAAAAATAGCACCTGGTCATCAAGTATATAATCACACTGACAGTTAGTCAGATATGACCATCCGGCTCAGTTTCTAACCAATTGGTTTAAGTTTGGGCCAGCCAAAGCCTTTTTCCAGTTGTGGCTCACTTGCTTGTTTTCCCTATTCCACTGATTATGCACAGCACCAAGCACAATGGCAGTAGGCTTCATTTTTAAACTCTTTGGTGTATTACCCTCCTTGGAGTTGATCTTCAGATCTCTCTACTGCAAGTTGTACTGTATTACCCTAACCGCTTGACCATGAAGTTGGCCATTGACAGTGTTAATTTTATGGCACCAGTGCATTTTAATTGACCTGTCTTGTTTAAATTAGCCAATCATACCTCCTAGCACATTTTCTCCATACAAAAATCTTTACCTTTAGGGCACCCAGAGACACTCATTTACCTGGTGGGGACAGGAAAGCTTCTTCCCCCTCTCTGACAATCATAATTTTATGTGCTTACCTGGGCAATATTTCTTGCATTGAATAGAACAGCAATAGACCTCATCCAGCAACTGCTCAGCTGTTATGTATTTAATGTATGTAATTTTACTGGAAAGACATTTGATGGGTGGCAACTCACGCAGCCTGTCCATGGCTTTGGTAATAGTCGGAAGAAGTTGCAAAATTTCTGTCAGAGTGGGGTTGTTCATTTCTTGTATCAATATGTAAAATAAGTAGAAAAGCAATTTGCAAACCAATTGATGTGGTTTACTATTTTGTAGCATTTTATCCCTTTCATTGGCAAAGTGGAGAATGAGCAAATTGGATTTTCATGTATCTGATTCTATTGTTTTTCATACATTTTTGCATTGCAGGTTCCTTTAGAGGGTAATGTTGTCCTGATTATTGTACTGGCAGCTCTACAAGGTCTCTGTGGTATGGCATTTGGTCTATGTATCTCTGCTGTGTGTGATAATGAAGTGTCTGCTGTACAGGTTGCACTAGGTTCCTTCTATCCAATCATGCTGCTTAGTGGTAAGTCTGACAGTAGTGATGGCTTAGGGGAGGGGGTGGGGGATGTGAAGCAAGGAGGGTGAGGGGAGAAGGAGGGTAATAATAATAATAATAAGCATGTACAACAGCATTCAACACCAAAAATACCTGCTCAACGTGCTTTACAAAGAAAGGAAAATCAAATCATGAAGTGTAAGCTTTATTGAACAAATGAGTCTTTAAGTTAACTCTTAGAAACGCAGAGTTCTGAGCAAGTTTGTGCGTTGTCTGGTAATTTGTTCCATAAGGCTAATGAACAATACTGAAAACTTCTACAGCCAAAGGTTTTCAGATGTAGCTTTTGAATAGTTAACTATGATTTGTTGGGGAGCAAAGTGCCCAAGTTGGATTATATGGCAAGGGAAGGTGTGACAGCTACATACGCTTTCTGATGATATGAGCCCAAAAGGCAAGTAATACAATTTGAGCTGAAGTCATGGTAAGCACCATGCACTTTTTAAAAGAGATTGAAGAGGTGAAGTGGAGTCGGGGGGTAAGGGGGGGGGGGGATACCCCCCAAAATTTGGAAGAAAATAAGAAAAGAGAAGGAAAACAAGGGAAAAAGAACACTAAATTTATGCATTGCCCCCTTGAGAGTATCCTGGCACTGACATTGAAAAGCAGTGATTAGTTAATATGTGAATAGGTTGGAAGGAGGAAGGAAAAAAGGCACTTGATTTCCCTGTAGGCTAGACGTACATGCCAAAACGTCTTGTGCTGGATCAGGAGAATCTCCAAGAAGGTGCATCATTGCCTCTGTACTTGGTCATGATTCTCCCAAACTTTTACTTTCATGTTCATTTTAATATTCCCAGGTATCATCTGGCCCATCCAGGGTATACCTTTACCATTGTATTACATCAGTTTAGCTCTACCACAAACATATGCTTCTGAGACACTTCGATCCGTAGCCTTGAGAGGTAAGTTCTTGATTGCTGTACCACCTCTGCAAAGTTTTTTTTACTCCCACAACCTAGGCTTGGAGTTGACTCCTGTGACAGAGCCTCTCATCCCCCTTTTCCTCAATAGAGGTAATTGTTTCCTAAAGTCCTGTGGCTGTAAAGGGAATCTGTTTGTTCCATCCCCTCCTCAAAGTCACCTTCCCTGTAGTTTACCCCTCTGGGTGGATCCTTTCCATGATCCATGCCCTTTCTGAAAAAGCACAGTTCCTTAAAAAGAAAAATGTAGTCACCCCATGTTGATTAGTTCAGTAGGATATACTATTTCATGAAAAGCTTGTGAGAATTCTACTCAAATTGTGAAGTTTTCCAGAATTTCCTAATTGATGTACCCTTAAAATGCAATATATATTCCTTGAAATATCACGATAGAAACTTGGATGGGAAAATGAGAAAAGAGAGAAAATTTGTGAGAATTGGTTTTTGTTTAGAAATACATGTTGGACAATTGATGTTACCTTTTAATTGAGAAACACCCTGTCTCAAAACACCGTCTCTAAAAATAATGCACCACCTGCTGGACCACATAAAGTGGTAAGTTTGAGAGCAACAGTCAGCATGGGTCCCTCGTTTGAAAGCATTATAAACTGTATGTTAGATTTCCCAGAGTTGTGTTTGAATTGAGGTTGAAAATAATTGTATTTCAGTGCCAGTTACATTAATTATAATTTGCAAGAGTAAAGCAGCAGTCACTCTGCAACCCATTCGGTACGGATTCCTATCCAATTTTTTCGGGTTTTTAGCGCAACACACAAAGTGTGTGTAGAGCTGTGGGGTGAATGATCTGTCTCTCTCTCTTCAAAAGGTTTCAGTGTTTTCAAATCAATTTAGATGTGTACATTATTTATACATGACTATAGCCATGGCAAAGGATATGATTTTGGAGAAGATTGGTTGAGGGATTAGTTCAGAATGGATATTTTAAAAAAAATGCTTCAGCTGGTGTTCCTTTTACATTCAGTTGCCCTCCATTTTATTGTTTCCAGTATACTGCTGTTATGCTTGATGAGTGTGTTTGTTTGCTGAGGTGGACATGTTCATTTGCACAGGAATCTTGAGGCCTGCTATTAGGCAGAGTTTCCTGAAAGCATGGAATAACACTTTGTCTGCAACTTAACGCTGAAAGCAGATTGATCCTAAAGCAATGCAGTATGTATCTGTCACACACAGCTCTTTGTTGTGTGAGGATGTACATTGCATACAGATGTCATGGTTTATCCAGGAAGTTCCTATTTGTGGCTCTTCACATCATCTCTTGTTTTCATTGTGTAATTGAAGCCGAAGAATTGAAGAATGTTGAAGATTTTTACTTTTCTCACTCATAGCCTAGTGTCAATTCAGGAATGGCTTGGAATAATTTGTGTTTAAACACGAAGTTCAGTCACTCCAACTTAAATTAGTATAGTAGACCGTCCTAAGTCATGATTGTTTTTCGCAATTGTAAATTCAAATTTTCTAGGAGTAACAGCTTGGGTTGCGTGTACGTCACAAAATGTTATACCAGGTGCTTTGGTGAGTAAGATAAAAAAAAAAATTGTGAGATTTAGCTGTTCCTTCAAAATAAGTTTGGGGTGACTGCTCTCCCTGTCCTTCACCAAGCAACACTACCTCCATCTTAAGTGCAACACTCTTCAGCTGCTATGTGCAAAGTGTTCCACCATGGTTAGGACAAAGTGAGGGAAAGGATTATTTTACATAAAGTGTAAGCCGTGGTTGTGTCCAAAATAAATAAAAAGCTGAACCGGTAGGTCATTACATTTAGAAGGGTTGGGCAACTGCAGCAATTGCTGTTCATATTGTTAAAATCTTCTCCATCTTTGGTTGAAAAGCGCCAAAAATTTGTCATCCAGTACAAATATATGATTTAAAACTGATGTCTATGAAAATAAAATGCCAACCGACTCGTTCTTGATGTCACACTGACATACATTTTTATCGGAAAGTGGAGTTCAATAAAATGTGTCTACTTATGCAGTAGCCTGTTTAAAAGGGAGGGAGCTTTACCTCTGAGGTCAGTGGGGGGGAAAATCACTCAGTCGGGGGATTTACAGGTTCCAGGAAGAGGTAAAGTTTGAAGAGACACACTAAGCTACAAACCTCTAAAACACACCAGGCCCTAAAAATGGTTGTCCCCCCCCCCCCCCCCATGTCAAAATCTTGCACACACCACTGTATCTATGTGACGTCACAAAAAATTTTAGCATCAATTCATTCCCACAGTCCTGAGGTGCAACTTATATATTTACATATGTTGGCAAATATAGTGGGCTCCTTTCAAGCAGAGATTAAAAAAAATTTTAATAACAACCCCCCAAAATTGGATTCCAATCCAAATTTATTGTAGTGTGAATGTGGCTTAGAAGTGTAGTTTACCCTTAACAGGAAAAGTGAGTTGCAAATGGATCTTAATCAGTGGGCATTTGATCTGTATTGAGCTGGCCCTTTGACACTGTTGCCTTTAAGAAGAGTTACATTTCCGATGTTCACTGTGGTTACCCTTGGAGTGATTCCTATATCAAAAGTATTCAAGATGGAGGGCCTGGCCAATATATTTCAGATTAAGTTGCCACCAGTTTTCGCAGTGTTGAAGTCTCATCTTTTTGTTATCTTTTCTTTCTATTTTCAGGTTGGGGAATAACCCACCCCCAAGTCTACCTCGGCTTCATCATCACCCTAGCTTGGAACACAGTACTGTTACTCTTGTCTGAAATCCTACTACGTCTGCGCAAGTAATAACACATTTTATATCAAGATTACACTGGTCTGGAGTTCTGTGCAATTCTCAAAACTCCCTAGGCCCCTATAACACAAATATATAAACGTCTATATTTCTTTGTTATTTTGAGATTCTTTCAAAATGATTTCAAACATTCAGTATTTTGTTTATTTTACCAAGATTTTTGATACACTTTTGTATTATGTCTAATTTTCAAAGGTCCATTTGAATAAAGCATTGATATAAATGTCACTCTATTGCCATCGCTGATGTAATCCATATGTTTATGAGATATTCAGTATGTAATCTGTGAGGAAATATTTTGCTAGATATATGTTCCATAAATCGGTTATAAAGGCGAAATTATGTGTGCAATTTTAATTTTAATTTTATTGAGTGCTTAAGTGTAGTTTAAGGATATGGAACTTACATGGGTTCTAATGTTCACCAATTACTTTCATAGTTTCACAGGCAGGTTGGTATCTATTGTTCAACAGTACACTGGGTTTTTTTTGTTTGTTGTGCAACATTCTGGAGAAAGAGGACTGTTGTACAACACACTGCAGGGTTTTTGTGAAACTGTGTTCACTAGGTGATATTGTTGGCTGATGTGTTGCCCAACATATGACAGGCAACAGTCTTCTACAGGGTTTGTGTTCAATATCTTATGCAACATACTGGAGAGAGTGGAGTTGTACAACATACTGCAGGGTTTTTGTGAAACAGTGTTCTTTGTAGACTTCTTTGTTATGTCAGTTTGCGCAACAGACCACAGGGTTTACTGTGTGTTTTGTAACAGAAAATAGGGTTTGTCTTGTGTGCTGCAACATAGTTAAGTCAGTGTGAATATTTTATAACTTCACCTAAGTTTCTGTTTTTGTTACATATAAATGGACAAAGTAAAATAAAAAAGTCAATTGTCCTTGAAATCATGACTGTGCAATGATTACATGGCTTTGTAATCCCTTTTGAAAAATCTCTTTAATAACCAACGATTGTAAGATCAATGGGTCTACAATTATTAGTTTTATTAATGACTTTCAACAATAATGTTACCCACCATGCACAGGATATGGGGAAGCTATATAGTGCTTTCACCAATGTCACAAGCCAGACCACCTGTGATGGGCAATATCTTGTGTACAGTAGTACGCATTTAGTGTAGCTGCAAGCTGAGAGCATGAGAAGGTGCTGGTGGCTCATGTGTGATTGTTGCAATAAAATTCTGTTGACTTTTGCCTCACAGTTAGAGTGGCTGTTGTGACATGATGTGAAAGCACTTTGTAAAAAAGACAAAAAAAAAAGTAAACACACACAAAAAAAATACTAAAGTTGCTAATCAGTCCCGATTTTGAAGTTAGAGATTGTGTGTTGACCAGCTTGTAGGCACCACTGACATCAGGGAACATGGTTTGAAATATTTAAATATTAGTATCTAACTTTATAATTAGTTGGATAATAAAAAGAAATCACATATATCCATCCATCCTGAGTTCTGGGGTTAAAGTTGCTTTTTTTTTTTATCAAACTTTCATTTAAACATTTTTGTTCCCACATTTGAAACCATTTTAGCACAATGAAAATAATATGTACACACACTCTTGCCAGAATATTTCTTGACCAAGCCCATCTTTGATACTTGAATTTTTGCAAATGCTTCTTTTAATTCTACTTTTAGCAGGGTGTATTCAGTTGCATATTGATATATAATGGAGCAGTGTTCACTTTGGTAATGTACGTATGGTTTGGTATTTCAAATGTCTCAAATATATTTAATGCTTTGTATTAATGCTTTTAATATGCAGACAAGCAAGGCTATAGCTAGCAAATTGTGGATGGCAGTTTAATTTCCTGAAGAGGTTGCTGTTGTCACTGCAACATCTGCAGTAAAATCAGCAATATTTGATATCATTTTTCTTTAGCTTGGACTAGAATGTTGGTCTAACAGTTGTAAGAGTGGTGATCAATAATGGATAATTTTTTTTGTAATTGTGGTTGGTGGTCACTAGTGCTTGCTGGAGCCAGCTACTGCATGCATGCAGACCAGACTTTACTGTAGTTATATCCCTGCTGATGATTACTGTGTTTGTGACGAAAGCTTATCCACACCAGTAGCACAGGATAGCGGGAAGGTACCAACTTCCAAGAAAATGCTATATTCACGAAGATTGAATGCTTGATAGGAAATCAGCAATCTCATTGCTTCACAGTTGTTGTATGGTCATAGTGTATCACTAACAGGCAGATAGTGTATCACAGATAGGCAAACATTCGTGGCCGAAAAAGGGCATTTAATTTACAAGGACTGGGAAAAGATTTCAAGGCAGCATTGAAACCTGGGTTCAAAGTGTGTTTAATTTCTCCCATGGTTTTCTTTTTTTTAGGGGGAGGGAGGGGGGTTCAGCTAGTACATAAGAAACAGTGGCAGAAAGATATTCTTTGAGGGCTTCTGGAATGCAGGAATAGTGCAATAATGCATTTAGGGTAATCCATGATTTTAGATAATCTTCATTGTGAATTTTATGAGAAGTAGATATATTTCTTGCCCAAAAGTAATTAATTTCAAATTAAGATGGGCTCAATTTCATGGAGTGTTGCTACAAGCTGCAGAATTGTAATGATGTGTCCACTTTTTACCTTCATATATTAAACAATGTAACTTTAAAATATGCCTTTGATGAAGGTATATTTATATCGTGCAAAGGCCATAATATCTAACATGGCACCAAAATTTCAGTGTCTTGAACCTGAAGCATATCAAAGTGAAAGGTTGCACCTCAGGCTCATTGGAGAAAATGCCCACAAGCTGGAATTTAGAAAATTTCCAACTACAACTGATCCTCTTAACTCAGCATAGCTGAATTTCCTGGCAGATATGAACTTCATCTTGACTCCAGAAAACTTACAGTGTCTCTCCCCTTACCAAAAGTTTAATTTTAAGTATTGTCTGCTGAGCAATCTGGTTTTTGTCAGAATCTGAGATCTTTCAGTGAAATTTGGTTTTGTGAAATTTAAAAGATGCATCAGAAACAACTCTTTGATGATGCAACAATTGTAGTCTTGCTTTATTCTGCTCTTTCAAAATTTTGCCATGTGTTAGTGGAGGGTTGTGGAATAGGCTCATGGTATCCCTTACCTGTCTTAAGAGATGACTAAAGCGAGTACTTGAAACAGATTTGAACCATGCTTGAAAGGGAAGTTAAACTGAGTTTGAATTTTGCATTTTTGTGTAGCTGTCACTTAATAACACATTCATATTGGTGGGTCATTAAATCCAATGTGTCCAATATGCTGGGATATAAGCAATGTTAAACAGAGATGGTATTTAACATGAATTCCAGGGCATTTTATTATTTTAGTGTATAACATAGGTATACGGTCCTCAGGGTACTTAAAAGAAGAATTCTTTTCTGTGTATTTTTCTTTTTACGAACAAAGTGTGTGCTTTGTGCTGCATAATTTATCTAGCATCTCTACTACAGAGACAAATAGACTAAACAAGTATTAATGATACCCATATGGAACAATAAATGTTTTCAAAATGTTTGCAGCCTTCCTTTACACATCCATCCTTTCCATACCTTGTGTTAGATTAAAAGTGTGGTTAAAAATTTCTATCCGTTTTGTAAATTGTCATTGCTTTCCATGTTGTCAGCATTTTAGAAATCCCAGTGGCAATGGGTATAAACAGTAAATGGCATTCCACTATCTAGCAATATGAAAATCATTGAAATAGGCATATGTAGTAAGTATCCTTTTGGGGGAGGACTTACTTTAGTTTGTGGGGATGGTATTTGTTGGCATAGATAAAGAGCAGAAGCATTAGATAAATTATAGCCAAACTGGAAACAAATTTCAGACCACAAGTAATCCTCTCTGGAAAGATAGATGAGGTTTTATGGTCCAACAACTAATTGGTTTAAAATTCTGCAGCTCAGCTTCCTGGCTGACAATAACAAACCTTTACTTGACTACTAAGAGCTTCCAAAAGATTGCCCATGCGTGCTCTCTGTTTATAAATTGTATCTGCTTCTTGTATACTCTAAAGCCTCTTGGGATACAACTGTAAATCTGGATTCCTGGTGCAGATGGCTGTTTGCATTATCAATGCACTCTGCATGAAAATATTTCTTTCTGTTGCATAAATGACAAACATACTGAATCTATGGATCATTAAACCTACCATAGAAATCATTATTGGAGGCATATTGTTTATGGTCAGAATCTGTATTCGTATTGAACAATTCATTAAACATTTTGAAAATTGAATATCATGGGGCACATTAAGAAAACCCTTTACAACAGAGTGAATATTAAAAATTATTAATTAATTAATTTATTTCATAACAAAATCTTTCCATATTTTGCAGCTGTCATAATATTATTGCTTTTGTAACATAAGATTGCCATACATACATCTACATTATATGTTCCACCTTAACCTATTTTTACCCGATTCCAATGTACTTAGAAAATCTTAATTAGATAATTGTATAATTTGAATTAATTCTTAGCCCTAAATTGCAGTGTTTTAATCCAGTCATTTTAAGTTTACAGTAATTCCTTTAGATATTGTATGATGTAGTGTCATATTAATATCTTAACACATTTTCAAAGTAAGATTTAAGTTAAATGCCAAACTCTGGATTTTGTAAATTTTCTCATTTTGAATTGCCCTGTTGAAAAGCAGAAGTGTACTTTCGTAGGTGAACCTCCTGTCCCTTGCAAGCGTACACAGTTATAGGGCAGGCAGGGTCCCACAGCCTGAATTAATCATGGAAAGTGATGAAGTTTGATTTTCATTTTTCAGGCCTGGAAAAGTCATGGAATATTGTTAAAATGACAGAAGTCATGGAAAAGTCATGAAATTTAGCCCAGATCAGCCTTTTAAATTTTTTCATACTTATAAATTTGTTACGATTGTCATGCCATTTAAGTTTTTCCAAATCTCAGATATAATTTGGTCATGAAACAGTCATGTTAAGATCATGTAATAGTCATGTAAACGTCATGAAATTTTACTTTTCTGAATGTGCAGGAACCCTGTTTACGTATGCTGGTAAGACAATGCATGATGGTATTGTGCCACATAGCAATACTCCCATAACTATGGCATTGCAACCTGTTCCCAGCTAGGTAACTGGTGATCACCAAAAATGTCCAAAAGCTGTGTTCTATTTTATTTTTAAAATACTCCATTAATTTTATTACTTTTACTAATATACCAATCAGTATTTCATTGCCGGACTCTTGCAATATCTCCCAAAAATCACATACAAGGATAAAATACTGTGGCAGATAACTTTTACACATAGCTGGTGATCTATCTTCAAGTAATTTACCTTTTTTATTATTGGTATATACTAGTTTGAAATATCTCTGAAGGGTCCAAATTTTTGTTGATTTGGACAAAGTGTAGCTACACATGATACCTTGATCTTTGTAGAAAATCTCATAGTCACTGCAATGTGTAACACCTAAAATTCTTTACAGATGACCTTTTCTCATGAATTTATCTAAATTTATCATCATTACATTTTGACAAGTTCTTAGGTTGGAATATTGGAAATGTTGACAAACTTCTTTTTCAAGGAAAAAGTATCCCATATTCAAGATCTTTAGTTTGAGTATACATTTACAACAGCAAAAAAACTAACTGCTCAAATGTACTCGAACTTTGGCTGAAGGCATCATTATCACCCATTAGAGTAATGTAAGGAATAACACTTTAACTTAAGATCTAAATTGAAGCACTCTTGGTCTGAAGGCTTTCCAAAACAATCTTTGTAATCTTATTAATTGGTAAAAGTATGATATTCTTTAAAGGGCAAGGGCAGTCGCCCCAAACTTCTTTTGAAGCAACACCCAAACCTTACAATTTTCTTCTAATTCCTCTTCAAAGGAAATTTCATAATATTTTAGGACTGCAATATTATATTACATGTTCAGGGTAAACCAAGCAGTTGCTGCCTTAAATTTTTCATTTGAAGAGGAAAAATGTTGTCACATGACCCAGAAGAGCCAATCATGAAACAGGACAGTGTACTACACTACTTCAAGTTGGGAAGACTGCTCTTGCCCTTTGAGGTGTAGGATGGGGACAGGGATGTCAACTGGAAGTATGGACAAACACCTTAAGTAGGTAAGAATGTGTGTATATAATTCCATATCATCTCATGTCTCAACAAACCATTAATTGCAGAACTTTTGTATAGTGACTTTTAAACCCTGTTCATTACAACCATTTTAAGAGTATTATACTCAATATTTGTAGTATCATGTTCGCATCTGTTTGGCAGTTTTTTTACAAATAACTGGAAAACCTGTGGTGATCAGTGTGGAAATTTTGAGAAAAATTAATGAGAGGAATTATATTTCATTTGGGAAATCCTTTTCAAGTAAATGAACAACTTCTTTATCACAACGCAAAAGATCCATGCATTGGGCATATTTCATTTCTAAGATAAATCATTGGAAATTCAAAAATGTGAATCCTCTCTAAAAACAGTGTTGTACAAGTGATTGGAAAACAGCTGACTTCAATGTAAAATTTTGCTGTAGATGTACAGAATGGTAAAGGAGAAAATACACACATTAAACAGGAGAAGTGTTCTTGTTTTCAAAAAAATTGAAAACATTGTTTACATTCCTTTGTATGGGTTCCAGGGCTTTAGAAAAGCCTGAAAAAGAGCACCGCCCGCCAAAATGAGCAAAAATGGCCATCGGTCTATAGTATGTTATTTAATTGGACATCTACTGAGAGCATCACGGCCATCAAAAAGAGCATGGCGGCCATGCTTGTTGGTGCGGTAGGTTATTTCAAGTCCTATTCTTCATTTTTCCTTTGTAACTCTACAACAGATTATGGAATTGTTTGCAATGGATGTAGTGCTTTCATTGTTTGGAAGACAAGTCTGTGACACTGCCATTGTATCACATACCATAAAACATTATCCTGCTAAAATTCCTCTACAGAAGGCATTTGTCATTTTTATGATGGTATCTTACCTTTTCTAAAGGAACTGAAAGATTTTAAGCTCATGGCTGATATGCCTGGAAGTAAAAAACTGAAAATAGTTCACTTTCTTTAGGTTGCTTTTGAATTAAACATTACATACATCATGGTAAATTTTAAGAAAAATATTAGTTTTGCCAAAATGAAATAAAATTGCAAGAAAATACAAGAAAATACATATTATATTGCACTGATAATATTTCAATGCTTAATCTCTTTGTTTGCCTCTGTCAAGTCGTGGCAAGAATTTTGCAGACCTAACCCTCCATGTAAGCTCCCTACAACTCCCCTAATCATTTCGATGCACCACCATTTAATCCAACGTCTTGCATTTCCAGTCCATTGGCTCCTGCTCCTCCATGGTTATCCATGTTGTAAGCTGGGTTAGCATGGGATGATATGCTCTCGTGGAGATTGTTGACTAAAGATTGACCATCATCATTGTCCCCTGGGAATCAAAACAAAGAGTTTTACACCTTAAACTTCTGTTTGGTTAATCTTGTAGCACCCACAACATTTTGTCTAGAACTTTGTGGTGTACTGGATTGTTTTCGCTACTCCATTGCTTTTGCAGAGCATCATGCACATGGGGAAGCAAAAATATCCAATGTTGTAAAGTCTTTGAATATCTTTGTCTGGGAGTTTAACAAGTGACAGTGGATACTGTACCACTGAACACCTCACAGCTCCAACTCAAATGCAAGTACAGTTGAAAAGGGGCATTACATTATAGCACTTTCCTACCTTTTCACCTTCTAGAGAATCACTTTTATTGCAACCTCTCTCCATCTCCCCTTTTACTCCCTTCCTTCCAGCTTCATCATCCCCTTGAAGCCAGTTCTAGTTCAAGTGATGTCCTCCTTTATTTTAAGATGGACAATATTTCTTTCTTTTTTCTTTCTTTTTTGGTGGGTAGTATTTTAGGAAAATGAAAATGTGAAGGCAATAAGATATATACATTAGTCAATGTTCTCTGCAGGTAACAAAGCAAGGAGAGTGTTGACCACAGGCAAAGCAAGTCTAATGGTGTTGATAACAATGATGGCTCCAAATTGTGCTATGTTTCTGGTTGTTTGGTAATTATCTCATCGCTCCGTGAGGAGGATGAGATATTGTAGTCACTTTGCCTATTGGGCTATATATGGCAATGCCAGCTTAAATCGCAATGGTTGCCATGGTAACGGTAAATTTTCCCAGGTTACTAGTCTCGAGGTCTAACCCATGGTGAGGTATCCCGGGGTGACCGAAGGTCCATGGCTGAGAGAGGGGTCAAAACCTGTCCGTGTGTGTGTGTGTGTGGTGGTGGGGTTGTGTGTGTGTGTGTGTGTGTGTGTCCAATTTTGTTTTCTTAATATCTTGTAAACGGCTGGGCCGATTTTCTTCAAACTTGGTATAATGGTACCTCAGGTGGAACAATTGCATTTTGATACACAACCTGAAGTGAAGGTCAAAGGTTACAGGTCAAAGGTCAAATTCGGTGAAAATCACATTTTCTGCTATATTTCAAAAACGAAACGTTCCCCTGACACGAAACTTCACACATACGCTGATTGAATCTAGACCTACCAAAATATGTGGTTGCCATAGCAACAGATGTCAAAGGTCAAGTGGTAGAATGGACCAAAAAATTTTCAAGTGATAATTTGTTTGTAAAACAACGTTTTTGTCCCTCAAACTCCTCCTAGTGGGCTGGACCGATTCTTTTCAAAATTGGTAGGTGGGTACCCCAGGGTGGGAACTTGTGTCTCCCAGACCCTCGGAAGAAAAGGTCAAAGGTCAGAGGTCAAAGGTCACATTTTGCAAAAAAACACTTTTTTCCCTATTTTGTACTAAAACTTCAAAAGAAAACCTTCATTTTACATGAAACTTCACAAGTATAATAGGGTAGACTAGTTCTACCAAAATATGTAGTTTCCATGGCAACCAATGTCAAAGGTCACGTGACAGGGGGTCACATACTTTTTACTGTATTCAATTTAACTCTTTACGGACGCATCCCACAAATCTGAAAGTTTAAGTGTAATAGCCTAGGCATGATACTGTAAGTTGTACCGATATGTGAGGTTGTCATGGCAACCAAGGACATGGTTCACGTTACAGATTGTCAACTGTTAAAGTGAGCATGACACGGCCATAAAAATTTTTGTGTATTGCAAGATTAGATACAGCATTTTACAAATATCATCTCACACCCCATTAAAAAACCCGTACAATTCGGCATAAATGATATTCGAAGGAAAACTGCGTTCAAAATACAATTTCGAAAAAATGCCGCAACACCTCGCCTGACTTTTATGACGCAATTGGCGGCACAAACCCTGCCCTACGGCGGGCATCTAGATGTGGAACTAATGTAACGTTCAGTAAAGTTATGTTATCTTAGCAACCTCATGAAAACGATTGCATCACAATACAGAGTCCAACATACAGAGTGGAAGGCGCAGACCATGGTGGGGATTCGGAGCAAATCATATTGGCCAATATGTTCATGTGTTTGTGCGCGCGGGTAAAAATAGTTCTGTTTTATTGCAAGAAAGACGCCGTTCGGTCGTTATAAAGAACAGCAATGAATATGTGTGGGCAGACCAAAACAAGCGCGTCCCCACTTCGAGCGCGTCTTTACCGTATGAGCTGTTTGACGAAGATGCTATTGCGAATACTAAGCAGTCACCACGCAATGCACAATTCACAATGTAGTCAGTGGCCACGCTCACTGCTATTGTAGCACCGCTGTTTGCAATTATGTATGCACTAACACGCGTTACCATGCACATGATTCGATGATTGTGAGCTCCCTGGTACCCATTTTTGAGACGCCTTCACATACGTTTTTTCGCATTTGTTGGAATTTCAAATGGGCTGAGCCTGGCCTGTAATTGGGAATTCAAAACGTCGTATGTCGGTATTTATGGACATAAGTTAGTAGGGAAATCATTCACTTTATGTCAAGGTGTACCCAAAGAACAGTTACCGAGGAACTTACTTTAAAAGATTTTCGGCCGACGCATTAATCTTTTCTGCGTACCGGCCTGTGGCGAATCCTAGCCTGTGGCAAGCAATAACCCAAGATATGAAACTGTGGGTGACTAACATTAGGTTAGGCATAGGGCCTACCTATCTTACATATTAGTGCCCTGAAAACTTAGGTTTTGAAGCATCGCAAAAAAAAGGTACTTCACAATTTCCTTGCCACGGGCTAGGGTTCGCCACCGGCCAGTGCGCAGAAAAGGTTTGTGCGTCGGCCGGAAATCTTCTAACGCCACATGTTCAACATGGCGCACACACCCAGTTTTTTAATTGAGACGCACATGATGCGCATATCAGCGATCCGGGGCACACGTGAAGTTTGCCGTCGCGTCAAGATGGAGAATACGCTCATACAGCTAGTGCCTGAATAATTACAATTACGCACTTGTCTGAAGCGTCCGCGAAAGCATCTTACTTTTTATATCGTTGCGTTCATATCCGTATCAGTTAAGTGTAACGGTCAAGCTAGTTTTCTTTAGAGTGTTGCATGGGGATACCAACATCTTAAAAATAAATTTGTTCCAAAATCTTAGATAGGCCTACTGGATTAAAAGGGCAACCGTTACAAAGATTGGGTAGCCCTTCTCCAGTTCTTTTATAATCCGGTGTCAGAATTTAAATATCCAAATGATGTTTTTTGTTTTTGAATAAGGGGTGCGCCCATAGTTCCAAGAACTTGATTGGTCCGTGCCATATTCTTTCCCCTCGCTATCTTACAAAAAAAAAAAACTTCCGTCCCTTGGAACGAAAAAAAAATCGATTCCCAAATGGACTTCAAATAGGAATTTCAAAGGATTGTGGCATGCAGCTTTAGTATGGTATTTTTTGTCAATGAAATTCTACTGTAGCATAAAAACAGCACAGATAAAACTTCTAGCACATAAATAGTTCAAGTTCTGTAACCAACTTGGGCACATGTTAGCGATGAGATATGCAACTCCGTGGATTGCCCTCTTGTTTGTTTTCTGATACTTAGGAAGCCATTTGGACATTTTTCAACTTTTAGAAATACGGTAGGTACTTATTGACATTGCTAACAATAAGATCAAATCCAAGTTTTTAAACTGAGGGGATATTTTTTTTGGAGCGTAAAATCCATTTTTGAGTGATGGCCAAAGACAGTCAGGGTGAGGGGCATCCAGTCAGGGGAGGGCCATCTCCCCCCCCTAAACCCCAGTTTATACTGTTTATCAGCATGAATGAGTGTGCACAGGCTACCGAAGGAAATATGGAGACTTTTGGCTTTCAACAGTCAGCAATTCCAATAAAATAATGGGCTCTCCATGCAAGACTTGCTGTGTTAAGAAGTTAGTTAGTTAGATGGAGTTTATACAGCACCGTTTCCAACCAATTGGTTCAAGTCAAGCTGGCCACAACCTTTTCTCCAGTTGTGGTTCACTGGCTTGCTCTCCCCTGCTCGACTGTATATGCTGAGCACCAAGAACAAATGCAGAAGGATCCATTTTTTAGGTCTTTGGTATGACCTGGCCAGGACCCCAACTCCCGAACTCCGAATTGCAAGGTGGATGCTCTTACCACCTGGACATTCCGTTGAGTGTAAAGAACTTTGGAACATTTTCAAAACATTGGGATGAATGTGCCTAATCAAAAGGGATTTTTGCCTAGTGCACTGTGCAGCATTTCAATCCCTCATAAGATTCAATTTGGTGAGTTTTATGGGATATTTTGCTTGACCTCCATATAATATTGAGCATGTTAGCAGCATAGTTCCTGGTAGCAACAAACTATGATAATGATTTTAAATCCCATTTGAAATCATTCCAGCTATCATGCAGGTTTCATGATAAATAACCTGCTACAATCTTTCCAACTTCTGAGTTCAGTGGGAAAAACATTTTGAAGTTAACAAACAAACACAGTATTACCATACATTTCAGTATTAGAAAATAAAAGGCACTCACCTTGTGGGGTTCGGAATTTGCCAACCACAAGTATCATGATAAGAGTGAAGACTACCAAGATTGCGATGATGACACCCACCATAATGAGTATGACAGACCCTTCCTGTTCAGACCCGCTGGGATTAGGTTTGTCAAATGGCTTATATGCTATAGAAGGATAAACATAGTTTGAAAATAGCTGTAGGTGTTGCAGTCTATTTCACTCCTCACCTGCCTCCGATCACCCAACAGATGAATCTGGACAGATTGTGATGGTCTGATTTAAGTCGACCATAATTGGGGTCCATCACCTTTAATCTTAAATTACCTTCCTACCTGTTCCATTAATGGTTGATCACTGAAGTGTATCTTAATGTTCTCAACTTCACTGAATATGAGGATTTGAAATTCACATAGACAATAAATGAAGAGGATTTAAGGCTGATGGACCCCACTAATGGCTGCTTACAGTCACTAAAAACAAGGGCTAATCTGATTCGTCTATTTGTAAGACACCTTCTGCTGGTAAGGTATTACCATATGCTGTCAATAGTTTGCCAGATGGTAAGTATTGTTATAAATGGTAAACATGGGGTGATAGGAGGTAAGCACCATCCCTCATAGACTCCCATACCAGGGAGCTTTGGGGGTTTTATCATAATTGTAGGAATTGCAATGACCAAACGGAAGCTAAAAAAAATGTACAAAATGAAGATAAAATTTACTGAAGGGCATGGAAATTGCCATGTCATTTGTTTGCTCAACTACAGATTGCTGATCAATTTAATATGTGATTGTTAAAGCATTCATTTTTTTTCTACCTTACTCATTAGACAAAAGTACCTATTATACACAGGGCATGACCCAAACTTTGAGGAGATCACAAGTCACACATTTATAGCTGTTTGAAACATATTTCACATTTCAAACTCTCTTTAAAGATGCAGTAGTATTTAGCTAGAACCCAAAGCATCCTTCCTCTGTTTTGTGGGTGTGTGAATGTTTAAATTAGTATTTGTGACACGTTAATTGCAAAGCAGTGCCAAAGTGGCTCTCTTGTCTGGCCCACTATGGAACTGAGGAAAACAGAAACCGGTTACATTTTAAATCAAACGGAATGAAAAACAAATTTTGTTAAGTACAAATATAGCCACATCTTGGGGTTATTTCGGCTAATCTATGGTTTGGACAGAGTGTGAATGTTAAGTTGGAACTACTAGGATGATACTATTCATTCCAAAGATAGGGGATTAGGTGTGACATGCATGTGTCCATAAAATTCAATGACGATGGGACTTAAAACAAAGGTGAATCAAGGTGGAGACCAGCAAGTGCCTCCCATATTGGCTGTTATGCTTCAAAATCTACAGTACAAGAGAGCACCATTTTCCATGACTTTCCTTTTCCAAAAAAAATTCCAAAGGAAAGGGGACTCTTCTTAAACCCCAACCCCAGGATGGCAACCAATCAAAGCTTGCGGTGTGGAAACAACAGCTAGATCTCATAATTTTCTACTTATTTCTCTCCAAAGTATCTTCCATAACGTTTAAGTATTTAAGTATTGCATATTCATGGTTAACCAAGCAGTTACTCCCAGTAAATTTCACAACTGAGGAAAAAAATATGATTCCATGATCTTTAACAGCCAGTCATGAAACAGGACGGTCTACTACACTTACTCAAGATTAGGTGATGGTATACCCTACCTTAAATCAGATATTACTTCCTGAATCAAACATATCTTACCTTGCTCCATTGATGTTGTATTGAAGGTATGAGTGGTAACCCCTCCATTTCCTATATCATTCTGTGCCCAAACATTCAGCTCATAGGTGGCAGTATAATCCAGGCCATGTAAAATGTAAGTACCCTGGATTCAAATGGAAACAAAGATAAAGCATGTCCTTGTAAATTTTCCAGTGAAGAGTCTCAACTGTGAAAAGGCAGAAACAACTAACACGCAGTTGCAACTGGATAAAATTTATATACCTGAGTAAAAATTTCAGTTTCATCAAGTCTTATTATACAATATGTGTAAAGTCAAGCCTCTGGTTTCAAGGCATTGTGATTTAAGCATTGTGTTTCCAGGGTAAATGTTCTCCATGGTATTAAAGTGCAATCAGTCTAAGTATGTCAACTTAATAAGCAACTTTATTTTTTTTTTTTTTGCATTTTGCATTTTGTCATAACTGACAGTGTTTATTTCTCAAAAGCAATTTGCTGCTGTCCCAAGATGTCTTTTTAGGAACCTTTGCAAAGAGCCTTGCAAATCTGTTGTTACTTTTATAATTATCAGCAGATATTTTTGAACATTACTGCAACTTCAGGGACATACACTCTACTGTCACATGGTCAAAAATCCATTCATTGATTGCTACTACTGCAGAGTCCACAGGCTTGGCACACATTAAATAACAAGATTCTACGACTTTTCCATTACTTTCAAGGACTTTGACAGATATTTCCATGACCTATACAAACAGGCGGCTCCCTTAAATCCACATCCTAAAATTCCCTGACTTTTCTTGGATGTTTTGAAAATGATTCATTTTCCCTGACTTTTCAGGCAGGGAAATTGAAATGTCAGTTTTCTCTGACTTTCTGGGATTTCCAGGGACCTGTAAGCACTCTGGTACAGTAATTTTGACTGCGGATAACTAGGCCATGTCTCAATTTAAATTTGGACTGTTTGACTAAATATCATACTTTTGTTTCATGTATTTACCATTCTGTTAGATATTTAGAAAGGGTTTCATGGCCCACTTTTCAACAACTTGGTTGAAATATGTTTAGTCCCCTCTTATACCCAAAGCACAGGGAGAATATATCTTACTTTCTCACTTGGACTGACTGCATGGTCAAGTGGTTAGAGTCTCAGACTTGCAAGTGGGAAGTCTGGGGTTCGAGTCTTGGCCGGATCAAAACAAAGACTTTTGTTAGTTAGTTAAATGGGACTTAATAACACACCAACACAGAACCAAACCTTAACCAGAATGCAAAAATGCATTGAGGTTTCGATGATACATACATGCTCTTTTCAATAAAATGCTACATTTCTTGTAACAACTGGTGACCCAAAATAGCCTTTGTCTCCACCTGTAAGTGACTGGTTTTTCTTTCATACTGTGCCTTAAGATATTCTGCAAACAAGGTTTTCAGAGTTTGATGCCAGGTGATACCAGATGACCATTGACCTCCACCAAAAACAACAGGTACAGTACTTTCAACTCACCATAACACATCCACATACTAATTGGGAAATCCATCCAAGTTTCTTACCTTGAGATATCCCATTTTGACAAGTTTTTCAAAGTTTGACCGATCATGACCCCAGATGTCCTTTCACCTTCACAAAAAATAACCTTATACAGACCATCTTCTCACCATAATTCATTTACATACTAATTTTGAAATCCATCCACCTTTCATACCTTGAGCTATCCTAAACAAGGTTTTCTGAGTTTGACCCCAAATGACCTTTGATCTCTACCAAAATCAATAGGGTTCTTCCTCCCATCATAACACATCAACGTATCAAGTTTGAAATCAATCCAAGCTTCCTACCTTGAGATATAGTGTAAACAAGAAGTTCGGAGTTTGACCCCATGTGACCCCAAATGACCTTTGACCTTCACCAAAATTTATTGGGTTATTTCTTACATCATAACGTATCAACATATCAAGTTTGAAATGAATCAAAGTTTCCTACCTTGAGATATAGTGTAAACCAGGATTTCGGGGTGTGACCCCAAATGACCTTTGACCTTCACGAAAATAAATTGGGTTCTTTCTTACATCATAACGCATCAGTCTATCAAGATTGAAATGAATCCAAGTTTCCTACCATGATGTATCACGTAAACAAGGATTTCAGGTTTTGACCCCATGTGACCCCAAATGACCTTTGACCTTCACGAAAATATATCGGGTTCTTTCTTACACATAACGCATCAGTCTATCAAGTTGAAATGAATCCAAGTTTCCTACCATGATGTATCACGTAAACAAGGATTTCAGGTTTTGACCCCACATGACCCCAAATGACCTTTGACCTCCACGAAAATACATCAGGTTCTATCTTACATCATAATGCATCAACATATCAGGTATGAAATTAATCCAAGTTTTCTACCATGAGATATCGTGTAAACAAGGATTTCGGGGTTTGACCCCACGTGACCCCAAATGACCTTTGACCTCCACCAAAATCAATAGGGTTCTTCCTTACATCATAACACATCAACATATCAAGTATGAAATTGATCCAAGTTTCCTACCATGAGATAGTGTAAACAAGGATTTCAGGGTTTGACCCCATGTGACCCTAAATGACCTTTGACCTCCACCAAAATCAATAGGGTTCTTCCTCCCATGCTAACGCATCAACATATCAAGTTTGAAATTAATCCAAGTTTTCTACCATGAGATATCGTGTAAACAAGGATTTCGGGTTTTGACCCCATGTGACCCCAAATGACCTCCACCAAAATCAATAGGGTTCTTCCTGACATCCTAACTCATCAACATATCAAGTTTGACATTAATCCAAGTTTTCTACCATGAGATATCGTGTAAACAAGGATTTTGGGGTTTGACCCCACGTGACCCCAAATGACCTTTGACCTCCACCAAAATCAATAGGGTCCTTCCTTACATCATAACGCATCCACATATCAAGTATGAAATTGATCCAAGTTTCCTACCATGAGATATTGTGTAAACAAGGATTTCAGGGTTTGAGCCCATGTGACCCCAAACGACCTTTGACCTCCACCAAAATCAATAGGGTTCTTCCTGACATCCTAACGCATCAACATATCAAGTTTGAATTTAGTCCAACTTTTCTACCATGAGATATCGTGTAAACAAGGATTTTGGGTTTCGACCCCACTTGACCCCAAATGACCTTTGACCTCCACCAAAATCTATAGGGTTCTTCCTTACATCATAACGCATCAACATATCAAGTTTGAAATTAATCCAAGTTTCCTGTCTTGAGATATTGTGTAAACAAGGATTTTGGTTTTTGACCCCCTGTGACCCCAGATGACCTTTGACCTCAACCAAAATTAATAGGGTTCTTCTTCTCAGTATGGGGTATCTGTGTACCAAGTTTGAGAACTGTCAGATCTTCCCTTCTCAAGATATCGTGTAAACAAGCAAAGTGTCACAAACACACACATACACACACACACACACATACACACATACACACGCACATACACACATACACGCCATCATGAATGCATAGGTTTCTCTTTTCATCGAAACCAAAAAATGGAAACTATTGTCATTGTGCTTGGTGCTCAGCACAAGCAATTGGAGTAGGGAAAACAAGCCTGTGAACCACAACTAGAAAAAAAGCTGTGGCAAGCCCAACTAATAATAAACCAAATGGTTAGAAACTGGGTCATAAAACTCCATCTGCAGTACACCAACTTGCTCACTCACCTCTATGCCTGACATATTAGCTGAGATGGCAACCCATGGCGTAAGTCGAGGTGACACTTCCCTGAGTTCCATCCGAAGTGTTGAGGCTTCATGACCACCATCCTCTATTACCTGCCATTTTACAATAGCGTAAGAGAAGCCCGCAGCGATAGTCACATTCAATGCTTTTGGTGGAGCTGAAGGTAGAATTCAAATGTTCTTTGGATAAAAGCATGCTTCCAACAATCTCAATGAAATAAAAGTCGTTTTTCTTTTGGAATTCAAATTTGTAATTTAAAGGCAATCAACTTTCACCTCAAACTAAAATTTTTGTATTATAGTCTACAGAAAGTCGCAATTGGGACAGCTCTTTGATTGACAGCAAAATAAAAAATTAAGAGCAATGTAGCAGCCTCACTGTACTGAGAGTGTTTTGGTTTCACATTGGGGTCTTATTTACTCGCCATGAAACAATGTAAACTGAGATTGTGTCTAGATGAGGGTGAGTTCCTGACAGATTCTAGAGGAAGTGGTGACTAGGTGAGGAAAATTTAAGATCAAAGTGAATAGCAAGCACAGCCTCTCCCTTGAAATTGATCAAACTATGCTTGTGGGGTAAACATAAAACTGTTAAGCCATATTTTCCCAAAACAATCAACTTCTCATTTTAAATCAATGTGGAATGGCGCAGGGTTTACTTTTTACCTGCATTTTCAGACAAATGTTTTGTGACATCTTTGATAAAATGGGGCTATGCCCCTTGGACGACAGAGACCAAGCTCAATGCCACTGCTTTTCCCCTCCCTTCCTTCAAACTTGGTGTTTGAATTGTGTGGCGTTTATTTCTTTGGTATATACTTCATGTAAGCCAGCCTCAGACTGAAGTGAATACACACATACTTATTCCTATCCACTTCAGGCTATTCAGTCTATTCATCATCTCCCTTCAGTGGCCTATTCATCTCATGCCGTGACTTTGCTTCTTGAGCAAGCAACACAGACACCCCAGTAGATCAATTGCAGTGTGAGGTGTCACTGGTATCTGAGTTTGTTAGATGATATGTCCCCTCCAATGATCCATGCTTTGATTGTGTTCACACTGCTTAACTGGCCTGTTTGCTAAACCCATATGTAATGTAACTTTTTGTGTATTACAATATAGCTCTTACTGTCAATAAACTAATCAGATGGGAGACCTGACTATATCAAGTGTGTTCCAAGTGAGCTTCATTTCCTCCCTGAAGGGATAAGAGGTAATCAGGCAGAGAAGGAGGTTGTAACAAAAACTAAGAAGGAAAGTTTCATCATGATGAAGGTCAAGAGCAGTTGCCCCACACTTACTTTGAAGCAACAGATAAATCCTTCAATTTTCTTATTTGTTTCAAAGTATCATTTCAGGACTTCACTTTCACTATTGCATATTAAAGGTTAACCAAGCAGTCACTCTTCACATTTCACATTTGAGGAGAAAAAAGTGTCACATGACCCTCCAGAGCCAATCAAGAAACAGGACAGTCTACTGCACTTCTTTGAGTTGGAGGGACTGCTCTTGACCTTTAAGGAAGCTTTAAAAAAAGTATATTTCTTCCCCTTCTCCCACCACTGCCATTCCTCCAGCAATCTGATTTACTTACTCAAGAGGGTGATGTTTGTCTGTTGTCTGATCTCACCAACTTTATTCTCAGCTACACAGATGTAGACACCACGGTCGTTTCTGTTTAAACTCAGGAATGTCAAGTTGCCCCCACTGACCTTTTAAAAAAAAAAAAATTCTTTTAATGTAAACCTTCAGGCATGACTACTTTGCTACAAATCTATCGCTCTTTTCCCACTAAATGTCATTCCACATTATCCTGTCGCATCACACTTTTCTTCTATAAAACTTTTACATCACTTTGTTCCTTCTGCTAACCTTAATCCCCTGCCTCCGAGAATCCCCGTTTTAGAAAATCACTTTTGGGAATCAACCTTTTGCCAACCTCCCCCCCTCAAAAAAAAAAAAAATCCTTTTCTAAAATATGTGGCTCTTCAATTTAAAATCTGTGGCAACTGTTATAATAACATCATTCTCAATTATAAGAAATGTTGCATTATTGTACACAAAACTTAAGTTGGCATTACTAAAAGATATTTAATTATTTTACAATCTTTGGAATTAGACATTATGGTGCTTTCAATTATGATGCCATGCATAAATAGGTTGGTGCTACCTCAGTCATATATACAGCATTGTAGACCCCTCCTCCCTCCCCTCAGGAAGATATTTCCTCACCTGTCTGTGACTATCACTGCTCACTTCAAACCCATCCTTGAACCAAAGGACTGATGGTTCTGGCACCCCTGATACCTTGCATTGAATCGCTAGCTGTCCTTCAAAGGTACCTTCAATAGTGGCTGGCAGTAGCTCCTCAAATCTAGGGGCCTCTGGAAGGAAGGTGAAAAGCCAGAAAAACATATTTAGTGGATCAATTTGTAAGACCCTGCAATATGTATTGCAAAACATGTTTTTGACAGTTTTTAATCCATTTGTATACTCTGATTATCCCTGCTTTTAGTTTAATGAAACATTATGGAATTTCTGGGCATATTTGAACCTTGTACTGTAGGCTTCAAGTTTCAGAATAATTTGTTTTTTCCATGTAACATATCAACTGTTATTATTTTTGCATTACAATCGGTATCACTCACTACATACTGTATTGAAATTATTTTTTTGTGTGTGTGATAAGGTAATCGCGATTAATCGCTAAACGATCGCAAATTTTTGAGGTTAAACATTTAGTTATTTTGCTAAGCGTTCACAGCCCTACAGCTATAGCTATACATAATGACCATAATTTCACTGCCTTAATGAAAAGTTTAATATCCAAACCTAAGCTTCCTTGCAATGGGTTTTCCCCTACCAATAAACATTTCTTTTTATTCCGTTCCTTTTTTTACATCATAAAAGTATAGACAGTTATAATTAAGGTCTTGGAAAAGCTAAGTTCTTGTATTGAGTAGACCACTTTTAAAATAAAAACTAACAAAACAGAGAGACCAAAACAACCAATAATTTAGACTTTATCTTGCCTCCCCTAACCCAATCACCTACCTACCACCATTAAAATAAGGCAAATTAAGAGGGAAGTTAAAGCAAAAATCGAAGTTTTATATGTGAAAGAGGAACCATTATACACAGAATGGTGAAACTTCTTATTCAAATTAGATATATATTTCACATGATATCAGTGTATGAAGTCACTTTGTGTTTCAAAGTGCGCTTGAGGGCAGCAAAGGTTATATCACTCCCTCACATTGAAAAGGAATGATTTGCATGGCTTTGGTTTCTTTCTTTCTTTTGACTTTTGTGTTGACCTTGAAGAAAATGGGAATAGGACCTCCCTGTATAAGTGCAAAGTTCGCATGTCACTTAGGCATTTGCATTCTGATAATAATATGTTAAGGGATTGACAAGGGGATAATTGGCTTTAAAGTCCAAAGAAACACAAAAGATGTAATGGTTCATTAACCCTTTAGTGCCCGGCTCCAACCAGGGCATATTTGCGCGCCTCTGGGGTGGGCAGAAAAGCGGACGCAGCATTTCCTGGATCGGCTTCCATGGTCTATTGACCCTGTGACCTTAATCTATTGTTCCTCTAGTTGTTGTGGCCGAATTTTTGGGTAGCTACTTGCAGCTTCGAGCTCTGCATGAAACAGTAAGGATGGGTGAGAGCCGAGCTCTCCGCATGGGTCCAAAAGGACCCAAACAATGGTAAAGGGTTAAAATAAGCCTGTGGAGTGTGTTTACTGCAAAGCTGATGCCACTGTCTCTGCGTGTGTGCACGTACGTAACCCTTTAGCCGAGTGTTGCAGATATTTTAGGTCAACCCTTTACCCTTGTGCTCCGATCGGGGCATATTTGCGCGCCTCGGGAGTGGGCAGAAAAGCTGACGTAGCCTGCTCCGCATCGGCTTCCGTACGCCATTGACCCTGTGACCTTGAACTATTGTCTCTCTCGTTGTTGTGGCCGAATTTTTGGGTAGCTACTGGTAGTTTCGAGCTCCGCGTGAAACAGTAAAGACGTGTGTGGGCAGCACTCTCTGTCTGTAGCAAATGTGCTACATTGGGCAGTAGAGGGTTAATGTGAGGATACAATGTCGTATGTGCTTGCTTCAAGTTTACTTTTTGTTGGAAATGTGGCAACATACCAGCTCATATCTTGAGAACCATGGATTTAAATGCAAATTTCACCAGAATGATAGAGTATGAACCCCTCTTATATAAAAACTTGATGTGACATTAAATTAAATCTTTCTTTCAAACAAATGTCCTGAATTCTTAGCATTATCAGAAAAAGTTCAAATATGTGAGTGAACTACATAAGGAGGTGTTGATGGCCCTTCAGCTCAAAAACAAGGTTTTTGATAAGTAACAAAGTACTTTCTAATGAGATCAGTATTAACTTTATATAAGTAAAAGCTTTCCAATCTGCTGGCAGTGCATGATGTTTAACAACCCAATGACCTTGCTGCACCTCTGCAGTTCCCTCCATCTATCTCCAGACTATAGACAAATCAAAGCACCTAGTGGAGGTGGTCATGTGGTGGGGTCCTTCAGCCTTAAATTGTCTTCATTTCAATACAGGGACCAAGGAGATGGGGACCAGGGGGATTTTAGCCCTTTTCCCTAATTTTTCCACCCATAAGAATTTTGGGCTGCCTTACATTGCTATTTTATTGTTAAACATATCCCAGCAGAAAATTCCGTTTGAGACCCTCGTCCAACTTGAATTCCATTAACCAAAGGCTTTCAATGGTTCCAAAAGGTCCTTAAGGGTTTTCAAAAGGGTTTGGTCTATACAAAGGATAATTTTATAATTTCCTTTGAGGTAAGTCCAGTTTCCATCAACAACTAAAGGGAACCCTTTGAATGCAAAGGGTTTTTCCAAAGGGTACTATTTGAAACCTTTTGAAAGGGTAATACCCGACAGGGTTCCAAAGGGAATTTTCAACTGGGATTGGGCTACTTTGGTGATTATAGTCACCCCCCCCACTTCAAAAGTGATTCCGCAGCCCCTTCTATATACAACTCTAAACCCTCATATTCAATGATATTGATGGAATCAAGTAGTATTTTGGTGTACAATCATCCATGGTACAGAGGAGTGAAGAATTCAAAAGATTTAAGCTGATGGACCCCTGAGTTATGCCAGACTAAATCAGACTATCACTTGACTACTCAAATCTTCTGTAATTAAATCTCTTCAGAAACTGACCCACAGCTCCTCAGGCATTATTATAACTTCCTTTAACAGGTTGCCAGAACTCTTCTTGCAAACTATTTGAGGCAATTGTTCAGGGTTAGACATGAACCAGCCCTTATTGTATTATGAAAACTAATTGGATTATCAAATAGACGGAGAGGAAAGGGGTGGGCATGGTGTGAAAGGATGACTCATGATTTGATATCTTAAGTCGAAAAAAAAAACAGCAGCTTAAACAAGCACATGACAGATTGCATAGTCTTCAGAAGGAACTAATTAATGGGGCAATCAACAGCATGTACAGTAACCACAATAGTATAGAGCTGTGGCCTTATAGTTTTATTTCAAAACAATATCTTGCAAATTTCTGCCAATAATGTTCCAATTAGTACCTTTCAGATTATTTCAGAACATAAACATTGCATGCCAGTGCATGAGGCAGTGAATCCTTGTGAATTTTACAACTGACAGAGAAAAATATTGTTATTTGGTATTGAGAGCCATTCTTGAAATACAGGACAGGTCGTAGCTTGAGGTGACCAGGTTTTCCCTTTAATAAGTCAAGATCAGTGAAATCAGCCCCACGGAACCCAAGGTAAAGTCCTGGACCTTACTTCTACTGAGAGACAACAGTTTCAGGAAGGGACCAAATACAACACCTAACATACATCAATGACATAAACACATTTCAGAAAAAATACCTCAGCATCTCATCAGGAACTGTTCTCAGTACTAATTATATGCCCATTTTATGAGCATTTGAAAATGACCTTGAAGGTTGACATTTGATAGCACTTTATCTCAGAATAAGCTGAAAGGGAATGTAGCTTTTGAGTACACTTTAAGTAATTTGATTCCTTTTTTGCAAGCACTAATTTCAGGATTTGTCAACGGTTGTAAGTTGTCATTTGAACTCCAAAGTTGTTGGGCTTCTATTGTACCAGAATGGTAATCAAATCTGCTGCTCATTGAAGCAGCTAAATGGAGGAATGAATCAGTGGTCTGGTACTATAATTGGGAGCTGCAGTTTTTTCCTAAAAACTGTGGTAGCCATGACAGATCTTCTTAAAGGCTAATATTCTGTAATGAGTCCTTTAACAGCCCTGTATAAAGTTAACCTCCTGACCTTTTCTACAGCCAATGCGGGTGTATGCAACTTGTCTCTACAGCTGAACAGCTGATCTATTGTTTACAAATCATATAGCATTCTGGCTGCCATCAACAATACTTTGACACAGCCTGCCATAGTATCAAGTGATGGTCATTTCACCTGCTGAAGTTAATTGATTGTAATGGCAGCTGATGGCTTAGGGGAATAGAAGATTCTATCAACTTTAATTTAGAGAGGCTCATGGAATTGATATCGATAACTTAATGAGAGTCTCAAAGGGTCACTATCACAAAACAATGCTTATAGTTAGCATAACAAGTCAAGTTTAAAGTTCAAAAGTCACAGAAAATGCTTAAATTTTGAATGTTCCAGTGTCCTGACTTGTAACAGTTTTGTACATAATTTGAAAAAGTGTCTGGTCACAAATTTTTGAAAACTGACTTGAACCATTAAGCACTCACTCATAAAACAGTTATTTGTGTGTAGGGTATTGGAATTGTCTAAGACAGACCATTCGTCACTGGTATGTGAAGAGAACTATATAGGTTTGGAAAGATTTCTTGAATTTCATGTACCAACTCAATGAGCCGCTTTAAAGGAATGTTTACATAATGTATTTGTTGTAGTTCAATTCATACCTCTAAGCAAGATGTCACTGAAAAATGAAAGAAAACATTTTGTCCTCAGGAAAGAAAATACAAAAAAAGTTTTTACATATCCCTCTTCCACTGCTTCTTTCTACTTACGCAAAATTAAAAGTTGTGACCTCGTCCTGATTGTGTGTGGTTCTACCAACATGCCTCTCTCCTTTGCCACACAAGTGAAGTTACCGATGTCTCTCTTCTTAACATTCACAATATGCAAGTCTGAACCATTGGTAAATATATGGCAATTACTAGAGCTGTTGAAGAAGATGGAATGTGACAACTTGAAAAATGTAATGACAAATTTCTTACCCTATTAAATATTTTCATCCTCATCCCAATCAAAAGCAAAGTTTGGTGGGGTGATCCAATCTTACTCAACCTCCTGCTTAACTCATTTAAACATGCTCCAAGAAACCACAAGCTTGATATAAGACAGCTAGCCTATTAAAATGTTAACGGAACACTACACGGGCCAGATATGCCACTGTTTGTCAGGTGTGAAAGGCAAGCAGTAAGGCATCTTTTTATCTCGTTTTTGTTGACCTTCGTGTCACTGGTTGAAATGCAATAACTTGAAAGGTTTTGGGAAATACTTATAACATCTTGAGTGCAGTCCCCAAAACTGGGCTTGCATCCACCCTGTACTTAATTAGTTGGAAGACAGTGCTGGTTTGCAGCAAATGAGTTAGGGATACATGCACAGCATGTTTCACATGAGGCAGTGTTTACACTAAGGTTAAAAATATGTGCGGGAATTTCGTCCCTTCCACAATTTATTTGTCTGGATCCCAGAGGTACATAGGAAACAGTGTAGTAATATCCTGCAAGCAAATATTTTCTTTGCAGGACTTGTGAATTGAGAGTGGAAACCCCTAATTATGCACCCTAATGTAAACACATGCATGCAGAACCATTATGATTTTTTCAAATTTATGATCATGAGAGCTTGAACCAGTACATGAAATAGACCTTAGTTTAGGCAGTTAAGTCGGGTTTTTACTTGATGTTTGCACATACAGTTTACAGCTACTCCAACCTTAAAATCAGTAAAAATATGATAAAACCCAGTAAGCATTGGACTGGCCATAAACTGTGGATGTTAACAATCAATTAAAAACCAGACTTACCACCCACAAGAAGGGTTTTAGGCTGTTCAGTGGTGGGGAGTTTTTTTAGTAAGGGCCATTTCAGGTAACGACCCCAGAACATTCAGTCCTACGATTTAAATATCTAGTCATAAATCTAATTCAACATCAACAATAAAAGGACAATGAAGCTTAGAGAAATCTCTAAATTTGTTGCCAGACTTCCCCAACTCATTGCCAGCTCTTACAACCATCAGTTCTGTGCATGGTATCATCTTAGTATGTTACAATAGCAACAACTTACCCAGGAGATGCACAAGTATCTTTTATCTTGATACTATTCCTGAACCATTCAATGACAACTTCATACTTGGAACCAGCAGCTGAACAGTTAAGTATAATGGAATCTCCTATGTTGAGGTGAACCATTGCTGGTGGTTGCTTGATGAAGTAGAGACCTTTAGAGAAATTGATGCAAAAAGGAAAAAAATGAAAAAACCTCAAAACTTTATAAGAAAAAAAAAAAAAAACTGTTACATGAAGGCAGACTCTTATCACTACAGACAGTTTCAATTCTACCAAGTTGAATCTAATTGAATTTCCAAGTTGAATGTACTTGCTTCAAGTCCCTCCCCCCGATGACTAAAACTCACACTTTTTCGGAAAACAGGCAATCAGAACATGCATAGTGCATGCTGTGTAATATGAGTCATTCTAAGTTTTTATTTAAATCAAAGAGCTCTATCAATGGAACATTTCCGTATCCCAAAGGTCACAGCAAAGCTGCATTTTGAGATGAGGAATGACTGCCTTAAAAAGTAACATACAAGCAAATGACGCGTCTGAAAAATGGTGTAACTTAACAAATAGATTCGAACAAAATCCCACATCAATATAATGGCTTTTATGGTTGCTGAACCTTAAGCCATCACACACAGCCAATTTTCACAACCAGAATGCAAAAATGCATTGAGGTTTCGATGATACATAAATGTTCCGTTTTTAAAGAGTGCCATCATGCACCATTATCTTCTCATTCAAATGTTATACTAGCATGTTCAAAATATAATTTTGTCATTCCAGATGACCTTTTGACCTTCATAAAAGCCATACATAGCTAGACATACAAACAACACAGACAAATGGACAAACAGCTATCTTGAAAGATCATATTTAAAAAGGTTTCTGGGATTTGACCCCTGGAGACCCCAGATAATCTTCCATATCTGCCAAAAACAATGGGGACCACCCATCCTCTGACCATAGTGCATCCACATACCCAAATGTGGAATCTATCCAAGTTTCCTTCCTTGAGATATAGTGTTAAAAAGATTTTCAGACTTTGCCCCCCCGGTGACCCCAGATGCCATTTGACCTCCACCAAATATAATAGGGACCATCTACTTACTATAATGAATTTACATTTCAAACATGAAATATATCCAAGCTTCCTACCTTGAGATATCGCATTAACAAGGTTTTCAGACTTTGACCCCCAATGACCCCAGATGACCTTTGACCTCTGCCAAAAACAAAAGGGACCATCTTCTGACTATAATGCATCCACATACCAAATATGAAATCTATCCAAGTTTCCTACCTTGAGATATCCCATAAACAAGGTTTTCAGACTTTGACCCCTGGTGACCCCAAATGACCTTTGACCTCCACCAAAAACAATAGCGTTCTTCCTCTCAATATGGCTCATCTATGTACCAAGTTTGAAAACTGTCAGACATTCCTAACTTGAGATATCGTGTTAACGAGCAATGTGTCACAAACACACACACACATACCCACACAGGTTTTTTTTCCACACAACCTGAGGACCCCATTGTGTTTTCCTTTGTTCCTGCTTCCTTAACCCTAACCTTAACAATAGACTCTCTATTGTTCACACAGGAGAGGACCCCAGAAATCTATTGAATTTCCACCAGAGGACCTAAAATCCATTGTTCAGGTCCTCTGTTTGAATACGAAACAAGTACACACCCACGCACACACATACATACACACGCCATCATGAATGCATAGGTTTCTCTTATCATCGAAACCAATAAAGCGATGGACTCTTACCAACTTATATACTTGTATTACTTGCAATTTTTTCTGCAAAACAGCTAGAAGGGATATCCCCTTCAAAAATCTTAAACTTTATGTGAATTATGTATTCTTTTTACCCAGCTGTAATCGCAATCATAACTGATTACAATGAGATGTGATTGCCCCAAGTCTGTTAGTTTGTTAGTAAGGCTTTAATAAGATAAAAAAAGTGTCAAAAACTCAGGAAATATTTTCTTGAGTCTTTTTTTTATGTTCTGAAACATTTTGAAGTGCATACTGCATGGTGACTTTTGCCAGTTACTTCAGCATTGGTAGTCCATCTATTGACAAAATAATTTTCTCATTTTGTAGCACAAATGTTGTCACTAACACTTCAAGAGCAAAAAAGTTAACTTGAATTACTCTTTATTGGAGTGGAAAGTGTAAATTTACTCCAAAAAAAGAGAGAAAACTCACTTTTGAGGGTAAGTTTCACTCTATTTGGAGTGAAATTCCACTCCTTTGAAGTCAACTTTCCTAATTTTACTGTTTTATTTCTAGAGTGCATGCATAAAGGTTGCTTCATGCCTTAAAGAGCCCATGAAATGACTCAATGACAACGGTTTGAAGTCATTCTCTGACACTATCTATCAACAAAAAAAGCATTCATTTCAAAAAATTCTGCCCCACAAAAGAGAAATGCTCAAGTGAAATGGTACCCCTTTCAGCACAACAGCTGAAAAATGTAGAAGTGCATTGAACCAAGAATGACATCATCACAGGAACCCAACTTCACAGTGTGTGTATTATAATGCTATGTTTAAGTGACAGTTTGCTCACAGATTGCATAGCATGAGACAGGTACTGGCCAAATAATTTCTGAATTATATCTGAAGAATGTCCCAGTATAAAGCCAAAAATATATCAATCAAATTCGAAATTATCACTCCCAATTCCTCAAAAGAGGAATTTTGTCATTATTCACCCAAGCTGTCCCATTCATGTTAGGCCTATCAGTCAACTTTTGGTTCCAGCAATCTAGTCGATCTATGACTAGATAGCAATTCTTTCAACCAGAAAAAGAAAATATTTTAACTCACATTCAATCAGATTGTTGAACAAGAAGACCGATATCTCACCTGGATTCCTTTGAAAGACATCCCTTCCAAGTTAACATGAGGCTAGAATTCAATAGCAGGTTTTAGCCATCAGGCGACATAAGACATCTATATATTTCACCTGAGAATATGGCCTTTTCCTGGGAAAGTTTGGCTAAACGACCCTATTGAATTCTAGCGGCATGTTTGTCACAAACATTAATGTGGAAATCATACAATGGATCTTGTACTAGCATATATAGACTTCAAAATGCATGGAGTTGAAATAGTAACTTCATGCCAACTTTTGATAAAAATACAGAATAATTCCTTAAATAACCAAAATACCAGCTAGTCTCCTTTCCCACTATAATCACTGTTCCTTTTCTTTGAACCAAGTCAAATTGCAGCATTAGCACATGCATGCAAAACAACACAGAACTTGTTGGTAGTAGCCACTGTGCAGAATGGTATACAGTATTGCATATTGTCCTGTGTAGTTACATAACACTGGAGGACAAATGGATGCAGTTACATCCCACAGGAGCCTGAGGTATTCTTCTGTGTGTATAAGCTCTTACCAGGGAACTTCCAAGCACTTGTATGATGTATACCAAACAATTTGCCCTGCTTGTTGGCTCATGGAATATTGAGAAGTCACAAAACTCCATCTATTGAAAAGGGGTATTCCTAGGTGTTGAAACTCCCCTTTTCACTAGTTTTGTGAAGCAAACATAGGTTTAGGTTTTGCTATGAAAATCTGTTGATTATATCAAACATTTTAGGCCATATATATATGCAAAATTCTGTAACATCACCAGAGCAGGGTATACTCCCAAGTGCACTATAGTACACACACTGTGACATTGGGTTCCTGAGATGATGTCATTCTTGGTTCAATGCACTTTTACATTTTTCAGCTGTTGTGCTGGAAGGTACACCATTTAACTTGAGCATTTCTCTTTCGTGGGGTGGGATTTTTTAAAATAAATGTTATTTTTGTTGATAGGCAGTGTCAGAGAATGACCCCAAATCCATGTTACTAAGTCATTTCATGGGCTCTTTAATTAAAAAAAGCAAATGTGCACATACCCTTTGCAATGTGTGAAATAAAGGATAATCCATTAATACCTTGAACAAAGAAGTTGGTCTGTGAGCTGTCCACTTGGCCAACAGAGTTACTGGCATGGCAGGAGTACATACCAGAGTCAGGGCCCTCTGTTCTTATGATGTGAAGGACCCCCTGGGTCATTTCGAATCGACTGTTGGTCATTACTTCCTGTGGTAGAAGCAAGTGATAATTTCCATTATAGTCACTAATTATGGTTGAACCCCCTCTGAATAAGGGGCAATAAGGGGCAGCATTTGACATTGCCAATGTAAATGCTCAAGCAACTTGACATGACTCAGCAAAACTATTCTGTTGAGGCATGGAATGTGGGACTCTGAGCTAAGCAAACAATAGTGAAGTTTAAATGAATGCTTAATTTTACTACTGTATTTTTGCCGAAGTATTGATCAATTTTATTGCAAAAAAATTGTTGTCGTCGCCAATGTCTTATTTAGAATGCGGTTCATTATAGGGCAAGAGCAGTCCCCTTAACTTGGAGTAGTGCATTTGAATGTCCTGTTTCATGACTGGCTGTTGACAGTCATGTGACAACATTTTTTCTCTTCAAATGTGAAATTAACAAGAATTTTCTTGGTTAACTTGAATAAGCAATATTTAAGTCATAAAATATAATGGAGGATCCTTTGAAGAGAAATCACATGAAAATTGTGGTTTTTAGCTGGTGCTTAAAAATAAGTTTGGGGTGACTGCTCTTGATCTTGAAGCAATTAATGAAGCATTGATTTAGTCAGTTGCCAGATATCCCAAATTGTCTACTACAAACTAGTCAAATATTTATGTGGCACAATAGCCTGCTGTAAGCTGGCTATTGTGTTTGCATTTCAACTACTACATTCAAATATCAAAAATCTTACTTTTGCTACTATAAATAATACTTTGAGTCTTTCAATGGCTTCACTGTTGAACAGCCCACTTTTCCAACTAAGTTACATGACATACCTACGGTACTAATAGCCTGCCAACTTTCTAGCGAATCTCATTTATGACCACCAAATATGACATCACCACAAAAATTATAAAACTAAATTTTATCTTGCGTAATAGGTAATATTTATGCATCGAACGTATGACCTGCTACACATTTTCCACCTACAAAAGCTAATTAGGTTGTTCGCCATTCATTGTATCAGTTGTATGAACCGAAATACACTACTCATACTTGTTTCGTGCACCACGTGACCATCTCATGCTTACTAATTCATCTCTCAAAATGCAGGATTCCTGTGAATGGAAACAAGACGAAGGTTTGCAGACTCTGTATATTACAGTATACTGTTTAGAGAGGTGTATTCTGATTTTGAGAGAGCGCCATCTTTCGGCTACTACAGAGTCTGCTCCGCAGGCTAGTGGCACAATGGATTACAAGAATATTTCTACCCTTTCCTCCCCCCATAAAACAAAACTCCAACCCCCACTTAACTTTCCCCTTCCACCACAGAACAAAACCTTCACCCCCATCCCTCAGTCCCTCAGAAATGACTTCCAGGATCTGAAAAAAGTGAAGGACAGAGATTGGAGATAAACTGAGCAAAAGACTCACCAATCCATTTTTGTACCAAGTGATATCTGGTGTGGGAAAACCAGTTGCATTGCAGATGAAGGTATATGGGTTTCCAAGAAGAACAGTCACATTACTGGAGTGAACTGATGTGATGACTGGCTTAGCTGATTAAGAAATAGAAGAAAGAAATATATATGATTTTTTTTCATACAACTGTTCAGAAATTGTTACCCTTGAATTGGGATAGAGAGTTAGTGTGTCCAGTCAAATAGTTAGATTATTAGACTTGCAATCTGGAGTTTAACTCCTGGCTGTATCATACTGAAGACTTTAAAAATGGAACCCAATGCCATGATTGTGCTTGGTGTTCAGTATAAGCAATGGAGTAGGGAAAACAAGCTAGAGAGCCACACCTAGCAAAGGGCCATGGTTAGCTTTACTTAAATCAATTGGTTACATACTGGACTGTAAAACCTTTTTCCAACAGTTTAACTCAGATATAGGTAGAAATAAAAATTAGTTACTTATTAATTGGAAAAAATTTCTTTTTTGTGACCTTTCTCTATGTACAGAGATGCCAACATTTACATCTAGAAATCAAGGAGGTTTCACACAGGAATCAGGGAGATTTTTTAAAATTACATGCAACTCAATGGGGGGAAAGCTTGCTCGAATCAGGGAGATTGTCATATTTGCTAGTTGGAATGGACAAAAATCCTTGAATATTTAGGGAGTCTCTCTGAGAATCAGGGAGAGTTGGCACCTCCATATGTACCAACATAAATGACTTTTTCAAGATATGCCTCTTATGCATCTTAACAGAAAATGTTGAGTCACAGCTGGCAAGAAATGCCATTAGGGGTAAGCTACCTCTATGCAGGAGACATTGATAACCAAGCAGATAAGCAGGCAGACACTGCCTAACTCAGCCCCACCATTTGGGGCTGAAGTGAGAAAATTTTGAAATTTGGGGGTATTTCAGTCTCTAGGCAGCTATTCCATGTCATGAGTTTGAGTCTATCATTGGATGACATACTAATCAAATTTTACCTCGCTTCTCCAGTTTATTTTTTTTTTTCAATGAAGGAGAACAAATATTTTGACTTACCATAAATGACCACTTCGAACAAACGAGATTTGCTAACTGTCGACAGCTGGTTAGCTCTGCATTCATAAAGGCCATGATCGCGCATTTCTACGCTAGTGTAACTGAGTTCTGACCAGGCGAAATCTGTCCCTGTGTTAACAGTCACCACAGGCCGGGTACTGTTGGGGAAAAAGGTCACAGGATCCTCGGGGAAAAATGTCTGTGAAAAAAAAAAGAGGATTGTTGCAGATAATTCTGAAAACTTAGCTGAATTAGCACTAAACTAGCACAGTTTCACTAGTAGACTGTAAAAATTGTTTAATTTTCTTGCAAGTATTCCTTTACAAATATTCTATCATGTTTTGAAACAGAAATGCTGCACTTACTTTTGATAACCCATGGTGAAACTTTCTTTCCTAGTATTGTGCTGGGTAGGGAAAAATTTAAAGACATTTGTGGGTGGGGTTAGAAGTATAAGCAGAAGGCCTCTAGTTTCACATTTTCCAGGTGAGATACAACTTGCATTAATATACGGATCTGTTAACATACATGTTTTTTTATTAACTGGAGAGAACTCTTTTTACTGACTTTCTAAGAGAATTTGCTAGAATAACATTCTCAGTTACTGCCACAGGTGAATACCATAACCTATTCATTACATACTCGAATGGTTTCGTGGAGACATTAAACACTCTTCTGCAGTATCTTAAGTTGTCAAGTGTCGTTGAGATAACCCTTACGGAGAATTTCTTCATTGCATTACTTTTCGTGGGGATGTTTAAATTGCCAAGCTATCCAATACTGAACCAATGCCCCCACTCAGATGCATGGACATTCTGGTCATAACTCGCAGTGCAGTATCATTCCTCAAGGACCAAAGGTGATCTCTATAACAGTATCCTTTCGGGAAAGGCACATAACTGTGGTTTTGATTTATATTTTAATAGATTCATGGGAGTTCCCATTTCATATCTAGGTGTGCCAAAACACTCACTTTTCTCACATTGACTTGAGGTCATTAGTGTCGGTGTGCCATCTCCCTTGCACGCCTCAGATTCCATGATGAAACTTGCCTTCTAACCTTTTGTTACATCTTCCTTCTCTGCCTGATTACCTCTCTTCACTTCAGGGAGGAAATTAACCCTGCAGTGCCCGGCTCCAATCAGGGCATATTTGCATGCCTGGGGGGTGGATGGAAAAGTGGACTGAGCATGTCCCGGATCGGCTCCCGTAGGCTATTAACCCTGTGACCTTAGTCTATTGTTTTTCTCGTTGTTGTAGCCGAATTTTTGGGTAACTACTCGCATTTTCGAGCTCATGTGAAACAGTAAAGACGTGTGTGGGCAGCTCTCTCTGTCTGTATCAGATGTGATACAATGAGTAGTAGAGGGTTATTCTTAGCTTTTGGAGTGTGTTTACTGTGAAGCTGATGGCACTGCCTCTGCATGTGTGCACAGCCCTGTGGTGCAGATACTTTTAGGTTAACCCTGCAGTGCGCGGCTCCAGTCAAGGCATATTTGCACACCTGGGGGGTCGGCGGAAAAGCGGACGGAGCATGTCAAGGATCCACTTCCATAGGCTATTGACCCTGTGACCTTAGTCCATTGTTTCTCTCATTGTTTTGGCCAAATTTTCTGGTAGCTACTCGCAGTTTTGAGCTCTGCATGAAACAGTAAAGATGTGTGTGGGCAGCTCTCTCTGTCTGTATCAGATGTGATACAATGGGCAGTAGAGGGTTTATCTCACTTCACACCCACTTGATATACAGTAGTCACATTTCACATCTGATTAATTGACAGCAACAGATATATATTTATAAAAAAACACAAAAAGTTATGTAACATTTGTGGTTAGCTAACAGGCCAGTCAAGCATATGTTGACTGCTTTTCACACAGTGTGAACACCATGAAAGCATAGCTTATTTTAGGGCATAGACCATGTAACAAAACTCAGACATTAGTTGCACCTCACACCGCCTTGATCTTCTGGGGTGTCCATGTTGCTTTCTCAAGAGGCAGCAAGCCAATGCCTCAAGCAGGTTGGGGGAATTGAAACTGATGGGGGTGGGAGATGAATAGCTGACTTAATTTAAACAAAAATCATCATGATGTGTCTAGATTTATTTTAAGAAATTCAAAAACAGATCCTTCTTGTTTACATTTTGCCACAATCCTGAAAAATGTGGAGATCATTATTGTGATGAACTTGGATCTGTTCCCGTACCTTATGCCACTCCAGCTGTGGTGGCGGATGACCGGTTGCATTACAAAGGAAGACTACACGGTCCCCTTCATGGAGAAACACCACTGACTGAGGTGAAGATACAAACACAACTTCCTCTATTAGAAGCAAAAAAAGAAAATGAAATTAATTTTAAATTAGTTTACTTGATTTTGCTCACAATTATTTTAATTTACTGATTGCTTACAATTATTTCCATTCACTGATTGTCTTGGCTTATAATTGTTGTAATTTACTGATTGGCCCTTGTTTACAATACAATCATATTTAGTGATTGCCCCTTGCTTACAGAGTTAGTTAGATAGGGTTTTACAGCCCAGTTTCCAAACTATTGGTTCAAGTCGAGCCAGTTACAGCCTTTTTCCCGTAGTGGCTCAATGGCTTGTTTTCCCTTCTCCATTGCTTATGCAGAGCATCACACGTAACTGCAGTAGATTCCATTTTTAGAGTCTTTGTCATGACTCAACTTGGGAATCAAACCCAGGCCTTCCACGTGACAGGGGGATGCCCTTTCCCCTAGACCAAACACCTGGTCTGCACCCCTTGCTTACAATTGTTTCAAAAGTGATATGCAGTTACCCCAAATTGAACTAGTGAGGTAGACTGCCCTGTTTCATGATTGGCTCTTGAGAGTCATGTGAAAGTATTTTTCCTTTTAAAATGTGCAATTTTCTAAGGAGAAACTACTTGGTTCACCTTGAATATGTAATATCAAAGTCCTAAAATATTACAAAATATACTTTGAGGAGATATAAGAAGAAAATTGTGAGACTTAGCTGTTGCTTCAGAACAACTTTTGGGCAATTGCTCTTGCCCTTTATTTTAGTGATTGCAGTTGGCTCTAATTAATTGTAATTAGGTTTGCAATGATGGGTTTTAGCATGAGTGACTTTGGGTGACAGGAAGCAGCTAATGAAAACTAATGGAAATTCATCTTGGATTCACGAGAGCACTCACATAAACACCTTTGAGTCCTACCACCATAATGTCCCTTACATATGGTTTGCATTATAGTTGCAGCTGGGTGGGATACTAACTTCCATGAATGTCATAGGGATTCCGTGTCAAACTGTCCCACAGGCAACAGGTTGTGGCCATTCTTGTGTAGGTTCTACTGCCATTGCTCTTGCAACAGTGTCCCATGACACATCCATACTGTCCAACAATGAATAATTTTACCACTGTGTCCTTTAATGTGATGTCTTCAACTACAGCATGCAGTTAAGGTCAGTACATTATCAAGACAGTACATTATCTATTTGTAAGGACACAGTGGCCCTTTTGCCTCACAATCCTATTGCTTTGTCACATACATGTATTGCAATGCATGAAAAATACCTTCCATCCACTGCTTCATCTCATAAAAATATCACAAGAACCTTTTCCCATTAATTTCACACTTTGTAGTGTGGAAACATTTACACTGACTTACTTTTTGAATGAACAATCATCTTAATTTTGAATACAGGCAACACACTGACGAAAAAAATCTAAATTTGGCAACCTCAAGGACATTTTTGTGTGGAAAGGTAGTTCAGTAGCATATAGGCAGGATTCTGTCATGAGCGGGGTTGTACAGTAGCACAGCATGATGAAAAAGTCTATGGGGAGTGAGAAAAATGGCAAATTTTTGGTGCTTTTTGCCATTATTTTTTCTTTCAAGTTAGGGTCATGGGGGGTTTAAACCAAAGTTGTAACAAGTCATGACTCGAGTCACAAATTTCCAAAAGGGAAATGACTCAAGGAAATACAGTGACTTGAGCCATTGACTCAACTCAGTCACACTAAAAGTAGCACATGACTCAACTTGACCGCAAAATTGGGTGACTCATTACAACTCTGGTTTAAAGGTAAGGAGCAGTCCCCCCCAAATTTATTTGAAGGAAAAGCTAAATAACATAATTTTTGTCTTATTTCTCTTCAAATTATCTTTCATTACATTTTATGACTCTACTATTGCATATTCAAGGTAAACCAAGCAGTTACTTCTAGTAAATTTCACATTTCAAAAGAAAAAATGTTGTCACATGACTCCAAACAGCCAATCATGAAACTGGACAGTTTACTACACTATTTCAATTTGGGATGACTGCTCTTGCCCTTAAAACCCCCAAAATCTCCCCCATGGCTAGTTTTGAAGGGGGTAATTTTTTTAAATGATGCCAAAATTTTTCAACTAAGAATAAAAAAAAATAAAAATACCACTTCTGAGACAATAATTGTGGACTTGATTAATATCAGAGAATATCAGAATTTTTTTATGGCATTCAATTCAATGCAAGGTCACAGAGGTGTGACCTGAGGGGGAAGGAGGGAGAAAGTTCCACAGTCAATTTCCATGCCTTCTGCTTCCCCCTCCCCCACATGAAATTTGAAGGCAAAGAAAGTTATTGAACAATTAACCATGTCAGAACAAATAATTCACAACACTTCTTGAAAGTATGGATTTTAGTTGTAAAAAATGATGCCACAAAGGATGTTATTTCATCAGGCAGTCTGAGAGGCATTTTTAGCCTCAAAGTTCACTGCATGCAATGCACCAAACAGATGGTGGTGCACTCATTTTGATTGCCCCATATCTCAAAGCTCCCCTACCCCCCCCCCCCCTCCCACTCATCTAAATCCCACACACTTCTTCCCACTTGATATTGTAGTTCAGCTTCAATACATGCAATAAATTACTATGAAGCTTTGCATAATACTAATATTGGAATGGAAGGCCAGGGGGCCTACTATCATTTCAGAAATCTCTCACAAGAAATTTATGGAAACAACCAGATCCCTTATTGAGTTTTTAAATTTCTCACTCTTAAAACAAAACAAAAAAATTAATTATGGGTTAAGGTGCCTTCTTAAAATGAAAGTCCCTCCTTAGTGCTGACACTGTACCAAACCCAGTTTCAGAGAACTTTATGCCAGTCAGAACATTTTGGGTGCCACTTCATGACAATCAGAAAATATGCAGTCCCATTTTGAAAAGGCTGGTGCTCACCAGAAAAGCAACAGCCCCACAAAAAAGTGCCTTTATTATTTAGAACCAACAGCTTAGAAGGACAAATTGATGGGTGAAGGCAATGTTGGACATTTCATGAGAGTTTGTAATTCCTATGTGTACACTCACCAATTACATATAACCTGACAGCTGAGCTAATTATAGACCCATAGTGATTGGTAGCATTGCACTGGTAGAGTCCTTCATCTAAACTTGTGGCAGCTATAAAGAATAATGAAAGAAAAAGTCAATTATGGTACACTGGTGGTATCAAAATAAATGATATATTTAAAAGGCTTAAAAACGTAAGTGGTAGGACCAAATGAAAAACTCTATATTTGTTTTGTTTATAGCAAAATCATATTTCTTAAAGGACTAATATTCCCCCCCCCCCAAAAAATTACTTCCCCCCTCCTTACTGATGGGTGTATTCACAGGCCATCATACTAGTACAAGTAGTATAGATGAATCTGATCAGCACTGGCGTATAGTGACTGCAGGCAGCCATTTTGGGAGTCTATCAGCCTTAAATCATTTATTGTCTTCATGAATTTCAAAATCTCATATTCAGTGAAATGGAAGGAAATAATTAGGATTAACTTTAGTGTACAACCATCCATGATACAGGTTAACAAGAAATTTGAAAGATTTAAAGGTGATAGACCCCAGTTATGACCTACCGAAATCAGACCATCACTTGTTATCTGGATTCGTCTATAAGCTAGCATTAGGCAAGGAGGACTATGCTCCAAGCCTAAACAAGAAACCTAAGGAAAATTTTTGATCCCCAAAACCCCTGCCGTGAGATGGGTCTAAGGGAAGCAACAATTAGCATGAGGTGGACAAGTGCTTTGAAGCATACAAACTGTGATAAATCTAAAATGGTCCCCTGTAATCCCCTGCTTACTCCCACCAGCGAGCCAACATTGTTTGCATCAACAACCAGAGCAATTGATTTCCTTATCTTTGCTCATGCTTGGGCATTACGTGAAATGGCTCTTACTAAAACTGCCTACCACTAAACAGCCTCAAACCCCACTTTTGGGTGGTAAATCGGGTTTTTAATTAATTGTTAATACCCACACTTTATGACCAATCCAATGCATACTGGGTTTTATCATATTCTTACTGATTCTAAGGTTGTGGTAGCTAACTGTAGGTGAAAACATCAAGTAAATACCCGACTTTAGTGCCTAAAAGTCAGGTTTTATACTGTGTAGTGGTGGGCTATTTCACGTAATGGGTGACTTCCAACTGCATTTGGTAATAATTGATATCAATCCAGGGTCCGCTGGAAAAAGCTGGAATATCCGGACTCACTAAACCTCCAAAGCAGCCTAGACTTTTGCTAAACAGTAATGAGGGCATCCTACTGGATGAACAGGGCAAAGTGTGGGCGCTGTGCTAGAACTGCTCCAAGTAGAGTGTATGGTGCATGGGTAATATGCAATTTGATGAAGCAAGGTAAGTACATGTCAGCGATGTGAATTGACGTGTATTGTTAATTCAAATTCTTTTAAGTTGCATATTATCTTAAATGTTGAACTCCCCTTCAATAAAATGCCAGAGGGCCTGGCAGTTGTAGGGAGCAGCATACTGCTAGGACAATTTTAGCTGATGAAAAAATTATATCACACCTTGAAACTACCATAAAAACCTTCACGGGGAAATATCTTTTTTGTATCATTTCAGAAAAGGAAAAAAACTGGGCAATAATTTTTTTACACTACTATGAAGCCTATGACCTTTAGCCTTTTAAGTTCTCTGAATAAATTTAATGAAAACTCAAAACTAAGTATTCCTGTAATGTCAATATAGTTTACTTTATGTCTCTATCAAATGATTGGGTAGTGAACCATTTCAACTTCTTTTTAATCCCCTAATATTCTTTACAAACAAACTGGACAAGATGGTTCATCTGGTTATTTTATTTTATCATTGTTGAGTATTATACAGATTTGAGTATAAGACTAAAGCATATACCTTTAGTTAACAGTCTCTTTTCAAATAACTTGGAACACTGAGTATGCTACACTTCAACCTCTCTTATGGTTCCCTATAAAATCATTGCACAGAGAATTTGGATCAAATGTTTAACCAGGTCATTCTAAGTTTGTTCAGTAAAACTAATGATTTGACTTCAAGGCTCCAGCACATAATGTCAAACTCATTGGAACATACCGTACCTGAAAATATTATGTCAGTTCCATTTATTTCATAGGTAGTTCCTGTGGTAAGTGGTGCACTGTCTTTCAGCCATGATATGGTAGGTTCTGGGAATCCTGTGACAGGACAGGTTATGACAGTTCTCATCTCCTTACTAGCTGTCACCTCAGTTGGCAAAGATGAAGTAAATACCGGTGGATCTGAAACATAATATTATAATGTGATTATGAAGGCATGAAATTGCTTGTCTCACTGTCCGGCCCCACCCTGTACAATTACTTAAATAGCCCTCTAACAAATATTAAAACTTGAGAGAAAATAATTTATAACCTCAGCCGGCTTAAATTTGACACAATGAATGAAGTACTTGCAAAAGCCATTTCATTACTTCAACAAAATATCCTTTGCAGTGTTTCCTTTAAGAAGCTGCCCATTGGTTCAGTACAATCAATGTGAGAAAATTTGACCCTCTACAAAATTCAAGTTTATGCAACTGTGCAAGCATCAACAGCCTGCATGGGAATGAAAATTAAACTATTTTCATTTCCCCCATAAATGTCATTTGGTCAAATTGACACTTTATTGCACTGATATAGCTGATTCGTGGTAAAACTAATATCCTTAATAAAAAAATCAATCCAATCTTATACTTAGTGAATAAAATTTAAATACAATTCATGAATTACTATTCCAACAATCTATTTAGATGTGATAAATGAAACTGCCTGGATATATTTTTTGCAACATTTACCATTTTACACTACGTACTGCAATTTTGAAGGGTCCATTCTCAAACTGAGGTGCCTTCATGACAGGAATTCCCCATTACCTACTCCTACCCAATTTGCTAATGGCAACTCGGGTAAGAAGGATTAGGCCACCTTACTGATTTGTTGGAGGAGGGCATCCTATTGGCCCAGCATACCTTTGCAGTGTGTCATGCATAGGTGACTTTCAATTTGTAAGGTCTCAGAAGTCAAGATGAGGTTCATGTCTGCCAGGAAGTTGGGGTAAACAGATTTAAGAGAATCACTTGTTTCGGACTTTTTGTAAATTCTGGCTAATGGGAATTTCCTGCAATGTTAATTTTTTGCCCTATATTTAATGTGGTTATGGTAATCTCTAAACTCTTCCCAAATGTTTACTGAAAATTTGTTAACCTGCTTAGACCAAACTTAATGAACATGCATTCTTTCAAGATGTGTTTCATCATGAACCATTATGTTCTTGCCTGGGTTCCTTTAAATTTGCAATGTTTCAATTAAACAAAATTAAACAACTATTTTCTGAAGTTTCAGGGAGTAGGCTATAGTTTAGATGTGACCTTCACCTTTTAACAAAATTTTCTTGTATTATCATAGGTAAAGACAAGAAATAATTTACTGTTTCTGATGGTACCTTACACAATTCTATTCTTCTTCCTTGCTGCTGTTGCCATGCCAACTTCTTCCTCATAGATTCAGAATTCACGCTACACACTGAACATGTAATTCTTTCATTGCTTTGTGGAATTATCAGCCTCAAAAACAAGCACCAATTTTTTTCATTCAGGAAAGTCACACATCCCATGGGGTTCAACACATCCATAGAGTAGTATATTACAGGAGCAGCTCTCCCACTCCCCCCCCCCCCCAACCACCACATACTCCTTCTGGTGATGGTATTTGTGCAACCCACCCATTCCTAATATTCCTGCCTTTTTTTTTTTCAAAGTCAACTTCTGCATGTCATTTTTCAGTTGTGTTTGGGCCACAATGTGGACCTGACTGTACCAGAGAGATCACTGATCAATTGTGTACAGGTGCAGACTGATACATCAAGGCAATCCATTGTGTATGAAGAAATCTCAGTACAGAAGAAAGTGAGGCTAAAAACCCAGGATGCATCTTCAACCAAAGGGTACTTAGCACTTTGTTAACACAGGGTGCAGTACCCTCCAGTTATCTTCCCCCTGCCCCTCTTTCACCAAGGCTAGGGTCCGCTCAAAATCAATCATTAGATAAAGAAAATTCTTACAAGCAACATTCAGTGTGAATGTACAATTTCTCTTTTGTCCTGCTCCATCAGTAGCATCAACAACGTATATCCCTCTGTCAGTCTTCCGAAGCTGATCAATTGTCATGGTGTTTTCAACAATAGTGTGGTGTGTAGTGTTTGTAAGCTGCCAAAGAGATACTGATATTTATATATTGGTATTTTCAGTTTTATTTACACAGTTAATTTATAATAAAATTTTGCAATAAGATTAAGATTATCCAAAATGTATATTTAAAACTTCCAAGAACAGTATTCTCAACTCTTAGCTTGTTGATTTTGCTGAAAAGACGGGATTAGAATAGCTGAACAATGTTTGTAAAACAGTCAGACTAGGGCAGTAATTTGGAGAAATGAAGAAACTGTATGTACGCAAATATTTCCTCACAGTTCTTCAAAATTCAAATGCATTACCAAGTAAAGCACAAAATCACTGGCCCTCACATCTTGCTTAGGCTAATTTGCCTTCTTCTTCTCCTGCTCAAGCAGCTGCAACATATTATTATTTAGACATTGTGCTTAAATCTAATTTTTACAATTGCTACCCTTTGACTCCCTAAAAAACATTTTTATACCATCAATGGTTTAATTACATCAGTGCCAAACAGACACCAATTTTTAAGAGCCTAGCTAACATATGGTAGGTATAGTACTAACATTACAGTACATCAGAACATAACAAATAGTTACAGGAATATCTATCACTGATGTCCAGTGTTCTCAGTGGGCATGGCATGGTGTCACACAAGTGTGGGCATAACTGCCAATTGCTTCAACTCACACCTTATGAAAACAAGCAGATTTTCCAGGTCACCTTATAGCATTTCTGCAAGGTGTAAAGAGGTAAAATAAATTCTTTGCATAAAACTGTAATTTACCTCTATCTGAACATCCATGGGGAACCTTTTGAAGTACCAGCTGTACAATATAGGGGGCACTGTTGTAGTGGCAGAACATGTAAACTGCACAGTCCTTGTACCAGACAGAATTGTGAACGAATGTTCTCGATCCGTGCTCAGCTGTAAACCTGCAAACATGAAGCATGTGAATTATATGTTAGCATTTTATTAAAAACATTTGGTTATCATCAGCGTGACCCTTTCTCCCCTGCTCTCTCCCCCAAAATCACCACCTTCCTTCAATGTGTAACCTACCTGCTGTGAACTAGCTTCTGATGAAACAATAATGAAAACTTCTATAATCTTCACTTTAAGGATATTTCAGTGTGTGGACATACTGAGTTAATGAAAGCAGACATCAACACAGGTCTATCAATTGCACATACAGTAGGGACTTTCAATTTTTGTATACAGTACCTACTGCACACCTATGGGGCACAGCAGTGAAACATGCCTGGCCAAAGTGATCTGTCCTAGCACTCAGTTTAAAGGCTCAATTCTCTCACCCCAAACAGTACCAATTCTCCTAACCTTCTTACTTACAGTATGCCCCTCTCACAATTATCTGAAATTCATCCTCATCCAGACACAATCTCAGTTTATTGCTTCAGGATGAGTGTAAAAAAGCTCAATGTGTTTAACCAAAACACTTTGACTACAGTTCATGCTGTTTAATACAAGCTTTGGAACTTTGCATTGTTTGAAATAGCTGTCAATCAAAGAGATGAGCCAATTGAGAATTTTGGTACACCCTTCCAATATTGCAGTTTGGGGTGAGAGGATTGGTCCTTTAAGTTCTCCAGTAAAAAACCTTCAATAGTGAAAAAAATAAAACAGAAAAAATTGGGTATGCGGCTTTTACTTGTAAGTACCAACCCAAGGTGACTTTTTGTGTTGTACAGGCGCCATAAATTGCTAAGCAAGTGAAATTTCTCCCTTAACTGTTTTCTAAAATTACATACAGTCACGTGAATATAAACTTATTTGGCTATTAACTTGCGATTGTTACCATACCATACAGTGTATCTAATATGTTCAGTAGGTTGTTTGCACATCAATTTTTTGTGTGTGTGTGTGTGTGGGAAACTTTATTCAGTACTACAGTACAGTATTTTACAAGAACTACAACCAAGTTACACAGATGGATGCATCATAGTAGCTCTGTCAGAAATAAAGACAGACTTCCTCTACAAGATTTTAGTCTCATTAGTATAGCATACTAAGTATACAGTCACATGACAAACCGCTCGGTTGAGTAAGACACTTTGAAGGGGAAGTATCTTAATTTCTTGCTTCCCTGTTTGAAGCATTCTGTGTGATGGCTGCCTCACTGTAAGTGGTGTTGTGCCTTTACTGCTTAATGATGTACAGTACTTAGCAAATCCTTCTTTCTTATTAAAACTGCTGTGAGGAAGGAAAGATACGACTCAACTTTCCTACTTCCTGTATCTTAATAAGTCAGACTAGAGTAGAATATTACAATTATTATCATTGAGAAGGGTTACACACAAAAAACCTGAGCATGCTTAAAAGATAAAATCCAATTAAGTAGTGGTAAATGTTAATGTCAAAATGCATCCAATAGTTCACCATGTTCTGGACAAATACCTGTACATAACATTGAGGCAGGTAAACCTTAAAACAATCTGACACACAGCCATGCAGCTACAACTATTGCTCAGAGTTGATTTAGGTGAAAATGATGACTTTTAGAGGTCAGTCAATACAAACAAAATGTTACTTGGATGTACATATTTTTAAACTGCCTACCATACAGTTCCACCAAAATTATCACAATTTATTTTTTTCTTGAAATTTATAGAAAGTAGGGCTGTGTATCTTACTACAGTAAACATTTGAGCGAAATGTTGAGCACATGCCTTTCTAGTTTTATATGCTAAACATGGCCCTTTTTGCCTTTTTGGTTTGGTTAGTAATCCTGTGCCATGGATCATCTTGTTCTCGGGTCACTTTCAATATCTTAGCCTTCACAAAAATATTTAAAGACACAAAGCAACTAAATTAGTATAACCTGCCTAAAACATAAGTCTAATTTTACTTAAAATTTGGGACCTATTACAGTAGGCCCCACACACTGCTACAACCAACTTTGAGGTGGCTTAGTGATGAGTAGACTGCCTTGAACACTAAAGGTCCCTAGATCAAACCCATTAAAATTTTGTGGGCTGTTAGCTATATTTCACTTGCTCAGCATAGTAATTCACAGTGTCATTGGTGAATTAGATTCACTATCAAACGATGACATTTCAGTTTCAGTAATAGTTCCGTGTCTGTAATTGCAGCCTGGAATTATGATTGAACTGCAATGCCAATTGCAATGTTATCCAAAGGTTTCCGAAATATAAAGATTGCCATTTAATTTATTGTAATTAGTTCAATCTTTATCAGATATTGGTCAAAAGGCAAAAATTTACACTAATATGAACAAATTTTGATGTTAACAACCAAGAGAATTTACAAACTTCCAGAAAAGTGGAAGAGATATTATTCTCACAGTTATATGGCAGTTGACCTATCCAGAAGTTAGAAAGAAATAGGTACATATTAGGAGCTGCTTTAACCACCAAAAATGAACTGTTACTTAACTGAAAGTCTGTTGGTTTGAAAGTGATAGGACTATGTGAAAAAATGGAATTTGAGGACTGCTTTCTCATGCTTTACGACCGTGAGTCTCAACACTGGCAAATTTGGTCAGAAAAGTGTGCCAGAAACTTCAATTTCATTGTTGGTGCTAGAAGATGTGTGACTGACCTTTCTATGTTATATAACAAGTACTACGTATCGGGTCCGGGTTTGGGTACTGTCATACAGTTGATGGTTTTTCTCTGTACACTTCCAATGGAGTTGCACTATAGATGTACACTGAAGCTTACCTAATATTGGTATTCACAACTGTACCAACATGCCCTATGAACCGGATCTACCCATGTACCCATAGAGACCTAACACAGTACAAAGAAAATTTTTAAGTATGTGTTGAGTATTGTCAGATATTGTTGGATGTACTCAAACACTTTACTATTTGAATAATATTGGTACTAAAGATAAAAAAAAACACATCAAATGTTAGAGAAATTATGAATCAATTTAATGTACTTACAAACAATTGACACCAAACAAATTTAGTAAAGTTTCCTTCATAACCATTCAATGTTGTTGGGCTTCTATTGTACCAGAATGGTAATCAAATCTGCTGCTCATTGTACCAGAATGGTAATCAAATCTGCTGCTCATTGAAGCAGCTAATAGGAGTAATGAACCAGTGGTCCGGTACTATAACTGGGAACTGCAGTTTATCCCTAAAAACTGTGGTAGCCATGACAGATCTCCTTAAAGGCTAATATCCTGTAATGATTTCCTTGACAATGAGAAGGCTTCTTGTACTAAAAATGCAACTGGGCCCTGGGAAGACTTCATAAACATATCTTTTAAACGACTGTCCGCTGTGTAAAATCGATCAAAATATGTCATTCAGTGACTAGATTTATACATGATTGTCTGAGAACACACAACATCTGAGGATACTCAAAGTTTGACCAAACCTAGTTAGTGTATCATAAAGGCTACAGTAGCGCTAGGCCCTTTGTATACTCAGTGTACTGTTGAGTGAGCACCTAAGAGCTCTATCATTTCAAGATTTTTTTTCACATTGCTAATGCACACTTGACAAAGCTGACGGGTCGTGCATTCGACGGTCATGCCATCATGCAACGTTGTAGAGGGCGCATGCAGAATAAAGACCTAGGCCTAGGTTTGGTCGACCGGTTTTAATAGTCCTCCAACAGGTCTCTGTGCTGTGTCCACTTTGTACAGAATTTCCTGTTAAGCATAGAACAAGGTCCTGTTCAAGGACTAGTCTAGCCAAATTAGATGGGCTATTCTAGCTAGCCCACACTAATTGGAATAGGCTAGGCCTATCTTACACTTAGCCTCATGTTAGACTAGGCTTAGGTTAACTTCTTCTTCTTCTTTCCAGAAATGGAGACACATCCGTAAAAGCGGACATTGCCTTACAACCACCTCACAAGACATGCCTCAGATGTGGCCCCCTAAGCTAGGGCTGTGAATGTTTAGCAAAATAACTAAATGTTTAACCTCAAAAATTGCGTTCGTTTAGCAATTAATGGCGATAACCTTATCACAAAAAAAAATAATAATTTCAGTGTGTAGGGATTGATACTGAATGTAATGCAGAAGTAGTAATTGTTGTTACCTTGCATGGCAAAATCAAATTATTCTGAAACTATGAAGCCTACAAGGATCAAATATGCCCACAATGTTCCATTTAACAAAAACCAGGGATCATCAAGAGTATGCAAATGGATAAAAAAAATTTTTCTATCCATTTGTATACTCTAACAAAATGTCAAAAACAAGTTTGCGATTTATCGCTTGTAGCTTTGTACTAAACATTTCTTACACATGCGATCGTTTTGAAATTAATCACCACATCATGTACACAGCTCAACTCTATGCCAAGCCCTAACAAAGCCAGTGATAAGATTAACTGGTTCTTTATGACCTTGGACACTTTTGATGAGATCAGCTCAGAGACTATTTCAAATCTTTACTGCAATAGGCAGGAAGCTAAATTTGTAACAACTTGTAGGCCTACTAGAGTATGCATGACACAAAAGAATTAAGGTTATGCATTCCGTGAGTTCTATGGACAGGGAGCCTAAGCCTGTCCACTGGAATACTGCATGAGCCTTACCAGAGAAATCCTTAGGCCGAGCTAGGCCTAGCCTAGGGCTAGTAAAAAGAATCAGCCTATTTTGCCTGCGATGCTCAGTTAGCGTAGGGGGTCAAGGTTCTTTGGCCAAGTTGAGGATTGATGTCATAGACCCAGGTTTCCAATAAACTGAAAATTTCCACTGGTAAAACAAGCCGATCTCCTCTGATTCACTATGGCCAGGACGGTTGCATGCATAAAGTGCTCGTAGTGAGTTTAGCCAACGACCACTTAGGCTAATTCTTTTCTGAGGACTAACTAGGCTAGCCCTAACGATGAGCTTTTAAACAGATTTAGGCCTACCCTAGGCTAGGCTAGGCCTAACGTTAGGGCCGAGCTAGGCTAACATTAGGCTAGGCAACTTACCAAATGCGGCTTTTAGTGAAAATCCGGATAAAATCAAACAAACAAAGGAGTGAATTGTGGTGAAATCCATTTCTCTGTGTTAGTGTATTTACGTTGCGCTATTTATATTACAAAATTATATATTTCAAGGACGGAAAAGACGAAGGTGAAGGTGGACTTCCTCTGCTTCTTTATGGACGCAAGCATTAAGCCATAAACGTTGTTAATGTTCGCGTAACGCTACAAAATACGAAGACTGTACAGTAAGTTGTGCGATACATAGGCCTATCCGCAACAGCACAAGTGTGTAACTTCTGTAATAGCAGCTGATTGATGTTCTGACGTGCTTTGCAGGCAGCAAACTTAAGTTTCCGCTGGTTGGCTCTGCTAGCGCTATCTGAAGCAGCGTGACTCATGTCGTGACGTCATAGCAGGAAATTGGTTGATTGGTTGAAAGTTAAAGATTGGATGTCAATCAAGATCAATGCTTGCATGGATTACTGTCAGCCGACTGTGGCGGCGGGCCAGTAGGCCTTCATTCAAATCCAACAGCTTGAAAGTAAGCTTGCGGGGAAGTAACATATGGATGTTATTGCATTATGTAATCGGACGTTGAAGAAATGCCTCCTGTTGTGGAACACTTTTTAAGTCTACTTTGATTGAACTTCCCCGGTCAGATTGAACTTCCAGTTGGTTCATATCAATGATATCGTCGATGGTGTTTCTTCCCAGGTTCGTCTTTTTGCAGATGATTGTGTCTGTTACCGTATTATTGAGTCCGATGAGGATTGTCATAAACTTCAGAATGATATCAAGCAGTTGGGGCTGTGGGCTTCCACGTGCGGCATGAGATTTCAGCCCACTAAGTGTAGCGTTATTACTTTTGCTCGGAAAAAAAGTCCCATACTTTTTAGGTATGTTCTAAATAGGATTGAGCTCCCGAGGGTAGATAGTATTAAGTATCTCGGAATTACCATCACTAAAGATCTGAACTTCGAGAAGCATATCCAAAACATCTGTAACAAGGGAAATAAGATTCTTGGTATTTTGTATAGAAACCTATCTTCCTGCCCTGGTGATGTCAAGTAAATGGCTTATAAAGGAATCCTTCGGCCTGTGCTGGAGTACGCCATTAGTGTTTGGGACCCTCACCAGGTTTACCTCCCCGACAAGCTTGAGAGTATACAAAAACGGTCTGCTAGATTCATTGCCTCTGACTATTCAAGGGAGCCAGGATCAATGACCAGGCTCCTTAAGGAACTAAACCTTCTGCCCTTAACTGAAAGGCGGAGGAAAAGTAGATTGATCCTTTTTTCCAAAGGTATGTTTGGCCTGGCTCAATTACCTGTTGATTGTCTCCAGCGGCCCACTCGTAGAACCCGTTTAATGCATGACCTTCATGTCTGTCTCCCACATACTAGTACTAACTGTTATAAATTTAGCTTCCTGCCTCGAACCATTAAGGATTGGAATCGTCTCCCCTTGAATGTAATGAGGGTTGCCTCTGTCCATAAGGACCCTATTACCTATATTACTGGGCATATTTAGCCTCTCGACGCATGCGTGGTGAAAGAATGTCCTTTGGATGTGTCACCTTTATTGAAGAAGAAGAAGAAGAAGAAGAAGAAGAAGAAGAAGAAGAAGAAGAAGAAGAAGAAGAAGAAGAAGAAGGAGAAGGAGAAGAAGAAGAAGAAGAAGAAGAAGAAGAAGAAGAAGAAGAAGAAGAAGAAGAAGAAGAAGAAGAAGAAGAAGAAGAAGAAGAAGAAGAAGAAGAAGAAGAAGAAGAAGAAGAAGAAGAAGAAGAAGAAGAAGAAGAAGAAGAAGAAGAAGAAGAAGAAGAAGAAGAAGAAGAAGAAGAAGAAGAAGAAGAAGAAGAAGAAGAAGAAGAAGAAGAAGAAGAAGAAGAAGAAGAAGAAGAAGAAGAAGAAGAAGAAGAAGAAGAAGAAGAAGAAGAAGAAAAAGAAGAAGAAGAAGAAGAAGAAGAAAGAAGAAGAAGAAGAAGAAGAAGAAGAAGAAGAAGAAGAAGAAGAAGAAGAAGAAGAAGAAGAAGAAGAAGAAGAAGAAGAAGAAGAAGAAGAAGAAGAAGAAGAAGAAGAAGAAGAAGAAGAAGAAGAAGAAGAAGAAGAAGAAGAAGAAGAAGAAGAAGAAGAAGAAGAAGAAGAAGAAGAAGAAGAAGAAGAAGAAGAAGAAGAAGAAGAAGAAGAAGAAGAAGAAGAAGAAGAAGAAGAAGAAGAAGAAGAAGAAGAAGAAGAAGAAGAAGAAGAAGAAGAAGAAGAAGAAGAAGAAGAAGAAGAAGAAGAAGAAGAAGAAGAAGAAGAAGAAGAAGAAGAAGAAGAAGAAGAAGAAGAAGAAGAAGAAGAAGAAGAAGAAGAAGAAGAAGAAGAAGAAGAAGAAGAAGAAGAAGAAGAAGAAGAAGAAGAAGAAGAAGAAGAAGAAGAAGAAGAAGAAGAAGAAGAAGAAGAAGAAAACCCCTTGTTGTCTTTCCAAGTCTCAAAAATCAAAATGTCTTCTGGCGCCGCAAAATGCATCATAAAATGCATTAGTGCCCCCCATAAATCAGTTTGGTAAACTTTCCCGAGCTCTGGAAATGACAAAATTGGGTATTTACCATATGTGACACCGCATCATCAGGTGACACCGGCAGCTACATTGCTACTTTTATAAACTGCCTTTCATAGAATTCCAATTTTTTTTCCAAACTTTTGATTTTGAAATGAGTTGTTTAAAAAGGACAAGAAAGTCTGGAAAACTTTTGAAATGTCATCGGAGAGTGTCAGTTCGTAGGCCTTAGATAACAACATGAAGCAACAACGATTCAGTCGTCGTGCAATCATTCTCACATTTGCCACCAATGTTTGAAGAAAATGCAGATTCTTCAGTAATCCCCAACTCTTTAAATTTCCTTACAGGAAACCAAGAATCCAAACTTTTCTGCAATACAAGCTCCATAACTACATATATGTGTTTAAAAGGGGCAAAAATTTCGATGCGCTTCGCGTGCCTCAAATTACTCAACATGCAGTGGTGTTCACACTGACCTACCGTACTCAAAATGCTCTCATACACACCTATCACCAGATACCTTTCAAACCTGTTAGTTGAGTAGTCTGTGTAGATGGATTCTTTAGTTTTTGTGAAGTGTCAAAATGTTACCAACGTTCAATGTGGCAGAGCAGTGACGTAGCTACAGGGGGCGATCCCCCCACCCCCCGCTCGAAAAATTTAAAAATTTGGAAACTTGCCATTTGCAGTTTTCCCAACTTTTCCTTCATAAAATTTCGAATTCTATCTAATATAAGCTCCATATTTGTAGTTATTAGTTTAAAAAATGCAAGAATTTTCCAAGCGCTTCGCGCGCCCTATATTGCAACCTCTAATGCAGTAATTGGTCGCTCATAAAGCAGTCAGTGGTAAACTTTTCCGAGCAGCTAAAGCTAAATTTCTTCCAACCAATATAGGCCCTTCATTTTTAAATATTTTGTCCAAAAAGGGAGCAAAGCTTCGAGATCTTTTTGAAAGTCACCGAGAAGCCTCAATCCGCACTCCTTAAATAACATTATGTTAAAACAACGATCTTCAGTCGACATGCCATCTCAGATATTTGCTAATAGGAAGGAAGCTCAGATTCTTCGACAATCCACCAAATATTCAAATTAGCTTACAGAAAACACTGATTGTAAACTATTTTCTGAAATACAAGCTCCATAGCTACAAATGATTAAAAGGATCCAAATTTTCGGCGCGCGGGCCCCAATTTACCTTCATAATGCAGTAGTATTCACACTTAGGAAAAATCAAATGTTTGGGTGCTCCCTCCCCCCCCCCCCAGGAAAAAAGTCTAGTTACGTAACTGTTGCAGAGGGCATATATATACTAGAATTATTATCTAGTGTAACATGGCTGGCAAAAAGCAAATATATCCACCTTAACGAACATATCCACCTTTGTCAGTGCGCAATTTTATTTGGAAAATTGGCATTTATTTTTTTATTTTAAAAAAAAAGAGCATCCTTGCTCGTAGAAGAACGCAAAAACAATAGGGTAGGGTAAGGTGCATAGTCAAAAAATTGTTCCCCTCTCTACTTTCATATTGCTTCCTTCGTCACTGGAGTGTTAGCCGTAGGTAAATTAATGCTAGAAAATTTGAGACCTCGGTCCCGGGAATTCTTTTAAAATATGGAAACACTGCAGAAAAATATCGGAAATTTCTCAAGAGCCACAAGTCGCCTTGTCTTGTTGTTCAATGGTGTGGGTATGTCTGCAGTACTCACGGGTTAATCTATACTGCACATGAAAAAATTATGCTGCGCAGATCCACATATAAAGGCGGACGAGCCTTCAAACAGTTGTAAAAATCCTACAATCAAAGCTGATATTGGTGACACCACCAACTTCATTGATCCAAAAATTTACATCATTTCATAGATGTATGATTCAACGTGTCATTTGTCGAATACATGGCCAGTTCGTATCCCACCAAGGGGAGGATCCAAGGGGGGCTTTTACGCCTCAGTCCCCTTCCTTCACATCAAAAATAACAAAAACACTGAAATAAGCATATAACGCTTATCTTCGAGAATATTCAAGGGCGCTATTTCAGGCTCATCCTTTACCTCACAACACAAATCGAAATACACGAACCTCGCATGATATTAAGTCCGGGTGAATAGGCTATCTACTAAGTTTCCCGCCCTCTTGCCTTCGCGCCACAACAAGATTTTAATAACGTGACTAGCTGGGGGTAATGCGTGCTGCTTAACATGAAATATCCTAACTGGCTAACGATAGCCCTAATCCCTAACCTTATCCCTAACCTTAACAAAGAATACAATCGATACAGTACAATGGCAACAACCAATCAAGAAACACATTGTTAACCCTTTACCGTTGTGCTCCGATCGGGGCATATTTGCGCGCCCCGGGAGTGGGCGGAAAAGCGGACGTAGCCCGCCCCGCATTGGCTTCCGTAGGCCATTGACCCCATGACCCTAAACTATTGTCTCTCTCGCTGTTGTGGCCGAATTTTCGGGTAGCTACTCGCAGTTTCGAGCTCCGCGTGAAACAGTAAAGATGTGTGACAGCCGAGCTCTCCGCATGGGTCCAAAAGGACCCAAACAACGGTAAAGGGTTAAACGGTGCTCATCTACCCAAAAGCTGACGGGCAATATGTTATCAGGTGATGAGCGCCGTTACCGACTGATCTATGTTCACACAGTTGCACGTCAGCCCACGTGTTCGATGTATATAGTGGCTTTGAACGGTCAGCACGTTAGTCTTGTCTCAGTTGCCAACGGTGGTGCATTATGGTAAAGAGCAGGGGTGTGCAAACTTTTGGACCAAATCATTTTGGTGTGTCCATCTGGGTGGCCCCAGTGGAGCAGATATAGATGTATATTGAGTGGCGTCTTACCCTCACCCCTTGCCCCATCCTTCTCCCGTTAGATTGACCAATGTGCTAAGACCCACATGCATACCCCTGATACAGAGGGACAGCGATAAAAACAACCATGTCAGAGAAACACAAAAGGCATCTTACATTTTTTTAAGTATGTTTAAAATGTTAATTATGATGCGACACGTAAGAGTCGAAGCCCTATAGTTGTTGCTGCTGACAAAGGAGAATAAGGCTATACATTGATTTTGATTTCCTTTTCGTCTCGCACCGGTATGTTTTTATTTGATGCGTAAGGTCTGTATGGATCAAGTGTGCAGAAACCGTTGATATGGACTGGTTGTTTGTTGGCTATAAAATAATTTGCCCTCTTGTTTGTTTGTTTGCTTAGAATGCATATAATTAATTATTTATATACAGGCTTCAACCTTGCGCGGTAAACGCGCGAAAATTAGGTCGGTTTTGTAAGAGCCAATTATTCTCATGCAATTTCCCACTTAGGTGAACTTCGGGCATATAAGAGTCTGAGCTAATCAGGCTGCTCAAACCCATGAGATCCTTGTTAAGTTCGACGAAACTTGCAAAGGCTAGGTAGCCGGTATGCGATGCTTTGCCATCCTCCCTTGAAGTTCAAAAGGGATTTTTGCCGGTCAGTAAAGTTGCTCAAATTTTTTGTTATACTCATCATGATCTTATGTCGCAAGTTGGTCAACTAGTTTGTAATGATGCGCATACAAGCTCTTTTTCCAAAGATTTCTTTTCATTACCATTTCACTCAATCGAAGTGGTACCTTTTATCGGGTAATTTTCTGATCATTTTACTTATTTTTGTATTGAAGTATCAACTTTATTGCAAAAGCTCAAAGTAATGATTGCTTAGATTATACTTCCGAAGTCGGTGGGAAATGCCGTTTCCGGCGGCTGTCTAAGTGGTCGTGATTTTTCAGGATTTTCTCTACACTCCCCGCCAACAGAAGGTGGCGCTCCGCTTGATCTTTTTTGCGCAGAATTACATATTTAAGGCAGATAATCACCGTAAATCGTATAACAGTAGCGTACGAAGGGGTTGGGCATTGGACCATGGCTTTGAAGTTCACTTTGCAGTTTGAGAACTTATTTTGAGAAGCGAGCATTTTATTTCAAAGGACAAACGAAGATAGCGACTGCTTAGATTCTTCGTATGAGTCTAGAAAATGCTATTTCCCGCCATCAATGGGTATGATTTTTCAAAATTTTCTCCACTCTCCGCACCAACCAATGGTGGAACTCCACTTAGATAATCCCTATGGCAAAATAACGTTTTGTGGCCAAGGAAAAACCGCAAACTAAATTGCTCTCGTTCGCCTTTACCGATCGATGCTCTTTTATTTTGACTCCTAAAAGTATGCAAATTCAAAGACAAGTTTTACTTCGAAAGGTAGCGTAAATGGAATAAGACTGGAAGGATGTAAATACATAGAAGTTTCAGTTTTATCCTCATGAAGCACCACACTTCTTTTAACACTGTTTCCGTCAAAGTCGAAAATCTTGCGCCATTTTGCATCTAGGTTTCTTGAAAACGCCAAAATTTACAACCCTCCCCTTAAACCCCTCCCTCAGGTCGGCATTCACTGGACACCCCGCATAACCCCCCTTCAGAGAAATCCTGCGTACACCATTGGTACGTCACCATTGCTCGCTTTCTCCGAGTTAACCCCCCCCCCTTTCTTTAAATATCTGGACCCGTACCTGCCACCTGCTATGTTGACATATCTTGCTGCCCATGGGGGTCAATTCTGGAGGTGCCCCTCACATTTTGATCTACGCAGGGTGCCCCCACATTTGGTACCCCATACATTTTGGTCGATATCACCCACATTGGTGAATGGTTCAGCAACAGTACAAAGGTAGGCAAAAGGAAGAGAGGGATTGTTAGGATTATTTATAGGTACAATATAAGATTGAATTTCGCAATTTTAAATGGAGGAAAACATATCAAATACCATGAAAAATGCTGGGAAGATTTCGGACATTGCGAACCACTCCCTATCAGATGATACACATCTCTTTCGGAGCCACCCAGTGGAGACTTGAATCTCTTAAGCAATGCCACTGGACGTAAAAACACAGTGGCGTATCTGGGGTTACTTGCCGGGGGTGAGCTAGCGGCAAAAAGTACATTTTCCGGGTTCTCGTGATTCTGAGTTTTCCTTACAACAGTTCCTTACAACAGAAAATTGGAACCCCTGATGTAGCCGGGGACAGCATTTTCTGGTCTTGAAAATAGTATCTAAGAAATCTTAATTTGAGTTATTTGCAATAATAAGCAGACTAAGTTTGAAATGTTGCGACCCTTCAGAACAACGTAAGTAGTCGATATTTTGACTTTTTGTTGCAATGAAATTTTGACTGCTTCCGAAAAAGGGACAAATTACAAAATGATCAAAATATACCAGATGAATTTACCACTATTATTTTGCTGAAAATATGTTAGGCTACGCCTGGTACACCCTCCGGTTTTGATAGTTCAATATAGCGACACATGATCCTAAACTTTTTTTGCAATTTTCGTTCCAATAAGCTCTACTATATTCAGACACATTGTTGTTTAATATTTATATATGAAATGAGACCCAGGAAGTAATTGTGGTTTACACGCCACCCAAATTTGTCTCATTTTTTGTAAGCTTCTAAATATTTCAAGAAAAAAGTCACTGCGACTGTGACATTTATTTGCTCGGAAAAATAAATGAAAGAATTCGGGCAATTCAAAATATGCCAAATTTTTAAGACTCAAATGACTGTCCAAAATTTTCTAGGCCCCTAGCCGAAATAACGCAGGTCATGCCGAAAAAACTGTTTGGATTGGAAAAGTGGATGCCTTGTTCTCCAAAACATTAGGCAGTAGTGGAACAATACGGTAACATTCGGTACGTTATGAAACGAAGGGAATTGCTATTTAGATTTGCTAAGAACACTTCGCTGTATTGATACGCCCCACTCACAATCAAGTTCCGATCGATTTACGAGTAGTTAGGGGCGCATTTTATCAGCTACATGAACTCCTGCAGTCACCTTTCATGTGCCGGGTACTATTTATGCCTCGGACAGGCCCCACGTTCATAAAGGTTGGAAGTTACAAAACTGCTCCAACGTATCGTCTACAAGCCGACTACCCGCATCCGATGTGCGGCCGCGTATCGTACACCGAGCGCCGAAACATTTTTCGGTTAGTTCAAACACTCCTTGTTTCCTACCTATCCTTTTATTTGTTATCTCTTAATTTCTCATCAGATAGTTCACTGTTTGGTAATTAATACTGATGATTTTCAAGGACACAGTTTAAAATTTCAAACTAAAACCCTTAGGACAAACTTATTTTACAACTACACTTAAAAGAACTGACTGCAAAACAAATGATGACTTTAGCGATATATACCATGTCCTTCCAAGTACCACATGAACAATATTTTTCTTGTAGAAGTCATGCTTAAGCACGTTTAGTGCAAATCAGAAGTATACCCTGTAAAGTGATCATCTCTTGGCTGATTTTGATAGGAATTGTTACAGTTTTTCTACTTTTTAATGCTTTTCATATCAAATACCCAACTAGGTCATTTTCATGTTTCACTAACTTTTCATTTAAAAACTTGAGTACATTTCGATTTAAAGAAATATTGCCCACATAACAAAATTGAACTGATCGATTCACGTCTCTTCCCTCTAACGAGTGAGGGGAGCAAATTCAAAACTTAAGCCATTAAAAGTTTCACTTGCATCTGTTCCCACTTGTTTAATGTGTTCAGTGTTAAAGGGCTATTCCTCTCACCCCAAAGTACATTTTTGTGTAGTCCACAGAAATTCTCAATTGGCAAAGCTCTTTTATTGATAGCTAGTTCAAAAATTGCATAGCACCAAAACTCATATGACACAGTGTATACTGTAAGAATGTTTTGATTACACCATGGAAGTACTTCTTCGGATTGCGTCTTGTGTATTCACTCTCAAGCAATAAACTGAGATTGCATCTGTATGAGGATGAAATTTTATCTAATTGTGGAAGGGGATTAAGCAAATGAGTAAGGAGAATTGTGACTGATTGGGGTGAAAGGATCATGCCTTTAAATTGTTTTTATTTAAAAGGGGACTCACTCAAATTGCTTTCCACTTAACCTATCGGCCAACGGAAATCCATCGCTAAACAAGGAATGTGGGGCTGATGCGTTGTTAATGCGTATAGTGCTTTCGTGATTTCACTGACGTCACAAGCCGCACCCCTTTCTTGACCGCCAAGCAAACACTGTATTGTAGTATTATACGTACACTTCATATACAATGACCGATGTGATGACAGTTGATATTTTGCCATGAAGTGGGCGTGTTTAAACAATGGTGAATTAAGATAGAAACACTCCATTAATAGCTTATATTCCAGTTCGTCTCAGAAGACGGACAGCCGTTATTTCCAGATGTCTACGAAATTGAATATGTTCAGAGCAATATTTTGCCAAAGATATTCATCAGAGGAACATACCTGCCCCATCCCCCTCACGAGTGACGTTTAAGGACCAGAGCAGTCGCCCAAACGTATGTTGAAGCAACCGCAGCTAAATCTCACTATTTTCTTCTTATTCTCTTCAACGTAGCCTATATTTTATAACATTTAAGTACTTCAACATTGCATATTAAAAGTAAACCAACCAGTTACTACTAGTTAATGTCACATCTGAGGAGAAAAATGCCATCGCACGACTCTCAATCTTGTCAATCATGAAACAAGACAATCTACTACTCTGTTTCAAGTTGAAATGTGTGTTCTTGCCTTTGAATTCAAACATGGAGATACCAAAATGTTTCGAAGTCATAGGCGAGTCAACAGGAGCTCAAGTCGATTTTTTTTTTTTTTTTTTTAAGGTGGGGAGCAATGCAATTTTTCTCAGACTGGTAGATCGCAGGGGCGGCACCAAGGGAGGACATGGGGGGGGGGGCAAATTCCCCCCAGTCAGAGCCTTTGCCCCTCCCCCCCCCCCAGTTGCCCCCACTCAGCTCCTGAAGTATAGTGTCCTTTCAGGAGTTTTCAAGGCAAAATAATTCACAAATAATTTTCCTCCCTGTTTGAATCATTCCCAAACTTTTCAAAGTAAAACCAGCCTTAGAGCTCCCTGTGAAACTATGCAAGTCACATACTTTAACTTCCTGTCACTGAAACTTTTCACTGCAGAGCAAGCTTTGCATTCACCTTTCTGTTTTAAGAAAAGTGTGAAAAGTGTCAAGAGATTGCTAATAAGTAGCTTTTACACATATTGTCACTTTCCAACTTTTCATGTTGTTAGCTAAGGAGAGTAATAGCCAAATAAGCCAAGCTTCCATTAAAATCATTTGGAATCTTTGCTTTTGATGATGCATTATGGACCAAAATACACCTATCCTGAGACTTAATTTTTTACCAAGAAATTTGCTAAAACCTCAGAGCTTCCGGGGGCTTCCCCCCCCCCCGGACCCTCACCGGGGCTTTGCCCCTGGACCCCACCAGGGGCCCTAAAGTGGACCCCTGGACCCCACCCGGTAAGTCTCGCGCTTCTCGCGAAATTTTTCCCCCCAACATTTTCTTTTGCTCTCCATTTGCCCCCCACTTTTCAAATCCTGGTGCCGCCACTGGTACATCGGAACGAAAACTCGAAATAACGACTGCGTACATCCTACTGCAAAAAACCTTTCAGTAAAATGTCATTTCCAGTGATATGAGAGCTGGCTTTCTGGCTATCATCGGCGTACGGGGCGGGGTGCAGGAGGGAGCACTCTCTCCCAATTCAGGCAAAAACAGTCGTTCTATTCGGGCAAAAATGAGCAAAACATCACAAATGTTGCCATTATTTGGGAAAAATTGCCATTTCCCCACTCCCCCTACACTAAATTACCCCCGTACGCATATGGCGCTTATAGATGGTGGCACTCCGTTTAGATATACCTTCGGGCAGGATTACATATTTCGACCAATTTCGTCCAGATAATCCTGTGCCCTCATATCTATGGTGGAACCCATGTTAGATATTGTAATTTACCGTGACTGTATCACATGCAATTTTTATTCATAGGGAGCCTCCTACAAGGAAGGAAATGACAGGGAAGGCAACATTGAAATTTATCAAAATATGCACCTCTTAATTATTGAAACAAAATTATCTCATACAATTTCCATCAAATTGAATCATGCGAAAGCCCACGAGTTTTAAATATCCAGGATATCACTACAGTGCCTTCAATGGAAATGTTACATGTTTAAAGTGAAAATACCCATGTGGGACACATATCTTCCATTAAAATGGATGGCGGGGGATTATTACACATCTTACCCCTCAAAAGAAAGCAAAGTTAAAGCTGAGGCTCTAGACGATTCTGAAAGGCAGCTTAGTTCCACAATCATGAAACGATTCTTTTGAAAGATAAGCATGGCATTGGATTAAGAGGCTTTTGTTTTCCCAAAACTTTCTCAGTGCAGGATACAGCAAACAAAACAATTAGAACGCTCGAAAGGAGATCTGGAACCAATGAGAAAAGATAAGTTCACTAGTGAGAGCAGTATTCAACTTCCCTGAGAGAGTTGTATGCAGATAATTCTGGGTCATAGGCGGCGGAAGCCGGAGAAGGAGGGGGCAGGGGCCTGCCATCCCAAGATTTTTTATGAGAGTTTTTGAGGCATGGCCCCCAGTAACTGAATGTTGCAAAACAATTTTTTCAAAAGTAATTAAACAAGTTTCAGTTACTTTTATTACATTTCGGCTATTCTTTGACTCAATTATCACTTTTCAGAGTGCAAAAGTTGCAAAGCTTCCGGGCCCTCACATCAACGATAAACTGTAGGACAGTTTACTTTCGCCCTTCAAACAGTAAAAACAAACCTTTTTGCAAGCTATCTTTCTATTTTAACTTATCTTTCTTCTTCTTCTTCTTCTCAAATCAGGGCCTTTAAACATACTGAGCGAGGGCATATCCCCAGTCCCCTTTGCCCCAATGACACACATTTGCCCCAGTGTTAGATAATGGGCCAATCGTAAAACGAAGGTTTGGTACGGGATCTTGCCGAGTACAGTGTAGCTCCAACAGATTGAGAAAAAAAGAGCTCAGATGATTTTCAGGTGACCCTGTTGAGGGCCCTGGACCTAACGCATATTGCCTAGGGATTTTAAATAGAACTCCCTATTATTAGAATGCCCCAAAACACTTTGGATCACTTAAAAATGCTCTGTCTGAAATTATAAATCCCATGTTCAATTTTGAGAAGCTTCAACATTCCGGCTTTACCCCTTAAAGTTACTGTAAAATATGTTTACTGTAAAGTATGTTTCTCCTTAAACAAAAACCATAGAACTTCCCGATTCCATTCTCGTCCCTTACCTCTCCCCACTCCTGAATCAAATTCATAGTTTAAAATCCTTAATTTGAATATGATTTTGGACTATTTTGGAGCCTTTCAAATAACTTAAATCCCTAGGATTCCAAAAAACATCCCATTTCCACAAATATCCACAAATTTGCGTGCAGCAAACCCAAACCGCGTTTGCTTTCACTTTGTTTCACAGTATAGATGGTAGACTTTGCAACAATTTCAAAACATTTTGGAAACGTTTTTAAAGAAATCTCAAGGACGGTGTGCAGGGTCAACATTTCCAAAACAATCGCTTGTAACGCTTGCTTCAGTTTGTTGTGCAGAGTAAACAGGGTATGCAACAATTTCAAAATCTGTGGAGAATGTTTTGAAAATGTTTTCCAAGAAATCTCGAGGGCTCCATACAAAAGCAATATTTCCAAAACATTTACTTGTAACATACCAAAAACAAGCTTGGTTTATATTTTTTGCACAAATGTGGGGCAGGGTATGAAGCAATCTCAAAATATTTGGAGAATGTTTTCAAAGCAATGTTATGTAAATTCTTTGAAAACAAATCGCAGGAATGTTTCGCTGCAAAACAATTTCGGAAATGTGTTGGTATGTTGCTCGTGTATAAAGTGAATGGGATGCTTCCCCCAGGACCGCGTCCGGTTACTGGGGCCATGCTTCTACATTTCACATCTTCCAAAACCATTGCCTTCAGCTAACAAGGGGGTAATAACGAGAGGCCTTTGCATTATTGAAACTTTGTGGTTCTCCACAATCAAGACTACAAGGAAAACAGTCAAGGTTTAATAATTAAAGGCCCAGTTCTCTCGCCCCAAACAGCACCGATTCTCCTAACCTTCTTATACTGAAGCCCCTCCCACAATTGTCTGAAATTCATCCTCATCCAGACACAATCTCAGTTTATTGCTTCAGGGTGAGTATAAAAAAGCTCAATGTACATAATCAAAATACTCTCAATACAGTTCATGCTGTGTAATATAAGCTTTGGCACTCTGCATTGTTTGAATTAGCTGTCAATCAAAGAGCTAAGCCAATTGAAAATTTGGGTACTCGGGTTCCTAAATTGTAGTTTGGGGTGAGAGGTTTGGCCCTTTAAGTTGATTAAACTCCGAGAAAGGCAGCATGATTGAAACTGTGGATGTTAAAAGAAGGGTCCAAGGTCATACTAAGTTTCGATATGTTGGAAAGGTACTTATTTTAAGCATTTGGTGAAATTTGCATTAAAATCTGAGGTGTAGTTCTCAAGATGAGCAAGTGAAGTTGTCACATTTTTAACAAAAAGTGAACTTGAAGCAAGCATATATGACATCATATCCTCTCATTAATGGACAGTCTTTTGTTTTTCTTTAAACTTTACAGCCCATTTTCTCCTCAACAATCCCATATTTTCAAAATGTGACTGCATAGGTGTCATGGGAACTTCACAAACTTTGCATTCCCCACATGGAGGTTGTATAACTATTTAATTCAAGGTCAAAAAACAGTCTGAAAAACAAAAACAAAGGGAAACAAAGCATTCCTTGCCAATGTGAAGAAGTGATATAACTTCTGATGCCCTCAAGTTGACTTTGGAACACATCTAGTAACTTCATTTAGTTATATCTCTAGAAAATATGTCCAATTTGAATGAAATTTCACCACAGTGTGTAAATTTGGTTCCTCTTTTACATATGAAATATAAAATTTTGGTTTAACTTCCCCTTTAATGCAAATGGGAAGTTTGAAGACTTAGACTTAGCAAGAAAATGTTCGTCAGAATTTTCAACACCTTTGTTTCGGGAATGGTTCTCTTCTTTCATTTAACGTGTTTAAATTAAACCGTTTAACTTGATGGCACTTTATTTATTACCCATTGGTTTATGTTATTCTACAATCATGAAAAAAGGTGTTTGAATGGTGAAGAATGATGTTAGGGATATAAGTCTTCCAGACGACATGGAAGACACTCTTGACAAGCTTCACAGCATACATCCAACAAGGTGTGTGAAGCGATTATGACAACATCTTCCAATTTTTACAAACTTCTAACTTCATAGATAAGCAAACCTTTGAGTTAAATAGGTGAGATCTAAAGTAAAATGACATTTATTTAAGCTCTTTTTGATCATCTTCTCCCTTGGGTGGAGATAGCTCGGTGGTTTAAGTGTACTGTCTTGCATGCTGAAGGTCCCCGGATCAAACCCTTTTGGAACCACTTGGAAATTTTCCGGGGTCTAAAAATTAGCTTCTTCAGCACATCTGTTCAGATTGATGCTGAGGGGGTTTAAAAAAATGGTGAATTACAAAATTGGGTATTTGGTTGTCCATTTCAGGAAGTTGTCCTCAATTCAGCTGTTGAGCAGTGGGGCAGAGCAAGTATAACCTCCACCCCTCCAGCCTTTGGAAAGTGGGCTAAAGACTGGGGATACACTCACGTCCGTCGGATGTCTGAGCATTAGTCGAAAAGAGAAGGCGAAGTTGGCCGGTGTTCATCCACGCTCACTCTGGCTCACTCTTCGATGTTCTTCAGGGCATCTTATGGCCCTCCTTTGCCCTTCAACCTGTTATGTTATGTTATAATCCTGTATTTCCGTTCAGTTTAGGATCCTCCATACATATGTAGCAGTAAATAAATTCAAAGTGAAAATGAGCACTGTAGTTTTGGTTCTACTATTTGTTAGCAATAGACGTAGAGGCAGTCAATTTTTACCACAAACTACAATTTCTGCATTAGCTAACAGAAATTCTTAACTGGCACAACTATTTGATTGACAGCAACCCCACCTCCACCCCAAAAAGGCAGGGTACTTAAGCTCATATTACACAGCATGTAGTTCCACTGTACTAAAATTTTCTGATTAATCATTAGGGCCTTGTATACTGAATTCAGTGTAATCAGAACACTCTTGGTACAGCACATGCTTTGAAATATGAGCTTCAATACTCAGCTTCATGTGCTTAATAAACTGAGATTGTGTCTGGTAGGCCAGACAAGTTTTAGAAAATTGTGGAAGGAGTTTAAATAAGTGTAAGCAGGTTGGGAGAATTGGAACTGCTTGAAGTTAGACTGTCTTTACACAACACAGCATCATATTTTAGGTTGTGTTAATCAAAGTCTTTTTTGAGGAGAGCAAGCTCAGGTGAAGATTCTAGGGAATTTTCTTAGTTAAGTTAAAAAGGATGTTGCTTGATGCCTTTTGGATGTTGATTTCTGAAGTAAGACCTTGTATTTTTCTAAGTGAATTATTATGTTTATACCTGTATATTAATCAAGCCTTATTACTCCTATAGCTGCAAACCTTTTGGAACATTTTAAGATCTTGCTGTGAAATGATACATCTTGTTGGTTTATTGCCACTAAATCATGTTTGGCTTTACCAACTACGAATTTGTTTTATGCTGTTAATAATATCTTCATGTGTTGTGTTGACTTGATGGAACAAAAAAAAGAGAAACGAAAATGTTGACAATTGTACTGGTTGGTCAAAAGACCTTTAATTTGATAAAAAGTAACATAATTCTGCTTTCTAAGGTTTGCCATAACATTTTCAATATCAATCTACCTTAGACAACAAAATAGAAAGGGAATGGTTAAAATATGGTGACAGGTATTTTCTTGGATGTTCACTGTGTTATATTTAATTGTATAAACAAATAATAAATATCGTTTTCTTTAAGAGAGAATACATTCACCTTAAATTGAATTGGTGGATTAGACGGTCCACTCTCATCATGATTGGCTCAAAAGAATCAAATGGAAATGTTTTTCTTTTTCATATTAAAACGCACAAGGGGCCAGTAACCTCTTGTTTTATATTGACAATGCAATACTACTTACTGAAATATCATAAAAGTTATTTGATAGAGAAGTAAAGAGAAAATAGTGAGATATAGTTTTTATTTTAAAACAGTTTGGGATGACTGCTGTTGCCTTTAATATTTTTATGCTAACTATAAAGGAAATGAAGAAATAATCAATTCATTTCTGAAGTGTAAGACTTTATTTAAAAATATCTGTACAAAACAAACACTAGCAAAGAATTCCAAAGAAAAATAAAATTTCTTAATACTGCCATCAAGTTGAAAAATATGCTTTAAAAGGCCGAAACGATTTACTGGCATGTACGATGAACGCAAGAATTTCAGCCTTGCCAATGTACTAAATAACAGAAAATGTAGGCCTATTGTATATTACAAGTTTAAGCTCCCTGGTACTGCCAATTTGAAATATCTTTTTAGTGTTCCATTTCAGTAAATTATGGAGGTACTTCTTAAATTCTTTGTAAAAGTGAAGTACATTACAAGTAATTTTCTTAAATATAAAGCAGAACATAAAAACATCATTAATTGCATAAAATATGTGAAAAGATTACAGGGTGAATAACACTATTTTATTGATTGTACTATAGATTGTTATCAGTCACTAAAAAGAGTAAGCTATCATTCTGTAGAATTACTGCACACATAATAGAAATGCAGTCCAATAAATATTAGTTTGCGGTGGAACTCCAGCATTTGCAGGCAAACGTTATACCACACTTAAAATTGAATACTTCAAAGAATACACAAGAGCTTGTTTTCCTTTGGAAAACCTTGTGATATGAAAGACTTTCTGGATGCCTAATGCAAAATAACAAAAGAAATGAGAAACATAGAAGTGTGTAACAAAATCTTAAATAATGAACCTATAATACATTTATGAAGAAACCAAATGATGAAACTGATTTTAGTTTATAAAATCAGACCATAAGGTTAATTCCAGTCCTAACCAATCATAACTATTACAGCTACTGCCCACAATTGTCATCATAGTATCCATGCACTGCACACTGAAATCAAAAATTAAATTTTCTGAAATGACAAAAGAGATACTCTCAGATTTAAGACCTTACAAGTGACATATATATATAACAGATTGAAGTCATTAGAGCATCTGACTTGCAGCAGGGAGTTCGACTCCAGGTCATAAAATGGGGAACCTACTGCCATTTTGCTTGGTGCTCAGCATAAACAATTGAGTAGTGGTAAAAACCCAGTGAGCCACAACTGAAAAAAATTCCATGGCTAGCCCAACTTAAACCAATTGGTTTATAGAAAATGAGCCATAAAACTCTGTCTAACTCAATCACTGCAAGTGTCATATAGCTGTTGATAAAAACTACATTAACACCTTTATTGAAGCAAATCATATAAAATAGAGACCGCTTTTATTTTCATTAAATAACCTACGAAAATGTACATAAATAAGATCTAAATGGCCCTCTCTGTTTTGTCCTGTGTGAAGTGATCTGATGTAATTTAGGTCAAAACATGCTCTCCTGCCAACTTCATCATGTCTGTGTACCAGGACTAAAATCTCCTTAAAATTGCTCTTCCCCCTGAAAGTAGAAAGAAATTAGATATATTTCATCAGATATTTTTACGTTTGACACAGACTGTATGTAAAAGATTCATCACAAATGACCATAGATTTGAAAAGCTGAAAATATACACATCTACTGTCATCTATTTCAGTTTTAAGGGTAGTCAGCATATTGTGTGCTCATTGTTCTTCTAAGCATTTAATTGGCATTAAATGTTTTAAGAAAATCAAAATATTTGATTTCAATTAGTTCTCTGTTTTGATCATGACTTGCATGTAGGAAAAGTTATGTTCACGACAGTTCACCCACAATGAACATTTAAAATTTCAATTTCTTTGTCTTAGTGACTAAATTTCATGCAACTCATAAATGACTTTCAATATCAAACGATTTCTATGATTCCTGGAAATGAACATCCTTTTCAAAAGTTATTCCAAAAGTATTCAACATCTTTTGTAGGTAAAAGTTTTGATCTGATCAGATGAAAGCATGAGGAAAGGATTTCTACAATTACGATAATTTGATAATATTTGATGTATGAAATCTCACTGCTTAATACTAGAGAAAGGAAGGATTACCCATATCTTTGGACGATTCAGGAGACGCAGACCTCTGCTACCTTGAAAAGCTCTGAATATAAAAATTGGCATTGCTGGCCCTGGGGAATCCTTCCGGAACACAAATTTTAGAGACTCTTCCCTATCCATAGCAATGGACTCAAAAGGAATTTCCTGCAGAGATTGAGAAATGAGAGACTAAAACAGGTAGTAGAAATCAATAACTACGACATTTTTGCTTTTAGTTGTTTTATGTCTTGACCTCTTGGGAGCTTTAAGTGTCCACCTTTATGCTTGAGATTAGGCCCTCAATGTGAAACAGGACATCGGTGTATATTGTTGTTTTTCTACTATCAATGCTTTCAAAATCAATTCTACTGATTTAGAAGGTCCTCTTCATTTCTGTTTATACAGGATTGCTATGTACACAATGACTATGTCCATGTCAAGAATGTCACACCCCTCACATTATATCTGTTCAAATATTTGTGTATAGAAGTTAGGTGTAAGATAAACACCAACTTGTTACAAATTTTGAAAAAGTTGGTGAAATGATTTCTTCTGCTTAAAGCAAGAAATCAAGAAAACTACTAAAAGATACATTGTTGATCTTCTGATGAGCTATGCCAACCATTTATAGTTGGAATGAATGCAAAAATATTTTTCTGTAACACCTCAATAAAGAGATTGAGGTTGAATTTACTAGCATTCAAGTGACCACACATTAACCTCACATGACCTCAAAAAATGTGTTGTAGTCTTAAAATAACAGAGATGGTGGTTTGCATGACTCTTACAACTTTTCTTTTCCAATCTATTTGTTTCTTCAACTACTACAATTCCCTCCTGAGAACAGCTGTGGTACAGTTGAAAATATGGTCCAATCAATAAACCCAATATTAAAATGCTGATAGCTTTACACAAGTGTGTGTGGCATGGGAACAACAGTAAAGCATTGATATGTAAGTACAAATTAAATTGTTTAAGAAAAACGTTTGTAATAGAAACAATAGTTTCCAATTTTCATATTACAAATTTCATTGATTGCTTGGTAGACTGGGTTTTTATGCAGTTTTAGTCTATGCCATGGCTATACTTGCAAGATTTCACATTCAATAGAAGTCACTGGTGTGAATGCTTTATGAATTAGAAATGAAACAGACATACTACTGGATAAGGTAACAGCTGATTGAAAGCAACAATTTATATGAAACAAATTTAATTGGTGGAATATTATGGAAGGGTATTACAATATTTGTTCTTGAAGAACTATTGGAGAATAAACTCTTTTCCAAATGGCCTATAGTTTAAAGTCCATACAGTCCATACCTTAGTATCTGGTTCATCTTGAAGTTGCTTCCATTTACTAGGTACAGTTTTCTGAAGCAAAAATTTCAATGGTATTTCACCTTCTTTAAAGTACACAAAAGACTTTTTGGAAGCAACAACCAGTTGCTTGTTGGCACGAAGTTTCTGTAATTCAAGAATAGACAAGGTTGATAACAATCATTATCCAAATACACAGGACAAATGTAATGTTTTTTCAGGTTCCCTGCACTTTGTGGGGAATAAATAATCCTGACTTTTCCATGTCTACCCCAGGAAATAAGGACCTTCCTGACCTCATCCTTAATTTTTTCCCCAAATTTACTTCTGTGACAGAAATTTTGGAAGTACAGAGCAAAAAATTTTTAAGAGAAGATAGATTTTGATATTACGAGTGAAAAAGCAATGAAACTTTATGAAATTTTTCATGACTTTTACAGGACTTCAGACTATTTCCTTAAATTTAAAAATTTTCCATGTCTTCAAAGTAATTTTCAAAAATTGAGAAGTTTTTCCAGTTTTCCCAGGAATGAATTTGTTATGCTTACCTGTCCACCGCCTGGTACATCAAGATAGTATCCCACCTCTGCAACATAAACAGGATCTGCAAGATTCAAACGTTTACCTCCTGCATAAACTTTTAACCGTTTGCCGTATACAACTCCACCATCAACATAATACTGTACCCAACAAAAACTGTCCAATGATATTACACATGTTGTATCAGTCAGTTCATATGGCTGATCAGTCATCTCTTTCCAAATTGGTTTGGTCCCTGTAAAACAGGAATCAATTATTAAGAACAGTACTCCAATAGATCAATGTTAATATACCACAAAGAAATAAAAGTTGCATTTAATTAAAACAGGGATAAAATGCGGGAAACATAAAATAAAAAACTTGAAACTAGTATACCTTCCTTGTGGTGACTCATAACTATTTTTGCTATCGGCTTGACCCCTTTCTTCAACTGGAAGCAGTGGGGAAGACTGAGCTTAACCTGACGCTGAAAAGTGAGATTGTCTGGCAGGAGTTCAACAATAACTGATGAGTTAATTGAAAAATCTGTTGAAGTCTTGTCTGAGGAGTCTGGTGGAATAATCCTGATACATATATCACACCTATCCATGCCTTCTGGAAGTGCATTTGGTGGAATTTCTAATCTAACACCTGTATAGGGAATTTCAATGATGCCACCACTGGTAGAAACCATGCCTCTTGCTTCCAGAGTTGTCCAGTCTATGGAATATTATAAAAATAAAATAACATAAAAAATGTGAATATAAACTTAAAGTATGGACACACTAAAAGTAAGTAGTACAACTTGTGAAACAAAGCATTACTTATTAGGTTGCAATGGTCAAAACAAGTAACAAATGAATGGAAATGTTCTGGCAGTCTGAATGAAGTACAGAAAATAAGTTTAAAGTAAGTTACTTTTTAAACTGATGCTTTATAGCTTCATTTAAAATTGCATAAATTATCAACCTTACCAGTGTTTGTATCTGAACTAGTCTTGGTTGCTGCAGATGTTTTGGTTTCGACCTGTCAACATTAAATAAAATAATTTCTAGTTCATAACTAAAAACACATGAAATATTGCAGTCAATATCAAGCATCGTACATGACCTGTAATGGACACTTTGATTTTGGTCTTAAACTTCAGTATCCCACTGTGGGCTGGGGGAATGTGTCCATGGTATTTCCTGCCTGTCATAAGAGGTGACTAAAAGGAAACCAAATTTGAATTTGAACCATACTTGAAAATAAATTTAAACTTCGTACTTTTAAACAAGTTGACTGACACTATATAACACATTTGTGTTGCTGTGTCCTTAAAAGTCATCTAATTAACTTTAAACTTCAGTGAAATGACCAGTAACATTCATTTTGTTTTAACACTGGCTTGTTATCACCAAACACTCCATATTTATTAATTTATGACACCCAAAACATAACAAGAATCATTGAGAATCATTGACCTGTTGTCATTTGTGAGTTGAAAATACTTACTATCTCTAGGCGATAAAAAGGTGCCATGCTAACTGGCATTTTTCAGTTGTGGAGGACTCACTGGTTTGTTTTGAATTCCCCACTCCATTGCTTATGCTGAGCACTAAGTACAATGGCAGTAGGTATTAAATTTAAGTCTTCGGTATGACCGACTAGAAGTCAACCTCCAGACCACCCAGCTGCAAGTCAGATGCTCTAAAGGTGTTATGGTGGCATGCAATTAACTGGATTGAACAATCACAGTTATGAAATGAACAACACAGCAGTAAAATTGATTCTACTTGATAGAAATAATTTCAGCATTAGCTGCTTCATATTTTGTTGTTCTTTTGGACTTAGTATGTGATTAAGTATGTGATCCATATGGAAAAAAGTTCATAACAAATTGATATTGTCGTAAAATATGAAATTATTTACCATCCATGTTTCTTTAGTTGTGCTGAATGTCCGAGCCTTATCAGAACCAGTTTTCCAAATTACTTAAGGGTAGAAACATTTGAAGGAATGAATTGAAGAAGAAAAGTAAACACATATTCCAACATCTTGCTTTGAGCCTTGAAGAGAGCATATTACAAAAAACTTAAAACACTCTTGCAATTGACTTTTTTTCTAATAGATTAACTTATCCTTGTGCATTGCAGTTGCTACAGGTCAATATAAACAATCTGATAAATTCTGCAATACTATCCAACAACTAACAATAATTAAAGGTTTGCATGCAATGGGTGTACGTTCCCCTTTTTGTCAATGTCATGACTGTTTCAAAGGCAGACGCATAGTAGATGGACAGGACAACATGAAATGCCATTAGCTCTTATTGTTTGAATGCAATGAAAACCAGTCAGTTCGACAACTGGAAGCACAGCTAGTATGTAAAGTTCAGCTTAAAGGCTGAATAAGCAATTATGTGTCACTATTAACCAATTCTGTGTCATTACAAAGAAGTTTGGAGATCCAGTATAATTTAGGATAGCTATGTAAATGCTGACATCCACATATTCACAGAAAACTAGGATGACACCTATAAATTCATAACAAGTTTAAAGTAAAAGGGCACACAATTACTGACAGAACCCAAAAACAAAATAATTGAAAATTACTTGTTAATGATTTCCCTATAGACAAATCTGATTAGCACTTGTTTTTAGTGACTGTAGATAGCCAATAGTGGGGTCCATCAGCCTTTAATCATCATTTATTGTCTACCTGAATTTGAAATCCTCATATTCAGTGAAGTTGAGAAAATCAAGAAACACTTTAGTGTAGAAACATCCATGGAACAGGTAAGGAAGGAAATTTAAAGATTAAAGGTGATGGACCCCAGTAATGGCCGACTAAAATCAGACCATCACAATCTGTCTGTATTCGTCTATAGTGGTAGCTTTAGAAAAAATAGAAATGTTTCATGAATAAAACAGCTAAATGAAGGGTATTCTTATTACCTAATGTAACTCTTTAGTGTCATTATCAGATAAATATCCATGCAGCTGGCAATTTGTAATAGCCCATAACCCAGGTAGCATTCCCATATAGGTCCCTTATAAGACTCATTTGTTGGACCATATGGAGCCACATATGATTTTCCACCCAGGTTTTATAAGGAGCCCGAATGGGCTAGTCCACAGGACCCATATGATCTATTATGGGACCCATAAGAATTAACCCATATGAGGCCCAAAAAGGTTTCCTACTTGAGAAACAGGACATGATCTTACAATATTGATGCATTATACAAAAATTTTAAGATGTGTAACAAGAATATACTGGCATTTTTGACAAAAATAAATGAAACAATTTTTGTATTGTAAAAACTCTTTTTGCAAGAATTGACAAGGTCAGTGTGATTTTTAGGCCATGATAAAACGATTCCAACAATCAGAACATCATTTTGCAGTTTTAATCAATGTTTGACACCTAAATTTTATATAGAAGATAATTCATAATCCTATTTGCATCTCACCTTTTTTGTCATCTTCTCGTAAAATGGTGACTGTCTTCTTATCTAGAAATGGTGGGTCACTTGGTGCGGTAAAGCTAATTAAGAAGGAAGACATCAGGTATACAAGTAATGCTGGTTTCAGACAAATTAAGCAAATTTTATTTTACACAGTAAGACACATATTCTCCAAACAAACATTTTTAGCAATATCCACTGCCTTATACTATGTGGTCATATTGTTAACAGAATAAACAAACTATGAAGAACTATCTTGGAAGTGGCTCACTGATGTAAATTCAAATGTCTGAAAATACACTTTTCTAAAGAGTGGATAATTAATATTTAGCTAAGTCAAATGCATGCCTCAATTAAATGACTTTGGTTGGAAATGCTGTACATGCTTGTTTAAGCTGAATCTATACGTCTGAAAATGTACCATTCTAAAAGAGTGGATAATTAACTCTAGGCTCGGTCTCGTGCATGCCTCAATTAAATGACTTCGGTGGGAAATACTTACTGTGCTTCTCTAATCAAAGGACATTTTGAAATGAATTTCAAAACATTTTTGCTATCTTCCTTGGTAAGAGCCCCACCATGATCAATAATTTCAATCTCTTCAAGGGTATCTAAGACTTCCATCATAATACCAGAGGAGAACTCTAAAGCATTGCTTGATGCAGACACCACAACATCAGAGAGAACAAGTTTTCTGCTTATGACCTGCAGAAAAAATAGAAGTGTTTTCAATTAATTCATTGATTACTTAACTGATTTAGTAAAATTTCTGTTTTGTGGACTTTCATTGCATAGAGAATTTGGTACAAAATTTGTATTAAAAATGTATGAACAGTGCTGGTTAACAATCACAAGGTACTTTTCAGACAGAATAAATTCACAAAAGACTAGGCAAATATTTCCCTTACTGAAATGAAAACAGCTTTTCTGTACATATTGGTCAATAGAAACAGTGACAGGACAGTTCAAAAGGATTGACATGTATTAATAAACAAACACACTTACCCCACATTTGGAAGCAAGTTCCAGCATTCTCAGTTTTGCTTGTTGCAGCAATCGACTATCTTCAGGAAGTATAGTTATTACCATATTGCAGACTTCACTCACAGCCTCTTGCATACCTAGTCCACTTTCACCATTGTATTCAGCAAAGATCAGAAATATACAGTCCATTATATGGTCTGGGAATCCACCTTCCTTTGAACGATGCCTTCGTAAAAGATATTTTATGATCAGATGACAGGAAGCAGGATGAAGAGCTGATGTAAATCGTAACACAAAATGAAGATCAGAAGGGTCAATTAAATCCAACTGTTTATTTAAAAATCTCTCCATATAATGTTCACCCCTGTAACTTGATATTGTGTAAGCAAGGTGATTAGCTGCAAACCATTCTTGAATTATCTTGTGCAAAAACCTGACTTGTAAAGGAACATGTTTAGCAGTTGTGCCACCAGCCTCTGTTGTGTCACTTTCTGATGTACTGTCACCTGCTTCTGCCCTTGTGCCTGAGTCTCTCTTGGAACGTACACCTGATGATGCAGCTGATTTCGACTTGGTGCTGACATCAGATGGAAGTTTTGATACTGCTCCTGGACTTGAAGGGGTAGGATGTTTTGCCTCTTCTGTTACATTCACATCTCTTTTCTTAGCAGCAGTGATTCCAGATAAATCTTGGTCCATGTTTTCCATTAAAGCAGCTCCACTAGTCTCTTCCACTACAAGGACCCCAGCATCCATCCATTCCTTGCTGTTACTTATTGTTAATTCGATGAAATCTTTCTGCCAAAACAACTGTTGATGTCCTTTACAGAGTCCATTGTATGCAAGTTCTTCCAATGTTGTTCCTTCAGTCTTTACATACTCCAGGGCAAGTTCTTCTGTTTTTCTAACTAAAGTCCCAACTGGACACAAGGTGTCTATCATGTTCTTAACAAAGGGGGCCACTCTATCAAACCTACCCATCCCTGATTTCAGCATGCTTTCTATATTATGTACAACCAGAACGAAAAGCAGAGGTATGCTGCAGAGATCGTGGATGAATGGATTATCTTTAATGGCTTTCTTAACTTTCATTTGTGTTTTAAGATTTTTAGGAAACACTTTCTGGATGTAAGAATTTTTGTCATCATCACTGAACTTTGCTATTTTCAGTGTTGGACATTTTGGCAGACGTTTTGCATAATCTGAACGAGATGAAATGACAACTTTACAAGTTGGATATTTGATTTTTGACATTATTTTAGTCATTTCAGATTGATCTCTATCTGTTGACCCCTCATTGTACTCTTCCAACCCATCTAACAAAAGGCACTTTGACGTGGAACGATTTGTGAGAAAGATCTCAATATCATGGACAGACAATCTCTCATCTTCAGGAAAATAGAAATCTTTAATCGATTGCACTATTGACTTTTGTTCCACAAATTTTAAAGGTAAAAGGATAAGCATTTCAATGTCTTTAAATTTACCCTGACACCAGTCATATGCCAGTTGAGACATGAGCATAGTTTTACCAGACCCTGGGTCTCCTTCAAGTACTAATCGGATTTCAGATTTTAAATTTTCATGAGTAAATACTGCTGTGTAATGCACTTTCTTCATAGCTTCCTCAGAGGAAGCTGGCATTTCCTTAGCTTTTCTTTCAATCAAAATCAAACTACAGCTTATAAACAGCTCTGTTGATTTCCATCTGCAAGACTTCTTCCATGGTACAGGAGTCATGGTTTCATACCAGCTAAAAATCTTCTTCTTAAGCCCTTGGATAAATAAGGCTTTCTTCCCTGTGTAGAACAAGCAAAATAAATATTGATAGTAATACTTCTTCCTTAATGCTAGTTCATGCATTCATATAAAACTACCTAATCATTTTATTCAAGCCTGGAACATTAGTGCCTTAAGACTTAAATACAGATGGTAGATATTATCTTTCAAAATACAGACATTTGCACAGAGTGTAGTTTATTCTTTTATTACATCACAACAAGACTGTTGCTGAGTAACAAAAATTTGTGATGGTTTGAAACTAATCATGATAACGGTATACATTGAAATTGTTCCAAACAGTATTAATTACAGCAAACCAAAATACATGTCTAAACTGGATATATAAGTGTTGTATCCAGCTACAGGAAAAAATATGTTTAACGTTTCATACCAACAGAGGAATTGGAACTATGCATTTAAAACTTTTATGATACAAAAGGAAAGAAAAAACATTGTTTTGGTGATCAAGTACAGTATTGTGCATAAAAATGAAATATGAGACAAACTTCCCATATCATGGCATACAGTCTTTCACATAGGCTACTGGTAGGGTAAACTATTGTATAGCAAAGATTTATGTTAATTACCCTATCCTGATACAAGTTTAGGCATACATTTTATGCTCAAAAATTGAAATGGTTATCAAACACTAGAAACAACAAATTCTATAATGATACTGTTATACTGAGTGATAAATAGAATCATCGAAAAGAATAAAGAAACTACTGTGCGGACAAGCAATTATACAGCTAGATGGAGGTCAGTCTTATAAGCAAACGCTATTTCCAACAAAACTAGTTTTCCTAGCCTACTGTATCACTTTCTTTGTTCAACATCACCATCCATAATCACTTGTAGTCTCATTGAAACCTGTTGGTGAAGTGCACAACTTTTGATGGTTGAGAGCTAACATCATTTTAAGAACCTCAATTAACTGCTAATGAACCTCTGAATCACAAGACAATAGGCAAACTGGGCAAAAAGTCTTGGTCTGACCAGTTCTGGTCTTGGTGGGGGAGAGGACATGTTTTCACAGAGCTCTCATAGCTTGCTCATGCTGAATTTTAGTATTGTACTGTGCTAACTTACTTGCTATACTATTATACTGTCAAACTATAGGCCTACTTTACTATTACAGCCTTGGGATGTGGTCTGTGACAGACAGAGCTTGGTTGCGCTTGTTTTCACGCAACTCTTTTACTATTTTGTGTTTGGTTCCTTTTGTTTCCTATACTTAGTTTTGACTTAGAGTTGAGGTTTTTCCTCCTGTTACTGCATCATGGCCTTGTGCCAAAAGCCTTTTGCTGCTACAGTATGCCCAGGGGTGGAGACAGCAGTATATTATTAAGTTGGAGTTAACTTCAGACAGGAGCATCACTCCCCATTTGGCATTTAGTGTGTTGAAAAAGAATGGTGTTCCAGTTCATGAGATACTGTACAGATATTGCAGGCTCGTCAGGTCCGCAACACGTTCAACCTCAAATTCAGGTCTGATGTTCTCTGAGTTGGGGGTGTGAATTCTCTGAAGGGCCTTGAGGGACTTACTGTCACCCCATATGATCCCTCTGTGGCAGTGATAGTACTCTACCTGAATTTTAAGGTCCACCAGCACCTGGTTGAGAAGGTTCTGGGCCAGTATGGAACTGTCTTAGATGAATGGTGTTGGCGTGGTGATGGCCAGTTAAACGGGTACTGAATGGTAAGAGGCAGTCCGTAGAGGGACACCCTTCTGTCCTATTCATTGGGGTTCAAAGATATATGTAAGATATTTTGGGCACTTCCGCACCTCCTTCAAGTGTTCAAAGGAGGGACATGAAGTTGTGTCCTAACAGATTATAGGGCAGATGCCTGTAATTGGGACATGACAAGGCCAACTGCCCCACTGAGGTGCTGTGCAACTTTTGTAAAGGAGAGGGACACGTTTCCGGTGAGTGCTTAAAACATCGTACACAGCTCATGTCAGAGGGGATGTGGAACAGGCACCTGAATCCCTGCAAGCAGGTCCTGAGGACTCTGGCCCTGAACCAATGATCCAGGACCCGGGTCCCCTTCAACCTAAAAGGTGGTAAATAAAGTCTTACACGGTTTCGCCTCAGAACACAGCACATCTGGCTCTCCTGAAGCAGGGCCATTTTTTCCTGGTATATCAACAGTAGTAAGTGATCTCCAGCTCTCTTTAGACTCCAACTATGACACTGTCATGTCACTTGCAGAAGAGTCTGCCTCATAGTTTTCACCCAAGGACACACTATTAGAGTCTCCCCCCCCAAAGGACCAACCTTCAAGGGAGAGTTGTTTTGATTGGTGGGAGGGGGAGTCTGCACTTAAGAGGTCTGTTTCCAGTGAGTTGTCTGATCAGGGGGTCAGTCAGTCTGGTTTGCCAGTGTCCAGCCCTCACAGTAAAAAGATGAAGTCCCAGGGTATTTTGGTGGAGTTTGACCCCATCACTCGAAGAGTCCATTGTACATATCACTGATTTTTTTCCTGCCAGGCTTATCACACTGTTATCCTATTTACAGTGAATATTGTGAAAATTGTAATAATGAGGGTTGGGGGCTGAGGTTTGCAGTACACCTTACCCTGAATATTGTTGCATTGTGATAGGTGGGGGTAGCCTGTGTGCCACTGTATGTAGTTATTTTGTAAATAGCCCTAAGGACTGCAAATTGTTCTCAGTAATTTAGTCCTCCATTGTGACTGTTTAAGTAAGTCCTGGATTGTGACATGACTTTGATCATTTTCTCACCACAATTGTTTATCTTACTTACATGATCAACATTTTCATCATTACTTATATTATAAAAGACGACAAAGCAAATTTGTTAGTTGCTAATAATCAAATTACCTTCTGCTGCAAGCTCCTCTTTCTGAAGCAGTTTTTCAGCATCTTCAACTATTGATTGGTATTCATGTATCTTTGCTACAGCCTGGACTAATTCCATCTGGAGGAATGGTTTCTTGAGAGCTCCAACATCAGATATTTTGATGAGACCCAACTCATCTAGAGCTAGCAGCAAGGAGAGTCCTGGATTCTGGCCATTAATGATTTTGGTCTTCTTCTCACCAGAGATGTTGAAGTAGTCACACAGGTCTGCTGGTATAGATGATGTCAGATGGGCTGACAGGGTGGCTAGAAATCTACCATAGGATGTAGATTGTGCTAGAAATTAGGAGAACATAAGAGTACTCAATTTTATGACAGTTAATGGTGAACTGTATTTTAAACAATACATCCTACACTGGTAAAGTATCAAACATTTTAGATCCTATTATTTAAACCCTTGTTTTGGGGCATCTTAAATATTATCATGTTAACAACAGTTTACTGAGACACTGAGGTTTACTGTATTTCCAACATTGCAGAACTTACCAATGTTGAATACTTGAAATGATCATTACAAATTTGATCATGAGATTGGTTGCAAATTGGCAATGATTCATGCAGCACCATTGTGGACAAGTTTCATAATTTCTCTCTTTGAAGTAATTATGCAAATTTCAGTATTTTTAATATGTGTGTAGATTAAGCTTGGTACAAACATAACCTGTTATGAAAATTTATTTAAAGAATTTAACATCATAAGAAACTTGTGGGAGTAGGAAGCATTGGTAATGACAAAACAAATTTAAACGGAAACTCCATCTCACAAACTGCATGTGTCCCATCCCTCATCTGACTGAAGACTACAAAGCAGTGGGATAGTGTTTCCATGGGTTGACAAATACCTGTAGATCTATACTTGTGCAAAGGGATACAGCTATGAGATAGGCTCCAGCCAGCATTTATACTCTCAACCACAACCGTTGTAAAATATGCATACTGTATAATCGACCAGCACTCTATTCCAAACTAAGGGACAATGATATTATAAGTCTCTCTATAACTATACAGTACCATTCACAATTTGCAAGCCATGACGGTGAACATGCATAAACAGCACACAGGTACATTTGATATTTCAGTACTACCTAGCTGGACAAACCAAATTACACTATCTGTCCAGACACTGGGATAGGAATGGTTGGAAGGTGTGGTGGGTGGGGACCAATATTGTCACAAAATAAATACGAATCCGGACAGCAAGTGATGGTCTGATTTCAGTCTGCCATAACTGGGGTCCATCACCTTTTAATCTTTCAGTTCCCTTGCTTACCTCTATCATGGATGGTTGTACACTACATTGTATCTTAATTCCTCCAATTTCACTGAATATGAGGGTTTGAAACTCATGTAGACGATATATAAAGGTGATTCAAGGCTGATGGACCCCACTAATCGGATTCGTCTACAGTATAAAGGAAGTCTGGTGGGGGAAAGTCATATAATCCCCAGCCAGCTTACTCCACAGAGCAGACTCTGTTTCTCAGCTCCTCAACTTCCAAAACCACTGTCCGCCAAAGTGAAGAGGACTGCATACAATGTTTGTTGCAGACTTCATTACAGTACCATGAGTCATTCCATTGTTTTGGGGTGGGTGTGTGTACTCTTTTAGTCAATAACTAAAATTCTAGACTGAAACCTGAAATGTCCTATCAAGTTTGTACTGTATAACCACCTGTGTAGTGAGCACTCTTGAGGAATGTGTATTTCATTGTCATAGTGTACAACTTAGCAACCTGTGGGTGGCATGTGCTAAGTTTAAATGGGACCAGGTACTGCCTCTTTGTGAATATTCACTTACAGTATAATCAACCAGTCTCAAGGACACATAGTTCTACAGTATGAATATTCAAAAGAATTTGTTGGGTATTCACTTTGGCAGAGGTAAGGGATGTGACTGAGAAAGAAATATTTCTTACGTACTGCCTGCCACACAAATAAAGCCCAGCTTAAAGTGCCTTATTTCCAAAATACGCACATTTACCTTCTAATGTAAATGTCAACAATAATGTAGTGATCCTGAGCAACAGACCACTATTGCTCTTAAAAGCTTTGCCCAAGGAGAATACACCAAACTTCCAAATTTTTGAACAGCAGCTCTCTGTTCAGTTCACACAGAATTCAACAAATACTCACAGCTCATATACAGTGTTGTGTAAAGTCTGATGACTTAGGACTAGGGGCCTATATGTTATTTACAGGTACAGTATTTGTTTTTCCAAAACAGTATGAGAAATGGTATGAGTAAAGCATCAAAGTGGTTTAAAACTAGCCCAATACAAGATGCAAGCCAATAATTAAGCAGTATATCACTGGTGTAGAAACTGCATCTTCCTAGTTGCGAAATTTCAATACATGTATGCCCTATTTACCTGTCAGTTTAGTTTTCTCTGCTTGCAATCAACATACTTTTAAAAGATATGTTGAAATGTGATGTTCCTCAAAACTACACATTTACTGTGGTGGTGCAACCAGTCCTGATTATCCTCATGGGGGCTGATGGACTTCTGCATATTTTTGTGGGGGTGATGAATTTCTAATGTGACAGGTCTACTGAACTGAAGCAGAGCACCACCATCCATTGGTGTTGAGAATAATGAAAATGAATAATGAAAATGCTTGAAATTTGTGACCATCAGACAGTTCGAATAAATTTCTCAGGCCTGTGAGTTAGAATTAAATAGAGTATAACTGCCCAGTTTCCAACCTATTGGTTCAAGTCGAGCCGGCCACTGCCTTTTTTCCAGTTGTACAGCTCACTGGATTGTTTTCCCTACTCCATTGCTTATGCGGAGCATCACGCACAACGGTAGTAGGTTCCTTTTTTAGAGTCCTCAGGCCTGTGAGGGGGTTGCCAGTGATTATTTTGAGTGTCCATTTGTTATCAAAAGTTTACTTCAATATTATTATGATTCAGAACATGAAAAATGATCAAACATTTTACCATTATCTACAGTAAGAAGTTTTGCCTGCACTAAATATTCTGCCACTTCAGACAATGTTCTGCACAGGAATATTAAGCGAGGATGTAGAAAAAGTTTTTCATATACAGTAAGCTGTCCAAATGTGTCCCTAATTTTTGTAACTTTATATTTCATGGAAATATTACCAGTCTCAGAACTTTTACAGTAATAGGCCTACACAACAAGATTACAGGAAATGATACTTTCCAGAACTTGAAAACTGCATTAAATTTTGATGTTTAAAACTTGTATTTGAAATGGTTCCTTTTTCAAGAGCAAAAATTACTCTGACAAACCTGGCAGTACCTGTTGTACACTGATGTAGCATATCATGTTTTTCATATGACACTCTGTGATGGCTCTCTTGGCCTTTTGGAGTTGTGACTGAAGACTAAAAACTTTTACATAGTTACACATGACTGTCTTTTCAAATTGATCTAAGGTTATCCCCCACTGAAGATGCTCACATAACCCAAAGTTCCAAAAGCCAAGCTAGTGTCACCTCCACCCTATCCATTGGGAAAACGTCCGCTAAGGGGGAGGTTTCGGAAGAGGGGTAAATCCCTCTGCTTTTCATTTTTTTTTTTTTTTTGAATTACAAAAGTATCATGAATTCATTTTATCGTCTTTATCATTCATATCATTTTTCTAAATGATATCATATTTTAATTTTTATCTTTATTTATAAGTAATTTTTAGTTTTTAGTGTCACAATCTTTTTTCATCCCAGATGGCCATAAGGTGGGGGTGCTTGAGTCTGGACAACTCCATGGGACCTCCAGCCAACAAGCCTAACCCCATGAAGTTTTGCTACTGATTACACTGTGCAACCACTTACCTCTGGTCTTCTGGTAAATTTCTGTCAAGTAAAGACAAAGCGTATAAATTCCCAGGCTTGCAAATGCATCTCTTATTCTTTCAACATTGTATGGATGCAAAATGCCTTTCTCTTCAAAAGCAGCCAGGAGATTTTCTGAGGGCTTGTCACTGTTAAGGATTGCATCTTTCTGGTCATTGGATATCTTAAAAAAGTTTGCCAGCTTTGTACATTCATCTGTCTGAAGAGTTGATGCCAGCTTCTCTTTGAAATGACTGTAAGTGAACACCTCAGCCTGCAGGAAAAGAATCACAAAGGGTCACACAATGTGAATATTGAAAAGCATAGAGTTGTCAGAAAGGGAGACGAGAAGAAAAAATAGAGTGTACAGTACTTGATGTAAGTTATAAGTTACTACACAAGCCACTCAAATTTAGAAGAGTAAACATGTTGTACACAAAATAACATACATAATTGATATGTCAATATTCAGCCAGGCATGTTCACCTTTGGATAGCACTGTATTTCACAAGAAGTACCCTGTGGACAGTGCTTATTGTTTATAAACCTTTTACCAGCAAGTTGCATGACCCATGGTATGCAAATTGAAGAACATTTTTATAATATTCTACAGTAGCTTGCCTAGGATGTAACAATTGAATCTCCTGAAATGAATCTCCTGAATGGAACTATTTTATAGAGGGTTGTATGGTGATATTATCTTCAAAATATCAATAAATCTTTGTTTAAAAAAAAGCTCCATAAACGGTCAAAAAGGCCAAAAAATGCACCAAAGATTTGAAATATCTGAGACAACCATTATAAAAAGCACACCCTACTCATTTTTCTTTATTAATAATGTTATAATAAAGTAGGTATCAAATATTCAACTAAAATTTTCAAAAAACAGTAGAAAATGCACCATATTCATAACACTAAAAAGAGCAAACAAAATAAAATTGTTCTCAAAAACTAGAGGTCTGATTGCCTCCAGTCAAACATTTAATTGTTCCATTCAGGAGACACACTACAGTTCATTGAAAAATACAAAGTAGGGTGAGCTGCAAACGGAATGGATGGATGAGACGTAGTCTTTTCATTTCTGGACTAATTTGTTACATTAGGGTTTAAATTGTTTAACAAGAGGTTTTATATGCTGATTGAATGAAATGTTATTTTCCAGAAACACACACATTCAACCAAGAGAGAACTCACTTTGCTGCTGTTTGGAAATTTCTTTATTCAGTAACAACATTACATTGTGTCAAAAGTATTAAGTTCTCAATGACACGTTCAGGGTAGCAAAAGGGATTATTTCCTGAAATATGATACTTTGGTTTAGCCATAGTTACTACACCTTTCCCTGGTTGGGAAACTCCTTACGTACACTGTGTATGCACAGACTTAAAAGCTGCATGTACGTTCATAGTTTTTGGAAGGTGCATCAGTAAAAGTATGTTGAACTCTTCAAAAGAGTTCATCACGTGGCTTTGAAGGAGCACAGGATCGATCGGTAGCGATATGGCTAAAGGGGAACCGCAAGAGGCCTCCTAATCAGTAAGTTTTCAAGATTTTTGAAGAAATCCTTAATTCTTCAGTAGGTCCTACAGGCTTATCATACCACAGTCAGTGTGCGGTAAGGGTGAAGTAGCCCTACTTCATTATGCTAGGTGAGCTTCCTAAAATTTTGTATGACCATAGTTACTGATAAACATTGTTTAATACACTCACGTGATGAACTGTTACACTCGTTTGTTAAAATGGTTTAATCCAACTAGTCTAGCGTTATACAGTGCAACTGCTACTTTGCTTCGCAATTTCACAGAATTGTTGAGTGTGCTTACCAAGTTGCTAGCCCAGCCATCAATTGTCCCACTATTTTAGTTTGGGTACAGTTATTCTTGCTTTACGGCCATTCTAGTTCGAGACAGAAATCTTAATCATACCTTTCGTAATAATATACGCCCTAATTGAAGTCGTTACAGTTCGATAATTGTTCACAAGAGACTCTCGAAAAAATCAGTTTACCTTGTCTGCATATATATATAGTACGAAAACTGGAATCTCAACATACAGTAAGCAGTCAGTTCGCGGAGTTTCACAACCAGTGAAAGGTATAATAACTATGGTTCAGCAAAACAAGAATCATAGTTGTAGATGAAAGCACAATTCTTAATTGTAGAATGTAGAATTTACATCAAATGCAAAAGGTGCAGGGTATGCACAAAGACTTACTGTAACTGATTAAATATTATGAACTTGCATAACTCACAGAATAATTTTGTGAACAATGCAGGGTTTTGCTGGGTTTTTGAGGGAATGAGGTGGTGTAAGGATCAACATGGCGCCAAGGCTCTAGGAACCCTGTAAATTTGCATCTGGAGTTTGCATCTGCACAAGGAAGAGCTCAAGGTATTATTAGGATGGGATGAGAATAACTAAAATAGGAGGATTGGAATTGTCCAGGATGAGAATTGGAATGGTTAATTCCAATCCCTTAACATGAGATGTATATTTTCAGTATTTTTTGAGAAATATACCAAATTCTTTGACGTGCTTCCAATACGTGTTCAAACTATTTCTTTCCAGACACTGCATGGGAAAACCATCACTTCTGTCGCAGCTTCGGATTGCTGGACCTTAATGGGATAGAGCTGCCCTCCTTGACATGTTTATCCTTTCATGACTCCTTGGTGGGTCTGCCACCTGGATTTTACTTTGTGACAAATAAATCTCTTGCAAAGTGTCTGTATTCTACTGTACATGTGTAGGACTAACAGTCAAAGTTTTAACTGTCATTACCATTTTTAGCAGTAACCTTTTCCAGTCAAAGCTAGGGAAACTAGGTCAGTCAGTAGGTACAGTACTGTAGGTATGTCCGTCACTCAGTTCTAAGATGATATTTAACAACACACTATATAGTGTGAACTAGATAAATACCTAAGTTCAAGTTCAGTTTAAAATACAGGTCAAATACAGTTCAAGTCCTTCCCTTTAGTTGCCTGTTACAACAAGTGGGAAACACCATGGGATTATTTTACAACCCCAGCCCACAGAGGGACAATCATTGAGTGAGTCATGGCCTTGTATGCAAATTTAACAGGAGCTAGTCAGGGACAACCTACTCACCACGTGTGTAAATTTGTGCCCCTGTGGATAAACACACTTTACACTTCTCTCCCCTTTTCGACGTCATGTGACCCCTAGATCTATGATGATCTTGCATGAATTGTTGGACAATTTTGCTCTTGACCTGTTGTCATCTTATCACCTCAAGGTTACTGTGTGATTGCATGACAATATTTATTCAATGAGTGCAGTTGTTCTGATTAATGAATGGATCAATAATGAGGAGATAAGTAAATTACTATTTTGGACCAAAATACATGCTGACTATTGGGCATACGCCCCTCCCCAGAATGGGAGTAGCCTGGTGCTAATAAATAAGGAGAACATATTCGATTTGCCCTGTTAAATAGGTCACAGTAAATTTAAAATAAAAACTTCACTGTCAGGGAAAGTATTTTACCTGTTATAATAGATTCTCATCCTAAAAAAGTACATGTACATGTACTGATGAACGTATACATTTAGTACATGATTGTATGAAATCAGTACATGATCGTAAGCAGTTAGTACTGTACATGAACATGTACTTTTACTACATCGCATGTCGGTGAGCCTTTGGGCGGAGACTTCTGGTACGCCGAAAGGCTCACTCTGTATGGCGTGCGGAAGAGACAATAATAACATGATGAAAAATACGTTTTTACATGTACAACGTGTGTTTTTAGATGTACAACGTGTGATTTTACATGTACATTGTAACATTTAACATGATGAACTTATGGTTTTAGTTAATGATGGTGTAAATTTACATCATGATCGTATGAAGTTAGTACATCATCGTATATTTTTGGTACATGAACATGTAATTTTAGTACATGAACGTGTATTTTTAGAACATCAACATATTTGGTGAGCCTTTTGGCGTGCCATAGTATGGCCTTTCTACATCAACATCACAGTTAAATTTGAAATTTCCATAATTTAAATGACAATAATTTAACATAACATAACATAACAGGTTAAAGGGCAAAGGAGGGCTGTAAAGGCCCCATAAGATGCCCTGTAATCCAAAAAAAAACCCCAAAACAAAGCAAACCACCAACACCTAAAGAGCCCTGAAAGATTAGATTCTACCACAGTCATGGAAAAACTTGTCAATATTAACCTTAAAACGGTGCACTGATGTGGAGTTATCAACCCACTCAGGCAGGCTATTCCACTCACTAACAACCCTATGAGAGAAACTGAACTTCCTAATGTCAAGTCTAGCAAAAGACTTTTCAAGCTTTTTGCAATGGCCTCTAACCCGAGGATTACTCTGGACCTTTAAATAACTGCAAGCTAACAAAGGATTCCCTTCAGATAGAAATTTGTATACCTGGAGCATGTCCCCCCTAATCCTTCTCAGCTCCAAAGTGGTAAGCCCAAGCAACTTAAGCCTTTGGGAATAAGGTAGATTTTTAACCTCAGGTATAAGTCAGGTAGCTCTCTTCTGAACTTGCTCTAAAAGCAATTTGTCCTTTTCAAAGAAGGGACTCCAGGCCTGTGCAGCATAGTCGAGATGGGGTCGAACCAGCTGCTTATACAAATTTAGCACAATTTCTTTACTAAAACTCTTAAAATTCCTCCTGATCAACCCAAGCACCCTATTTGCCCTTGCAGCAGTAGCTGCACACTGCCTAGATGACTTTAAATCTCCTGTAATAACTACACCAAGGTCTTTCTCAGAAGTCACTTTGTTCAAATTAGTACCATTCATAGTATAATCATGGTGGGGATTCTTAGAACCAAAGTGGAGGACTTTGCACTTATCAGCATTAAAAGACATTTGCCAAGTCTGAGACCATGAAAATAACCTATCCAGATCTTTCTGAAGCAATAAAGAATCATCCTTTCCTCCAACCTTCCTATAGAGCTTTGTATCATCAGCAAACTTACTTATACTGGAAGTGATAGAGCTATCAATATCATTTATGAAAATTAAGAAAAGAAGTGGGCCAAGAACAGAACCTTGTGGTATACCACTTGAGACTTCTTTCCAGGAAGAAAAATATCCATTGACAACTCTCTGAGACCTACCATTGAGCCACGAATTGATCCACTGAGCGCACTTGCCTATGATGCCTAACCTATGCAATTTTACCATGAGTCTACCTAGAGGTACTTTGTCAAAAGCTTTTTGGAAATCAAGGTTAATGACGTCCACACTGGAACCTGAATCGAGAGACAAACAAACATCCTCAAGAAAGCTTAGCAAATTTGTAACACAAGATCTACTGGGCAGGAAACCATGCTGAGTTAGATTGAGTAACCCATTATCTAAGAGATGCTTTAGCAAACAGTCCTTGATTAAGGATTCCATAATTTTGCACACAACACTAGTTAAACTGACTGGCCTGTAATTACAAGGTGAACTCCGATCCCCCTTTTTAAAAATTGGAGTGACATTAGCAACCCGCCAGTCAGTAGGAACAAAATTTGAGTCAAGACATTTCTGAAAAATAATTGATAGTGGAACTGATAAAACCTCAGAGCATTCATGAAGGATGGCGGGATGGATCCCATCTGGCCCAGGAGCCTTACTTGTCTTCAAAATCTTTAATTTTTTCAGAACCAGCTCCTCAGAGAGCACAATGTCACTCATTGAAGAAGGGATATCAGAACCCCTACAAATCCCCAAGACAGATGACTCCTTGGTAAAAACAGATACAAAATAATCATTTAACAAATTAGCCATATCCTGATGATCACTAACTAATGAACCATTCACATCATGAAGTGGCCCAACCCCCTCCTTAACATGCTGCTTAGACCTAACATAGGCATGGAAAGATTTTGGGTTAATCTTAACCTCACTGGCCAACTTTTTTTCAAACCTAGCTTTAGTGTCCTTAACCAAATTTTTAACTAAGACCACTTGACTCTTGTAGGCACTTAAGTCATCAGAATCCTTGCTGGCCTTATAACGTCGCCAACATTTACGTTTCTTCCTAGTTGCCCTGAGTACCTCCCTAGAAATCCAAATAGGCCTACTTTTCACCCGAGCCTTCTTGAGTGGTATACATAACTTTGTAATATCAGAAACAGTACTGCTGAAAAATTTCCAAGCTTCAGCAGGACCTAAATGAGACAAATGTGCAACCCAATCTATGCTAAGCTCCTCTTTTGCATGACTAAAATTAGCTTTACTGAAGTCAAGAACAGTTTTGTCACTACTTGGAGGTTTACTAAAACAACAAATGTCAAAACTAACAAGGTCATGGTCACTACTTCCAACCTTGCCACCACTCCTCAAATTTCTGACCAGATTTTCATCAGTACTTAACACCAAATCTAAACAATTATCCTCACGAGTGGGAAACAGAACATGCTGAGTGAGGTAACAATCAGACACCGCCCCAAGAAACTCCCTCCCATGTGGCCTGCTAGTGCATAAATGCCAATCAATATCAGGAAAGTTGAAATCCCCAAACACAACCGCCCTCTTAGAAGAAAGATTCTTCAAACTTTGAAGCAAATTCTGATTATTATCAGCACCAGAGTTAGGTGAACGGTAAATGATGCCAACAACCAAAGGAGTACCCCCATTGATTGGACTAAGTTCACAAAACAAGCAGTTAGCAAAACCAGTAGAAAACTTGTCAGTGACTTCAACACAATTTATGCTGTCCTTAACATACAGCAAGACCCCTCCACCTCTACCACCAACAGTATCAACCCTATCCTGCCTATAAGTTTTATACCCTGGAACCTGAATTTCAGAATTACTAATATATTTTGTCCAATATCCCATACCAGATTGTTCCCAATTCTTATTGAATAACATGATATTGCTTAGGTTACTGGTTGTCTCCTGAATTTTGGAAAACACAAAAAAGAAATTGAACTCTTTTTTCCTTGTTTTTTAAAAATAGGCCTTTCTGTATCTTGGGCTTACAGGTAATTTACAGAACCATAAATATATTCACTTGTCACATATTCTTTATAACAATTTCACCGAAGAGTATTTGCTCCTTTTTTATGACTCACATAAATGACACAGTTCATCAAAGGGAATAGCAAAAAGATCACCAAATATTTTTTTTTTCATCTCTTTGCTAAAGAACCCTTCGATGAACTGTGAAACATTTAACTACTGCACCAGGGTTTCTGTCAGGAGGGGGTAGGGGGCATTAAATCCCCTCCTTTCAAAAAGAAGGTGGGTAAAATCCCCCATTTTTATTTCCATAAAAATGAAAAAAAAATGTCAATATCATGGTTTTTGACTTAAAAAGAGAACACTTTTGCAGCAATGTCTGAACCTACATAAACTGTAAATATGGCTTTTAAACCCTTCAAATTGCACCTTACAGGGGTCTTGAAGGGCGGTTTTGTTCCCCTAAAACCACTTGTAAATTTACTAGTAGCCTAGGGCAGCACGAATTTGGACTTGGGGTCTAGCAGTAATAAATTCCCCCTATTTTGAGTTTCTGGCGGAATCCCTGACTACTGTACCTACCATATATGAATTTCTGGTACTAATTGGGTTTACGTAGTACCCAATGAGGTTAGGGTTACAGTACTAATAGTACGAACAGTATGCATAAGTTTAGGATTACGTACCCATAGTAATAGGGTTATGCTTACAGTACGAATAGCACTGTACGTATTAGTAATAGGGTTAGTGTTAGGGATAAAGTACATGCATGCATGTGTATAGGTCTATGCATAGGTATGCAACTTCGGGCCGAGTATGATAACCCAACTGGCACCAAAATTTCACTCAACTTTGCAATCTTTCATACAGTTCAACAGTTTGCATATCCCCTTCCTTAAAGAAGGGATCTTAAAATTAACTTCAAATTTGTAATTTCATGAAATTATCTCCATCTCAAATAAAAAATCCTAGTTTTATAATCCATCCTGCATTGAGAAAAATTTATATTAGACCAGTAGACTGCTTACTGAATTTCACTAATCAAAACAACACTACTACTTGTACAAAATTGGACATATTGCAAGGTGTACCATTAACACAGTAAGCAATGTGGCCATTTCCATTTTACAGATACTCTTTTCAAATTATCATTTTGAATCATACATTTCTGCACCCAAATCCTCCCAAAATTCAAATAAAGTTTCCAAAACTTGCTTTTTTGCTCCTTCAAAAGTTTCTTTATATTAATTTTGTAAGTGCTAACTGCCTCCTGAATTCTGGAAGATCCAAACAAATTGCCTAGTTTTCCATATTTTTCAAAATAAGTCAATTTGTATAGGGAATTACTGTGTAAAAACTATCAGTTTTCACCTGCCACCATTTTTGGGGATTTTAGCATTAGGAATTCCATTTTTATCTCTTTTTTATTCTTCTGATTTCAACCAAAATATTGTTACATTCTTGTTATTCGACCTCTATACTATTCCCCGTGACCAATCTTTTAACAATTTACCTCCCTCTGAATTTCTGGTAATCAAAATAAATTTGACACTTTTCCCCATTTTCCAGTCCATCATCAATTTTGCAATAATTTACACAGTTAAGTCAATGCAGTTTCAAATGCCCTCTTCCTAAAATTGGCCTCTAAAAATCACCTCCAAATTTCATCAAATCAACTCTCTCTGATAAAACCATCACAAGATCCTAGTTATTTAGTCTTTCCTGAGTTCAACAATACCTATATTTCAAGTATTGACTGTCTCCTGACATTTTCTAGATCAAAAATAAACAGGTGTTTTTCACCAAGCCTAGCTGTTAATCGTAACATACTGTACACAGTATATTGAATTGGCTAGTATCAATAGCTATACTTACCATATCATACACCTTCACTTCTCCTGTCACGATGTTCCCCGTTACAATCCTGTCACTTTTGTCAGATATTCTGATTCCAAAAACACCAAATTCAACCTCAACAACGAGAAAACTACAATTATTTTCACTTAAAAGAGAATAAAATACAATTTGGTTGTGTTCGTCTTCTTCGTAGTCAAACGAACCATACCATACTACAGCTGCTATACCTAACGTATTCATATTCACTCCTACACTGTATACATACCACGTGACACTATCTGTTGGTTTTGTCAATTCAGACAAAATTCTTCCATTTTTTTCTTCAAATATCAGCGATTTGTAGATACTTCCTTCCTTACCGTCAACTACACAGACAAATATTCTGTCAGCATATAACCGTCATATCGTAAGGGAAGTAGCCATCTTGAATTCCTTGTAAGATGATTGATTTGATTTCATTTAAGTCTATCACATCATAGACAGTTATTTTATTTGATTTAAAACCGATAAATATTTCTGTTTCTCTGACAGACAGACATTGAATCGAACCAGATAAGTCGCCATGTTTTACTAACTTTATTTTACGAGATTTTATGACTCGATCTTGAATTAAATCAATAGGATTGAATTAAATAAATAGGGTGGAGATGGCTCGGTGGTTTGAGCGTACTGCCTTGCATACTGAAGGTCCCCGGATCAAATCCCGGTGGAACCACTTGGAAATTTTCCGGGGTCTAAAAATTAACTTGTTCAGCATAGCTGTTCACAGTGATGCTGAGGGGGTTTAAAATTGGTGAATTACAAAATTAGGTATTTGGTTGCCCGTTTCAGGAAGTTGTCCGTTTCAGGAAGTTGTCCGACTCAGGAAGTTGTCCGCTTGCTCAGTTCAGCTGTATGAGCAGTGGTGCAGAGCAAGTATAACCTCCACCCCCTCCAGCCTTTGGGAAAGTGGCTAAAGACTGGGGATACGCTCACGTCCGTCGGATGGGGACGTTAAATGGCGGTCCCGGGAGCAGGATTGGGAGCTATTAGTACACGCCTGCCTCGTTACCTCTGAGCACTAGTCGAAAAGAGAAGGCGAAGTTCGCCGGTGTTCATCCACACTCACTCTGGCATTGGATCTTCGAAGAGTTAATTGATTTGGGCCTGGACTTCAGGGCATCTTATGGGGCTTTGGCCCTCCTTTGCCCTTCAACCTGTTATGTTATGTTATGTTATGTTAAATCAATAACTTCTAATTTATCACCAAGACCAGATAATATTGTGGTATCACTACCAGGATAAAATGAAATACTTCGTGCTATAAAAATCCTATCTCCTTCTTCATATTTGTCAAATTCCTTTGAATAAATTATTTTTGGTTTATTTCTAGAATCATAATATCTGACATTACTGTATACGTCTATGTGTGTTCGGTATGTGTTCACGTTGTAGCCAGTTACAGCGATATTTCCATTCAAACTGAGAGATAGATCGTCAAGTTGCCAGCCATCTTGTTTCGTGAATCTACTGTGTTGAATGCAATAGCGGCTGTGTAGACAAACCGAAAAGAGAAATTTTAGGCCGTGGATGGCTATATGTATCCATGGCAACGAAGAATGTCTGATAGGTTATAGAAATTAGGTCATTTACGGAAACTTTGAAAGGACGAATTTAGGGAAAATATTAATGGAGGATTAATGAGGAATATATTAAAGTTGTTAGTGCTGTGTATACACAGAGAAATTTAGGAGTTTGTACATGACGAAAATTAAGAGGGTATGGATAAGGTCTATTGGGGGAGTATTTTGACGGGTTTTACATTTAATTCTTATAACTATGACCTGTTTTTCAGTTTGTTTTTTTTTATTTTTTTATTGCAAGGAAATAAAATTTGAGTCGAACAAAATATTAGAAATAAGCCAAGATGTTTTGGATAGAAATAAGGACATTTTTACAGGCCTGGGATTATTAAGCGGTCAATATTTTGCTAAAACAATACGTAGTGGAAGCATTTTTTCGTTTTGGTTGTGTCGCCATTTGTTGGTTCTTTTTTAACTATTACTGTATGCTGTGGGATATTGCTCTCTTGACCTTTCCGAGTTTTTAACTGAGGACTGAAAAAGAAGACATGACACTTATTTAAAGTTGTGACAAACGGAATTTATTCCTCACTCACCTTCAAATATATTCTTTCATTACTATGTAAAATAAAACCAAGGCTTAAATATTAATTACTAGGCTCAATAAAAATTCACATGATTGAATTAAAAATTTATGTTAACCATAGCTGATCCTGCTTAGCTTTGGTAGGCTGTCTGCCACCAAGCTGTACTCGACTTTACAGTAATGTCAGTTTTCACTAAATATTGCACATCTAGACCAGCAAAAACCAGTGCATATCAATTCTTGGGTCACAGTGTTGACACTGTCTGAGCTGGCAATTAAAAAGAGCTGCAATACGATTCAAACCATGAGAAAATTCCAGTCCAGATCCACACCACGTCTTTGGTATTAGTATTTCATAAAACCAGTTAAAACCTGGGAGCTCTTATTAAATATAACAGCTCCCTGTTTTAAAATCTAACAAAACCCAACAACCTAAATTGCCTGTAGCCTGGAATTTTCTGCTAATTAATTTTGGTCAGGATGTTAGTACATGTTTATCTCCCAACAATTCAAAATGGGGGAAGTGTTAAACTTGACGATTTTCCCGGGAGATTTGCTTTAGTAATTGACTGAAAATTTCTGAAGTTTATAGAGGGCATACTCAGAAGAATGTTGTACTAACTGATATTAGGGTTTTGACCAAGATACTGTAGGCTAGATAGGCATACAGCTAGTAAGATAAAGTTTTATGTGAGCACATTTTTACCCTTCTTCAAAAAGGTAAAAAGGAAAATCAAATTCAGGCGCCAACCATTTCTGCTACTCTCAAAATGACTGATGTCTCATCTTTAAAAATGACATGCTATGCTATAGTGTTTTTCAGTTGATGGTATGATATCTGCCTTATTTCTTGAATGAAAGTTTTGTTTACTGTAAGTAACATCTTTACAAAATTTCATTTTTCCAAAAGGCCACTTTTAAGCTAGATATACTGTAGTGAAACTTAATGTTTCATTACTTGTTATTTTCAATAAAAGATAGTTTCTAAAACTGAAAGTACCTTGAAACTTGGTATTCATGTCCAAAAACAAATCCAAACAAACCTAAATTATTTTATTCTATGTTATAGGTTTAACATATCAGGTCCTGGAACGCAAAAACTTGCTCACAAAGGGTCATACCTGTCACATTCTCATATGGTTACAAAGTTTTCAAAGGTATCTAGATGCAGAATGGTGAGATATTTAAGGCAAAATCAGGGAAAACATGTCAAATCATGTAAGAAATTTAATACATGAAATCCAGACATTATGGGCAAATTCCACCCTGTCAGCACCACAAACCAGTAAAACAAGGACATCTCGGTGAATTAAGACGTCTGCAGTAATTCTAAGTTCTAGTAACATTATTTTTTTGGGGGAGGGGGGCATGACACTGCACCTGAAAAAACTGGGGCCTCACCACTACATGTCTATCATTTGCCCACTATTTGCTAGCAAATCATTCAGCAGGGTCCCTCTGCCCTTGTAGAATTTCCCCTAAAATATGAAGTAAAGTGAACTTGGATGAATACAAGACAGGTTCCCTTTAAAAAGCAGGAGTGTGAATTGGAAGGGGACAGAAAGCCTCTGAACCTCTGTGGATTTAAATGAATTTTAAATCAAGACTTCCTGTAGGCCTTTGAAGCACTTATTATTAATCGAATCTACGCAATAAATAGAGAGCTATGTATTAGAAGTTTGTGTGCTAAAGTGGGGCTTATTTTAGGTGCATTTTACACAACTTACCTGCATACATGATTACAATATAACTTCGGCACAATTAAGGGACATAATTTATCTGTTCTTCACAAATTACCACAATGGAATTTTCATGATTGAAATTAACAAACAGAGATTACTTACACATTGAATTGAATAAGTTACCAGACAGCATAAATAACTTTTGAATAATTTCATTCATTAAACCACAAACCAGCCAGTAAGTCTTCCAATCGTACATTGTATCTTTGTAGAACAAATACAAACATTAATGTTCATGACTTGCGTTAGTGATTCTGTCAAGCAATTTGTATGTCAACCATTGTCACTGGTGTCCAGCATCAACCCGTGTGGTAGTCCAGCCTAGCTTCCAAGTTTGGACCAAAGATACAACAAAGACTCTCCTTGGTTGCTAATGTCAGTCTATACTTCTGGTTAGAGATAGTAGATACACTGCTGCAGTTTCGTCCTCTGAAGTAATTCTGCAAACAGAACATAGAAGAAATCTTGAATCAGGCTTGGGGTAATCGAAATCAGTAATCGTAATCGACTGCAATCGATTACACATTTTGAAGTAGTTGTAATCGCAATCGATTACTTTGTGAAAATCGCAAAGTAATTGCAATCGTAATTGATTACAGTGGAAAAGTAATCGCAATCGTGGTTTCATTTCTGATTACAATGAAGCTGAATTGAACAAAGAAGTAAAGTTACTAAACAATTTTTTCAGTGCTTGCTTCTTCTGTTGGAATGACAAAATTTAATTGTCCCTCTTTCTTGGATGTTCCATGAGTGAGAAGTGCATGGGTTCAATAATCTCTACTTTGGGAGGACTTGGTTCTGTCCAGGCTTATCTAGAGCAATGTCTATGGCCTTTTTTCCAGTTGTGGGCACTGGATTGTTTTGCCTACTACATTGTTTATGTGGAAAGAAAATGTAATCACGATTGCAATCATGATTACATTGCAATGTAATCGCAATCGTAATCAATTACTTTTCAATTATAGTAATCGTAATCATAATCACAATCATAAAATATGAAGTAATTGCAATCGTAATCGATTACATTGAGATGTAATCGCCCCAAGCCTGTCTTAAATTGTTTACATGTATAGAATTACAGTGTCTGGACTGATAATCATATGTAAATACACAATGGGGTTGGTTACTGGAGATATTTTCCCAGATTTTATCTTTATTCACTTCCCGTAATTTCTGTCAGTAGCAATCCACATGATATATTTCAAGAGGTCATTCCATTCAAAATTAACTTAACCTTATGTTCCATCAGCAAATTAATAAATATTCATCATCACACTTCATCATAATAACAAGGGCTGCACTGACATAGTCCCCAACAGTATTGGATATACAGTATGCTGCTATTTGCAGGGACATGACTGGTTGGAGAAGCCATTCCACTTCTTCTATCACCATGGCAAAGAATGTCAAACTCTTAATGAATGCTTGCCTATTTACTGGAAAAATACCAAAAAAAAAATGCTCAACTATAACATACAATAATTGCTACTGTACATTGTCCCCATATCACTATATAATGTTGATGGATTCCTATCAACTTTGCTAGTCCTGTCAAATTAGGCTCTCCCTTAGAAATCTGATTATCTATGGCCAGATCATAAATGTCCTTGCCAAGACTAAACTGTAGCAAAATGTACATGACACATTGGACACAGGCCTGTCTGATTAAGGACTTACAATTGGAGTTTTTGCCTTAATAAAATACCACACATTTAAACTATAGGACAAAAGTAATTACCATGTAAAATACAGTCTGTTTTTGCACAAAATAGAATTGAATGTAGAAGTAATTACTCCTTGTTCATATTTTTCTTTCAGGTAATGAGGTAAGTTGCAATGTCAAGGCATTGTGCTAACAATTTTTTCTTCTTTCTTCAGGAAAATAGAAAGGGACAAAACTTCTCTTCATTTTATTCATTGATTTTTTTCTTGGGGGGCAGGGGGACTTTGGATGCCACTACAGGAATGCACACACTGGTAAAATATTTCTAGGTCTTAGTTCCCTAGTCTCTTTCAAAATGATCTGATTTAATAATTTTCAAATAAATGAAGAAAAAATAAATTGGACAAATTTTGACAACTATGAAAAGATTTCAAAGCAAAGGAAGACCTGTAGTTTTGCTCATACATCTCTTGACCTGTTATAAAAATTTCTCGCAATGTGCCACTCTCTCCACTATGAGAAGGAGCCTTTCCTTTTCACAGTGAGGAAATGGGGACATTCACCACACAGTTGGAACTTAAAAGCAAAAGAAAAAAAAGGAACACTCAAAAAATTTCCAAAGGTAACACCCTATCACAGCAAATCTACTTGAAAAACTAAAGTACTCTCCCATGACAACTCTCATAGCAGGGTAACAAATAAGCAATTTTCAGAGGCATCGGCTGTCCTATTTATACCACCTTCAGATCCTTGGCTTTCTATCTGCTTTTAAAACAGAGCTACTGGTAAAAAAAAAATTGTTGGTTAAAAGTGCTAACAATTCTATTGGGAGACACTGTACATCTTTTCAACTACAAAAAAAATTAATGAAATTTTGTGAAGTTTGCATTTTAAAAGGGAGAGGTTTGTAGCTGGAGTGCAAAACTTAAAGGCAGCAATTGATCCCAGTGCAATTTGCATCCCAACCTCTCCCCCTCCCACCTTGTATTTTGAGTTTTTTCAATATCTGATGGCCTTAATTAAATTTCAGTATCACTAGATTTCTACTGTATTTTGCCTTCAAATACAAATTCTGTGAGAAAGTTTCATGATGAATTATCTAAAAGTTTGAAAGATTTCATTAAACAGGAAAATGAGGGGTCTTTGAATTTAAAATATGGTTGCAGAAGCACACAGTGCTCATTCTAATAATTTTTCATGAGTGAAATGGAATGGGATACACATGGCTACCTGCTTCTTTACTGAAATTGCTGTTGTGTTACTGAATGCTTTTGTCTTCCAAAAGTTACACAGTACTTACTGTAGATATTGTTAAGATGCAGGTATTGAAAACAGAAATAAACCTGCATTTGTTAAAGACAGTCTCCTCTCACCCCAAATAACAGTTTTTATGGAATAGTCTACAAAAATTCTCAATTGGCCTAGCCCTTTGATGGGCAGCAAGTTCAAAAAAATGCAGAGTCCTGTACAGTAGCTCAAGGTTAGCGTGAGCTTTACTCACAGTGTTTTGAATGCAAATGGCAATGATAATACACATCTTGTAAGCTCACCCTGAGGCAATATACTGAGATTGTGTCTGGCTGAAAATGAGTTTTAGAAAGTTGTGGGAGGGATTTAAAGCAGGTAGGTTAGGGAAATCAGACTTGTTTGAAGTGAGAGGATTAAGCCCTTAGTATCATTGAATTTGCACACCTTGGCCAAATCCCTTTCAATAATGCTACATAATCATACTTACTACAAGAGTGAGGTAGGATTTCAATCCAATTTTGTGTCCCCTTTATTTTGAGGATTTCTTGGATTATGAATTTTATATTTAAAGATGATTAAAGAGAGGGTTAAGTTTCAAATGTTGAAATTAGGGAAAGTACAGTAGTTTACAACAAGTTAGAGTGTTATACACTGCGCTGCACAACTAAGACTCTAAGGGTAGAAATAGGGAAAAAATATCCATGGTGAGAAGGCTGTAAAAGGAATTTGGAGGGGAACTAATTTCATGTAAATTACAAAAGGAAATAAGAATGATCCTACAGTATGAAGAAGGTGCACAAACTCATGTTGAATGATAAAATACTGTACCTCCTCTTGCATAGAGTATATTTCCTGATAGCAGATGGAAATCAGTCACTTAAAGACAATCATGATGACACTAAATCCAGTTCCAATAACCAGCTTGCAAAGTATTCAGTAAAACCTTGTGATGCAGTGAGTTTCCATCCCAGGCACAGAGTACTGTAGACATTGAATTGCTTCTTTATCTGTTTTTGTAAAGAGAAACAAATGATACTTCAATATTATCTAAGTGACATGCACACATGAACAGTAGTTGATCCATCAAACAACTTTCTACACATACAAGTACTGTAGTAGTAGAATGCTTCATGAAACACTACCACTACACACTTTTATAGTCTGTAACAATTCAATATATTCGTCACAATCTTTCATTATATCACATCAAAGCAAAACAGATCTGTATGAACTCCACACAGTCAAAGTGAGAATCAGTCATTTGACTTACAGACCTGGAATCTGTGATCTTACAGGTTTTATAAGGTTATTATGAACTTATCAATTGTGAAACTCACTTTCTAACCATTAAGAGCAAGGTCTGTAAATGTTTGCTAGAACTCTATGAGCATCAAACATGTTACTGTAAATGCATTAACACACCCTTCTGTCATTAAACTGACTTACCATTAATAGATGTTAACGTACCTTTCCTGCAGAATATGCCCTATCTTGTACTGTACATTGCTTTGATGTAATAAAATGATTGTTGAACTTTGACACGCCCCCTGTACTGCAATTCAGACTTTTATGACGTACATTTGACTTGCAACTAGGGTTGGGCGGTACCATGAAAATATTGTTACCAGTACTGTAAAGATCACAGAACCGGTATTGAGGCAGTAATCTCAAGTAGGAAAGCGAGGTGGGAAGAACCTTAAAATGTGCATGGCACCCCTGTTATCCTGTACTTTGATGCAGTTTGGCATATGGTTGCATTATTACCATGCAGACACCTCTGCTTTGACTTTGTTTACCACATTTCTGTACAGCCATGCACAATTGTAATCAATACTCCTGTTTCCTGTCTCGACCTTTCCAGGGTAATTTTTTCAAGTACCAGTATTTTTTCAAGAATCAGTAAAAGAAACACACCAAATATCTCCGTTATTTTTATTACCTGTACCTCTAGTGCCGGTATTAACATCAATACCAGTATACTGCCCAACCCTACTTGCCACTGACAGGGGGTCAGAGAGTGTGTCTTTCAGTGCCAGCAGGCTGAAGCTAAGAAAGGTGTCCTGAAAAATTTTTTGGCCCCCCAGAGACTTTCATGTTTGCCATTGAGTATTTGCACACATTGGGCCCCCTGAAAAATTCTTACCTCTCTAAAAGGCTTTTGGCCTCCCTTCTGTCTACTGTTTGGTTACAGGCTGGAAAAGTACATTTACTGTATGCAGTGATGCCATTGAGCAATTCGTTCCTGTGAAGGACTAATGCATTCACCCATTCTCAAAAGTGTCCCAGTTTGCTATTTCATGATTTTCTGTTCCATTCAAGTTCAACTTTTTATTGATTCATGTAGTTTACAGACACTAGTAGCTGATGCTCTCTAATAAATTAAGGCTTTTTGTTCAACACTCGTAATGAAAATCTGGGTCTTCAGCACACAAAATGTTTCCAAACCACTTTACATGTCACAGGCTAAAAATACAGTTGCAAATATTCAGGACTCCTTTAACTTTTTCAAGGAGTAAAACAGCTCATGTGAGAAGATTATTTGCTTTACTTGACACAGAAGTTGTACCAAGTGCAGAGCTCGATTTTCGTGGTTGTCCGATTGTCTGGGACAACTAAAATTTCATTCGGACAACCAAAAGTTTACGGTTGGTTGTCCGATGGACAACCATTTTTTTCTCAGATTCAAGAATTATAAACTGACTGATAAACTCTTGCAACTTTTTTTGTCTACCCTGGTTCGGACTTGAAGTGTTTCTGTCTCTCTAACATCCTACTGTTGCTTTTTCTTGAAGACCAGTAACACACATTGAACACAATTACTGTTTTGTAATTGTGTGCAGTGTTTCGGACAACACAACCAAAACTAGTGAAATGGTTGCCCGAAGGACAACCATAAATTTTCCTGAAAATCGAGGCCTGCAAGTGCATCTTAAACCTCTTAACGGCAACACTTAAATTGTTATCAATTTATGCTGCTAAATACCAAAAAATACAATTAACTTTCAAAATCTGCAATTTTTTGTTAATGGACCAATCAAATGTTTCTCTCCTACACAGTAGATTGAAATTAAGAGTTCTCATATTGCAGTACATTACACTCACCAGAGTCAAATTAAGTACATGTAAAATGTAGCACACATGTTGAATTTCCCTGCCTATAAAAACTCTGTCCACACCTTTCTGCTTCAGTGAACGAAGGTCAACAAAAACCAGATACTGTAAGGGGTTGCCCTACTGCTTGCCTTTCACACCTCGCAAACAGTGGCACATCTGGACCATATCATTCCACCTTTGTTCAAATCTTCTGCTAGTTCTCTCTTATCAAGCTTGTGGTTTCTTGTAGCATGCTTGAACGAGTTAAGCAGGAAGTCGGGTAAAATTTGATTAACCCACCTAACCTCCCTTTTGGTGGGAACTCGGGTGAAATATCTAATAGGGTAGGAAATTCCTCATGCAGATTAAAGAAATAAAACTGGCTATCCTTACAGCTCTGTAAGTCCACTCATTGTATTGTTCTTTTCTTTATGAAGGAGGGTTTCTCCACAGACTCCCTGAGTTCTATAATGATGACAATCATGACATCACTCTGATAATGCTCTGGATGCAGTTCAACTGGTTTGCCAAATCTGAAATTACAGTATATAAAAGCATGAAAAAAAAAAATGATCTCACAATGTAACCTCCAACCAATCTTTCAAAAAAGAATTTTTTGCAAAAGCATCATTAAACTATTTTAGACAAACTGTAAAATTCAGAAAACAAGTACTGTACTGTAAATGGGTCAAACATGCTATTACTATCCTGACAGTACACCAGTGTGGACCTATGAAATTGTGTGAGCAATTACCAACAGACTTGTCACCATCATTTACACAATTTTCAAATCTTTGTTTATTTGCACAAGCTCTCTCCAAAAGAGGGCACCTTTTTGAAAATTTTCCCTGACCCAAAGTTTAGATCTCTGCCAAATTTTTGTTTTACATGCAGGGCATTGTAATGCCTACTCCTGCTTACCTTGTGGACAAAATACTGTAATAACAGGTCAGATTTTAAGGGCAATTTTAAGGGCAAATGTGATCATGTAAAAAAACGTTATACAAACAATTATACTTGCAATCTCTGCGATAGAACACAAACATTTACTGTAATTTTTATCTGTTTCCTTTCATTCATAGTTATTTTTCAGTGATAAATGGCAGTTAATAACACTGTATCAATTCCACTTCTTCAGAGAATCTTAATAGTATGCTGCCTTGCTGGTATACGAATGGACCTGTACTGAATCTACAGGTAATGTCAAGTGATAACTATACACATCAGTCCTACACAAGCAGGCCAAGTTGCTACACAAATATAAAATTGTGTGGCAATTTTTTGTTTGCGAAACCCTTGCATTTTCACAAACAGTGTGTGTGAAAGACGTCAAAAATCTTCAAAACTGCTAGGCAAAATTTGAATTCTTAATTATTCCCTGCAACTACACATAAAATCTACAGTATAATATACCCAGAAATCAGCAACCTTGAGACAGATCATGGTTGTTCAATGTCTGATCAGCACTCCCTTTAAAAACACATAGTTCAGTGGAGCAAGCAATGTCATTTCCAATGATCACAATTCAAGGATGAACATTGGCAACATGGCAACAAAGGCCATGACCTCTGTACTTTTGACAAAGACCTTAATTGTTGCCCTATGAGATGAAATTTAATGACAATCAAGACCATTTTATCTCCATGCCCTACCTGAAAGATGACATTGTAGTCAGAACAAAATCACTTGTTTTTGGTTTTCATACCCTCTCCGTTCATATGACATGCCCTAAAAACTGATATAAAGGAAATGGCCTTTCCCTCCTGGAATTTTACTTCCAGCCCTGCTACGGTAATTTCAATAAAGATGAAAAGACTTATTTTGGCAGTTATGTGGAGCAAAATGGTGGGCTTAATTTTGTACAGGTAATTAATTTTTACAGCAAGGTTAGCCTAGATCCTAGAAGTTTCTTTGCTACATGGAAAGGGAAGAATTTAAAGCAGCTTACTGTATGCTGTTATTTTTACGTTTCCAGTGTTCATCAAATGTATGGGCTGTACTCCATACAAATGTAAAAAGCTTTAAAAACTACCGTACTTTAGTCTTTTCTCCGAAAATGAGCAAAAATTCGAAAAAAAATCGAAAAGATTTCAACGGTTTCCAAACGCTATTCTGCCTTATTATCTTGCTCTAGCTCCGCCCAATGAATTTGATGCATATTCAGAAGGTCATTTTGAGAAGGAGTCAAGCAAAACGTAAACAAAACAGACAGTGAAATTTCGTTCAATTGATACATACGTTATTCAAACGGCCTTTACGTGTCCAATTTGCACATCGCATCGAACCGGCTGCGCAATTCGTTCGTTTCATTTGTGAACCCAGATTCAGTGACAAATTCCTATTCACTTGTTTCGGCTCCATCGTTCAGTTTTTAATTTTGTCGCTGATTGTGCTATTTGAATCCGTCCCAAGTTTCAAGATAATGTTCATTTTCTCTTTGGTTTGATGCTGTAGCTTGGCATTCAAAAACAGTCTTTGGGTTACATACGTGTGAAACTAACTGTCATTCTGTGTTGGGCCCGAACGGTTGTGAAAGGACTTCTGTAATGCATGTACACAACATGTGTGATACAGGTATATTGGCAATACCTACATCGTTGTGTCAAAGGGTAGGCATAATTTTACGTCATTTATTTCTTGCATTGTGATTGGTCAAATTGAGATAAGAGCCCGTTGTCTTTGCATAAGAGTTTAGCCGAAAAAAGTAGATGAAGTTTTCTTCTATTGTAATTAGCGCTCTAATTAGTGAAATTTCACCGGAAAAAAACCTGGCGTGAAGGATTTCTATCGGGTTGGTATCAAATGGAAGAGCAAGATTGAAGATTAACGATGAAGGTTATTTTTTTTTCATCAAACAGCATAAGCTGCTTTAAACGTGCATGCAACATTAAGTAAGTTAGTGCTGAAATCCATCCACTGTACCCTATTTATAATAAACACCTGTGAGTGTTAATCTCCTAAAAGGCTGACCTACTTTAGTTTAGTCCTAGTTCCACACTACTAGCAGTGTCACTGACCCATAGCTATAAGGATGCAGCACAGGTTGGCTAGGTAGGGCTCAAATGTCAGACTGTTAATTATTATGTCTATAAAGTTAGGACACCATATTAGTGCTGGGGATGTACAGTATCCTACAGTAAATTATACCAAACTGCTAGTAATAGTAGGCCTAAGGGCCAGGAATATAAAAATTAAAACTGAAGACTATTTAGTCTTGTAACCCTGAACATAAGTTCAACTTAAGATTACCCTAACAATAGTAACATGTATTAAACGTTGGTTCGTTCTAAGTACTCCACGCACGGACACGCCCTGCATAAGGATTCAAGAGCGGTCGTGCATTATGCTTCAGGTTTCAGGAAAAGCTACGTACAATATTAAATAAATACTGTAGCGTTTTGCGCACTAAATCAGGTGGAAAAACCAATGAAAATGCAGACACCTGACACTGTACGCAAAGTGTTAATGTTCTACTTGTCCATGGGTGAAGGTACAACTACTGCAAAAGTGCTGGGGAGACAGCCTCACAAGTGAGAACCAAAAAGTTGCAGCACAGAGAGAACTGAGTTGTGGTATCCCGTTATGCACAAGACCAAAAATTGAAATAACCACAATTCAGATAACTTTTGCAACTGGGTTAACTTGGTTTGCCAATGGTAATGAACAAAATGTCAGTTTATTCCATAAGCTCCATGGGCATGAAATTTTAAACATTGGCTTTGTTGTCCCATTTACACGTAAAACACAAAATGCCATAATTTTATTTTTCTGTAGTGCAATGAGGCTTTACAGTGTACTGTATTTACTGAGGAGTCACAGGCGGCACAGGCCTAAGTAACTGTATCTTTCAGTTGGCATATACAGTAACTTCTTTAGTTGAATTGATTCCTGTTAATGCAATATCCAATTTTTTACCCAAAATGTCACAAATTGGGCCTATTAGGCTAGGCCTACTTAGTTTTGGAATGAACGACCCATCTGATAACTGATTGGAATATTCTATGCTGTTGAAATATTGCGGTTTCCTGCAGTCTTTACAGTATAAGCAGCGCACTTCTGCACTTGCTTCCGAAAAACCATAGCCAGGTGTGTCAGTGCCTAGTTCAGTATGACCACTAGGCTAAATGTTAGCCTAGGCTAGCTAGCCTAGGGCTCAGCCTACAGTACAATCCTGGCAAAAATACATGGGACAAATCCTGCTCCCCTTATCAATGTTGAAGTTTCAAGAAGCATTGGGCTGCCCCAACATTGAATGGGGGAGTGGGGGGATGGTGATCCGTTCAATGAGCACTTGTTTTGTCCCATCGTTTTTGTCGAGGATTGTACGTAGGCTAGGCCTAACATGTAGGCTAATGTGTATAACAATGAGTACCGTTTAATTACACCGTAGGCTAGCCTAGGACTAAGCTAAGGCCTAACGTTACAATACAATACAATACAATACAAATTACAAATACAAAGACCACCGGCATCAAGATCACCTTGTCCTTCAGGTGATGTTCGTTCCACAAATTTCCCTCCAGGCACCGTGGTTATCGTCATGGCTTAAACGGTGATATGGGTGGTTTCCATCCATAAGATAGTAACAATTCCTGACGATTATCTTCCACGCAATCGATGGTGTAATGTAAGTTTAATTTCACCGCCTTGAAATTAGTAGGCAACACAAAGAGTTTGGAGGGCGCTACATGAAAATGTAAAATAACCCCTCAATTATGGGTTGCAAATAACAAATATTTAAGTTATTAGAAACAATATTTTTACTGTCCGTACTTACGACAGAATGGAGAGAGATCATTCGAGTTTTCAGGGAAGAGTCCATTTCAAAACAGTGGCGGAAGAAGCAGGACGGGAATAAGGACTGGCACAAAAACAATAAAATTTGGGTAGGAAGTCACTCAGCTAAGGGCTTCATCTGTACTTCCTAATACTTATCAACATCACTATGTTGAAATGATGTTTTTTGTGAATAAAGATGTACGTGGCTAAGAAAAAAAAAAAAACGTTTGAAATCAAAAGCAGGTCGGTGTTTACGTGTGGCCCGATCATTTTTTTTCATTGTATCACATCTAGTTTGTCCCACCCCTGGTCTGTAAGGTTCCTAAAATGTTTAAAAAAATTTCAAAAGTATTGACGGGTTTCTCCAATCAGAACTACTTCTCATTTAGGATGAACTTTGGCCTGTAAAAAGTCACTCCCTCCCGTCGCGAATACCTCCCCGTTGATGGAACTAAAACGGTCAATTGAACATTACTGTTGGTTCACATAGTCTTTTTCTCGGAATAATGTCGAAATATTTGTAGTTTGTTTGTTCTCTGGCCTTTAAAGGTATATTTGGGAGACAAAATTTTTTGACTTGAAAATCTCAATCTAAATTTTTCTCTCCGATCTGAAAACTTCATCTCAATAACATATAGCTTTGAGTACAAACTAACTTCAAAGTCCTGCCATTTTTCTTTATGTAAACTGATTTGTGGGAAATCTGTGATGTCATCTGGCATGTTAATTTGACATTTACTTTCAATTACATGCTAGTAGGAACATTTAGCAACATTTTTTGCTACACAATACAGGCGTTGTAGGGTTATGCTTGATATACAGGAAAAGACATCCAAAAATTTCAGGACTGTTAAGTTTCAAGGACAAAAAGGACATTCAATTATAAAAAAAACAACAACAAGAGTCTGAAGCAATGTTCCAACGTTAAGTAACATTCTGTTACCTTGTTGAGAAGTGGAAATATCTTTTCTCTTTTGATTTTCCTTAAGTAACCCTCTTTTAAAATGAGATATGGTGAAAGGTGTTGCTACAGATTTTGAAGGACGTGGTCTGAAAGATTTTTCTCTTTTAAACAAGTATCTAGGTAAATGCTTCTAGGATATGTCTTTGAGTCTTAATGTCCTGCATGGAAATTGATTCGTACATGCCTGATTGTATGTATATTTAAAGAAAATCTACATAGTATCCAATTCAACTTGATTGATTCTGCATTGTTATTTGTGATAATACTTACGAAGCTGATAACTGCTGAGCCATTCTGAGTTACTCCTTCCAAAATATTCCACTTTCAGAACCGGTAGGAAACTGAAGAGTTTTCTCTGCAAAGATGACAATGTGAATCTGTTCAGTTTCCTTTCCTTTTTTTCCTTTTTAGGGAGTGCACTGCCGACAAGCTTTTGGCTTTTCGTTGCACTTCCTTCAAGTCTTATTTTATCTTCTGTAATTTTGTTAAAGTATGTGATTGTACATATTTGAGTAGTGAAACAAATATATGAAATGAAATGAAAGCTCAATCCAACATGTTGACACTAGTGAATATTTTTCTTTGTTATAGTTAAAGCTAAGACCGTCAGTATTTTTCTTATAACTAGAAGAATGTGGACTTAACCGCAACTACAAGAGGGGATTGATCCCAAGATTGCTCAGCGTCTCTGGCAAAATGTTGCTTCTTGAGAAATGTTTCACATGAAGGTGCAATTTTAAGCATTTCGATACAATTTTTTGCACTATATTCAAGTTTGTTTTCATTCAGTGAGCAAAAATTGCAAACAAAGAAATTTATGCCTGTGTGTCTATGCTTTACTAGGTTTCTGTAATCAGTATGGGCACCCTGTCTATTTTCAAAGAGAACGAGTGTGCACAACATGTTAAGAACGTGGTAAAAAGTTTTTCAAGTCAGCCTATTTACTTGCATGCCGTCATCAGATTCATTTACGACGTTGACATTGAGGACTCACAGTTATATTTTTCTTTCCTAGTCCACTTTCTGAAGTGGGAGAACACAGCTTTAACGACTATTTAGAATAAGTTTCATGACGTCTCGCTAAGTTCAGGTATTTATATTTATATAATCAGTTTGATATTTTTCTTCATAGTTGTAGAGGACAACAATCATGTACATTACCATTGATCAGTGGCGGCGCTACGGGGACAAGAGGGGGCATTTTGTCTCTGCTCCAACCCCCCAACCCCCAGTTAGGTCAGTTAAATTGGGTTCACCGAAGAAATAAATAACATACCTCTCCAGAAACTTAATTTTTCATCCAGAGATATGCTACAGCTCAGATGTGTGAGGAAGCTTCCCCTGGCCCGATCCCCCAGGAACGGGCCCTTTGAAGTTTGGACTCAGTTTCATGCTACTTCCCAAAGGTTTTGTCCCCAACATTATCCTCGCCCTCAGTTTGCACCCTCCCGATTTTTTTTCATTCTGGCGCCGCCACTGCTAGTAATAAAGCAACAAAAAGATAGTCAGCGAGTTGGATTTGGAAATACATTAGTGAAATAGAAATTTGGGGTAGATGCTCACTGTTTGACAAGATATTTCTTGATTGCCATTGTATTGTATCGATTGTATTCTTTGTTAGGGTTAGGGATTTATAGGGTAACCGTTGTTAGCCAGTAAGGTAATTTCTTGTTAAGCAGTGGGCATCTGCCGACATTTGGTGTTTAAAAGACAATACCAGACTCAAATAAGTGAATTTAAATTTTCGTGAGTTTTCATTGAAAAGAAGATGAAAACTTCGGAACGTTAAGCTGATGTCGGGAAGATCAATATTGAATCATACACAATATGGCCCTCCTGGTTACTTGAGGGCCTATCATTATAAAAAGGGGGTGGAGATTCAACGCACTCACTGGCGTCAAGAAGGTCAAAGGAGGGTGCTCTTTCATACTGACTTGAAAGATCAAAAAATGTATAAAACAAAGTTGAAGATAAAAAACAACATCAACATTTTATTAAGGTGTATTGTGACCAAAATGTTTTGGTGGTTGCACCAATCTATAAAAAAGTGCCCTGCGCTACAGTTAGGGCTCAATATTTAATCATAAACATCACAACCCTCCTATTAACTTGAAAATTTGTCCTATGAAGAGAGGGAGTAGAATGTTTACCTTATTTGGGAATCAACGCTCTTGTGGACGTTGGCAAGTGAAAAGAGGTACACTTTCCCAAGCATCGAAAATAAAAAAAGTGAAGAATACACTAAGAATATAGACAACGTCAAAATTTAATAACGGTTATAATCAGCGTAAAAAGTGCCATTTTCAGATTTTGAATTTTATTTTGACTAAAATTGTCTTGATGATTTGTGTCAAAGTATGACGGCCTTTCGCTACAATAGTATAGTAAGATATTCTGACTAGAGATTCTCCCTCTAGCAAATTTCTCACCCGGTCGGGAAGGCTGTCCCTATGAGAAAAATATTTCCATTTCCTCAAGAATCTTCATCATTGTGTAAGACAACATGGACTCTATTTATTTAACAGCCCTCAGGTGATTTAGCTAATAGTTAAGCTGGTTCTTGAATAAAAACCCATAATTTCTTTAAAAACCCAAACTATTTAGATTTTTATCCACAACGGGAAACCAAATTGTTGCAAATTCTTCAATAAAACTCTCACACTTTAATTTATTCCGTTTTTACGCATTTTAAGCCAAAATTTTACGTAGCTCTTTGCGGGCACGAAATTCATTCTTTTTTACCTTTTTGACATTCATTGCCTTTCTCAAGACTTCAGGTTATTGACCTCTTACCTCATTGGGGACTTTGGCCCCAGCACTACCCGTTACGTTTTTCGTGGCATTAGAGAAGTTCCTCCTTATCAGATCTATCAAAAGTTTGCGCATTTCTGGTTTTTATGCAAACGCACATAAACGTTCTTATGAATGTTTCCGATTAGAGGGAATTCAAAAGAAACACGTTTATTCGATCAAAAGATAACGAGATTCAGCTGAAAGTTGTTGGGTTTGTTGGCCAACTATTTTGTCACGTCAGGAAAAAAATGTTTTTACATCTAACATTAAACAAACTTATTCGTTCAATGACATAAAAGTTACTCAAGCTTTAAAACTCACCTTTTAATACTCTCAGGTAAATCCGTGTATTCAACCGAATAGATTGAGATGTTTTAAGAATTCCGAATAAGATCAAATCCGGCTTAACGATTAAAACTGGTAGATCTCAAATAGAAAATACACTAACAGTGACAATGAACAATCTTGTTTATCAATCTCGTGGCCGGGTTGCTCGAGGATTCTAAATGAACTTGAAACAGAAGTAAATAGCACTAATGTGACATCAACAAAATGACGGAAGAGATACAAGGGTGTAGTCTTTCTTGAATCAACAGGGAGTTAACACTGAAAAAACATAACGTCAGTTGAAACGATGTTCTTGCATTGTATTCTATACATTTTTGCTCACAGTCTAATAAAATGGTCCAATATGAAATTCTATTGGTTAGGCAATGTTTACTTACTATTCAGACTGACTTCGTGATACAACTCATTGATCATATAGAATTTGCGCTGTATAAAATGTCGCGATTGACAGTCCCTTTGTTTCACACGATTTGGGCTTTCTATTTTATTTTGTACATTCAAAATTTCAGCACCCCCTTTAAGAAACCAGCTTACAGTTAACTTAGATGTTTATGCTATTTGTTGTATCCGGTAGTAAATGAAATATTACTGTTTACTATGCAAAGTTCATGTAAATATAAATTTTTTACCCTGGCAGGAACAAAAGAAGGAGGCATATACCAGACTTATTTGTTTGTTATCCAGGTGAGTGTAAACAAAATAATATTGATATCAGGTATGTAGCTACAAAAAAAAAACTATATCTGTTCAAAGAGTGTGGTACACACTTTACACTTTATGAAAACACGCAAAATGTACCCTTACCTTATCCTATGTCTAAAGCATCTACAATGTACAAAAAAGGGTAACTTTACACACAATTGTAGGATAATCTTGTCACTCAATATGACTTGAAAGTTTACGAAATCATAATTTTACTGGTCTATGACAAATAATATTCATCTTCATTGTATGTTTATCGATTTTGTAAGAAAGATTTTCTTTTGAACATTATTATCATTATCTAAGATCATTTTCAGTTTCCAACTGCAATCACTGTTAAGTAGCACTACTGCATTAAATTTATTTCTCAAATTTGACCCGAAAAGCTAGCTTAGTAGTTTGCCAAGGGATGTTTTAAGGTCAACTAGATGTCCCTTCTCAACCAATTTACCCATTATTCAGTTATCTGTCGCTAAAGAAAAAAATTTTCTCCCATATATTTGAATAAACGATAGTTTTCGTAACTCTCAGGCTTGCAATATGTTATAAGCCAGTCCAGATTTACATCGAAGTCCAACAGGTCCAAGGTCATAAGGGTACACTGAACACAACCGCACTCTGCAAAGTGACCCTGACTGTACACGTTTCTTCGGTATACATACAATACTCCAATGCCTTAAGTCGGACAGCCTCCACGAATAAAAATTGACTATGGTAAAAAAAAAGAAAAAAAAGAGAAAGACAACTGCTGAAGTAATACGTACTTACTCTGGCAAAATTCAGTCTATATCTCAATATTTGCAATGATGGTTAACGCCGAAACTTCGCAGGATCACGAGTGAAGGTTTGACAGGCCATTTCCCACGTAGACTAGCCGCCATGCACGGTAGACAAAAGGTACGGTGATCGCCTAGCTTTTTCACAACTAAAGTAGCCATGCTTTACATTCGAGTATCCAAACGTTTTGTTGTATCATGGAGATATGTTAGATACATAGACAAAGTGGTATACAGAGAAATTCTAAATATTTTAGCATCACCAGTGTCCAACTCAAAGTACGCCCCACTCAAAACATTACCGCATTGCGGAACTACATGTTCATTACCAGCTAGTCATAACGGTCAGTACAGTTTAGTCACACTCGCATGGAACTGAGTCCCATTTGAGTTTTTTTTTTTATGATGATTACATCGTTTGTGTCTTGTTATTTTAACGGTTCGGTAACTTTTAAAAACAGTTGTTTCGTGTGAAAAATAAATAATTGGTTGTTTAAGGGGATCTTAAGATACCACATTTGTAAGATAGCTGAGGGAGGGGACTGAAAGGCTGGTCTAGGCAATTTTCGTAACCGGCTGCCCTCGCGACGTACGGTTAGACAGTAGGCCTCGCTATTCGGTTCCAGCCAGCATGCGCCAAGTTTCGTAATTACATAGCGGTCGTAACGAAAGCTTAAATTAAGATTTCTTGTAAAAACTCAAAAGGGTAACTTTAATTTGTCATCCCAGAAACTGTGTCATATGCTTTTGTCGCTTTGGCAATATTTTTTGCTGAAGTGAAGCCAATTTGCCACTTCGCCATGGCAATGCCCACTGCCAAAGCGTTGCCGAGAACACAATGTATACTTAGCTATTCCCCTATGACCTATGACCTGACATGCCCAGTTACAACTCTTAACTGGCCTATTGATAATTCCTGATGTTAGTCGTTTTCTTAGCATGCGTTGTTGATGCATTTTTAAACGAGATAAACAGTAGGCCTATTTATAACAAACTTAATTGTTTTTTCCTTGCACTAACGTCAAATTACCTTAATGTATATAATTTCCCCTGTCATCATACACAGGAGTTGAATCTTGTTTCACAAGTTAGTAGAACCGTCTTTTAAGGTTCACGAGGGCATTGCATTCTTAGGAGTGACGGGGAAAATTTCTTTTAATTCAAGTCTAGTCTTAAGTAGTAAGACAAACTATCTACAGTAGTACAGCGAGATTATAAATTAGTTAATGGTTTCATATTTTTTTTATATTTACATTTTATATTTTTATAGTTACATTTTCTAATTTCCGGTGGCCATGCATTGGGGACTCCTGGGGCTGATGATTTCATAGGAAATACAGCTTCCAAGTCCAGTTCCCCCTTCCGCGGTTGGGCCACTTCTGTTATTGTTAAGTAATAAATGTGCGTCAAGTTCTTTGATTTTGTTACCGTTACACTGAAATAGTTTTATTGGAGTTGATGTGCCAGGGCATTTCGTGTGTATAATTGGGCTTAGAATTTTGTGTGCATAATACGCCACTAAAATAAGCCCCGACTTGTTCTTCAATATAGACATCTTTTCCTAAATAAGCACATTTTTCTGCCGGATGAAACCCATAACGACCAATCAAATTTCTAGATACCGAGTTACCTAATGCATATTAAACGTTTTCCTTCTTTTGACCCCTGTTTTAAGAAAGTTATCTGTGAAGAACATCAAGAAGTTTCATCACTTGCATTTTCATAAATGCTGTGAGTTCTGAGTTTTGATTTGTTTTCGAACTTTGTTTGATCATGAAAGTAATTCCGCTGAAGATCAATAGGGTCGTAGGCTAGTCTGAGCCCGGAATGATGCTACATTTTAGGGAATGAAACTCAATATAGTTTTTGCTCCCTTATTATGTTTAATACAGATGGAATAACTAGTGTTGTAACGATTTGACTCAAAAAATTGACTCGAGTCACGATTTCAAAGACTCTACTCTGACTCTGACTCTGACTCTGACTCTGACTCTGACTCTGACTCTGACTCTGACTCTGACTCTGACTTGTTTTTCACAGCCGGCAAAAACGACGGCTTCATAGGCACATTTTTCAATCTCCATGCAATAGACTGCACTACCCTGACCAATGGCAGTTCATACTGAAACTTGGTGAAGAGAAAAATGTTCCCATAAAGCGAAGATTTGGATGACCAATGAACAGTAGTTGTTTAGGGGTTTTAAACACCCTGGATACCTCAACGGAAACAGCTTACATTACACAAATAGTACTGAAAGCTTTTTACCCCCACCTCCAACAAAAGGGTGCTAACACTGCCACATTCAAGTTAAGTGAGCACAGGAACACTTGAAAAAGTACCTCAGCTAACCCATCCTACAAAACCAAAAACTCTAGGTGACTCGCCTTAAGAAATCCTGGGCCTCGGAGTGACTTGATACATGAGATAACCTGACACAGGGAGACCTGAAAAAAATACTTGAGGTAACTTTAGGTGATTCGAAGTGACTCAAATCAAGCTGAGGAGAGAATCGAAATGATTCGACTCGAATTGCTCAAGATTTGATATGACTCGAGAATCGACGCCTAATGACTCTAGGTAACTCGAACATTTACAAAGACTCGAAGTGACTTGACTCGAACTTATGGAAGACTCGATCGACATGAACCGACTTAGCTAGAATTACTGAAGACTCGACAAGACTTGCGACTCGGCGTCTTATGACACGAGGTGACAAGAGGCTGAATATCAAGTGACTGGATAACAACAATATGGAAATAACACAAAAAATTCGATTCCTGATTCATGGTGGGACAAAGATTTGAGTGAAGACGTGTGGTGGAAGTAGTAGGTATTTTTCTCACAGCCATGCGATATCACTGAATGATATCAGTACAGTCTACAGGAGATGACCAACTGTGATGAAGCCACGTTCTCCCTGCACAGTTCCACTACGATGGCTGTCCTATCAACGTCCTCCAGCCATGATTGGGTCCCTAGCTGACGTGCGCTGAAAAATACATGGTTTTCCCTAAGATCGACTGCAACAGTACATTACTGAGTTAAAACATTATTGTCTGAGCCTGTCTACCGAACACGTTTTGAATTACTATCTCGAAACTTTGTATTACATGAATATATTTTCTTTTCCCTCTTTCCCTTCAACCTAAACTCTCAACTTGACCAAGGGGTTTCCCTCTTTTCCTTCAACCTGGTTCCTCAACTTAACCAAGGGTGAAACATAACCCTACGAGATGAAAAGCTTTTTACTAAAAAGAGAATGTCTGTTTGGCCGTGATAACCGCAGATCAGCCTTACACATGTGTCAACGTATATTCCAAAGTAGTGTGTGACGTAACAGATCAAAACAGAATTGAATAGTGTATCGTTTCATGAATTATCCTACTTTCTTACATAAACCTTTGTCCTGTAAAAAAAAAAAAGAAGGAAGGAAGGAAGGGAAGGGAAGGAAAGGAAAGGAAAGGAAAGGAAAGGAAAGGAAAGGAAAAGAAAGGAAAGGAAAGGAAAGGGAAGGAAAGGAAAGGAAAGGAAAGGAAAGGAAAGGAAAGGAAAGGAAATGAAAGGAAAGGAAGCTAGCATTAATATTACTGGTGCAACATACCAATCACAGAAAACATGTACACATTTCGTGCATTAAGAGTCAATAAATAATATTTTCTTTAAATAAAATATAGGCTACACAAAATACAATATAACAGACATTAACTCGATCTTTCTGTACCACATTTTAACGGAACAATTTTGAAAACTTGAATGTTGAGGAATGGGTCAAAAAGAAAGTTCGCGGAAATGAGCGACGATCCCCAGGAGAAGGAAGTCATCTCCTCATAGTGGGAAAATGTCTATTGACCTTGATTTGTAAAAAGCTTTATTTCAATGTATATTGAGTAACTTCATTCCACATGAACCCTGATGTTATACACTTGCTTTTTATTTATTTTTATAATCTCGCATCACATAATTGGTTACAGCTGGAGATAAAAGAGGATATTGCTTTTAAGATTAAAGACAGGCAGAACAAATTGACAGCTCAAAAATCCCATTGTGAAGAAGATGCATGTCTTCATTTGTCATAATGAATGCTGTTGAAGACGGGCCCTACAATATTTCACACATGGTGGCATAGTCACGGGGGATTTGGGGGTAAGAACCCCCATAACCCAACCTTGCAATTCCAAAACCACCTAAAATAGCCGTTTTTCTCTCTGTCCTCAGAATTTTCCCTCATTTCCTGCCCCACACCCGTCCTCCATGACACCCCCCCCCCCATGACACAATCCTGGCTACGCGCATGTTCACACGTCTTCTTTTTGTAGACCAAACTGTTTGTGTAGCTATAGTCTTCCGGTGACCAATAAGTGTGTTTGAGCTATCGTCGTAGTAGCATATCTAAGAACTGCGCACTGCGCAGTGTAGTATAATGTACAGTATTTGTTCTTTCCATCCAGTCTAGAATGGAGCCATGACATGACACACCAATATTGTAAATTGTCTGAGGGCCATCAGGTTACTCAATTGTTGTCCGTCAGCGGACGTACAATGGCTACTTTGGGAAGGCACTTAACAGTTTGGTTTTGCCAAAGAGCTCTTTGCCAGAGAGTCAGGACGACTTCAGAAAAAGTATCCAAGTACGGCGAATCTAAAACACAATGTGTATGAATTAAAGTGTATAAATTTAAACTTTAAGTTGTGCAAAAATTTGTAAGTGCAGTGGCCGAGCTAGGGATTTGGTCAGAGGGGGAGAAAATGACCTGCAGGTCCTTCGTTAAAGCAGTATGTTAACAAACCAAAAGAGCACCTGCAGGTAATTATCCATAATCAGGTTGGGAACACTCCACTGATCTTATAGACACCGTCTCCCCGCCATTGAGTATGTCTAGCTTAAAGGGGATGATTTCGTTGATATCTATAACTTAAGCAGTGAGTTGAAGGGTTCAACCATATAAAAATGATTACTTCAAATGAAAAAAAAAAACCGACTACATTTCAAAATCATAAAAAATAACTACGTGTACACTACCACTTTGTAACATTCATTGTTCCGTCACGGTTTAACTTGCTGTAAACAGTCTGTGTGTGCGTTTCATTAGATTCTACTTCATTATTCAAAATCCAAATATTGTACTTTCGCTAGTAGGCCTGTAAAAATACCTTGAGTCTTTCAACGGCTTTACTGCTGCGCAGACCGAGTTTTCAACTAAGTTACATGGCATACCTACGGTATTCATACTTGTTTCGTGTGACACGTAACCTTCTCATATGTATTAACTCGTCCCTAAAAACCGGTATTCCTGTAAATGGCAACTGGACGAAGGCTTGCAGACTCTGCGTTACACCGTATATAGACCTGGGTTTACAGAGGTTTCTTCACGGTGGCTACTACAGAGTCTGCTCCGCAGGCTAGTCACAGTCTGACTATGCTATCTGGTAATTGAAAACTAGTGGTATTTCGGTCGGAGTGAACGATAATAGTCTGCGGTGTGGCTTTGGAATAGTACGGAGCCTCAGCATGGTTAACGTTACGGCTTTCCAAACTTTCCATTTAGTATTCTTCAACTGTATAGATCTACTTTCCCATTTCTCTTCTTCCTGGGTTGATTCTTTTACAACATTTCATTTTTTCCTAAGGATCCGTAAACATAATAGTATAAAGGCGGCTCATAATAATTCCTGTCTGTGTCAGGTAGGAGTAGTTGATTTTATGTTAGAGCAGACAAACTTTAGCGAAGGTTAAACCTACTAAAGCCAAAGGAAAAAAAATTCACAGGAGAACAAAACTTAAGAAATAAATTACTATCAGATGTTCATTTTGGGCATTTGCATATTAAGATAAACTTACAGTATCCTTACATTATGTAATGCCGTTAAAGTAAAAATTAAATACAGCGTAAAAAAGGCCAAAAATAAAACTGCTTGACACTCTACTCTTTTAGCTTTACACTCTACTCTTTTAGCTTTCTTCACGAATATGAAAGCTAACTTCATTAGAGATTATTTTGCTTTTGGGACCACGAAGTATGAGACGGGACAGGGGGAAAGGATGCATTTTGGGATAAAGTTACATTTTACTTACAGGCCTAGGAAATGGCATATCCGACAATCTGGGAGCTGTTATGTAGCAAACGTTTTCTGCACTCCCGAGACAACTGATGGTGGCAACTTGTATTGCCTTTCTTGGAGAATTAAGTGTTTCGTTCAGACAAGTCTCTGTCCCTGACGCTGACAATGGTGTTTATCTAAGATGCTGTATAAATATATCGACCAGAAAAGCTCTCCTTTTAAATTGTTCGAACTCGTAGATGCGTCATCATTTGCGAACTATTCAGGCAAACGTTATTATTTCGGGCATTTTCGGTATTGTCCGTCATCATTTGCGAACTGTTCAGGCAAACGTTATTATTTCGGGCATTTTCGCTATTGTCCTCTAAGAAAAATAGAGGGAAGCAGATATGCCAATGCATTACGGAGTCCAATAGTTGTTCTGAAGAGAGAAGAGGGCTTCGAGTTGCGATTTTCACGCTCATTACATCTGCCAGTATCCAGGAGGTCTACGCGTATAGCAACTCAACATTTTGAAACGGTACTTATTTTCTTTACATATGCCACCATCCTACCTTCCCTGTTCGTTAATTTTTAAGAATCTATTATGAGCACATGAACACCTTGATTCTCCTAAATCTTATTACCGGACAAACCATACCGTAAAAGAGTCGAAAGATCATGGAGAAGTTTAAGAAGATGATAAATTGAGTTAATGATGGTATGTGTCTGTTTTTTATATTTCTATTACTTTTATTTATTTCCTTTTTTGTGTCATACTGTTTTTTTTATCTGTGACCGTCGGTGGTTGATGGGGAAGGGAGATTCGATGGGCGCTGCAGTCCATACGCTTTCCATAGTTGCACCCAAAGACTACAAGATTGTAAAGAAAACTAAACGGGTTTTCGAACATTTCATATATTCACAAACCTAATCAATTTCCGGCTTTAGATCATAAACACCCATCAAAATATGATAAAACATTGCCTAAATATTCGTTGCTTTGTTGGATTGCCCATGTACTAATCATTTTTAACTTCAGAACGCAAATATCTAACTTATGTTGATCCCGATTTCCTTGTTCCAACTGTGAAACCCTTAAAATATAATTCAAAAGGTAGAATAGGTACAGTAAGTTCAAAAAATTTAATGGAAAAGTGCTATGTTTCAAGGTTCAAGGGCGTAATTTCTTTGTTAACCAATGTATTTGAAGTGAATGGGTTTAATACACTGCAAAGTTTATCAAGAGTTAGTTTGCATCAATTCATACCTTGTGCTCACTTTTGACATTGTTTGCAATAGAACTTTCTTTCACTTGTTAAGACGCAACCCCTGCAATATTTTAGAGGTTTTCACAATCGTCGGGCAAGCAGAACTCTACAACATGGAGCAATATTAAGTGGCATGTCTTTCGAGCTTTCACAGCCATTGCCAGGTCTCAAGAGGTTAAAAAGGTTGTGTCAGAATTGCAAACATGTTTACAACTCCGAGCCGAGCTAATGCAAGAAAGTTGGTCGTGTAATGTCGCTTTCTACCCATTTTTTTTTTTCACAGTTACAAACTATTGCCCGACCTGACACAAACCCCCTGGTGCCATCCAATCCCACCGGGAAGTCGTGCATTACTCGCCAGTGTTCTAGGGACGTCTAACGATGAACTGTGCGATTGGTTGCGTGTACTATGCTGCTATGAGATTGGTGTTCGATAGTTCATATGTCATCTTTCCACAATGTCACCGTTTCAAGACAACATGGCGACTTTTACCTTACTTTAAGTAAAGCATTCAGCCAGGTTCAAAATATCGTCACTATTATTTAAAGTATGGGCATTGACCAAAACAACTGAAGGGATCCACCTTCGGCGTGGGTTTATATTCCCTAGCTGCCTAATCGACCACTTAAGAGAACAAGTTCATATTCATGCAACAGAAGTAACATCTATTTATCGCATTTGTGCATGCAATACTTACATTCGCTCGAAAGACCGATCACAAGAGCACTTGCCACTCTTTCTTGCATCGATCGCTTCTTCTCGTTTCTGTTAAATGACCACTGTTGCATTTGTAAGAGTTACCTTAACATTTTATGAAAATCACACCTTTTGGATGACTGTGCAAAGAAATGGTACCACCGCTGGCACAACAGTTGTTGAAGGGATTTTACCGGGGTTCCCTTAACAAGTTCCCTCAAGGGTGAGGATTGAACAAATGGGGCGAATGCATGTTTGCTGTAAACTGCATACAAGACTGCCAGATGTAATAACTCACCCCAAAGGATGGCCATGCTTTATGCACCCAATCATTTTTTTTTTTTTTTTTGCCCCTCCCAATCATTATATTTACTTTTATTCTTTCAAATGTTGAAGTTACTTTAAATATCAAATGAAGATTTCTTTACGATTCCTGGAGAGGACCAGACTAATCATATGGTGTAGGAAGTGGATTTTATGAATGAGGCAGTATTCATTCCAACTACATAGAGTAAGATGTAGAAAACAACTAAATAAATGCACACCTTGGCATAGACTAATAGATGAAATCCCTCTACACATGTACTTCGCAATATTTCCGTTATAGGTTTAGTCATACGAAAACAAACTTGCAAAATCACACAGATACGGTAATAAAATTACCGTATTTTTTATTTCTACTTTGTCCTAAGGAGTGTAACAAACATAGGTTTATCTTTCAAGATGCGCTTCCAAGGTACTGAAAAAAATACAGTTACATATAAAAATATAAAGATAGAAAAGTAAAATAAAGAGATAAATAAATAAAAAAGCTCAAAGATGTTATCAAAAATGTTGAGGTATGAAATTACCGGAAACAGACCAAACTAGATATTAAAAATAAGCAAACAGGTTAGTTAACTAATCACGAACAAAATAGAATTTATGGGATAAAAGATTGGTATACAGAATTATTCGGGAAATTATCTTTTGAACAAAGACCACATCAATATTCCGTTCGGCGAAGTTCAGTTTTTAAACATGCATCATTGCACATATCAAATCGGTACACATATCAAATCACATCAAATCAAATAACATCACTCAATAATCGTATCATATCACTGTAATTGCCATCATTTTCAGGCTACCTGTCTGTTTATCTGTTGTTACACATTGGGGGTTGAATTATTAACAATTAATGAAGCTAATAAAAGGCCAATGGTCTGTTTCTTTTACCTCATGTTTCTGAACGATCTAAAAGTTGTTGTAAATATGGGTGTGTATGCAGCATAAAGATAAAAGTAAGGTTATATTAAGGTCATGTTTTACGTGCATTTAAGCTTTCAATTAACTTTTCTGAATGAAGAACTCCCCTCCACCCAGATTATATTTCCTGTTTCACTCTCTTTCACATGTATAGTATTGCACACTTATAAGTATATATTGTTTGAATACTGTCCATTAATTCTTGTATTACACAAGGTGTTTTAAGACGATTGTGGTGAAACTTTATGTCGTTCGTGAGTCCGTGGGTCAATCTTTTGCTGATATGGAATGACTAGTGCCGCATTTATATGATTAAAGTTAAGTTCTTCCAACGCCTGCTGTAAGGTGGAAACATCATACTTGTTTATGTCGTTGCGTTCGATCATCAGGCCAAGCAAATCTATTCCAGGTGTTTGACTTTCCTCCTTAATAACTGCAATTTGTGTTGGAGAAAAGTTGAAATACGTTGCCAATAAAACACAGTTGCTCCTAGTGAGTTGTAACGATATTTTCGCGACAAGTCTAGAAAATTCTCCTGTAAAATAAAAATGAGAAACCAGAACGCAAAATTGCACTGAGGTTTCGATGATACATAAATGTTCTTTTCAATACAATGCTACATTTCTTGTAACACCTGCTGACCCAAAGGTACCTTTGACTCCACCAGTAAGTAACTGGTTTTTCTTTTAACCAAAACACTTCTATATTCAAAAAACCCAATTTTACACGGTGCCTTAAGATATTCTGAAAACAAGGTTTTGAGAGTTTAATACCAGGTGAAACCAGATGACCATTGATTTCCACCAAAAACAACAGGTATAGTACTCTCAACTCACTAAAACAAATCCAAATACTAATTATGAAATCGATCCAAGTTTAGTTTCCTACCTTGAGGTATCCCATTGACAAGGTTTTCAAAGTTTGACCTTTTTGATGACCCCAAATGACCTTCAACCTTCACCAAGGACTGCAGATGCCATCTTCTTACAATAACAAATCCACATACTAACTTTGAACTATATCCCAGTATTCTACTTTGACCTCTACTAAAACCAATAGGGTTCTTCCCTACATCATAATGCATCAACATATCAAGTTTGATATCAATCCAAGTTTCCTACCTTGAGATATCGTGTAGACAAGGATTGCGGGTTTGACCTCATGTGACCCCAAATAGCCCTCGACTTCCACAAAAATTAAGAGGGTCCTTACATCATAAAGCATCAACATTTCAAGTTTGAAATTAATTCAAGTTTTCTATCTTGAGATATCGTGTAAACAAGGACTTCAGAGTTTGACTCCCTGTGACCCCGGATGACCTTTGACCTCCACCAAAATCAACAGAGTTCTTTCTCTTAGTATGGGGTATCTGTGTACCAAGTTTGAGAATTGTCGCATCTTCTCTTCTCAAGATATTGTGTAAACAAACAAAGTAACACAAACACACCCACATATACACACACATACACACAAATACAAGCATACACACGCACATACACGCATACATACACAAGCAAGCCATCATGAATGCATATATTTCTCTTTTTTCATCGAAACCAAAAAGAAATAGTAACAAAATTTTAGAAGCTATGTTTCAGCAAAAAAAAAAAAACATAAAGACAACAATATAAATATGAAATATATTTGTATCACAGAAAGATGATGTAAACACATTAGCTACTTTATTTTTTGTATAAGCAATTACAAAGAATAAATGTATATGCTATGACTGCATTTTGACTGCAATAATATATTCACGGTTCTCACGGAACATCTATAGTAATGGAAAAAAATAGCCAAAAAACCTTTGGAATTAGTTTACACTATGTTTCTGTGAACAAATTGAAAACAAAAAGCTAACAGATTACTCTGTTACACCGTTGGGCAATGAAACTTCAGCTTTAACATTTGAAAGTTCACTTCGTTAGTCTTATAATTCACTCGGGAAAGAATTTTTTATGCCTTTCAAAGTTCTTTTCGCATAGCATGAGTGGTTTCAACTCGAAACCAATTTAACCTAGTCGTATTTTCAATAACAATTTTCCTCTTCTCCCTCCCTTTGGAGGAGGGGGGTTTACATTTCTTCCGCAAATTACATTTTCAAAATAATGCAAGGTTTCTCTTGTCAATACATTACTAAAATATTCTTTTCCTCTTAATGCCATGCGACTGGCTATGAAGGAAACTGAGGGTTCCTTACCACCAATTGCCGATTCCGAGAAATCAGCGATGTCAGACATGGAGGCAGTTCCGACAGATGCTGTCTGTAAACAAGAACAAAACCAGGCCAAGGAACTATTTATATCGTTGGGCCTAATGTATTCTTAAAAAAGGTGTTTCTGATTTTGGAAGCAGAAGCTTAATATATGTTAATGCTGAGATTAAACATTTAAGTAAAATACAATTAAGGGTCACTCCTTCAACTTCGTGTAAACCCAAAACTCATAAGCATGATCTAAGCCTGTTTCGTTTTCAAATATTTTACAGGCTGCTTTTATTTTTTGTCCAACAAATTATCACTGGTAAAAAGAAATCATTTGGTGGTCACTGTTTAGACGTAAAAACTAGAAGACATGAAGTAAATAATTAATGCAAAGACTTAGGTACTGTACGATTTACAAAGGGAGACATCATAACATAGCCCAGATTCCATTAAACAGCAAATAAACCACCATGTCAAATGTCCTCACTAAGGTTTCTTGAGTGTTATTACCGAATCCCTTAATTAAAGATATTTCGAGTTGGATGAGTCCCTATCTAGAAGATTTTAAACAACAAGAGCAAAAGGGCAAAATAGTTCCCTGCATTTAAGATGATTTTGTGTTTAAGGAATCGTAATGTAAGGCATAATTTGCACCTTTTAACCCCAATGACTTTGGCATTCACTAAAAAACACAGGAAGACATTAAATTTCAAACTAATACAAACACTTGCAGTTTGAGAGAAATTAAACGCTTGGATTTTCCATGCGACAAATACATATACTCATTACCTTTCACTAACATGTCATTTACTTGAGTTTGGGGCAGTATAGGAGGGTAGTTAAATGCCTTTTGGTCCATCTCAACAAAGGAAAAAAGATCGAGAACCTGCTTTCATATTTTAGTATTGTGATATATGTATACACAATATTATAAAAATTGGAGCCAAAGTTTTTGTTGTAAAAATAACTTAATTACATACAGTATATGAGGAAAAGTAAAAATTGCATTACTGGCATGATAGTTAACTAAACTGCTCTTGGCCAGAGAGGGGGTTATAATTCTTCGTTTCTTTTATAAGTTACATTTATTCAAAGTTGTATTTATTTCAAGACATTGAACTTCAGCTGGATTTTATACCAATTGAACAAGGACATATCACCTAAATAGTCTTAGTGAAATGTGTGCCATAAGGTATGAAAGCATCCAGATGAACCTCTTTTGCTTTTTCTCTAGAGTTTTTAAATTGCTGCAGTACCATAGCTTACAGCAAAGCTCTTTTATTTTCTTTCGTATCTCTAAGAAAAACTGTTAAAGCTTGCATAATGATTTGGCATTTGCGGTGGGGAGCAACCAAGTTTTGGGGTGGACAACCAAATTTCCAGTGCAGGTTTGACAACCAGATATATTTGCTAAAGGATCCTTACTGCTTGTGTGACCTCCCTTTATCACTTGGTTATTGAATTATCACACTTTATGCCTCGCATTCCAAAGCATATAACATGCAAACATACACACAGCACTAACTTTTCAATGAAATGATAATAATTCAAGTTAGAAACATCCTAGGAGTGTAGTATAATTGCCTTTGTTGTTCGTATCAACAAGACAAATCCAGGCGTCACAAGAAAGCCACAAAGGTCAAAGGTCAAATGAGGTCAGAAAGCAGGTCAACACGTGCACTTTACTGGTTTGGGAGTTAACGAGCGACGAACTTACTTGTCTGCATACCCACCAACCCACCCCACAGAACTACCCTACATTGGCCCTAGGGGTGACGCTGGGCAACTTAATGGGGCTCATTGGATCTACATGGAGACTGCTATGGTCCTGATAGTCTAATAGGAATTTGAAGCCTCAGGTATGCTTTGGGGCTGAGCATCTGAGGCCGGACCGTTGCACAAAGTTAACCAGATTGTGAAATTTTTCTTCCCACCCAGGAAAATGTATCTGCACAGTGGGATTGGTCCCTAATGCCGTATGTTGCTGGTTTCTCCAACTTCACCAAGTATCTTTTCCAATACATTGTCTTTAACAGTTATTTCAACGGTCCAGCTTCTTTGTTCTCCGCCCAGGGTTTTTCGTTTTGTCGGACTTTATGTGTGTGTTGTTTGTTAGATTTCTTTCAGTTTTCTACAATACTTGGAATACCAAGGGATAGCCATTGTACGGTGTTAAAATTATACCAGTTTGAGCATGCTCAGGGTAGATTTAGTCCAGTAATTTGTCAGCAGACAGATAAGTTCGTAAACTCCCAAACCACGGAGTTTTGGAGATTCCTTGCTTCTCGCTTCTGACCTCACGACTGAACAAATACTTTGTTTTGCCCACTTTTTTTAAACATCATCACTGTGACCCTTTTTTGTTTACTTGGCGGGAATTTGTTTGTTCCATGGGGGATTTCATTTCCCACAAGTCAAGGAATGCAAGTTTCATGATAATTTTGTCCATTTCATGTTGGGAGGGCTCTAGCTAAACTAGGAACCGACAGCCCCATCACATGGCTTGCACATAACACTATTATAAGATAAACCAAAGAATTGGTATCAAAATTATCAATAAAAGTTGTAGGTTTTTTGAACAAGATTTTATGTTTGTTTCCATTTGATCTTTTAAACTATTTCATGTCACAATTCAAATTTGTTTTAACTGGCTAATATTTACATATATTTCCCAAATTTATTGCCAATAGTGGCTCCAGAATGTCAAAATTGAGGGAGGAGGAAACTAGGGGCAAATGATAAAATTTTGGGGCAAAGGTTTTCGCCCACAGGACAAAACCGACCCTTAATCGCTTATTTCTGGAGATGGGGGCCAGAGGACAAAGTCCATGGGAGGCCTTGATGTTTTACCATAACTCTGGATGAGAAATTAAGTCTCCTGAAGAGGTATATAATTTATTTTCTTCGGTTATATAAGCTGCTGACTGATCTAACTTTGGGGAAAGTGGGAGGCTAGGACAAAATCTGGGGGAAAGCTCTGCCGCTCCCGTATCGCCGCCACTGTCTATTGCCAAAATACTGTGTTGTGCACATTGGCAATTTCGTTTTGGTCACTGGCACTTTAATAAAAACCAAAAAGAATTCAGCCATTACACATGAAACCAAAATGTAAACATGATTCACTCACAACGATAAAAGGCAGTCATTGGTTAAAGTACTTTTAATGACTCATAGCTGTATGGTATACACCAAGAAACAATGACGTTTGGTGATGCTGAAAAGTCTAAGGACCGAAAAACAAACTCTTATTACAGCATAGCTACTGAGTGAGGCTCCAAATGAAATGCAAAGTGAATAGAGTTAATTTCCCAAAATGGCTCAACATGACCATACTTTGACCAATCATGTGACCAAGCTCAAAATGCGTTGTCATCAGGAGTCACCTTTACTGCAAATTTCACAAAATTAGCCAGCAAATGCAGATGATGACAGCTTTTAAAAAGGGAGGTTGACATTTTCACCCCCACAGTACCAAACATTCTCTACCCACATTTGGTAGATGCGCTAAACAGTGGATTGAACGAAACATAAAATTTTCAGCTATTGCAAAGTTAGATGGAAGGTAATGCTACATTGACAAATTTTTTAATTCTTGATGCGTTCCGAAATTGAATTGGGATAATGCATTGATGATAAACTAAAGTCATCTTGGGGAAAAACAATGAAATACGTGGCCGCTCGCATACTTATTGCACTGAACTTGTGCAGACTATGCATATAGTTGACTGGTTGACAAATCAGCTGTCTGCATTTGTCGGTGTTGGTTTGTCTTCCCCCAAATAAGGGCGTACATTTTGCTCTTTGACGTCATATGCATAAAGTCTGTATAGGCACCATGTCTCTGTTTATGAGAAAAAGTTATATTTTCCCTTAACAGAGTCAAACTTTCTTGTCATACCTTTTTTGTAATTTTTTAATTCTCTCTTGCCGTTTATAGAGGGTTAGAGGTCTTAAAATATATATTTTAGAACTGCATTCTCAAAGTCAAAAACTACACATTACTCTTGTAATCTAACCACCCGATTTATTGATTTATATGAACATGATCGTGATATCAGAAAACTTTAGAGAACCTACCAAAGATATTTACATGTAAATAATCGCAATTGTTCATCATTATTCCTGAATACTTAATTTCTCCTTGTAGAACTCCTGTTGCAGTTGTGTGCATTTTTTCATTACACATGGTCGTGGAAACTTATGGAAACTTATAAGAAAGCATCATCCTGTTTCTGGATCATTACGAAAATGTGAGTTTAAGAGTATAAATTTCTGAATGCTTACAAAATTTTCCAAATGCAAATATAGTTTATGAAGGTTTGTTGAGAAAGAGTTTCAGCCTACTTTCTAACCAATTTGGTGTATGTCAGGTCGACCATGACTTTTTTTCTCCTATTCACTGGCTTGTTTCCCCTACTCTACTCCATTGCTTATACTCGATAGTCTACGAAAAGCAAAATTAAAACTGACTTGACCGTCTCGTAAAAATGAAAAAAAAAAAAAATTTGCTGGATTCTGGATGGTGTTACAAAATACCCTTCACTAAACACTGATTGAGAACAATGAAGCGACGATAATGCGAACGTTTTCGATATGCTATTGAAGACGTCCTATCATCGATAGTGTATCGAAATTGTTCGCAATCATAAGAGTATTCTGTGACTTCATTCAAAATCCGGCAAGATTCTAAAGAGACGACAGATCATCTTTAATAATATTGAAATGAGGATCACTTACCTCTCCAATCGTCTTCATTGATCTTGAGGAAATCCTCATAGCTGTAAAAATAAATAATGCCTCTTGAAAATTTCTTCCTCCACACATGAACACTAGACACTGTAAACTGCAGATAGCTGTTCGAAGTATGTAACTGTTACCTACATTATTTGGTTTTTATGTCTATTACGTTATTATATTAATATTATGATCGTTGCAAACTTCTCTATTACCTCTCTAATCTCTATTACCTCTCTTTTTACCATTTGAACTCTTGTTACCCCAAAAGACAAAGACCTTTGAACTCCACGAAAATCGATAGACATCATCTACTCAATAATTCCAACCCACACACCAAATATGAGCATAGTCACATGAACTGTTCTTGACATATTGTGTTAACAACGTTTTGACCTTTTGACCCCTTGGACTTCAAATGACCTTTAATCTTCACCAAAAAAATAGACGTCATCTACTAAATATAACAAACCCACACACCCAAATCTGAGACTAAAATTGCACTGGCCTAAGTGTAGTGTAACAACTAGCTGAACACGAAAGGTCAGACTGTCGAAGTTGCTGCCTAATAATGTTCATTCAAGCGAAACCGAAATACGGCATGCATTTCATCGATCACAAAAGTTTAGTCATTTGCTCAAATATTTACCTTCCATTTCTTTGAGGCAGTCATCCATTGTTGGTCTTTTCAGCAAGTCTTTGTCTAGCATTTTCTTCAACAATATTGTACATTCAACGGGAAAATTCGCTACGTGAGACAAAGAATACTTTCCCTCAGCTAAATTACTCATCAGCCGCCCGGTGTCATTGATAAAAGGAAATGTAGCCTCAAAAGGATGGTGGCCGTTGGATAGAATATAGTACAGCAAGTAGCCAGCAACCTAAAGAAAGATGATGTAGTACAATGCCATGTCAGATGTCAGATGTGTTGTCCATGATAATTGTAAAAAAAAATATGGAAATACATGTCACAATGGAATACTACTAAAACGACATCAGGGACCACATGTAGGTGAAATTTTGTGTGGTTATCATTGCACTTAATGTCTATGAATGGCAGTACCGCTGTATTTATCAGTTTATGACTATAGTAATTTATGTCTACCAGCACTTAGGTATTAGAAGAACTGGTTTTTATAACACCTTGCAACAGTAAGAAAAGAACGGCGCTTCAGTTTTAAAGTATTATTTATGTTTATGTAAAATGTAATTTAAATGTTAATTCAATTTTTGAATATTACTTGCAGATAATATATGGCATGCTTTATAACCTGTTTATGATTTTATACAAAATAAATTGGTCAATGGTCAGGTTTCAGTAGGTAGTTTCAGGTGATGTTATTTTACTGTCTACTACCTGCTTCTGATTGTTTTCAATCTCAAAGAGTGTTCTTGCCTACAAGAACTTATATATAAGAATACCTTTTTTACAGTAATCATTACTTTTTCATGCATATTCTCCAATCATATGCTGTTTATCATTTTTTTCAAATGTTGTTGCAGAAAAGCAAACAAAAACATCAATGATGTCATTGTTCAGCTGACATTTTCCTTAGAGACAATTAATGATGACAACATTGCAATGAATTCTGCTGCAAAATATAAAGTGCTATTTATACCTTACTTTTGTCAAGCTCATTAAAAATAATTGGTACTGCAATATCATACAAAACCAAACTCTAGTGGAAAAACAATGCCATGTGTGTCCCCATCTGATCCCTTTGTGTTTTCATATGACATCCCACATCAGTGCAATGCACAACTATAATAATCCATCATTCAGTGAGTACTCTGGACAAAACTAGTATGATTCTTCTGAAACAACTCGTATGATTAAAAACCGTATTTTAGCTTGGCCAGAGTGTTTATTCCTTGAAGACCTCTGACCTTTTCAAAAGTACACCTTGGTGACGCAATGCCAGAATTTGTACCTCTACAACCTTTGATGAGACTCCCACATTTTTCCTAGAAGCTAGCAGTTACTGCACAATTTCATAGAAAAAACAAAATGCAAATATAAACAGTCATTTTCAACTCTAATAAGAGATGGAATTATCCATATAAGTAAAGGCTTTCAAGTGATGCCACTGATTGACCTATTTGACTCAAATGACATTTAACCTACTTCCAAAGGAAAAAATTTGATGATCCCCGACGTTACGCGAACACGTGCAAATATTTCATACAGCTTTTCACTCTATTGCACCGTTTCACCTCTGCATGGTTAAAGAAAGACGTTTGGCATACTTCAGGGTTTGTGCCAAATGAAAGGAAAGAGGCTTTTTTTTCAATTTTGACAAACAGACAGACTCACAGAGAGACATCGTGCCATGACTAAATAAATTAGGTAAACCTTCACCTGGACATCAGATTCCTTCTTGTATTTAACTTTTTCATTTCTGGATTGTAAGCCTTCTTGTGCTACCCAGCAAAGTGTTCCATAGAAACATGTAGCATGTGTAGTTTCTGCAATGAGATTTCTACTTATACCAAAGTCAGCCACGTATGCTTTGCCATCATCATCTGCAATACAAATTATTAAATGTCTCAGACCTTTCATAGGGAGAATGTTCGGGTCATGTCAAATTGTAGGCATGCAATGCATGAAAAGAGCGTACTTTTCAAGTGAAATTATATTCTTTGACAACTTCTAAGTACTGATAATGGATTGCATTGCATAGAGAACAACATAAAGCATCACAATCTTTGAATATTAGGTGTCAATTCAATTGTATAGTATGAGGATTAAGGGTATGCAAGTATATGAGTGATCCGTGGTGGACTGGACACTGTACATACACTTTTACAAGGTTAGAAATTGAATGGTGAGATGATCCATTACTTTACCAAAAGTAATTGCCAACTGCTCTTGTACCTATTGATCTATGTGCAACCTAAAAGGAAAAGCGCATCACTTCACACGTAAGACTCATGAATGTCGTGCCATTCTATATTCATGTTTCTCTCCGATAATGACACGCTGATGAGTAACAGTTAAAACCCTCCACTAGCAACACAAGCTACAAGCATGTATATACATAGACCATCCAGTTGTGAATAAACAGTCATTTATATAACCTTTGTTGATGTACCCATTAAAAATTTCACTGAGCAATGCTGATCTTTGAACATTGGAGAATACAACAATTTAACAATTTTTTGTTGGAGGAATGATGTAAAAAATATGTAGGGTTCCTCAATTCAATATCACAAACTTGTAAAATATTTAAGGAAATAATGTGTAAATAAATTTTTATGAAACACATTTCAGTTCTGAAACAAAACCCAACACCGACCATTTTTTACAATGAGGCTGGAATTTAGCAGTCAGAACTACATGATACGTATTCTGCATATCAAATTCTAATGAATATTCTACAGCAAAATATACAAACCATAAATTTATGCTATTACAATTTTTGACACCACTGTTCAAGGGTATGAACTGTTAAATCAAACTCCAAGCAGCTATGCATTTCAAAGATATTGGCAAACCTTAAGGACTCCCAGATTTTCCATGACTGCGATGCATGATATTGTCAGAATGGAGGTCCAGTGTATACATAAGCTAGTGGCGAGGTGGAGGGACACAGTCCATATAATTTAGGAATGCCTTCCTTTTATGATTACATAGTAACGTCTAAAAATGGGTTCTTGTTTTTAAAAAGTTAGTTATATGAGGTTTAAATACCATATTGAATGTGTAATGTAGTGTGAGTCAACTCGATATAAAGTTTAAGATTTAAAGTTAAAGTTTTAATTTATTTTCCAGTATGATTCGAGTTCAAGTTTGGTTTCCCTTTAGTTGCCTCTTACGATAGGCGGGTAATACCTTGGGCACCTTTTTCTTAAGTTCTCCCAACTCTCTGGCATTCGACGATTTTTTTTCTACGACCCCCAATACACATGGGGCTTGTTTTTAAATACATGTTAAATCGTTTCTTATTTTATGAAATTCCACGTTCCAAATTAGGTTACTGTCACAAAAACCTGCTAATGATGTGTTGGCAACTGCCTTTGTCAAAATATCTTCATTCGTTTGATAAGTAAACAGTTTTGCAATATATAGTACTATGTCCGGGTATAGTTATGTATCTGTAAGGCTTAGCCATACAAAAAGCTGATCAACGCCCAATTTTAGGGAGTTGTGCAGGCGTCCAGCTAGCTGCAAGCACGCAACTGTAGTCTGTGAAGAGGATGAATAAGGGTTGACGCGGGACTTTTCTGAAATTGAATGTCAGCGGTTAAAGCTTACTCTTCAAAGTCGTTAAATGCGCAACCTTTCGGCACCGACGCTGGCGCCACCCATATTTGTCTAAAAGTAGAACGAAATCCAGCATAAACAAAGAGATTTACTGTCGAAGAAGCAATAGGGGCCATACAGGAATGACCCCAGGGTTGTTAAAGAGTGTTTATGCGCTGCCGTAATGAAAGTTTGAACATTTTCAAACAATGTCCATTTGCTACAGTATGGCAATGCACAGTATCACATCTGATTTAGGGCTACCTACCCCTTGATGCTGTTTTCCTTTCAATTTCCTCTGTGTATTATGGTTCCTTCAAGGTTTGGAGAAGTAACTCTAAATTTTGGAAACCAGAATTTTGAAGATCTCTGCTTGGCTGATCTATTGCCCTAGTGAGCAGAGTTTGCGATCTTTGATTAGTGAACGTCCAATCTGCTTGTCAATTTGGTGCACTGATGTTTATGGGAAAATGAAAAAGAGATTTAAAATATTCCAATATTTCATGTTTCTTCAGTTCCACAAAACTGGAATTTCCAATGAGTCAAATTTTCACATACTGAGTACATTGACTCAATGTACCATTTCTCAGAAGATGCAGTGTAGCACTGAAATGACCTGTGCACTATGAACTGCCTATGGCCACCTGGTTGCAAACATGTTAGCACTGATACACTTTCAGTTGGACAAAATAAATTTGTTGAATAGGATAAGAGTCAGCCCTTTGGAAATTTGTTGTTCAATTCATTACATGTTTTTTCCAAGATAGGATTGGGTGAAAAAAAAAAGTTTCTTGAAATCCCATTCTTGAATACCAAGCTTCGTAGAAATCCTGTCTAGGCATCAGATAACTTTTTTAAATGTAGACCACTCACAGATTGGTTACACAGCTACGTTTGATATAATGTTTATATAGGTTCAGTATTGAGGCTGAAAGCCACTGGTGTGAACTGATTTGGGAATTTAAGCCTATTTTTCAGAATATGATGCATTTTTTCAAATTCGTTTTGAAAAAGCCAATAAATAACCCCTTAAGTCATAAATCATACCCCTTCCTAGGCCAATGCATATTCATTAAAATTTTTGGCCGCCTAGAAATTTTTTGAAATCATCACAAGCCAATAGGGGACGGGATTGGTAGTGCCAATGCTATTTGAGTTACATGAGTAAGGATATTTTCCACCAAAATGCTGACTACAGAACATCTCTGTTTCAGTCATCAAAGAGCTGTAATCCTACAAGTTTCATTCTCAACATCTCCTGGAAGAGCAGCGTTTTATCCGGCACAATTGCGTTACTACAGTGTAATTGAACTGAACAATCCGAATGCATATAATTACTGCCCCTATGCAGATATTCGGTTCAGTATATCATATAATTGCCATGCAAATAATTTTGCACATTATAACTTTCTTGTAATTGTCATCTTTAATGAACAGCTTTAACCATACCCTGTGGACATGTATGTTGAATATCAATTACTTTTAAATTGTAAAGTTGATTTATAAATCCTTTCTTTTTTTTCCAGCTCAGAATTTTGTTTATGTTCTTGCAAGGATCAGCTGAGGTCTTGTCAACCTGGGCAGAGATTCAATCTTGGGTTTAGTTTCACAATGCATGCACCCAAATTTACCCGCAGCTGAGATAACAACTGGAGGGAATGGGCTACACATTTTTAGACAAAAACTAGTATTGTCTTCTAATGTTTACGATGCACACACTTAATATATTATTTGAAAATATAAATATCATCTTGATCTAATGTTTAAGAGAAATGTCGATAACACCTACCAACCAGAATGTTGCTGGGTTTTAAATCACGATGAATTATATTAATGGAATGGAGATCCCTCAGGCCTGTCAGGATGTCCACACACAATTGAACTCTTTTCTCTGGTGAAAGGCCGGCCCCAATAGGACTGTTGCTGCCTTCGATCACATCCTTTAGATCATATTCACAGAGTTTGGTTACAATATAAGTGAAATCTTCATCTCTTTCAATATGAAGTATTTTCAAAACATTGCTCATAGCTTTTGGTTTCATCAAATTGTACAATTCTGGCTCCCTCTGAACATTTTCACTAGTAATTCTCTTTACAGCGACAATTTCACCTCTGAACTTCCCACCATAAATGTGGCTTCCTGAGCTACCTGCGCTGATCCTTTCTTCTTTGCTGTAAGTTACTAATCCTACAGACTTCAGCAAGCTTAATTCTGAGTTGACTCTTGAAATCATGCCGGCCCACCTCTTTGACTAATATAAAATAAATCAATGTATTAAATGTCTGCACTTGCATGAATGAAGTACTTTCTTTTCACAATAAGAGACTAGTAAGCACCTCTAGACATGCATGTATCTATAATCTAAGACTCATCATCATTGGTGGCTCATAATTTACAGTTATACCAATATGAAAGGGTTGGTCTACTCACACCAAACCATTCATTTAATTTCATTTGAATGTTACTACAAAACACCAAACAAAGAAACCCTGAAGACCTTCCAAACAATAACATAAAATATTGTCTTTAAATGAATTATATAATTCAAATAGTTGCTGTTCGTTCCTTATCAAAAACCATATGACATATGCATAGTATGTTCCGCAAATCCAAGTGCCTAAATACTATGCATGAGCCTCATTACTATAATTTTCATATTTACGAGTAGTTTTCTCTGTATGACTCCTTATAACACGGATAAACACTAACAAGTTTAAAACTCTATGAAATAAGCCACGGCTTGTTACGGACGCACAGGAAAGGATAGAGTTCAGAATACTGCATTTCCTTACACTCGAGGATGTATGTTGTAGGTTAAGGGGCACACTACAAAGTTTATTCATAATTACAGATCCATGATAAACCTATTGGAAAATGTGAGACGTGTACTTTTAGTCTTTTGTAGCAGTTGTGAATCCAGTGGACCTTTATTAAAGATAATGCAGAGCATGAGATAGAACATCCGATGGGTAGTCTGATATGTTTGTGGACATATGCAAACAGTGACGGGTACATTTGACCTTGTGACCTAGCAGGAAGTGCCAAATCCCCGTATTAATGTTCTTTAAATTCTATCCTACTGCAGTACTACTTTGATTTGCTTCTGCATTGATGTCGTCATGTTTCTTTTTAGTTTTTTATCAAAAGTGCCGTATCAGCCCAATGTTCAAACTTAGACAAACCTTCTTGGAACACCCTGCTCCCCCGTACAATGTAGGAGATAGTTAGGCCAATTTGGGACGCGCCATTTACTAAGGAAACAAATATTGTTCTGGAGGACAGAGGTTTCGTAAATCGCAACTTCGTGTAGGAAAAACATTTCAAAGGGAGCTAGAGGTCGCGTAAACAGCAATCGACGCCAAAAAACAACATAAAGACGTGGGGTGTTCCAACAGTTTTGTCCAAGATTGTTGGTATGTCTTCTTAGAGATCATGTTTTCGTGAATTGTACGGAAGCGTTGAAAAGCCATTCAAAAGAAAAGAGAACTGTCTCGGCAAAGTGACAATTTTCGTAAAATTGACATTTTGACGACTTAATAGACTCCTTAAAATGACAAGTTCGGAAAATTGTCATTTTGACAAGATAATACATCTCGTCAAAATGGCAAAATTCGGAAAATTGAAATTTTGCCAACCAAACAACATCTCGTCAAAATGACAAAATTCCGAAAACTGTTATTTTGCCAAGTAAGAACATGTTGTCAAAATGGCAAAATTCGGAAAATTGCCATTTTGCCGAGTTAGAACATCTCGTCAACTTGGCAAAATTTGGAATTTTGTCATTTTGTCGAGAGGGAAAATCTCGTCAAAATGACAAAATTCGGAAAATATGCATTGGCCTAGAAAAAACATCTTGTCAAAACGGCAAAATATGGAAAATTGCCATTTCGTCTAGTTAGGACCTCAGGGCGAAATTCTATGGAAACGTTAAGGTGCCATCAAATTACGAACGTAGTCATCGCATTATCTTAACATTTTGCAATAAAATGATGAAATGAGCCTTATTATCTTAACATTTTACAGAAAAATGATAAAATGCAAACGTGCAGTATTTCAACAGGCCAACACCTTGCACTGAATTACTCACTTTTCCAAAGTCCTCCCGACCCTCTGGAAAAGGACCGTCCGGCGAAACCAAACTTGAAACTGCTTTCCGAAGAAGCTATACCTTGACTTAAGGACAGCACTTGACCAACCTCAAGGCCTTCAGGCCTTTTAACACTGTTGTTCTGTCAAGCATGGCTCCATTCTAGACTGAATTACCCACTTATACTTTTTACAAAGTCGCCCCGACCCTCTAGCAAAGAGCCGTTCGGTGAAACCAAACTTGAAACTTCTCATTACTCACTTATTGCAAGTGATAAATTCAGCATGTTGTCAATTTGTAGAAAAATGACGGATTACGGATCTGCTTTGGATTTTTTTCCACATTTTAAAGAGGTAGAATAAAGTGCGCCGTCATTAATACTAATACGCCTATTTTCATAACAAAAAAGATTCTGCATATCTGTATGTTTAGGGCAATCTGACCTCTTGGGGTAGGAAGCGGGTGTAACACTTCAAGTCTTCAGAAAGTCCCTCAAATTCGAATTTGGGGTTGGGGCAATCTCTTTCGTTCATTTTACTGTCCCACCGGTTTTACCTTTGACTTTTTTTCCGGGGACACTTTTCCTCTTCCCCTTGTCAGACTCTACAATTAAATCTCTTTCTATAATTATTTTTTTTTTTCGTTGTTATTGGGACGTTAATGTCAGCTAAGTCTAAGTCTGCTTAGCGCCTCTGTGGCTAAAGCCCCCTTTAGATTTTTTCGTAGCGATGAGCCGGACGGAAAAAGTCTAAACGCCCTTAAAATTGAACACAACAGCAACAAATCTAAAGTTTGTCTTAGTTTTTACTTGAATGCTATACAAATCCGGGCTTGGTTTAAGGCGAAAACAACAACTGGGATTTAATTATCCTTTTAGAAGCAGGGTATCTGAACCAGTGTTTAAGTCGAGACCAGCATATCCAAGACCGAGACCAGAAGGTGTCTAGACCGAGACCAGGGCAGAATGCGAGACCGACAAAGTCCAAGACCGAGACGAGACCGAATGTATGTATTACAAAGAAAAATAAACTGTCCAAAGTTTTGAATACTTTTAGCATAATTTTATTCCCTAATGCTCCAAAAATAACATGTAGCACCAAAAGTGCTTCTTCATTGATTTGTATATATTTTATTTTATCCTATGCATGACCATATGGGATGGGGCCGCGGGCTGCAGTCCCCAAATTGGCCAAAACCTTGCTATGTAGATCGGGCAGACTTTGGTTCCTCAGTAGGGCAGAGATTATACCGTCGTTGGGGATTTGGAATAGGGCAAAAGTCATCCCTGAAAAAAAGAGTCCAGCCCCCTAATCTGTCCCGTCCCGTACGGCCCAGGTGGCCCTACTCCTCAAATTGGAGTCAGGCAGTGCTACAGATGTTTAGTGTTGTGAATTTGATTGATGCATGAAATGAGATTTTCCAACCCACAGAAATATAAGTCGCAAAACTCTATGTAGTTATTGTCAAGTCTTCCTTTGGGCGGAACATGGACTACTTGCACCCTCACAGAATGCCTTCATTACAGTTGAAGAACATGAGCGTTTAAAGAATGCCTGCAGAGAGGCGTGTTCAATGAGGGACAACTTGAGAAATTTTGATATAGAACCAGTGGCGTCACCACACTGGGGGCTTTGCTAGGCTCCACTCAAGGCGTCGGAGGCGCCACCTAGCACAAAGCGCGTGGCTCTTTGGCTGGAGTCAAGGATCTCTCATGAGGGTCCGTGGGCCCTTGGAGCCCGTTTTGGGGTCCAGCCGATCCAGGAGGCGAAGCCCCCTGACGCTCCTGGGTTTTAGGGTGTTTATGAGGTAGTAAAGTCGTTACGTAAGGGTAATTCTATTGACCTATCACTGATCTAAAAATAACCTCCATGGTAACTTCAAGTAAGACGGGTAAAATAAAACTAATGAAACTACTACCAAGAGGGAATCGGGCTGACATTTTTAAAAAGGGGAGATGAACTATACAGAAAGAAATTAATTGGAGTTCAATGTGAGTCCCTGTGGGGTCCAGGGGCCAAGCCCCGGAAGCTCCCGAGTTTTAAGATGCTTGTGAAGTATTAAAACAGAAATTTAACAGTAATTCTTTTGTCTTTACACTAATCTAACAGTTACTCTCAGGGCAACTCGAAGTAAAATGCTGAAGCTAGAAAGAGAAGGTAGCTGATGGGCAGGTAGATGTGGTTCTTTAGAGGAGAGATGACGGCCTACTGTAATTCTGCCTAAACGGTTACCTCAGCAGTGTGCTTTACCTTCAGCTGGCGTAGTCGGAAGTGTGCAAAAATTTTTGAGAAAACGCAACCCATCAGACAGACGGAATTTCAAGATGTTTTTGCGATAACTTAATTTGATGAACATGAACATTACTGTCAAAAGAAGAATCAAATCTTAAAAAAATTCGCAGTCACACTCTGACTACAGAGGAAATATTGCTTATTGGCACACGGGGACACAAGATTTTCCAGGGGGCAGGGCGTCCTTCCCCCACCTCCTGGGCAGGGACCCCCTCCCCCACCTCCTGGGTCCGCCACTGATAGGGGTCAGATTACACTGTTTACATATTTCTTCTTGTTTGTAAAGCGCCTGCAGTCCTGATTGTACCATAAACTCACCAAATTGGGAAATAATACAAAAATTTTGGTATACTGTACATCAGTAATATATTAATTTTCTGCAAAAGGAGAAATAAATAACATTCGTTAAATGCGTAATTCATCAATTTTCTGCGAAATTTTGAATTTTTGAGATATACTGTAAGTTTGCAATGTTAAGATAATAAGTAAACATGTCATCATTTTGCTACCAAATGTAAAGATCATGCAGTGACTAAGTTCTTTACTTGATGGCACCTTAAAGCTTCCATAGAATTTCCCCTTCTAAACAAGATGATCTAACTCGACAAGATGCAATTTTCTGACTTTTGCCATTTTGACAAAAAGTTCTTACCCGGCAAAATGGTATTTTTCTGAATATTACCGTTTTTACGAGATGATCTAACTCAGCAAGATGACAGTTTTTCAAATTTTGCCATTTTGATGAGAAGTTCTATTTCGCCAATATAACATTTTTCTGAATTTTGAGATTTTGACGAGATGTTTGAACTCGTCAAAATGTCTTTTTCTGAATTTTTCCATTTTGACGAGATGTTCAAACTCGCCAAAATGACATTCTTCTGAATTTTTTCCATTTTGACGAGATGATCTAATTCGGCAAAATGACAATTTTCTGAATTTTGCTATTTTGACAAGATGTTCTAATTCAGCAAAGTGACAATTTTCTGAATTTTGTCATTTTTTCGAGATTTTTTAACTCAGCAAAATGACAATTTTCGGAATTTAAACGTTTTGACAAGTTAATTTAAACGCCAAATTTCGGATTTTTGTCATTTTGAAGACTTAATTTGAGTCGTCAAAATGTCAATTCTACGAAATTGTCATTTTGCTGAGAGAGGTTTTTTTCTTTTGCATGTCCCTCCTACGCTTTCGCGGAGCTCATGTTTTAGTGAATTGATGTACAGAATTTAATAAAACTATTAGAAAGAACAGCTAAGAAAAACAATTCTCAAAATTCTATCGCGTTTCTTGAAATTGGAGATTCTGTACATGCTTTAAAAAAAACTGGATGCAGGATCAGTATAATATATATATCCACAGGTGTTGCAATTAATCAGATAGCTGACTTGCGTTTGTATTTGAGCAAATACCATAATGGAACCACAGTGCCTTTTCTTGGTCAGTTTGATCCCTTTTTGCAACTCCTCTTGTTCTACAATTCTGCTAGAAACCTCACAAGTTGTCAAAAATCCAACATCAAACATGCCAAGATCAGACCATCCTCATTTAAATGTTAACAAGCTGTTCTTTATAAAAAAAAAAAACATTTTGCACATTTTTCAAATTTAAAAACAACTGCTGCCGAAGACATGCGCCTGTCTGTTTTGGTATCTTTCTAAACAAACAGTAAATGAAATAAAGGTTAAATCGTCTTTAGGGCAGAATAAATAGGCTAGTGTTTAAAACCAACACGGTGAGTCATACAGTAGTTGACAAAAGAGGAATTAATCTACTTAGGTTCTTAACAAAGTCACAACCAACTACATATTTACAACCTGATGTAAGTAGTATATAATGCCACACATACATAAAATTTCTCATCTGACGCCAAGCGCTTTTTTCCAAGTTTGGTTTCCATCCCCTCGAATGATGCTGTCAGATCGCTTACATCTTTATTGACGAATCCTGGCCATGTAAATGAAAAGGTACAAATGAAATTGGGGGGATGTTAGGATGTAGATGATTCCAAAAATAAATAAACGTTTGATTACACTACCTGTATGCTGAAACATGATCGAACTTAAAAAGTTAAATAGGGTAAAAAGAGATGTTTTGAGTAACCAACTTCTTTTTTAGTTAAAATCAACTTCGTTCTTTGCATTTGTGTATGTTAGTTTTACTTGCTTATTTCAATTTAACATTTGTTGACTTTTGACTGGCTTTTCAATTAGTGTCCAATAGGAATCAAGGGCAAATATTGACCAAATCTTAAAATGTGCACCCCACTCTTTTTCAAAACGCTCTACTGTTTTAAATTAGGTGTGTAATAGGAAATATTTCTTTGTTATGGTTCCGTTCACAAAAATTTGTCTGTTGCAGTATTGAAGCCACCAGTGATGTAAATTTGTCATTTTACCATTAAGATGGGTTCTGGAAAGGGATGAAACATGGCCAAATGGTCCTGCACTCAATCTGCCCTGTTCTGGCAAAAAGAAAGGAAAATTTTCATTTTTTTTTAGTTACTGTATTTACTATAACACGTTACCTTATTGCCAACAGAGATGTTTCCCTTGGCACCTGTTTTAAGTACAGACCAAACAGTATACAGCAAATTAATTTCCTAATATTTATTATAAAGGCACACCATATTTTGGTCTATTGTATTTTGGTCTATTTCCCTTGTCAGAAAACAATATCCATATGAACACAAACAATGTTCTGACAGATGGAACCTTGCACAATCCTTTAAAAATGGTTTTAGTATTCTGTCATATTTTTCAAGAGGAATTGCTTTTGCTTTGTTTTGTTTAATACAGACGATATTGTTTAAGTTAACCACAAGAGTTTTGTAGTGGATTGTATCTTATTGAAAGAAAGAACTCAGTCAAAATATGACTATAAAGTCTGTCAAAAAGAAGAAAGAGTTACTCTTTCTCTTTGTCAGAACCAATTCTAAGAAAGTGATCCATGTATGAAGCAAAATCTGCTTTTTGTCAGGAACCATTAGGTGAAAATAATACTTGTACTTGTACTTGAATGTAGCATTTCCTGTGTGTTACTTCTTCTTTTGACTGATTACCTGAGGAAGTACAACACATGTGACGCTGTTTGGTATCTAAAAAATTAAGTTTCACTAAGACAAACAAGAAAGCCAACAAGCCTAATGATTCCATGCCGCGTAAATGTTTTTTTTTTTTTTTTTTTCAAAATTGACATGGTGCTTAATAAAGTATCGACAAAGTATACATAAAAGACATCCAAGCGAAGAAGCTTCGCACATTGAGGTGTAATGTAAATCAGGTACAGAGACCCAGTTTCTGGGACACAGGAGATGAAGTTGACCGCTTACTCTGTAGAACAAGGGTTCTGCTCAATCTATTGCATCCACATATTATGTGTGAAACTACACAGAAAACAGCAGATTTCTGCTCTTTACTGTAATGCATGGCACAACATGTAAGAAATGTAAACGTTTGCGGCCGTCAGACATTGTGTATGTAAACAAAATTTACGACTTTAACCGATGGTGAGCACAAATGACTGTCGACCACTACCAAAACAACGGGTTTTCGCCCAGTAAAACGTCCACAAATCAAGTATGAAATGTCTTTAGGCTTCCTACCTTCACATAAGATATAAACAATGTTTTGAAACTTTGAGGATTGCTGAACCTATATCACCTTTATGAACTCTATCCAAAATGATTGCCTCACTACTGTAACTCACAGTAACACATTGACATTACAAGTATGAACTTTTTTCAAACTTCCTAACTTCAGATATCATGTAGACTGTACACTGACCTGTGTCCTCCACCAAAATTGATACCAAAATACTGTACTTAAGTACACTAAATATGAGCATTATAGCAATAAACCTTCTTGAGAAGTCATGTAATTATGATATGGACATTTGGACTTCTTCTGACCCTGAATGACCTTTTACCCCCACCAAAAGCAAACGAGACCATTTACTCAATATGATCAACCCATGCCCCTAGTATGGTATTAGACACACTTACCCTAATGTTGTGTTTACAAGCAAAGGCGTCACACGCACGCAAACACATGCACAGACACACACAGACAACCAAAATTACCATCGCAAAGATTCCTTGCATACCTTTGGCAAGGAATCAAAATCAATTCAAAATGAAAGTAGTTTTCAAAAATTGAGAACTATTCTTTCCTCAAAAAGGAACAGACATGTGTCAGCATAGTTAAACACCTTAAAGTATCATAAAACTGTACACCTACAATGTTTACTGAAGTACCATAAAATGCCGTCATAAACTAAACTATTACAGGTGATACTAATTAAGATCTCGAGAAAAACTGATTTTCTCCTGTGAGAGGTTATCTCTTGAACTGCTTGTCAACTGTTGCACCATTTGACCCGCAGCACGGGAGAGTGAAATGTGTTCCATGTTCTTCTCCCTTGTGACATAAGTCTGTACAGAGGTGTGGTAAAGTTTTCAAAATGTTTCGTCAAGGCATGGTACTATGTTCAGCAAAGGTGTTCAATAGATCTACAGCAATTGTGCATCTAAATATAGGAAATGTGTAAATAAGTGCGTGGCAGAGAGGTGCATCAATTCACATTGAGGGGTGCATTCAATATTTCACTGTCCTAAAGAACATTAACTAACCTTAACTGGGGACCAATTAGTGCATCTTACAATTGAAAAGGGTACCAGTGGTACATAAGGTCAGAGAAGCCACTTAAAAGATCACCATTTAGATATGTAAAGTTTTTAATTTATGATCAATACACAACCTCCTCTAGAAATGCAGTGATGCTATCATCTTTTGAAAGTTTGAATAAGTCTGTGTTTTATACTATTTTGTTATTGCTTTATTTATTCAATAATTTTAAATTATCTCATTTTAACGTCACAATCTCTTTTATCCCGGGTGGGCATAAGGGGAGTTGCTTGATTTTGAAGAACTTCATGTGAACTCCAGCCAACAAGCTTAACCCCTGGAAGTTATGCCACTGAATATACTGTGAAATCACTTACCTCTGGTCTTAAGGTAGATTTCTGTTAAGTAAAGGCAAAGGGAGTGAATTCCTAAGTTCACACATGCATCTCTTAATATTTCAACACTGTATGGATGCAAAACGCCTTTCTCTTCAAAAACAGCTAGGAGTTTTTCAGAGGGCTTGTCACTTTTAAGGATGGCATCTATGTGGTCTTTGGGTGTTTTAAGGAAGGTTGCCAGCTTGACACATTCATCTGTTTGAAGAGTTGAAGACAGCTTCTCTTTGAAATGTCTGTAAGTGAACACCTCAGCCTGCAGAAAAAGAGTCACAAAAGGTCACACATACTGTAACACGATGTGCATGAATATTGAAAAGCATATAGTTGGCACAAAGGAAGATGAGAACGAAAAAATTAGAGTGAATTTGATGTAAGGCAAGCCAGTCAAAATTGTAACAGCAAACAATTTTGAACACAAAATTGCATACATTATTGGCATGTCAATATTCAGTCAGTCATGTAAGTCTGATCACCTTTAGATAGCACTGTATTTCACATGAAATAGGTAGACAGAGCGTGTTGTTTGTAAACGTTCTACAAGCAAGTTGCATGAACAAATCATGCAAATTGAAGACCATTATATGTAGCTCATTCTTCTATGTATTTTTCAATAAACTGTTGTGTACGTCTCCTGAATGTTGTAAAAACAGTTAAATGTTTGACTGGAGGCAATCAGACCTCAAGTTTTTGAGGTCAATTTTTATATACAGTAGACTTCTCTTTTTGAAACTGTGAACTTGGCACATTTTTAACAATTTTTTGAAAACTTTAGTGAAATATTTGATACCTACTTTAACATAATATTATTTGTTCATGTTGTAGTAAAGAAAACATGTGGAGGTTACGCTTTTTTATAGTCCTCTCTAATATTTCAAAACTGTGGTACATTTTTGGCCTTTTTGACCCTTTGGGAGCACCTTTTTAATGTAAACAAAGATGTATTGCTATTTTGAGAAAAATATCATTGCTCAACTCTGTGTAAAACAATATGCATTTGGAAGATTTATTTGTGAGGTTAATTTTGGTGGTAAAATATTAGTCGTACATCCCAGTCAAACTGATTGAATATTATGGACTGCCATGCTCAGGATAATTTTGTAAACAATGCAGGGTTTTACTGGGTCTTTGAGAAAGTGAAATAGTATGAGGATCTGCATGGTGCCAAGGCTCTAGGAAATCTGTTTATTTGCATCTTGAGTTTGCATCTGCCTAAGGAAGGGCTTAAGGCAGTATTAGGATGGGATGAGAATAACTAACATATAACGACTGGAATTGTCTGGGATGGGAAATGGAGTGGTTTTCCATTTCCTTAACATAAGAGATATTTTCAGCATTTCTTGAGAGATATGCCAAAATCACTGGCATGCGTCCCGTACCTGTTCAAACTATTTCTTTAGAGACATTGTTTGGGAAAACCATCACTTCTGTCGCATCTTCAGATTGCTAAATCTTAATCGGATAGAGCTGCCCTCCACAAATATTTATCCTTTCGTGACTCCTTGGTGAGTCTGCCACCTGGATTTTACTTTGCGACCAGTAAATCACTTGCAAAGTGTCTGTATTGTACTGTACATGTGTAGGACTAACAGTCTAAGTTGAACTGCCATTACAATTTTTAGCAGTAACCTTTTCCAGTCAAAGCTAGGGAAACTAGTTCAGTCAGTCGGGGGGTCTGTGGATTCGTCCAGTCCTAGAATGGTATTTAGCAACACACACTGTATATTGTCTACCAGCTAAATGCCCAAGTTCAGTTTAAAATGCAGGTCAAATACAATGAAAGTCCTTCCCTTTAGTTCCCTCTTACAACAGCTATGTGAGAAACACCATGGGATTATTTCATAACCTCAGTCCACAGAGGGACAATCATAGAGTGAGTCATGGCCTTGTATGCAAATTTAATAGACCCTAGTCAAAGACAAACTACTCACAGTCACCATCTGCAAAACATTTGTGTCCCAGTGGATAAACGCACTTTCCACTTCTCTCCCCTTTTCTGCTTGAAGGCAAGCACACAAGACTATGCCAGCAGCAAAAGCAGGTAAGGGGGAACATGTTAACAATTGCTCTTGTGTTTTTCATTCCCCATGACATTGGCCTGACAAGTTTAATAATAATAATAATACATTGAACTTAGCGCTAAATCAGAACAAGTGTAGCTGCTCTAGGCGCTTGACAAAAAATAAAATCGAAAAACAATTTCATTTTAATCAAACGAGCAAGCAAAGAAATGAGTCCTGAGATTACCCTTAAATGTGGAAAAATTAGTACATAAACGAATATGGTCGGGTTACTGGTTCCACAAGTAGGGAGCAGCATATGCAAAGCATCTGTAACCATATGATTTCAATTGAGGATTAGGAAGGGCTATTAAAGCCTTCTCAGAGGAACGAAGAAAAACGAGCTGGAGTATAAGAGACAGAAGCTGAGAGAAATAAAGCAAGTGAAATCCCTTTAAAGGTGGGGTTGTGTGACACCTTCTACTTTTCCTTTTAACAATACGTGTCGCGGAGGTTTGGATTTTTCGAAGTTCCTTTAAGGAAATATCAAGCAGACCATAAAGCAAAGAATTGTGAAAGTCGATCCTGGAAGTAACAAATGCATGAACTAACAATTCACAAAATTAATCATTAAGGTACTTTCGCAGAAGGCTAATGTTTCTCAACTGCCAATTGGCAGATCGACAGAAAGTATTAACATGTTTTTCCAAATTCAGGTTTTGATCAAAATTCGCCCCCAAGTTTCCTACAATTTTTAAAGCAAAGATAAGGTAATCACCGACAACAAGAGGAGGAAAATCAGGGATTTCAACCAAAAAATTTGATCGAAAGACAATAAATTCAGTCTTTATCACAATTAAGTTTCAACTGGTGAATTGTGACCCATTTGTTGAAATCCTGTAGACAGGCTTCCATTGCCTGAAAGGAAGCTTGAATGCTGTTTTTGTCAAATGACATGTTTAATTGGGTATCATCAGCAGAGTGGTGAAAATTAATACCATCATGACGATTAACATCACCTGCCCCAATACATTGAAAACAGAACAGGACCAAGAACTGAGCCCCGTGGCACTCCAGTATCTAAAGGCTTTTTGGAGGAAAGAATATTACAAATTTTAACTTGCTGCTGCGTGCCTGCGAGATAAGACTTAAACCAATCGTGACAGTACCCCCTATTCTGTACTCTAACGGCAGTGTGTTCAATAGACTATCATGACTCACCGTATCGAATGCCGAGGGCAATTCTAAAAGCACACGCAAAATAAATCTTCCCCTATCCATCTGAGATGCAATAAAACTGTGTATAGAAAGTAGGGCAGTCTCAGTACTGTGCCCGGTCTTGTACGAAGACTGATAAGGTTCAAGTAAGTTTTCACTCAATAGATGGTCCATTAATAAAGACGAAACAACTTTTCCAATAACTTTTGCAGTGAACCTCAAATTTGAAACAGGACGGTAATTTTGGAGGTTATCATTTTGGAGAGTACTCTTTTTTAAAATTGGAGTAACATGAGCAACCTTAAAAGTGTCAGGGAAACTTCCCACTGACATAGAGAAATTAACAATTTTTGTGATAATTGGAATTGGCTCAGATACACAAGCCTTGACCAGCCATGTTGGCAATGGATCTAACCTACAAGATTTTGATGGAGAGTTCTTGATAATCGTAAAGGTGTCATCATTAGAGATCATAGAAAATGAATCCATTGTAACACCAAAAGATAGTGTTGAATAATTAGATAAGGATAAGTGTAGGCATTGAACATCAAGTAAATTACAGATATCAACTATTTTTTGATGAAAATAATAGGAGAATCTCTGAGAAAGTTCAATGTCACAAGAGCATAATTGATGGTTTTTTCCTTCCAGAAATGTAGTCAACTGTTTGGAAAAATTCTCGTGGGGTAGCGGCACTCTCAATTTTGTAAGCATAATAGTTTCTTGCCAAACTTATCATCTTACAAACAACCTTGCATTGTTCAATAAATGAATCCCTTTGCACAGTCAAACCACTGTTGAGCCAATAACGTTCACATTGCCTTCTTACTCTTTTGGCACACACAATGTAAAAATTTTCTGCAGACGCCTATGAGTTATATCCTTGTTATTAAACTTCTATACAATTCCCCGTGACCAACCTTATAACAATTGATCTCCCTCTGAGTTCCTGGTAATCAAAAGAAATTTGATTTTTTTTTTTTTCATTTTCCAGTCCATCGTCAATTTTGCAATAATTCACACAGTTAAGTCAATGCAGTTTCTCATGCCCCCTTCTTAAAATTGGCCTTTTAAATTTACCTCCAAATTTCATCAAATCATGTCTCTGAAGTACTGAAATAAAACCATCACAAAATCCTAGATATTTAGTCTGCCATGAGTTCAACAATACCTATATTACAAGTATTAACTCTCTTCAGATATCTTCTTCATCAAAAACAAAACAGGTGTGTTTTAACAAACCAGTACCTGTTAATCGTAGCATACTGCACACAGTATATTTTATAGCCTGGTATCAATTGCTATACTTACCATGTCATACACCTTCACTTCTCCTGTAAATTTATTCTCCGTTACAATTCTGTCACCTTTGTCAGATATTCTGATTCCAAAAACACCAAATTCAACCTCAACAATAAGAAAACTGCAATTATTTTCACTTAAAAGAGAATAAAATACAATTTGCCGGTGTTTAAGGTTTTTATAAAAATACGCGTCACACCATAGTACAGCTGCTATACCTAACGTATTCATGTTCACTCCTACACTGCCTACATACCACGTTACACTATCTGTTGGTTTTGTCAATTCCGACAAAATTCTTCCATCTTTTCCTTCAAAAATCAGCGATTTGTCGATACTTCCTTCTTTACCGTCACCTACGCAGACAAATATTCTGTCAGCTATTACCGTCATATCGTAAGGGAAGTAGCCATCTTGAATTCCTTGTAAAATGATTGATTTGATTTCCTTTAAATCTATCACATCATAGACAGTTATTTTATTTGATTTCAAGAAACCGATAAATATTTCTGTTTCTCCGACAGACAGATATTGAATCTGACCAAATAAGTCGCCATGTTTTACTAATTTTATTTTACGAGATTTTATGACTCGATCCTGGATTAAATCAATTACTTCTAATTTATCACCAAGACCAGATAATATCGTGGTATCACTACACGGATAAAATGAAACAATTCGATGCCAATAATCCCATCCTACTGATTCATATTTGTCAAATTCCTTTGAATGAATTATTTTTGGTTTATTTCTAGAATCAGTATATCTGACATTACTGTATACGTCTATATGTGTTCGGTGTGTGTTCATGTTGCAGCCAGTTACAGCGATGTTTCCATTCAAACTGAGAGATAGATCCCAAAGTCGCCAGCCATCTTGTTTCGTGAATCTACTGTGTTGAATGCAATAGCGGCTGTGTAGACAAACCGAAAAGGGAAATTTAATGCAATGCATGACTATATGTATCCACGAAGAATGTCAGATAGATTATAGAAATACGATCATTTACGCAGACTTTGAAAAGACGAGTTTAGGGAAAATATTAATGGAGGGTTAATGAATATATGGAAGTTGTTAGTGATGTGTATACGCAGGGAAATCTAGGAGTGAGTACATGAAGACAATAGAGAGGGAATGGTCAAGCTCTATTGGGGGAGTATTTTGAGGGGTTTTACTTTTTATTTCTTGTAACTACCACCAGTTTTTCAGTTTTTGTTATTTTTTTATTGAAAAAAAATAAAATTTAAGTCAAACGAAACGGTAGAAATAAGCCAAGGCGGTGTGGATAGAAAAGGGACATTTATAAAGCCCAGGGGTTATTAATCAGTCCGTGGAAGCAATTTTTGTTTTGGTTGTGTCGCCCTTATTGGCTTTCTTTTTAACTATTACTGTATGCTTTGGATGACTCTTTTGACCTTTTTGAGTTTTTGACTGAAGACAGAAGAAAGACAACATGACACTTCTTTGAAGTTATTACATACAGAATTTTATTCCCCATTCACCTTCAAATTTATTCTTCATAACTATGTAAACTAAAGCCAAGACTTAAATATTAATTACTAGGCTCAATAAAGTTCCACATGATTGATTAACGATTTATGTAAACCATAGCTGATCCTGCTTAGCTTTTTAAGGCTGTCTGCGACCACGCTGTACTCGACTTTACAGGTTTGTCAGTTTTCACTGAATATTGCCAATCTAGTCCAGCAAAATCCAGTACATATCAATTCTTAGGTCACATGGTTGACACTATCTGAGATGACAGTTAAAAGAATCAAACCATGAGTAAATACCAGTCCATATCCACACCAGGTCTTTGGTACTGGTGCTTCATAAAAATAGTTAAAACCTAGGAGCTATTATTTAATATTACAGCTCCCTGTTTAAAACTCACAATTCAACACCTAAATTGCCTGTAGCCTGGAAAATGCTGCTAAATTAATTCTGGTCAGTATGTTAGTACATGCTTATCTCCCAACAATTCAAAATGAGGGTGGGAGCTGTTAAACTTGATTTTACTTTCCAGGAAGATTTGCTTCAGTTATTTGCTGAAAATTTCTGAAGTTTATAGGGGGTATACTCAGAAGAGTGTCGTACTAACTGGTACAAGGTTCTTGACCAAGATAGGCTAGATAGGCGTACAACTAGGAGGGTAAAGTCTAATGTGAGCGCATTTTTACCCATCTTCAAATGGTAAAAGGAATGTAAGTTTTGTTAATGTAAGTAACATCTTTACAAAATTTAATTTTCTCAAAAGGCCATTTTTAAGCTAGATATAGTGAATCTTATTGTATTCATTACTTCTTTTTTCAATAAAAGAAGGTTTCTAAAGCTGAAAGTACCTGAAACATAGTATTCATGTCCAAAAACAAATTCAAACAAAGCAACATTATTTCAGTCTGTGATACAGGTCTTAACATATCAGGTTCCGGAAGACAATGACTTGCTCACAAAGGGTCATACCTGTCACATTCTCATAAGGTTACCAAATTTTCAAGGGTATGTAGATACAAAATGGTGCAATATTTAAAGCAAAATTAGAAAAAAACCTGTCAAAGTCCACCGAGTCAGCACCACAAACCAGTAAAAAAAGACATCTGGGTGAATCAAGACGTCTGTAGTAATTCTAAGTTTTAGTAACATGTTTTTGAGGGGGGGGGGTAGGGCATGACGCTACACCTGAAAAAATGGGGACTCACCACTAAGTGGCCGTCGTTTGTCTATTATTTGATAGCAAATCATCCAGCAAGGTCCCTCAGCCCTTGTAAATTTCTCCTAAAATATGGGCTAAAGTGAACTTGGATTAATACCAAACAGCTTCCCTTTAAAAAGCAGGAGTGTGTTTTGGGAAGGGACAGAAAGCCTCTGAACTTCTGTGGATTTTGACGAATTTCAAATTTTGGCTTCCTGTAGGCCTTTAAAGCACTTTTGTATTAATAAAATCTAGACAATAAATAAAGAAGTATGCATTTGAAGTTTGTGTGCCGAAGTGGTGCTTATTTTAGGTACATTTTACACAACTTAACCGCATACATGATTACAATATAATTTTGACACAATAAAGGGACATTATTTATCTCTTTTTCACAAATTACCTCAATGGAATTTTGATGATTGAAATTAGCAAACAGAGATTACCTACACTTTAAACTGAATAATTTACCAGGCAGCATAAATAACTTTTGAATAATTTTATTCATTCAAACCACAAAACACTCTATAAAATTGGTAGTCAGTAAGTCTTCTAATCGTACGCTGTATCTTTGTAGAACAAATACAAACATTGATGTATTTGACCTGCATTAGTGATCCTGTCAACCAATCTATATGTAAACCATCGTCACTGGTGTCCAGCATCAACCGAGTGATAACCCAGCGAAGCTTCCAAGTTTGGACCAAGTATACAACAAAGACCCTCCTTGGTTGCTAATGTCAGTCCATACTTCTGGCTAGAGATAGTGGATACACTTCTACAGTCTCATCTTCTGAAGTAATTCTGCAAACAGAACATAGAACAAATCTTAAATTAACTACATGCATAGAATAACATTGTCTGCACGGATAATCAAATGTAAACATGTAAAAGTGTTGGTTACTTAAGGTATTTTCCCAGATTTTATTTTTTTTTTACTTCCCCTAACTTCTGAAAGTAACAATCCACATGATAAATAACAGGGGGCATTGTCATTTATAATTAAAGTTACCTCATTTCCCATCAGCAAATGAATAAATATTCAACCTCATACTTCATCATAATGGCAAGGGCTGCACTAACATAGTCACCAACAGTACGTGTTACACACTATGCTTTTATTTGCAGGGACATGACTGGTTGAAGGGGCCATTCCATTTTTTCTGTCACCATCACATGGAATGTCAAACTATTAATAAATTCTGGCCTATTTACTGAAAAAAATACCAAACAAAAACTGCTAAACTATTACAAACAATAATTGCTACATTGTCCCCAAATAACTATTGACTGTTGAGAGATTCATACCAACTTTGCTAGTTCTGTCAAATTATCCTCTCCCTTAGAAATCAGATTAAATACAGTATGGCCCCATCATAAATGTCCTTGCCCAGACTAAACTGTAGCAATATGTACATAATGCGTTGGGCACAGGCCTATCTGATAAAGAACTTGCAATTGGAACTTTTGCTTTAATAAAATAGAACACATTCAAAATACAGGACAAAAGTAATAACCACGTAAAATACAGACTGTGTTTGCACAAATTAGAATTGCATGTAAAAGTAATTACTCCTCGTTCATATTTTTCTTTGAGATAATGAGGTAGTTTACAATGTGAAGGAGTTTTTCGAACATTTTTTCTTCTTTCTTCAGGAAAATAGAAAAAGACAATCCCACTTTTAATTTTATTCATTGATTTTTCCCTTTGAGTTGGGGTGGGGGCGTTCGGGGAGTGTTGGGGTGGGAGGGAGAATTTGAATTCTACTACAGGAATGTACACACAAGTGAAATATTTTAAGGTCCTAGTTCCCTAGTCTCTTTCAAAATGAATTGATTTAATAGCTTTCAAACATATGGAATAAAACAAATTTGACAAATTTTGACAACTATGAAACGATTTTATATCAAAGGAAGTTTAGTTTTGCAAGAGCACCTCTTGACCTGTTATAAAAATTCCTCGCAATGTGTCACTCTCTTAACGATAAGAAGGAGCCTTTCCTTTAACAGTTAGAGAATGTTGACATTCACAACACTGTTGGGATTAAAAGCAAAAAACAAACAAAGGGAACACTCCAAAAATTTCCAAACGTAGTACCCTTTCACCGCCAATCCACTTGAAAAACTAAAGTACTCTTTCATGACAACTCTCAGGTAAGGGTGACAAATAAAGAATTTCAAAGACATCGACATTCCTATTCATATCACCTTCAGTTCCTCGGCTTTTTATCTGCTTTTAAAACACAGCTACGGGTAGAAAAAATGTTGGTCAAAAGTGTTAGCAATTCTATTAGAAGATACTGTACATCTTTTCAACTTAAAAAAATGAAATCATGTTAAGTTTGCCTTTCTAAAGGAAGAGGTTCGTAGCCGGGGTGCAGAACTGCAATGAATCCCATAGCAATTGGCATTCCAACTTCTCCCGATCCCACCTTATCATTGTTTTTTTTTTCAATACCTGGTGGCCTTACTTAAATTTGACATTAGATGTCTACCCTTTTGCCTATCAAGTGCAAAATTCTTTGAAATAGTTTTATGATGAATTATCTAAAAGTGTGAAAGATTTCATAAAACTAAGCAATGCGGGGTATTCGAATTTAAAATACGGGGCAGAAGCACACAGTGCTCATTGTACAAAATTTCTCATCAATGAAAACTAATGGGATACAATTAGACAAGACAGTCTTTTCTCACCCCATTACAATTTTTGTGGAATATTCTACAAAACTTTTTTACCAGTTTAAATGCAATATTTTAATTTTTGTGATGCAATAAGGCTTTACAGTTTATTTACTGAGGAGTCATACATCATCATCACCAGAATGGTTGGTATATTGTAGAAGACTCATTGGGCACAGAAACAACGGAAAGATTGAGAGAGGGTTAACAACGTGACACACGACACCCGAATGTTTGCAACTTCTGTGCCTCAACTTCCCCATCACACAGTGTATTCCAATAAAATATAGCAGAGGGGGAAAAGAGTGCTTATACTGGGAGTCTCTACTGATAATATCTTTGGAAGCTTTGCTATTATTATTTGCCTGATTTCCAAAATATTATTAAAAACAGAGTCTGGAAAACGAGTTGGTTTAATCCGCCGTCTAGTTGACAGTGCAGTTAGAAATTTGTTGGGTTTCCAAGTTTCAAGTTTATTTTTCACCTCAAATTGCTAGAAAATAACATTTCTGCACAAATAACACATGTAAAGATAAATACCATCATTGAAGATGAAAGGAGCCATAGGGAAGCAGAGATCCTTTAACTAACTCTGGTCCTCTCAAGCAAGCAGAAAAAACATATACGTGGCAAAAACATAAGAACATAAGACAAAAAGTAAGCAAAAAAGATAAGAAAAAAATTAGGGGGACCGGAAAACATTTAACATATAAAAATAGTTTATATTTAACCATAAATACTAGGAGTGTCGAAAAGAAACTGTTTGTACTTCAGTTTAAAAGAATTTAGGGAAGTGCAATGTCGAATGTGATCTGGAAGGGAGTTCCACAGAATAGCTCCCGAGTGTCTAATCTGGGATTTGGCGAGAGACGTTCTAGGGTAGGGAATAGTAAGCAGATGCCTTTTCTTGGTATTATAATCATGGTAATGCCTATTTTGAACATAAAAGTTACTGTTGTGAAGTGTTGAGAGCTCCAATTATTCAAGTAGGTGGATTATGTCGCCTTCCTCTCTGGACTTCTAGTCACTACTAATTTTAATTTTGCTGCTTTACGTTGTACTCGTTCGAGACGCTCAATGTATTTTTGTTAACTTGGTTCCCATATAGCAGCTGGGTACTCAAGATTGCTGCAATCCATAGAGACGTAACCAAATTTCTTTCAGTCTAAAGGACAACACTTAAAGTTTCTTTTTAGAAGTTCCAGCATAAAACTAGCTTTGGAAATAATGTTATTAAATTGAGTGGTCCCTTTAATGTCCTCAGAATTAATGATTACTAGTTAAGGGGTGCTCCAACTTGTTGGAGCATATTATCACTTATAGAGTAGAAGAAAGATGATTTTGATTTACTACTCAAGCGGTTACATCATGTTCGATTTATATTTTGCCCGCATAAACAAAATGTGGAACCAGAATGCAAAAATGCATTGAGGTTTCGATGATACATATATGCTCTTTTCAATAAAATGCTACATTTGTTGTAACAACTGGTGAACCAAAGTGACCTTTGACTCAACCTGTCAGTAACTGGTTTTTCTTTTAACCAAAACACTTTTATATTCAAAAAGCTAAATTTCTACTGTGCCTTAAGATATTCTGCAAACAAGGTTTACAGAGTTTGATACCAGGTGATACCAGATGGCCATTGACCTCCACCAAAAACAACAGGTACAGTACTTTCAACTCACCATAACTCATACACAAACTAATTGTGAAATACATCCATGTTTCGTACCTTGAGCTGTCCTATACAGGTATTCGGCGGTTGACCCCCTTTGACCCCAAATGACCTTTGACCTCCACCAAAATCAATAGGGTTCTTCCTTACATCATAACGCATCAACATATCAAGTTTAAAATCAATCCAAGCTTCCTACCTTGAGATATTGTGTTAAAAAAAATTTCAGGATTTGTCCCCTTCTGACCTTTGACCTCCACCAAAATAAATAGGGTTCTTCTTTACATCATAACGCATCAACATATCAAGTTTGAAATGAATCCAAGTTTTTTACCTTGAGATATAGTGTAAAGAAGGATTTTGGGGTTTTACCCCATGTGACCCCAAATGACCTTTCACTCCCACGAAAATACAACGTGTTCTTTCTCACATCTAAACGCATCAACATTTCAAGTTTGAAATGAATCCAAGTTTCCTACCTTGCGATATAGTGTAGACAAGGATTTCGGGGTTTGACCCCCTGTGACCCCAAATGACCTTTGACCTCCACCAAAATCGATAGGTTTCTTTCTTACATCATAACGCATCAACGTATCAAGTTTGAAGTTAATCCAAGTTTCCTATCTTGAGATATCGTGTAAACAAGGATTTCGGGGTTTGACCCCCTGTGACCCCAAATGACCTTTGACCTCCACGAAAATCAATACGGTTCTTTCTCTTAGTATGGCGTATCAGTGTACTAAGTTTGAGAATTGTCAGACCTTTCCTTCTCAAGATATCGTGTAAACAAGCAAAGTGTCACAAACACACACATACACACACATACGCACATACACACATACATACACACACACACGCCATCATGAACGCATAGGTTTCTCTTTTCATCGAAACCAAAAATGTCGAAAAATCTACATGCACAGCAAATTCTACATGCACCAAACAATCTGAAAATTTAAAAATAAACACATTTGCTTTAGGCCTAGGAAGGGTCTAAAAGCCCATTGCATTTTTTCTATTTTTCTTGAAAACCAAATTTGCAGGTTTTACTGATCTCTTTTTCTTACGTGGCATGCTCCACCAGCCCTAGATGTTCTTTCCTATATTTTCCTACATTGGAGAGTATACTTACTTTACACTGGGCATTTATATTGCCTCCTGCTTAATTCTTATCACCGGTACTTAGAAAAGACTGAAAGCAAAACTGATCTCTAACGGTCGCGACCGCAAACAATGTCAATAGGCCTTAAGTGTGTGTGTTTTTGTTCGCTTCAAGGGAAAACTTTTCCCAATACCTCAATGTGTGAAAGGATCGTGGGAGCCAGGGTTAGTGCCAGCTCAAAAATACTAGGGGTAATACCCCCCCCCCCCTTGTCTAAAATTTTGAGAGGATCTGAGAACCTGGAGGGGGGGGGGAGGACTTAAGCAAAGTCAAATATTAGGAAAAATTGACCATGCCTTCAAGGGCACAAACCAAAAAGGTTGTAACCCATCCATTCCCTCACCCCTCCCCACCTCTTGTTCAATTCAAAAGTTAGCCAGTTTACTAGCTAATCTTACAACCAGATCTTGTCTACCAGCACTGATTCTTAAGGAATATTCAAGTTTTCTGCGTAGACTGTTTTTGCAGAGCTTCTCGAAGAATCATTGGGCAGACACAAGGCATCAAGAGAACTTTACTCAAATAAGCCTAGGCTATATACTGTGCTTGAGATCCCAAGCTGGGAGTTTCCATCAACTATCTCCAAACAGGCATAATCCTTTATAAGCTACAGCTTAAAAATTTACACAATCTTCAAGTTATTCAACTCTTTTTTAAGACCGATTATAAGGTTTCGCCAGGTTAACGTGCATCTAAAATTCTGACATTCTGGTCCAAAATGTCCAAGTCCACATCCATTCAAATTTCAATGACCCTGTGGTACACACCAAATGTGTAAGGCTGCAGTCTTAGAACGGTCACGTCGTGAAATTTACAGAGGTTCAAAATTATGTAGATATTGGCAGTTATTATTTAAAACAAGTGTGATACATGTGTAAAATACTTTAACTAGCCTTTACCAACATTTTTCAAACTTTTACTTCGCTACTTTTGACGTACGATACTTAAATCTTCAGAGCTGCTGGCACCAGCTCAAACACCATCCTAACGCATTTTTATATAAATATATGGACAGCCTAGTGGGTAACGTTAAAAGTCTCCTTGAAAGCAGCTACATTCAAACTGAACACAGAGTTTATGTTGTATCACCGGTTTCAAGCTCTCTCAGCACAACATTTTCATTTCATTTCATTTATTTTGTCCAAACAAAGTTCTACTGTTTAAACTACTCAATGCATGTAAGAAGTGTTCACGTGATTTTCGTACGGAACCTAACGTACGTCCATTTCTACGACAGTGCATTACTGCACTGACTTAGTGTGTGCAATATGTGAGCTTGACTATTCTGAACATTCTGTACATTCTGTTAGTCGAATGGCTTAGCGAAAATTTTTAGCAATAACGTTACTGCTGGACGAAACTATCCATTACAATAATTCTAGCTCAGGTTCAGTTAATTCTCAGACAGGTGGGCATTCCTGTGTTTTTTCTTTACGACATATATAAAAAATACTACTACATTCCACTGCACAGGCGTAAGGTAATAACAAGGTCGTCTTGAATGCCTGCGCAGTCAAGCCTCGCTGTAAGCGTTAATGAGGCTTGTGACGTCATCCTCTAAAATGGAAACTCCGCCCACAAGAGAAAATCATGAGTTTCGCAGAATAGGTACCAAACATGCTTAGGGAATTTCAAGCTTCTGAAAATGCATAAAAAGGTGTTCCTTGTTGTTGTATCCTTGGTCATTTGAAATCTTAAAGTCTTTTCTTTACTAAAAATATCGTAAAGTATTGTTTCTTCCGCAATTTATCAGAGAAATTTTCCATCAAAAACAGATCAACTTTTGATGGGTTTTTTTGACTGGCCTCAAATTTTGCAAATACCTGACCTTATTCAGGATCATTGGGGTGTAAAACTTCCAAAATCGAGTGTTTGAGACATAAAGCTAACTACTGATACCTATTACACTACAAGCAAAACAACAAAATAGTCGCAATGAACGTTTCTGCAAGTTGGAATTTTGCACTTTTTGGCCACGTATAGCATCGCACAAGGCGGTAACGTTATGGTTAACGTATGGTAAACTTTTTCCATTGTCCTTTGATTCTAGGCTGCTAACTAGGATACTATTTTAGACATTATGCCAAGTAATAAAGTGAATTTTAATACGACTAACATATTGTAGGCCCTTTTACGGTTTTCAACAAATAACATTAAAATTTTACAGCCAGGCCTAGTCTATACAAGGCCTTGGCCTATGCATGCTAAAACTACACACTGTTGTACATAGTGAATGTATGAATGTGTACTGATGATCTGTGACCATCATATAGATACTACTTTACTAGGGCTTGCTTGCTGTATGAGTGAGTTTCCATTCCAGAAAAAAACCTGTAAAAATTTTAAGAGGCCAGTAGCACAAAATTATTGTGTCATATGCACCTTGTGAGTTGAATCGTAGCAATGTACAGTACCAACGATGAAGATAAAGAACCAAAATAAGCAAATTAGTGTTACACTTACAGCTATTGCAGGCTATATGAAACAATTGATATATAGCCATTTATTTACACATACACTTTACCAGCCTGTCGGTTCTTTCATATGGTTTTACAAGACAAAGTCAAGAATTTTCAAAAGGGAAATAACTTGAGGAATATACTTAGATTATATGGAATGCGCACCTATAGGAGCTCCATCAGTTTCAGGATTTTTTTATTTATTATTTTGCCTGGGCCTTTGTTCTCAGTTTTCTTACCATATTTTTGTACTGTTGTGCTGAATCATATTTCTACACAAATAACATAACAGGTTGAAGGGCAAAGGAGGGCCAAGGCCCCATAAGATGTCCTGAAGTCCAAGCCCAAATCAAACGTCAAACCACCAAAGCTTGAAAACAGCCCCAAACAATCAGATTCTACCACAGCCATGGAAAAACCTGTCAAAGTTAACCTTAAAGCAGTGAACTGAGGGGGAGTTAACTACCTAATCTGGTAGAAAATTCCACTCGTTGACAACTCTATGGGAGAAACTAAACTTCCTAATGTAAAGCCTTGCAAAAGGCTTTTCAAGCTTTTTACAATGCCCACGCACCCGAGAATTACTTTGAACCCTTAAGTAACTACAAGTCAGAAGGGGATTCCTTTCACAAAGGAACTTGTAAACCTGGAGCATGTCTCCCCTAATCCTTTCAGCTCCAAAGTGGTAAACCCAAGATGTTTAAGCCTGGCATTATAAGGCCTGCTCTAGGAGAAACTTGTCCTTTTCATAGAAGGGACTCCAAGCCTGATCTGCATAGTCAAGATGGGGTCTTACCAACTACTTATACAAATTAAGTACAATATCCTTACTAAAATTGATGAAATTCCTGTTGATCAATCCAAGCACTCTATTAGCCTTTACAGCAGTGACTGCGCACTGTCTTCATGACTTTAAATCCCCAGCAATTACAACACCCAGATCTTTCTCAAAGGTGACATTACTTAAAACACAACCATTCATGTTATAATCATAGCTAAAACTTTTGGGACCAAAACGAAGGACCTTACACTTTTCTGCATTAAAAGACATTTGTCAGGTCTGAAACCAAGAAAACAACCTATCCAGATCTTTCTGCAGCAGTAAGGCATCATCCAAAATGCTAATCTTCCGATAAAGCTTAGTACCATCTGCAAACTTACTTATACGAGATGTAAGAGAACTATCAATATCATTGATGAAAACTTAAAGAGGGTGTGGGGCCTCTCAAAGGTCACGATAATACTTTGGTTAGTGACCATCAGGATATGGCTAACTTGTTAACTGGTTGGCTATTTTGTATCTGTTTTTACTGAGGAATCATCTTTGTTGAGGACTTTTAAGGGTTCTGGTACCAATGAATTAATTGTGCCTTAGTTCTCAGCCTGTTCCTGTTGAAATGTAATTGCTAGTTATAGCCTACACCTAGTAGTGCTCTAGGCCCATTTGGGGGTAAAAGGAGAAGGCAACCCTAGCTTTTTCTGCCTACAGACTACCATTTTATGGTATGCTCTTTCCAAAAGAAACACAAGAAGTTTTTGAAGTATTCATTTCAACCATTAAAATTGATTTTTAAGAAGCTACTGGTCCGCGCCATCGTTTTTTGAAATTCACCAGTTCCCGGATGTACAATGACGAAAGCGAGCCACATATCATTTTTCAACAGAAAAGTCACCAACCCACATAAACTATCTATAATTGCACATATAATGCATAACACATCTTCGGAATTCCCCTTAAAAAAGGAGATACAATTCCTAATGTTTGAATAAAATTATTTTCATCATACAATAATAAAGTAAAATGAAAAACAGGTTCTCAACAAGAGCATGAAAAAATAGTTTACGCAATTGGCAACACCATCGCACCGATATCTGTCACCATACACTTTACCTGTAACCCTTACAGTTCGGGTAACCCTGATGAAAGGAAATAACTGTATGTAGAGCACTGCAAACATGTTCTCATTGCAGGGTGACCTTGACTAATACACAGTAAACTGTTGTGCAGTGTCCAGTGTGAAAACGCTGTGCACGGAATTTAACGTTACAACTTACGAGCAGGATGTACTCGAACTCTTTGTCGTACACTCTCCCGCTAAACATGGAATATAGGACGGGAACGTTTGTATAGAAAGATTGAATCAAACAGTATGTTTGGTAGCCTGAGTATTCAGAGAATAAAGAAAGAAAACAGGACAGGGTGGTAGTCGGCGGGATCTCTTATGAAGGTTCTAGCATGCGGCTAGTACGCTTAGCACCTGTACCAGTTTTGACACTAATCGGTAACCAGTATGATCTTGTCTGTTTTCTACGCAAATAGCGAGTGAGCTAACAGTGTCTTGGGAAGTGCTTTTGAGAAGATACCAGAAAGTTCCTATGCGGATTTTTTAACTGCCGATATTTGTTTAGTTGAGGCAAAGAAGAGAAGACTGAGTAAACATAACGACAAGGTAGGCAGTTTGCAATTCTTACGGTAGCGAAATAGCAAGCGCCATCTTCATTAGGCCTAGTGAGGTCCTAACAATCTTTTGAGATTGCCAAAGCTGTCGGCAATGCTATCTAGTTCTCTTAGACATATTTTCTTGGCTAGGGTGGGTATACACAGACTTTATTGCCCCAGGGAAGGCTCAGACCCTTTTTTATACATCCCTTCAGTTGGTGGAATAGTGTACACGCCATGTGCAACGAATGGGAAATCGTATAACTTACGATGTGGCTCATTTACGTCATATTAAAGCGACCACCTTTTTGAAAACCAGAAAATGGCTACGAACATCATGGGGATTCATTAGGGAAGAAAAATAATTGAAAAATTCATAAAAATTTGGAACTATGCTGATTCGATTAGCTTTTTCAGAAAATGTGTTAGAATTGTGGTCTCTACCAGCTGATATGTGTTAAATCCGTTGGTTGCCTTCTCCTTTAAGGTCAAGATTAGAGCTTGCATTGCTGTATACCCTTTTCTTTTATAATGGCACAAATGGGATTCTGAGTCAGTGTACTAGCCCAGTACAGGACAATTTTTCTCTACACAAGCAAAATGCCAATTTACTGACTTAAGAATTTTGGTTGTGCACTTGTGTCCTGTATCATCAGCTGTTAATTCTGATGGATGAAATCTCATACGTTTTTCTGAGACTGCCTTCTCATTTTAAGTATAAACTGTTGTCGTTTTACACAACTAACTGAGCAGAGTAGAGATGAATAATGTAGCAATTGCCTCATAGTAATGGCATATTACAGTCAAAGTTTTTGTCACTAACTTGAATTAACTTGATGGCCTGTTGTTACGTAGGACTCTCAGTTGATATGCTTCATTTTCGCGCAACTAATGCAAACACCGCAGTACTCGAAATTGGGCCTTTTACGTACGGTGCAAGGCAGTGTCAATACCTGCCCTAAACTTTGCGATTACGTGACCGTATTCAGATAAATATTTCATAGTAATGTTAGATTTTTGGGGTGGATAAGGAAATTTCTGATGTACCCTCTCTCTGGCATACCGTGCCAAAGAACTCGTTTTCGAGAAAAAAACCAGAGTTTCCGAACAGAGTGAAAACTGTTTTTACGAGTTCAAAAAACCGTCTCAAATCCATTGCTTTGTGTATTAAATACTTCAGAAATGTTGCGAAACTATCGGAAAATGTGTTCTCGATTAATTTTAATGATGATTTTGTAAGATTATGTGTTTTTCATGTCGAAATTTGGATTTGAAAACAGTTAGTTTTTGCTGATGATATATGAAAAGGCTGTGACGTCATGCATACTCAAATTAGAAAAGAAGCGACTTTTGGTGGCTGTGAGGACTGGCTGTGTGGTGAAATTTTATAAGGATGGAACGGGCGATCGCCCGGTCAGACCTCTGATATTCCAAGCGTCACAAAACTGTAATGCAACTTTTGCATGGAGTTCCCTGTCGACCTGTCTATCGACTTTATCCATGGAACCCACGTGATGGGTGTCACAAAATCCCTCAGAAAAGCTCCCTCGGCACAACTGACATACCCCAGGTTCAGTTTCACCTGCATAAACCTAAACAACAGACAACGTCAAAAAGTACAAACTCGTTCGTTTTAAATGTACTGAAAAAAATAATTTATTGATTTTAGAAAGATAAATGAAATTAACCATGGTCTGTTTTACAGACAAACTACTCCCTTTTTTCTCTGGGATAAGCAAATCGCAAAAAGTCTTTTTCCACCATATAGAAATTAACTAGGACAAACAATTTTATTTCCAATAACTAATTAAATCACTTCAGTAAACACCCTTCCCGTGTAGCCAGATAGTATGTGCAAGACCTTATTTTTGCAGCACATCAGAATTTAATCCCCCAAAACACAAAAGAGTTCAGTACGATTAGGCACACGATTAACAACACTTTACGTGGTTTGACGCTGAATAGAATAACCAGAAGAGTCCAAATCCAGCAGAGTCACGAGTCGTCAACAGGCAGGGGTTCGGACAGCACGTGGCTTGGACTCGAAAATAGAACGTAGACAGTAGCGATGCCGTCAAATGCTAGGCTAAGCCCTATAGAATCGATCGGCGATTCCAGTCATTCCCCCAAATCCTGTATATGGACAAATAAATCCATACACCTGATGTAAAAAGTGCATAATAAAAGGTTTCTTCTCCTCCCCCTATTCTCTTATTCCCATTGATCCAAATTATACCTCCAGGCATTATATCCTTAACCGGGGTACCGCCCTGACAAATATACGAGTAGTAACTATTTCCAACCTTTTAAATCACCATTTAACACATTGAGACATTCCAAATTTTCGTAACTGATGTCAGATTCATTATACAATACTCCCCTTTAATTAACAAATTAGACCTATCATTCTCAAAATTTAAAAAGTACGTTAGGGATTAAAAATTACGGCTAACCATCTTTGATGGGGGCACACAGCACGGATAGTTACACACAGGTAATAGGTTTGGTGACCAGTCCGAGGCTTCGCTCCAACAGCTAAACGTCCGTAAAGGACATAAACATCACACAAAAATGCACCCCTTTATACAGGTCTCCTGCCAGTAGCACCACAGCATACGTTCACAGGGAACAAGGCGATTGCAAAAATGTGCCGAGTTTAATTCTAACAGTACGTCTTTAGCAACGACTGGTCTACCCCGTCTCGAACAGAGAAAACGAACTTCAAAAAGACGAAATTTTGGCTGCACCTTAAAGTAAAAACCGAAATAAAAATTAACCTTGCTCTCTCAGAGCTAAAACGTAAGTAGTCTATCATCTCAGATTCCGAAACCTTCAGACCTTTCCCACCAAGAGACTTTTGGCCCCCTGCCAACGATTTTGTCTTTACAGGTGACAACGCAACGGGAGTTTGAGTTTTCCTTTTATCTTCAATTGGCACTGAGAACAGATGTGCGCGGTGATGTAATTGAAAACTTTTTGCAGACCGAGTTTTACTTCTTTGTCCGCGTGACAATGGGCTTCGATTTTCAAAGATGGCGGCCAAAATCCAAGATGGCCTCCAGAAAACAGGAAATGTCATATATCAGCCTGCAAAAATCGGAGATGAACAATTGAGGGGGCAATGTAGGTGTTTTCGGGGTCATTGAAATAGTTACTGGCCGTGGCATGTTGCTCGGAGAACCCAACTCCAAGATGGCGGCCAGAATCCAAGATTGCCGCATGCTAAAAAGTAAAGCTTTATATATATATTCATTCCATTTATCGATTTTGACAATCAAATCTTCCGTCCTCAAACGTGTTCATGAAACTGGGCTAGCTCCCTGACTGTAGTTGGCGTGTAGCCACGGGGGAGGGGGGATTTTGGGGCAATGCCTCACCAGGGGAAGGAGGGCATTTCGGAGAAATATTCCACCCAAAAATATTTCTGCTCCGTCCACCAGATGAAAACTGAAACTAGTAAACCTGATATTTGAAGAAAATTTTATGCCCCGCCCCAATCCAAACGACTGCTCCCCAACCACAACACTTACCTTCCCACCCACCCCCTTGATGTAAAGTTGGTTAAGGGGCCCAGACTATAGGCCTATTTTGTGGCTGATGTTCTAAATGTACATGTTAGCATTGTCTCAACGAGCCTTTTCTAGAGGTAGGGGACTTTAAGGTGTGATCGATCGTTGATGAACACAGTTGCAAACCCGTAACACTAATGACAGTAACTAGTAAGACTAATCATCGTATTCCAGCTCTGTTAATAGGGTAAACCAACCCGCTGTGAATACCAACCCGATTTGGGCGATTGTGGACCCTACATAAACATAACTTCAATTCTGAGAACATCACACTCTAAGTGATAGCAGAGCCAACGTTTCTTGACGATTATTCATTGAACCTATGTGGAGCTTTTTCGATATAAGGGTTTGTATGTCACTAAGCTGAATATAGTTCTGATGTAATTTTATGAGTTAAATAATTTTAGGATACTGCGTGTCTATTCAGGATAATTACTGTAAACAGCTTCATGTCGATGTTGTTGTTGTCTACTGTAGGTTCCTAGTTTCGTGAAAATAATGTTCCTTGCGGAAACGTGGTGAAAATTTTCGCACGTCGGCTAGCAGTAACAGCCGCAATTACAAATATCAGTGATCGTCTATCTTTACCTTCCACTGAACGCGCATACGTACGGACGTACGCAAAGATTAAAGGGCGCAATATGAACGATCGGTAATGGATGCAGTAGCAAACGTACAAGCTCACTGGGAGCAGTGATCTATGCGCTCTGCAAGCAGTGCAATATCATTCAGATGAATTCTGAGTTTCATATGTATGAGAAAACGCACTCCACAAAAAGTAAAAGAAAATTAAGTTATTTTGTTTGGAAGGATCACACAACAGTGGGAACAGCAAATGATGGGAGTAGCTTGAGTCGGTCCGTACTTTGAATTGGTAACTGCATACAAAACGTATGACCTAAACACTACTTACGATGTACGTACGTTTCAGTATGCTACCCCACAACAAGAATTTTAAATACTCGTAAGTATAGTTACGAGTAGACGTGCGAATAAGCAAACGCCGTATTTTTCGCTTGGCGGCCAGTCGACGTGCGAATAAGCACCACCTAACGGTCAATATATGAGATCTAGCACTATTACACGGCAACCAACACTGGGTTACACGAAGTGCTTACACGGGTATGCCTATCTAAAAACACGATCCCGGGACCCGATCCTTTCATTCACCGAATTCCCATATTTCAGCTGTCTGCCCGCCCGGACATGGGGAAATGCTGGCTTCGGGTGAGACAATAATAATACCCGGACCTGATCGGTTTGTCAGGGACGGACATTTTCCCTTTTTCGATAAAGTGAAGGGCTGCCAAAATTATTTGTTCTGTTTTTATTTCATTCATGGGTGTTATATGGAAGAACACTACAATCTATCACAAACTATCATAGAAATTTTCCCGCACCAACATGTAACCAAAAATAGAAACATCAAAACCGTCGCGTCATGGACGGACTTGATAAATTCACACGATTCCACATTTTGGTATTAATTTTAAATTTCTATCTAAACTTGTGTCAGTTCAAAATTAATTCCTGATGGTAACTGGAGCTACGTATCTCCCCTTAATCATCAGCTGTGGCTGACTCTCCAACAGTGTTCACTCATGGGTATTAGGGAGGAAAGGCACGCAAATTGTGGCGTCATGAATGGACGTCATGGACGGACAGCAAAGTCAACATAGAGGTCGATGTAAATTAAAAATCATGAAATGTGATCAAATGGAAGACAACTACTTACTACATTGTATTCATGAAATTAGTTTTAAAAATTCAATTTAATCTTAGATTTACATGTGCTAAAACAAAATTTGTTATGGACGGACACCTTTTTGTCATGGACGGACACAGTCAAAAAGTGATAAAGGGAAATAGGAATTAAATGGCGGATTACATTTACGGAACATTTCAGCTATTGTAAACATTAAAGTTGGAACTACCATAACCCTTCAATAAATTTACTTACCAACAACATATGAATTTAGTTAATATGGCTTCTCAACTGGGGTCCAAGTGCACCAGCTCAGGTGAATTCGAAATGCTCGGGGGTGAAATTTGAAAAATTGGGGAATTGGGGGTGAATTATACACAAAGGGTGGAATTTTGTGAATAGGGAAAAGTTTGCATGAATTGAGTTTTCATACTCAGAATTGAAAATTCATAGCTTGATCTGACCGGTAGCCATCATTCAGAATATAGCGGGTATAACTGTATATAGTTGATGTTTAGAGAGATATTCTAAACATCAGCTATCTAGTTGTATGAATAGACGGTTAGCGATGGCAATGATTGTCTACATTACCGCGCATTCCTGCAATTGAAAAATTGATAGCAGAAAAATATTGACTGAGCGAGATGCGGTGCTTGCCGTATAATTTAGCCTAGTAAATATCCTGGGGGCGTAGCATTTTTCAAAAGGGGGACGTTTAGAAGAGGTCAATTTGTCAAGAAAGTACAGTACCTGGTGTATGTGGCTTACTCACAAATGTAGTGCAAATTGAGTAGGCCTGCTGGCTGTGTTGTGAAAGCCTTTCGTTCATTGTTGATGTGCAAATTCGTCACAGAGAAATGCACAGGAACACAATCTTTCCTTTCAAAACATTTTCAGTTAAATATGCAATTAAGCGTGATTCGAAAAACACAGAAAATTGTTTGCATCTGAACTAGCATGGTTTAGTTTGTAGTAATTTGATGTTTTTTAGTACTAGGGGTGAATGGTGGAATTTTTCTTTCCCAAGTGGGGAAGTGGATCATGAAGGTTGAGAAGCACCGATTCGGTACAAGGGAAAATTTGTTCGAATCAACATTTTCACAGAATCGTAATATCTCTGGAACATTTGTGCCAAAATTCTCAAAAATCCTGAAGAATACAAAAAAAATTCCAGAACATCAACAATAAGAGTCAACAGTGTTCTCAGAAAATGCCATAATGGTGAAAAGTCTGGTTGTTCATTCTGTCAGAAAACTGTTATTGAACTTCTTCTCGGCAGCTGAAATGTTGAAAGTGAGAGTCTCTCTAGTTGCTGACCCTTGAACACTATGAGGAGGTAGAGTATTGCCACAATGCTGGACACTGGCTCCCTGTCTTACTCTTTGTGGCAGCTATCTCAAATAGAGCACAGGAATCAGTTGAAATTCCAGAGTGCAAAATATAGTTGTGAAAGATTACAAAACTGAACAAATGTAGACAATTTTTGTTTCAAGAATTTGATAAGTCTGAATTTATCAATAGGGAGAAGATGTGTGGAAGGCTTTTCAAAGTGGCCACATTGCTTTTGGCCCCAAGGTAAAGGTAAACTGATGTAAACAGATTTTCCAGAGACATATTCTGTGTAGGTTTTGCCTGACCAATCATGAGAGAAGTATATTTGGCACAGGACTGTTTTTGTCATGGACGAACATTTCATGGAGTGTCCGTCCATGACAAAATTTATATTATGAATTTGATGCATGTGATATTAATTAATTTTGCTCAAATTTTATCACATAAAAAGACATACCAAAGATTGATACTTGAGCATGTTTTCCCCCAAAATTATTCATGATTGTGCATTAAAGAAAAAAAAAAATCTCCATTCTGATGTCATGGACGCACACAGCTTCGTTCTACCCGAACAATCATGTGAAAACATATATTTAGTTTCAAGGTATTTCTTTCTGCTTCAGTGTGCCCATGGAGCAGGGTTCTCCCATCAATTAAAATTAGACAAATCTCTGAATAGTTTATGAATTAAATATTTACCACATATAAATGTAAAAGTTGCATATGTCCGTCCATGACACACATTCCATAACCCCATTGATAAAACGGAATCTCCCAGTTTATGCGGACATTGTCAGGTGTTTTTCTTGTTCATTCATGTAAGTAGACATACCATTCTATAATAATGGACCATTTCCAACATATAAATCTGAAATGAAATTTCTAGTGATGAGGTCAACATCTAACTGATCAGCCCCCGCTACGTCCGGTAACCGGATAAACACTATTTATATCGCCTCCTTGAAAATTGTTTGCATGATACTTAAACTGTTGAAATTTTCAGAATTTTAGGCCTTAGGCCTATATAAAATGCAACTAATTTTATTGCCGTTAGACTTGTTACAAATAGGTATTATTTCTCACGCTTTACAGACAGGTTTTTTTTTTTTTATTGATGTTATTTTTTATTGAGGTTACGCGATTAGCAAATAACCATATCCTGCGAGGAATGTGACATGCATAAGCGTTCATGTATGTTTGTTGCTGTTTAAAAATAGAACTCTGAAGATGTAATAAAAAGTTATTTACGCACAAAAGTTGAAGTTATGTCGCAGTTTACCGTTGAAAATGAGAGATTAAACACAAACTACAGTTTGTAACATAGCGACACTTAGAGTTCACCAGTCACAAAACAACTTTTACTCCACCTTTTAGCGACATAAGGACGCATGTAACACTTTAAACATCATGAATTCCTCCCACGTTTGAGCCTTGTTTCGAAAAAACCGTACCCAACCCTCGTTTTTTCAGATAATACAACATGGAGCTAGACTTAAGTCTTTGTATCATCTTTCAAGAAAAAAACAGCTGAAGAGTTAAGATGTCCGATTCTAAACCCGTCAGTAGGCTGCGAAAAATCATGCGCTTATCAGTCATTCTTGATGAATGTTGAACAGTTCCGAGAGATTGATCAGGTCCCAACTGAAATGAAGTTTGGGAGTGATCAAACTGTTCACAGGTTAGTGAAAATTTCTGCATCATGGCATACATCCTCTCATGTAAAGTTCAGCAACTACAAACTGGCAAGAGCGCGAAAGCGAAAGGAATCCAATCCATGCGAAAATGATAGTAAACAAGGTAGGCCTAGTAAGCGGTGCTCAACCGTCATGATAAAACAATGCTTCCTTTGAGAGAAACTTAGAAACCTTAGACAGTACGAGAATGTATCTATTTATGACGATGATCCGGAAAACCCCGCTAACGCTAACTTTAAACACCGTGAGCAGGGACTTGCTGCACAGAGAACGTTCCAGCGACATTTCGATAACCTTTCTAATACAATGCGCCACATGGGGAATCCCTTCTTGGATGACTTCGCAGAGTTGGTAACTTTTGACTATCGGAACTGCGCGAATGAGGCGGTTGCGAATGCAATCCGTACAATGGAAGACATAGGCATAAAGAAGTATCAAGAGTATGTGAAGACTGTGCTCGTTGATCGGTGTCACTCCTTGGATGATACGATACCAAATAACTCACTATCACTATTCCCAACAGAGCTCAAAGTTACATCAAAGGATTGCAAGAAAGTGAAGGTACTTGTGAACAATGTGGTGGTCTTTGACCAGTTATACATCTCCCTACAAAACGGAAATGGTGACATAAGGGAATTTTGCACATTTTGCACATGAAGTTCATACGTATCCTCCATCCCTGTCTGATTTTGGAAAGCTCAATCTGTCCGGTAGCAAAAGTCAACTGTTACAATGTATAGAAGAACTAAACCAAACAGAGGCACCTGTATCATATGACTGCAAAGTTCTGGATGGTGCGGTGACAGTACATTCGTTGCCTGTAACAAATGTCTCGACATTCCAGGAACATGCTGATCACGTGTTCATACCCCATCTGGAACGACAGCTGCGTGACGCAAAGCGAGTGGATGTTGTGTGGGACGATTAACCTCCAGTAATCTGAATGAGGAGACTAGGGAGGAACTAGGCAAAGGTGCACGTAGGAAGGTATCATTTGACACCAATCTGCCGGGTAACTGGAATGACTTCCTCCATGATACAGTCAACAAGAAGGAACTCTTTGAATTGCTTTCGTCAAAGGTTGCGGATTGCCGTATCCCTCCTGAGTGTTCGATGTACATCACAGCTGGAGAGCGTTTTAAATGTGCTGGAACTCAAATTGATATGTACTGCTGCATTTAGGAAGAGCCAGACACTAGGATTGTGATCCATGTGAAACATGCTTTGGAGAATGGAGAGCAAAATCCATCCAGGTGCGAACTGTGGACACAGAAGTCGTCGTTTTTCTTGTCGGTGTGTTCCATGACCTCTCCCAGATAAAGGCTGATGTTGATCTGTGGGTAGCATTTGGAACTGGCAAAAGCTACCCTCATTACAGCAACAGCGCAATTTTTACCCGTCTTGGAGAACACAAATCACGTGCCTTGCCCGTTTTCCATTCCTTGTCAGGATGTGACACAACAACAGCATTTAGAGGAATAGAGAAGAAATCATTTTGGCAAGCATGGAATGCCTTTGAAGAAGTTACTGATGGCTTTGTTCATTTACCCGCACACCCGTTTGGGCATTTTGACTAACATTCTGAATCATTTAAAAGAATCTAAAGACGAGTTGTCGTAGTTTATGAAAAAACAAGTAACCTTATGAATGTAAACAGTGCCCGGATGGAGCTGTTCAGCCAGAAAAGGCAAGCTATTGACCAGATACCACCTACTCAAAATGCACTACTCCAGCACAGTAGGAGGGCAGTATACCAGGCTGGCATTTGGAAAACATGCATGTTATCTCAGCAAACGAATCCATGTCCAACCGACTATGCTTGGGTGAAAAATTGGAATTCGTGGGAACCTGTCTGGTCTACCATTCCAGAGGCTTCTGAAACGTGCAGAGAATACGTGAAATGTGGCTGCTCCAGGGCCTTTTGAGTGTGTAAATGCAGAAAAGCAAATCTCCCTTGCACGTCTTTTTGTCGGTGAAGATGTTCAACAAAATAAGGTACGTAAATTAATTGTAGACTGTCTTGTAGAGAAACATACTGAAACATTGTAGATAGAATTCCCGAATACTACTACTAGATGCACTTGAAGCCTGAGGTCAGTTAAAATGTGAACTTACTTCTTTGAACGTCAGTTAACGTGCAGTGAATTGCTCTGAGATTTCCCTAGATGAAATGAGCTTATTTCATAACCCCAAATATCATAACATATTTAACATTTAAGTTATCTTAATCCAGTAATAGGGTCAATTGACGTCAAGAGAGGAACAAAATGAATGTCGCTATTGAGTTTACAGAGTAAATGAATGATTGCCTAAGTATATTCTTCAAAATTCTGTGACTTTTCATTTAAATCAGATTCGCCATTCTTATGTGATAAAGATGAAAATGTGAATTTTGCATTGACTTTACATAGGACAGGTCGTTAGCTTCCCATCCACATCACAAAAAGGTTGCCAAAGGGTAGGTCTGTCTCATTTCACACTGCATCGAGTAAAAGTCAGTGTGGCGGTTGGATTTTCAATACTAATCAAAAGATATCAATCTTTTACATTAAAATTTAAACTTCTGCTGACCTTTAACAATAACAACAGCTGTATTTAGTAATATTGGCCGCCATCTGTGAAGTGGATTACCCGAGCAACACAAAATGTCCCACATTTAATTCAGTGACCCCTGAAACACCTGAGTTGACCCCTCATTTGTTCATTCCTGTTTTGAACAGGCAGATAAACGGCAATTCATTTATTTTGGCGACCATCTTGGATTCTGGCCGCTATCTTGAAAGTGGGTTACCCCAGCAACATGCAACCACCAGCATTGGTTCTAGTGACTCCCGGAACACCTGAATTGACCCCTCGTTTCTTCCTCTCTGATATTCAAAGACAGTTATATGACATTTTATGTTTTCTGGCGTCCATCTTGAAAGTAGGTTACTCGAGCAAAATGCCATGCCCAGCATCGGTTTGAGTGACACCCAAGACACCTAATTTGAAACCTCAATTGTTTATCTTAGATTTTTGCGGGCAGATATATGACATTTCCTGTTTTCTGGTGGCCATTTTGGAAAATCGGAGTCCATCACGTGGGTTCCACGGATAAAATCAATAGACAGAAGGGGGGGAAAATTCTCCATGCCAAATTCTGTACTTTTTTCCGACCTGTAACGTTAAATCTGCTAAGCCACCCTACTATGTGTGCGGGAACTGAGTCCTGCCAATGATCTTGCAGCATTCCCGCAATCCAGCTGCTAATGCCAACCCAGGTAGGAGCGGTACATGTGTAGAATGATGATCGCTGACACTGGTGTTGCGGTACGAAAGGAGACGTGCTCATTTTTTTTTTTTTTTTTTGGAAATGTCTGCTTGCCTAACCGACATTATGCAAGAAATTGCGATGCAAATTTTTTTTGAGTTGAAACTCATGTGTTGCCCAGGACACTTGACCAGATTACTAAGATTTTGCTGTTACGCGATATGGTTATAATGATTTTTAATGGGCCGGTAAAGAAGGCAGTAATCATAATATCTTTCAGTTGGCATATAAAACTTCTTTTGATTCCTTTCAATGCAATATCCAATCTCTTACTCAATATATCACAAAGTGGGGCCCTTATTTGGAATGACCAACCCATCTGATTCCCTGATAACTTGTCATAGAATGCTTTGCTATTGAAATCTTGCGGTTTGGTACACCTGCCTCGGAACACAATAAGACATAGCCAGGCGTTTCAGTTCCTGGTTTAGTAGGAACGGTAAACGTCAGCTAGGCCTAGCCTAGGCCTAAGTAACAAGTCATGTGTAGGCCTACAACAAAAGTAAAATTTACAGTGTAGGCTAGGCCTAGGATAGGAATAACGTTATACCCCTTGGCCGAAAAATTTTACAAGCCCAGCATAACGTTACCGTACGTAAAATTACCTACAATTACAAACACCATCGGTAACAGGATCACCTTATCCTTCATGTGATGTTCGTTCCACAAATTTGCCTCCAGTCACCGTGGTTTTCGTCATGACTAAAACGGAAACATGGTTTGCTTCAATACGTAAGGTAGTATCAATTCTTGACGATTACTCTCGACGCAATCGTTTCATCGCCTCACAATCAGCAGGCAACATAATGTAAATAGAGAGCGCTATATAAAAATGTTATATTACCCTTCCATTATGGGTTGCAAGGAACAAATATTTAAGTTTTTTAACAGATATAAAATCCTTTTACCGTCTGTACTTACGATAGAATAGGGACAAATCATACGCGTTTTCAAGGAAAAGTTCATTTCAAAACTGGCTGTTGAAGTAGGGCCAATGATTTTCCGGGATGGCGGAAAATAGGGGAAAATACGGAAATTAACATTTTTTACGGAATTTCTAGGAATTTGCCGTTTTTGATAATATTTTAAACTATTTATTAAAAAGTCATAATCTTGCGCAGAATTTACAGGAATGACACCTCCCAAATGGCCAAGCTGGTCCAGCCGCGCCGATCAGCCTAGCTATTTAACTTAACATACTGTAGGCTTACAACATTCAATATTCCGAAGCAGCGATCGTTCACGAAGTATAGGCAAGGCTACAGAACACTGCAGTATCCACTGCGAAAGTAGCTACCGCTCCCGCTCCTTTTATGCAGACAGCTGCTAGACCGACACTTGCCCGATCATCCATTTGTTTGATTTCTGATTACCCCTCGAAACGGTGTGGCCTTAGCTTTAAGCCAAAACGAAAACTAGGCGTAGGGCATAGCCACCTACGTTAACAGTACGAAATGTAACGTTAAAGCTATAAATAATTTAGGCCAAGATCAAATCTAGGTATCGTAGTTTTCACCTAGTGTATATTGCATAAATCACCGCCTGTGTAATAAGACGCATGAACCAGGCCTGTGAGTTGACTGTATTGCAGTATTTGCGTACGTAGCACATAACAGAGTATGCAGAGTATAATATACACACTGCCTTCAGTTGGCTGCTTTGTGTGTACCGTTAGAAGAACGCTCAGAGAATGGGTGTACTTCAATTGGCAATTACACGACCCCCTATCTCAGTAATTACGTTAGAACCGGGGAATCCCCAAACTTTGAAAGAAGCCGCTCCATTCTTTAACGCAAGTAGCCAATCAGTGAGTACGATTCTTCGTAACAGAGGTTCGTTCGATGTACAGCATGAGCCAGCTGCGTAATCATTTTCAGCTACCTGTTACAGTACCGTGTACAGCTGTTGTTTATTTGAGACCAACAACGTGTACGTTGTTGGTCTCAAGTTATAAACAGTGACCGATCGGAACTTTTTTGAAACTTTTTTCAGTTTATGACTTGCAAGCACTCATAAATACATGATATAAGGCTATGAATAATACAGTTTTGAAGTTAAACCTGTTATTTCTTGTAAAATGCTAATTTAAGTTGAAATTATGGGAAACGTACGGCAGCGCAGTAGTAAATTGACCAGTGGCTGATTAATTGCCAATCGCCGAACCCCCTATTACAGTATACACCCTTTTGTACTGAAACAGAATTTCACGGAATTTTGAGAAAATTGAAACGAAAAATAAGCAATTTAAAATATAAAAACGGATTTTTTTTTAAAGCAGATCATTCCCCCTGTTGAAACAGGACGAGGATGTGGGATTGGCACATAAACAATAACATTTGGGCAGGGAAATCAATCAGCTTAGGGTTCGATCTGTATTTTCTAATACTAATCAACATCGCTTTGTTTTTGTTTTTTTTTTTTAAATAAAGACTTATGTTGCTTAGAAATAAACGTTTGAAATCAAAAGCAGGTCGGTGGTTAAGTGTGGCCCGATCAACTTTACATTTCTCACATCTGGTTTGTCTAATACAAAAGAAATACAAAAACATGAAAAAGAAGGATTATGCTTGATCTACTGGAAAAGACATCCAAACAATCCAGATCCGTCAAGTTTCAATGACAAACAGGACATTAACTTCCTTCCATAAACAACAAGAAATTGAAGGAATGTGCCAATTTGAAGTTACATTCTGTTATCTTGTTGAGAAGTGCAAATAATGTTTCCTCTTTTTTGTTTGGCTAAATAACCACTCTTTAAAAATGAGATATCGTGAGCAGAGTGGAAGATATTGCTACAGGGTTTGAAAGGTAGGGTCTGAAATATTTTTGATTTTCATACAAGAATCTAGTTAAATGCTTTCAGATTATGTCTCTAAGTCTTAATGTCCTGCATGGAAATCGACTCGTACATGCATGATTGTACGTTTATTTAAAGAAGATCTGCATGGTATCCAACTTCATTTAATTACTTTTTTCTGCATTGTAATTTGTGATAATACTTACGGAGCTGATAATTGTTGAGCCATTCTGAGTTACTTCTTCCAAACTATTCCACTCAAAGAACCGGTACGAAACTGAAGAATTTTCTCTGCAAAAATGACAAGCTGTTCAGTTTTCTCTCTTTTTTTTTTTTTGCCTTTTACGGAGTGAAATCTCCGTATTTAAACAATCTCTTTAAGTTGTACTTCCTTCAACTCTCATTTTATCTTCTGGGATTTTGTTAAAGTATGTAATTGCACATATTTGAGTGGTAAAACAAATAAATGAAAAGAAATGAGTCCTCAATCAAAGATGTTTACACTAGTTAATACTTTTTCCTTGTAAAAGTTAAAGCTAAGACCTCCGGTATTTTCTTATAATTAGAAGAGTGTGGACTTAACCACAACTACAAGAGAGGATTGATCCCTTAAGGTTGCTCAACGTCTATTGCAAAATGTTGGTTCTTGCAAACTAAGAAATGTATGCTTGTGTGTCTACACTTTACCAGAATTTTGTAAAAGGTATGGCCACCAGGTTTTCGTAGCACTAAAGACGTTCAGGTCTATCAAAAAATTTCTGTTTCTTTCTGTTTTTTCGGCAACGCACATAAACGTTTTTACAAATGTTTCAGATTAGAAGAAATTTAAAAGAAACACACGTTTATTTAATCGAAATATAGAGAGGTTCAGCTGGAAGTTTTGGGGTTTGTTGGCCAACTATTTTGCCTTGTCAGGAAGTAAATGCTTTTACATCTAACATCAAACAAACTTATTTGTTTAATGGAATAAAAGTGACTTAAGCTTTAAAACTCACCTTTTATCACTCTCAGGAAAATTTGTGTATTCAACCGAAAAGATTGAGATGCTTAGAGAATTCCGAATATGATAAAATCCCGCTCAACGATTAAAATTGGTAAATCTCAAATACAAAATATAATAACAATGACGATTAACAATCTTGTTCATCAATTTCGTGGTAGGGTTTCACGAGGATTCAAAATGAACTTAAAACAGAAAATATTGATTAACCGTGACGATTAACAATCTTGTTCATCAATCACTGGGCCGGGTTGCTCGAGGATTCCAAATGTACTTTAAACAGAAGTAAGAAGCACTGATGTGACATCAACGAAATGGCGAAAGCGATACAAGGGTGTAGTCTTTCTTGAATCAGCAGGGAGTTAACACTGTAAAAGCACATCGTTTGGTGTAACGATGTTCGTGCATTGCATTCAATACATTTTCATATAGTCTTACACAATGGTTATTTGAAATGTTATTGGTTAGCCAATGTTTACTTACGTATCAGACTGAGTTCGTGATTCAACTCTTATCATATGCTCTCACGACAGAGTGTTAAAAGGGAGTGTTACGTTCAATCCAGAAACCAATGACTGAGTTTGGGAACTTTGCATGATTCTGTATAAACTTTAACACTCTAGTGTAAAGGTATCATAACATAAAACATAGACAGGTTGTACGAAATCCATTAAAACGAACGCAGTTATTAACAGTAAACTTACTATCATATTATACATAGGCACGCTTGTTCGTAGATTTGACAAGTAGACGTTCTTAAACCCAGTATTTTATACCGTATCCCTTTTGCCTTCAACCAGTATGGCCAATGGTACGTAAATGCAGGTCAATGCAGGTAAAACTGTGGCAGTCCAACGAAGATCATTCCATACAAAGTTTATTTGACATTTTCTGTTTCTTTGTGAGTGTTTGCGTGTGTGTACTTGTACTGTCGTACAAGTAGAGGACCCGAACAATGGGTCCACTGCTGCAAATACAATAGATTTTTGGAGTTCTCTCTTGTCCAAACAATAGAGAGTCTATTGTTAAGGTAAGGGTTAAGGAAGCAGGAACAAAGGAAAACATTATGAGGTTCTCAGGTTGTGTGTAAAAACAACATATGTGTATGTGGGGGGGTGTTTGTGTTCATGTGTGCTAAGGAGGGTGACAGGAACCGTTGGCAAATGTCGCGAATGACAGTCCCTTTGTTCCCAACGATTTTGGCTTTACATTTTATTTTTGTAGATTCAAAATTTTAGTACTCTAAGAAACCAGCTTACAGTCAACTTAGAAGTTTGTGCTATTTGTTGTATCCGGTAGTAACGAATATACAACTGTTTACTATCCAAAGTAACGTAAATTCTTTACCCTGGAAGGAACAAAAGAAGGAGGCATATACCAGACGTTTTTGTTTGTTATCCAGGTGAGTGTAAACAAAATAATATTGATATCAGGTATGTTGGTACAAAACTAAATCTATATCTGTTCAAAGAGTGTTGTACAAACTTTCAGTTTGAGAAAATAAAAACCACTTTGTCCAAATATTGGTTGTACTTTACATTTTATAAGAACGCCCAAAGTGTACCGTTTCCTTATCCCGTGTCTTAAGCCTCAACCATGTACAAAATAGGTAACTTTAAACACAATTGTCGGATAATCGTGTTACTCTATATGATTTGAAATTTGACTAAGTCATACTTTTACAACTGCAATGACTGTTTAGCAGAAGTTCTGAATTAAATGTATTTCTCAAATTTGACACGAAGGGCTAACCTAGTAGTTTGCCACATGATGTTTTTAAAGACAGCTAGAAGTCCCTTCTCAACCAAGTTACTAATTATTCAGTTATTTGTTGCTCAAGAAAAAATTTGCCCATATATTTGTATAAACTATAGTTTTTGTAACTCTCAGGCATGTAATATGTTACTTCCGAAGGAGAAGTTTATTGATAATTTCTGATGTAAGTCGTTTTCTTAGCATGCATTGTTGGTGCATTTTTAAACGAGAAAATAATAGGCCCATTTATAATAAACTTCATTGTTTTTTCCTTGCACTGACGTCAAATTAGGTCAACGCATATAATTTCCGTTGTCATCATACACAGGAGTTGAATCTTGTTTCACAATTTAGCAGATCCGTAAAACCGGTTGTTCAGCTTTACGAGGGGATTGCATTCATGGAATTGACGGCGCATAATTCCTTTTAATTCAAGTCTAGTCTGAAGTAGTAGGACAATCAATCTATCTTCAGTAGTACAGCGAGATTATAAATTAGTTAATGGTTTCATACTTTTTTTATATCTTATTAAAATGTACATACTAATATATTTATAAAAGAATTATTTTACAAAACACTTGCATTTTTGTTTATCTACGATGGCCATTGGGGACTCCTGGGACTGATGATTTCATGGGAAATACAGCTTCCAAGTCCACTCTCCCCTCCCGTGGTTGTGCCACTGCTATTATCGTTAAGTAAAGTACTAAATATGCGTCAAGTCCTTTGATTCTGTTACCGTTACACTAAAATAGTTTGATCGGAGTTGGTGTGCCAGAGCATTTCCTGTGTATAATTGGGCTACGAATTTTGTGAGTATATACGCCACTAAAAAGAGCCCCGATTTGTTCTTTAATATAGACACCTTTTTCTGATTAAGCACATTTTCTGCTAGATGAAACCCATTACGACCAATCAAATTTCTAGATACCGAGTCACCTAATGCATATTAAACGTTTTCCTTCTTTGGACCCCTGTTTTAAGAAAGTTATCTGTGAAGAACATCAAGAAGTTTCATCACTTGCATTTTCATAAATGCTGTGAGTTCTGAGTTTTGATTTGTTTTCGAACTTTCTTTGATCATGAAAGTAATTGCGCTAAAGATCAGTAGGGTCGTAGGCTAGTCTGAGCCCGGAATGATGCGACATTTTAGGGAATGAAGCTCAATGTAGTTTGTGCTCCCTTATTATGTTGAATAAAGATGGAATAACTAGTGTTGAAATGATTTGACTCAAAGAATTGACTCGAGTCTCGATTTCAAAGACTCTTCTCTGACTCGAATCACAAATTGAGGGAATTCCACTTTACTCGAGTCATCCCTTCCAAAGACTTGGCTTGAATCAAGTCAGGCTTGACATGATTCGAGTAAAAAGACTTGACTCCCGTCTTTGCCCGCAGTGACTCTGGTTATCCCCTTTATGACACGAGCCATAAACCAACAGTTTAAAACAGAACAGAACCATAAACTTGTTTTTCACAGCCGGCAAAAACGACGGCTTCATAGGCACATTTTTCAATCTTCATTCAATTGACTGCACTGCACTGATCAGGGGCGGTTCATACTGAAACTTGGCGAAGAGAAAATGTCCTCATAAATTAAAGTTTTGATGACAATGAACAGTAGCTGTATAAGGGTTTTAAACACCCTGGATACCTCCACACAAACAGCTTAAATTGCACAAATTATACTGAAGGCTTTTTACCCCCATTCCCAAACAAAAGGGTGCCATCACTGTCACATTCAAGTTAAGTGATCACAGGAACACTTGAAAAAGTACCTCAACTGAACCAACCTTCAAAACCAGAGACTCGGGGTGACTCGACTCAAGAAATTATGTGTCTCGGAGTGACTTGATTTATGAGATAACCTGACTCAGAGAGACTTGACCTAAACACTTGAGGTAACTTCAGGTGATTCGAAGTGACTCGAATCAAGCTGAGGAGAGACTCGAGATGACTTGCCTCGAATTGCACAAGATTTTATATGACTCGAGAATATAATCGACGTCTTATGATTCGGAGTGACTCCATTATTTACCATGACTCGAAGTGACTTGACTCGAGCTTATGGAAGACTATCGACATGGCCCTACTCAGCAAGAATTACTGAAGACTCGACAAGACTTGCGACTCGGCGTCTTATGACACGAGGTGACAAGAGGCTCTATATCAAGTGGCTGATTTACAACAATATAGAAATAATGCAAATATTTTAATTCCTGATGCATGGTGGGACAAAGATTTGAGTAAAGACGTGTGGTGCAACTAGTAGGTATTTCTCACAGCCACGCGATGTCACTGGAATGATATAACTACAGTGTACAGGAGATTACTAACTCTGGTGAAACCATGTCCTCGCTGCACAGATTCACTTTGACGGCTGTCCTATCAACGTCTAGCAGCCATAATTGGTTTCCTAGCTAACATGTGCCGTAAAATACATGGTTTTCCCTAAGGTTGACTGCAAAAGTGCATTATTGCGTCAAAATATTTTTGTTTTAGCTTGTCCACCAAACACGTTTTTTTAAGTTCTCTCGAGACTCCGTATTACATGAATATATTTTTCTTTTCCCTCTTTTCCCTCTTTTCCCTCTTTTCCCTCTTTTCCCTCTTTTCCCTCTTTTCCCTCTTTTCCCTCTTTCCCTTCGTCCGGCAACCGAACCAAGGGTGACACATAAGCCCACGGGATGAAAAACTTTCCACTAAAAGAGAATGTCTGTTTAGCTGTGATCACCGCAGATGAGCCTTATACATGTGACAACGTATATTCCCCAGTATTGTCTGACGTCACTGAACAAAACAGAATTGCATTGTCCATTGTTAAATGCATTTATCCTACTTTTTTACCTTACTCTTAACCCCCCCCCCCCCCCAAAGGAAGAAAAACAAAAGCAAGGTAATAAAAGCATCAACATTATTCGTGTGAAGATACCCACCACAGAAAACATATACACATTTAATGCATTTGGAGTCAATAAATTATTTTTTTCCTTAACTAAAAATAGGCTACACAAAACAATCACAGTCCTAACTGGATCTTTCTGTCCCTCTTTTTAACGGAACAATTTTCAAAACTTGAATATTGGGAAACTGGTCAAAATGAAAGTTTGCGGTCATGAGCGACGATTCCGATTGGAAGGAGGGCACCCCCTAATAGTTAAGTAAATGTTCACACATCTTCTTTTTATAGACCAAAATGTTTGTGTAGCTATAGATCTTTCGGTGACCAATGAGTGTGTTTGAGCTATCGTCGTAGTAGCATATCCAAGAACTGCTCATGCCGGCGCAGTGTGGTATAATGTAGTATCTGTTCTTTTCATCCCGTCTAGAATTGAGAAATGACATGACAGACCAATGATGTAAATGGCCCGAGGGCCGTCAGGTTTATCAAGTGTTGTCCGTCAGCGGACGTTTAATAACTTCTTTGGGAAGACAGTTTACAGTTTGGTTTTGCCCAAAGGCTCTTTGTCAGAGAATCGGGAGGACTTATGGAAAAAGTATCCAAGCACTGCGAAGTAGTCCATCGAATCTAAAACGCATAGTGTTTGAGTTAAAGTGTATGAATTTAAACTTGATTTAAGTTGTACAAAAATTTGTAAGTGCAGTACTAGTGGCGTAGCTAGGGATTTAGTCAGAGGAGGAGAAAATGGCCTGCAAGTCCTTGGTTAAAGCAGGATGTTAACAAACCCAAAAGGCACCGGCAGGTAATTGTCCATATTCAGGATGTAAACACTCCACTGATCTTATGGACACCGTCTCCCTGCCACTGAGTATGTCTAGCATAAAGGGGAGGATTTCGTTGATATTGATAATTTAAACAGTGATTGACAAACTTTCCATTTAGTTTTCTTGAACTGAACAGATCTACTTTTACATTTCTCTTCTTCCTCCGTTGATTCTTTCAAACATTCCAATTTTTCCCTTCGGATACGTAAACCTAATAGTATAAAGGCGGTCCATATAATTCCTGTCGGTGTCAGGTCTACGAAGTTGATTTTATTTGAAAGTAGACTAACTTTAAGGAAGGTTAAATCTACTAAAGGCAAAGGAAAGAAATTTTCACAGGGGAACAAAACTTAAGAAATAAATCACTATCAGATGTTCATTTTGGGCATTTGTAAATCAAGATAAACTAACAATATCCTTACATTATGTAATCCCGTTGAAGTAATTATTAAATACAGCGTACGAAAAGGCCAAGACCAAAACTACTTGACACCTTACCCTTCTAGATTTCTTCACGAATATGAAAGCTGACTTCATTAGCTATGATTTTGCCTTTGGCACCACGAAAGTAGAGAAAATAGAATTTTCATGCATTATCATGCTGTTTCAGAAGACAGAAGACTTTGCCACTGGCGTCGTATTGGACGGAACATGGAGAAACGATGCATTTTGGGATCAAGTTATACTTTACTTACAGGCCTAGGAAATGCCATATCCGGCAATCTGGGGGTTGTTACTTCTCAAAAAATTTCAGCACGCCCCGAGCCAACTAATGGTGGTAATTTGTATTGCCTTTCTTGGAGAATTAAAAAAGTGTTTCGTTCACACAAGCATCTGCCCCTGACTCTGACAATGGTGTTAATCTAAGATTTTGTATAATTATATCCAGCATAAGAGCTTTCCTTTAAATTTGTTCGAACTTGTAGATGCGTCATCATTTGCCAAAATTCGGGCAAACGTGATTATTTCCGGCATTTTCGGTCTTGTTCCTCCAGAAAAACAGAGGGAAGCCGATATGCAAATGTTCTTTGCATAACGGAGTACAATAGTTGTTCTATTGAGAGAAGAGGGCTTCGAGTTGCGATTTTCACGCTCAGTACATCTGCCAGCATCCAGTAGACCTACGCGTATACAGTGGCGGAGCTAGTGATTTCGGTCAAAGGGGGCGAAATGGTCTGCAGGGGCGCTTCGAAGGATTAAATACCCTGAGCCTCAGCACGATCGAAACAACGGCTTTTCAGACTTTCCATTTGATTTTCCGCACCTGATAGAAGACTACTTTGCCATTTCTCTTCAGCAAATTTTTCTATTAAAACAGGTTTAAATTTTCCTTCCATGGCCTCCGCACTAGAAAATTCGAGGGGGGGGGGGATTCTTTTAGGGTTCGCCGAGCCACCGTGGGTTGGTGTGGAGTGCAAATACATTTTGGCCCCAAATGTCCCTCAGGTCGCTTGAAATGGCATTTCTAAAGCCTATGTGCCGCCTATAAGTAGGGAAAACGCTGAGTGGACTGTTAAGAAATGTTAATGCTAACTTTTCTTCGTCTTTTTCTTTATCTTTTCTTCTTTTTTTTCGAGGTTGTTTTATTTCCAGGGGAGGGCAAACCCCTCCCCCTTGCCCATACCTGCAGACGCCCAAGTTTCTCTCCCTCTCTGTCACATTCTAGTGTGAAGGCGGTCATAATATTTTGTGTTATTGTCAGGTCTCGATTTGAGATTTTAATGTAATAATGAGCTACTTTTTGAAGATCAATATTGTATATATTTCAATATAAGTTCTGGAAATTAATCACCGTTTGGTGTACATTTTTGGTATCTGGAAATCAAGATAAGTACACGAAGAAACGTTAATTGACGTAATTCACATCATGTGACCACTCTGAAATAGCCATTAAGTACATTGCAAGAAAAAAAATCAAGACAAATTGATCTGCTTGGCTCTCTAGATACCGAATTCATAATACGTAAAAGCAGCTTAAACTTAGGCTTATTACAAACAATTTTCTGGCTTTTGAGACCATGAAAGTACAGAAATAAGCATTTTCATGTGATTATCGTGCAGTGCAAGAAATAGCCATTTATCATGAGAATGGTCACTTGAAGAAAATCAAAATGCAAACTGCTCATTAAAACTGTTAAACCATTACCACTATGATAACAGTTTTTTTTTTTTTTTAACCTGAACGTTCTCTTCAAATGATTTTACAAAATTTTGTGAAAACTAATTTGGTATCTTTAAAATCTTTTTATTGTCTATGCTGTCAATTATCCCCGGCAACAAGAGGGCTATTTGCGCTACAACTATTGTTGCGTTCTTTGCAATATCTTTTATTGGCCGGGAGGGTGAATTTAATGACAGTCTGTGTATTTTGTAAGCTTATAATCACGCTGGGTGTGGAAGCAATTAACTTAGCACAGCAACAGCATTCATTAGTGCGTATAATGCATGAAGATACGTTTCGGCAAAACCTATCCCTATATTACAGAAGATTACCCTTTTGATCAAAATAAAGTGCAGATAGTATAGTTGCTGATGGCTATTGGAGCATTTTGTTATCTGGGTCTTAAAAACAACGCTGCCTTTTGCCAATAATGGTGGAAGAGTAAAGTATGTTAAAAACCTAAAAAGGGCGCCGACAGACGATTTTGGTCCGTCGGGGGGTGGGGGTGGAGGCGCCCCCTGACCATATGGCAGCTCCACCACTGACTGCGCGTATAGCAACTCAACATTTTGAAACGGTAATCATTTTCTATACATATGCCACTACCTAAACTACCTTCCCTGTTTGTTAGTTTAAAGAAACTATTATGAGCACATGACCATGAACACCTTAATTGTCCCAAATCTTATCACCGGACAAACCATACCCTAAAAAAGTGGAGAAGTTTAACAAGATTATAAATTAAGTCAATGATGGTATGTGTCTGTTTTATATTTCTATTAATTTTATTATGTTTTTGTCTTAGATCGTCGGTGGTTGATGGGGACGGGGGGTTCCATGGGCGCTGCAGCCCACACGCTCTCAATGGTTACACTCCAACACTACAATATTGTAAAGAAAACTAAACGGGTTTTGGAACATTTCATAGATTCATGAACCTAATCAATTTGCGGCTTTAGATCGTAAACCGACACCCACCAAAATGTGATAAAACATTGCGTGAATATTCCTTGCTTTGTTTGATAGCCCATTTACTAATCATTTTTAACTTTGAAACGCATATCTCCAAGTTATGTTGATCCCCATTTTCGTGTTCCAACTGTGAAACCTTTAAAATATGATTGAAGAAGTAGAATAGGTACAGTAAGTTAAAAAAAAAATCAAAGCAAAAGTGCTCTGCTTCAAAGTTTAAGGGTGTAGTTCCTTTGTAAACCAAGGTATTTGAAGTACAATACACTGCAAAGTTTATGAAGAGTTTTAGTTTGCATCATTTCTTACTTTTTGCTCACTATTGACTTTGTTTGCCTTAGAACTTTCTTTCACTTGTTTAGAGACAACGGGCGCAATATTTTAGGGGTTTTCACAATAGTCGGGCAAGCAGAACTCTACAACATGGAGCAATATTAAGGGGCATGTATTTCGAGCTTTCACAGCCATTGTCAGGTCTCAAGAGGTTAAAAATGTTGTGTCAGAATTGCAAGCATGTTTACAACTCCGAGCCGATCTTATGCAAGAAAGTTGGTCGTATAACCTCTACTAAGAATGTTGCACACATTACAAACTATTGCCCGACCTGGCGCAAGCCTCCGGGTGAGATCCAATCCCACCAGGATGTCGTGCATTAATCTCAAGTGTTCTAGTGATGTCTATCGATGAATTGTGCGATTAGCTGTGTGTACTATGCTGCTATTAGATTTGTGTTCGACAGTTCATCTCTCATTTTTTTTTTCTTATTTTTCTTTGTTGTCACTCTTAATGTTGTTGTTAAAAGTTGCTTTGTACTGTATGGAAATAAACTGAGCAAACCAAACCATTTTGCAACATTGTGCCACCGTTTTAATATTACATGTCGACTATTTCCTAAGCTTAAGGAAAAACATTGAGCCATGTTAAAATGTTGTCACTCTAAGAATTTAGTAATTGCGTTGACCGAAATAATTGAGGGATCCAACGTTGGGGTGCGTATATATTCCACTGCTGCTTAATCAAAAAGTACACCCGAAATTCTTCGCAAAGTCCACACCACAATGTGCACCACCATGCTAGCGATTGCTTAAGTCTGGGGCTGAAGTCCCACCCATAGCATTATGCATGCAATACTTACACTCGCTCGCAAGATCACAAGAGCACTTGCCACTCTGTCTTTCAACGATTCCTTCCTTTCGTTTCTTTTTACTTTCCACTGTTGCATTTGTTAGAGTTGCCCTACCATTTTATGCAAATCACACTTTTTGAATGGCCGTTCAAAGAAATGGTGCCAGAGATAACACCACAATTGTTGAAGGGGTTTCACGGGGTTCCCTTCACAGGTTCCCTCAAGAGTGAGGATTGATCAAATGGAACAAATGCATAAATGTTTGCTGTAAACTGCATACAATAAACTGCATCTGAATCTGCACTTCTACGTGTTCATAATGATTTGCTCTAGCTCTTAACGATCGTAAAATGTTTCTTCTTGCTCTTCTTGACATGAGCGCTGCCTTTGATTCAATTGACCACAACATTTTGTTAGATTGTCTCAAAAGTCGCTTTTGCATTCAAGGAAATGTACTCAAGTGGACTGAATCTTATTTCACTAACCGCTCTCAAAAAGTTTATATCAATGGCAAGTTTTCAAATCCAGCTAATATTAAGTTTGGAGTTCTTCAAGGTTCTGTATTAGACCCCATTCTTTTTTCTATGTATGTTTCAACTACGTCTGAGATAGCTACGCAACACAAAATTGATTATCACTTTAACGCTGATGACACCCAGCTCTACTGTGCTTTTGATCCAGTTAAAACTCACACGGCAGAGTGTTTAGGTTTGCATCCTTGGTTTGCAAAATTGGCTATCCACCAATTTTCTGAAACTAAATCCAAAGAAAACTGAACATGTATTATTTGGTTCCTCACACAATCTTGCAAGGATAAGCACCTTATCTCTCAATATTGAAAATGTTACTATCAAAACTGTCGACAAAGTCAAAAATCTTGGTATGTATCTTGACTCCACTTTATCTATGGAAAGGTTTGTCAATGAAAAGGTCAAATGCTGTTCTTTTTATCTTAGAAACATTACTCGTATTCGTCATTATCTTAGTCGTTCAGCTACCAAACTGCTTGTTCATGCTTTTGTAATATCTCGAATTGATTATGGTAACCGTTTACTTTTTGTGATGAAGTCCAGTTTGCTACGTAGACTCCAGGTGTTACAAAACAATGCAGCCAGGTTAATTTATAATCAAAATCGTTCTTGCCATGCTACTCCTCTCCTTCAAGAATTACACTGGTTACCAGTCAATCAACGCATTATTTTTAAGATTCTTGTTTTGTTTTTGTTTTTAACTGCTTGAATAATAGAGCCCCCACTTATATGTCTCTACTGATCTCATCCTACAAACCAAATCGTTCTCTTCGTTCAGCTTCCACAAACTTGCTAGTTACTCGTAGATCATGAAATAGATATGGTCACAGAAGTTTTTACTTTGCTGCACCTCGCCTCTGGAACAATTGGCCAAACCACATACGTACTGCTGCCTCTTTAAGTTCTTTTAAACATTTCCTTAAGACCCACCTTTTTACTGAGAGTTATAATCTAAATTAGTCTTTGCTTTTTTCTGTGCTGCAGACACTGTATTTTGTTTAGGTTTTTAAGCTTTTATCACTTTCACCCTTTGTATCTACCTCTAGTTTTACCTCATTTTGCACTTTATCTAACTGTATTATGTACTCTTTAATTTGTTATGCGCTTTGAGCTTTTTAAGATATAGCGCACTTACAAGTTTTTTTTAAATAATAATGATAATACAAGACTGAGACTGTCAGATTTCTAGAGAGGAGGAGAGGAACTTAATGGAGTATGAGAGTAATATTTTGAATTGAGGTAGTATTCATTTCAGCTACATGAAGCAATATGTGTAAAAATCCACCTGAATACAAACCTTGGCATAGACTTATACATAATATTATATTATATTATAATATAATATTATTAATATTATTATAATCTCTTCACACGTCTACTCCGCAATATTTCTATGATAGGTTTGGTCTTACGAAATCAGGTTTGTCTTCCATTAAGAGTTTTCAAGGTATTGCCAAAAATACAGTCAGACGTATAAAAATATAAAGATGTAAAAGTAAAATTCAGGATAAATAGAAAAGTTCAAACATGTTATAAAAATGTTGAGGCATGAAATTACAAATTACGGGTACCATGAACCAAAAGAAAAATCAAAAAAAAAAAAAAAAAACAGTTAAGGCAAATTCTTAATATCAATATTCGGTTCGGAGATGGTGGTTTTCTGAAACATGCATCAGTGCACAAGATACTAAATTAGTTGCTTTAAATATTGTACAACCACTGATCTAGTTCATTTCATATCAAATCACATCACATTACTCAACGTCAAGCAATAATTCTATCATATCATTACAATTACCATTAATTTCATGGCTAGTGGTACGTTCATCTATTGTAACACTTTTGCGTTTATCAATTCATGACGTGAAACAAGGGCCACTGGCCTATTTCTTGCACATTATTGTCCATAACCATCTGTATACTTGTTGTAAATATGGGTAAGTATGCAGCATAAAAATAATGTTATCCCCATCCCCCCAAACAGTCCCACCTCCCCCCCCCCCAAAAAAAAAAACTGTCTCCTTCAATTTAACGCAGCCTTTCGCAAATGGATCAATCATATTTTACGTACATTCCCACTTGTAATTAACTTTTCTGTACGAAGCACTCCCCTCCACCCAGATTGTATAACCTGTTTCACTCCCTTTAAAAAGTAGACTTCTGGTATTGCATACTTTGAAGTATAAATTGCTTGAATACTGTCCATCATCTACTTCATTGCACACGGTGTTTTAAGACGTTTGTGATGAAACTTTATGTCGCTCTTGAGTCCTTGGGTCCATCTTTTTCTGATATGGAATGACTAGTGTCTCATTTACATCGTTGAAGTTTAGGTCTACCAACGCCTGTTGTAAGTTGGATACATCATACTTGTTTATGTCATTCCGTTCGACCATCATATCAAGCAAGTCTATACCAGGAGTATTACTTTCCTCCTTAATAACTGCAATTTTTGCTGGAGAAAAGTTGAAATATCTTGCCAAGAAAACACAGTTGCTTCTAGTGAGTTGTGACGATATTTTCACAACAAGTTTAGAAAATTCTCCTGTAAAATGAAAATGAGAAGAAAGAAAAAGTAACATGTACAAAATCTTAGTAGCTATGATTTGGCAATTACAAAGCATAACGACAACAATTTAAATTTGAAAGATAATTGTACCCTTGAAAGATGGTGTTAACACATCAGCAGCTTTATTTTTATTTACAATCCATCACAAGAAATAAAAGAATATGCTATGACTGGATTTTTGTCATAACATGTACTTCTTCTGTACATGTTAAAACGTGTTTTACTTCTTTGTAGTTATCATCAGCACAAAGGTTATTTGAAAACGGGAAGAGTCAAAGTTCCAAATATCCTTTCTGCTGTCCCGTTTGCTGAATTTCACATCGGACTATAAAACGTCTTTGCTATCATTTGGCACAAAATAAATGAAATGATCAAGATCGCTTAAAAAATAAAAAGATATAATAAAAGCTGGCAGATGGAACTGAATGCTCAGGGGTGCAGCTTTAATGTTAACCACTGCATTCTTTATATTATTAACATTAGCAATTAAAGTCTTTATGATTAGTTATGGGGTTCTGACAGGCCACCTACAGTAATACAAAAACCATTAAAAGGCCATTGGAATTGTTTCTGTGAACAAAATGAAAACAAAAAGCTAACAGATTAATCTGTCACACCACTGGACACACTCAAACTTTTATAACCGTTTATAAATTCACTTCGTGAGTTTTATAATTCAATCGGGAAAGAATTCTTTTAGCATAACATGAGTAGTTTCAGCTTACACCCAATTCAACGAAGTTTTTTTTTTTAATAACAATTTTCCTTTTCTCCCATTGAGAGTATTTTACATCCCTTTTGCAAATTACATTGTCAATATGATGGATGGTTTCTCTTGTCAATACAGTACTAAAATATTCTTTTCCTCTTAATGCCATGCAACTGGCAATGAACAAAACTTTAGGTTCCTTACCACCAATTGCCGATTCGGACAAGTAAGTGTGGTCAGACATGGTGGCAGTTGCAACTGATGCTATCTGTAAACGAGAACAAAACCAGGCCAAGGAATAATTAATATCGTTGGGCCTAATGCATTCCTGTAAAAAGCTGCTTCGATTGTGAAAGCACAAGATAAATACGTTAATTCTGTGATCAAACATTTGACTACAATACAGTGAAGGGACACTCGATTAACTTCGTGTAAACCGAAAGCTAATATCATGACCTTAGCATTTTTCTTTTTGAAATTAGTTTTAAAGGCTGCTTTTATTTTTTATGAAACAAATTATTTCTGATAAAAATGCAGTCAATTGGTGTGCACTGTTTAGACGTAGATAACTTTATGTAAATAGTTTACGTGAAGACAACTTAGGTACTGCACGATTTGCACAGGGAGACATCATAACAAAGCACAAATCCCATTAAAAGCAAATTAACCACAATGTCAAATGTCTTCTCAAAGGGCAGTGCCAAAAGGTTGTATGAGGGACTATCTGAAAGGTCTGAAACAAAAAAGGTGGCCTACTATCCTCATTACTATTTCTTCTGTAAACTGATGGAAATAGGTCCAACAATCATCTTTCTGCAACATTATAGTCTGATAACACTGTTTCATCATTCCACCGCTCGTTTGGGCTAACGGTAAGAGCATCTGGCTCTCACGCGGAAGAACCGCGGGTTCTATTCCCAGTTCGAGTCATACCAAAGACTCTAAAACTGGATCCTACGGCTGTTGTGCGTGATGCCCCGCATTAGCAATGGAGTAGGGAAAACCAACGGCTCGATTTGAACCAATAGGTTGGAACCTGGGCCGTAAAACTCCATCTAACTAACTAACTAACAAGATTTCGTGTGATTTATTAGATGCATTCTCAACAGTTAGTTCATAAAAAAAAACTCAACCTGTCTTCATAAGAACTTATTGCATGATTCTAAACAATCAAAAGAATAGTGTTCTCTTCAGAGAATACACAAGTGTCGCTCGCAATCTAAAACAAAAAAGGTTGCCTAAATGGATAAGAGATGGAGAAAATTTTTATAAAAGCTATATTTGAGTAAGTTTTTATGATAAATTGACCTCTTTTTTAAATTCCACATATTAAAAATGTTACCGAAAGCATATTTTTTTTTATACAGTTTAGTTTACATTGTATCCTTTTCAACAAAAGCCCACAGGCAAATGTTTCAAATTCACAAATTTAACCACAGTATGTATGCGCAATCACTTAATTTTAAGACTAAATAAGTACAGAATTAACAAATTCCTAAAATACACTTAAACGATATTGGGTTTAGATTATCAAGAATTGTTTGGGACTGTCATTACATCTTGCAAGGGAGAATTTATACCAGAATTGTAAAATGAGTGAAAATGCCAAAAGCCACTCATTGCATTTTCTTTCACTGACCCCTTAATCACATTTCAGCGAAATCTAGGCAATCGAAACGCTGTGTCAAAATACAGGATTCAACTAATCAAGAAGTTTGACCTATATCATGCTGCATTATTCATCCAGTCAGAATCTCATGTAGTCTTCATTAGTACAATCTGTTTTCACATCATGCTTTTGAGATATCTTAGGTAGTGAATTATTTATAAATATGAGCATTTACTTAGTATAACTTGTTATATAATAAATACCCTTTTAAAAAATTTTCCCAATTATTTACTACCCTAATCTAATATTTATAAATAATTATACTTGAATATCTGTTTTTTGAGTATTTTTGAATACTGTTTTTTATGTTTTTTTTATACTTTCCCTTTTTGTAAAGTACTCCTTGTCATTGATACTTGTTTTAACGAATGGAAAAAGCAAACAGGAAATTTATTCATACATAAAACACACTCTTTGAACTCAAAGGAACTTTCCTGGATAGCCTGACCAATGAGTCTTTCTCTGACATTTCGCGAAAGAGTTAACAAATTCTACTTCACATATATTGTGGTGTTACATTTCTGCACAACTCCTGACTTCTCGGCTCTGACCTCACTATTGAACAAAATACTTTGTTTTGCTCACATCTCATGAACATCATCAATATCACTTCTTTTAATTGTGGGAATTTTGTTTGTTCCATAGGAAGTTTTGTTTCCCACAAGTTAAGGGATGCAAAAAATTTAATAATAATAATGTCTATTTTATGTCTGGCGGACTCCAGCTGAACTAAGAACCGAACACTCCTTCACAAGGCTTTCACATAATACTGTTATCAGTTAAACAAAGACTGAGCTTCAAACACATCAATAAAAGTTGTAAGTTTTTTGAAGAAGAACACCATCTCTGCTTACATTTTGATCTTTGCGAACTGCTTGATGTCACATTCTAATTTGTTTTAATTTTCCAGAGTTTGCAAACTTTACCCAAATTTATTGCCAGCAGCGGCGCCAGAATGTCAACATTTGGGGGGCAAACTAGAAGCAAACGATAAGCATGGGTGGCAAAAATTTTCAAGTGCAGGGCGAAACTAGGCCTAAATTGGCCGTTCCTGTAGTTGGGGGTTCAAGGGACAAAAGGCCCTGGAAGCTGTGGGGTTTTTGCATACCTCTGGATGAAAAAGTAGGTCTCTGGAGAGGTATATTATTTATTTTCTTCGGTTACTTCAGCTCCTCACTGAACTAACTTTGGGGGCTAGGACAAGACACGGAAACACATTCCGCCCCCACCCGTAGGACTGTCACTTTCTACCGCCGAAATACTGTTTTGTACATTGGGAATTTCCTTTGTTCACTGGCACTTTAAAAAAAAAGGAAAAAGTTTCAAATATATATTTTAGAGCTGCATTCTCAACTTCAAAAACTACAAATTACTGTCAAAATCTAACCACCTGATTAACTGATTTACATGAACATATGAACCTTTAGAACACCTATCACAAACCTTCGCATGTAATTTCATGTAATTAATGCAGTTGTGTGCATTTTTCATTACAGGTGCTCTTGGAAATTTATAAGTCCCTTATCTTATATCTGAATCATTACAAATTGTATGTGTTAAAGTACAGGTTTCTGAATGTTTACAGAATTTTCCAAATGCAATCATAGTTTATGACGGATAGGTAAGATAGAGTTTTAGCCAGTTTCTAACCAACTAGTTCATGTCAGGTCGACCACGACCTCTTTTCTCCATTTGTGACTTCACTGGCTTGTTTTCCCAATTCTGTTGCTTATACTCGATAGTTTATGAAAAAGTTCGTGAAAATGCAATACAAATTAAACTGGATTCTGAGTGATGTTACAAAATAGTCTTGTCTAAACTCCGATTGCGAACTGATTCATCGCACCGTTTGATACGCTATCGAAGACGTGGCATCATCGATAGTGTATCGAAATTCTTCCAATCAAAGATACGAATTCATCCAAAATCCGGCATGTATTTTATTGTATTTTTCAGAGACACAAGGTCATCTTAAATAACATTGAAATGAGGATCACTTACCTCTCCACTTGTCAAACCACTTTTCATTGATCTTGAGGAAATCCTGATAGCTGTAAAAATGAATTATACCTCTGAAAAAACTCTTCCTCCACACATGAACACAAGATACTGCATACTGCAGCTTATTGTTCTAAATATGTAACTATATGTTCTGCATTATTTGGTTTTTACGTCTATTACGTTATTATATTAATATTATGATCGTTGTCACTTCTCTATCATCATAGATGCTTCGATAGCAAAATGGAACTAGGTTCTTGCATTAAATACCAAAGCAAACTGTGAACAACACATCAGAGAATTCCGCCCCTTGAACCATGATATTTATACTTTGGCCTCGATTTCCCAATCTAGCAGAGCAGTGACGTATATTGGGGTTAAATGTGAAATGTGACTGGAATCAAATTCATTAATTACTTGTTACAGAATGAATCTCGAACCAAAAAAGCGGTTCAAATCTGGTGAAATCTTCTACGACAATGAAATTTATGAATGCGGGAATTGAATTGAGAATTACCGTTAACACTCCGTCAAAATTAGCGACATTTTGGACCAAAAAAAAAAAAAAAATGCCAGACGGGTATTTCATGTTCCAAAATTAACGGAAAACGTTTTATAAATTAATTACACACGAGAATTATTTCGTGATAAATGAGTTTTTTTTAGTGATTTATTAAGGTACACCCCAAGCCATTGTTTAGGCTTTATAGAAATGTCAAGGTCAGTTTGTAATTTGCGGTTTTCTATCGCAAAAATATCGGCCAAATCATCACGCCCAGTTTCGAGGGGACCGATCTTTTCGTGACCAAATGATGATCAACGGCTCAAGCAAGTAGAAGCTTACATCCAATAAACTTTCACTTTGTAGTACTTTTTGACTGCGATTAAATTGCAAAACGCAATGTTGCCCTCTAACACAAAAAACACTCGTAATATCCACTTTAAAAATGCGAACCTAGTATGCTCCTCAGGATATGTCCGAAAGAAAATTACCAGGATTATACCTTCACAAGAAGTGTCTGGATCCCTGGCTAGCAGAAAATATGCCCGGAGATCATGGAACTCTATGAAAACAACAAAGGCAGTTCCTTAGGACTCTAGTTAGTTATATAGAGTTCTACGGCCCAGTTCCCAACCTATTGGTTCAAGTCGAGCCGGCCACGGGTTTTTTATCTCACCGCTCCGTGAGGAGGATGAGATATGGTAGTCATTTTGCCTATGGGGCTATATATGGCAATGCCAGCTAAAATCCCAATGGTTACCATGGTAACGGTAAATTTTCCCAGGTTACTAGTCTCGAGGTTAACCCATGGTGAGGTACCCCGAGGTGACTGAAGGTCCAGGGCTGAGATAGGGGTCAAAACCTGTCCGTGTGTGTGTGTGTGTGTGTTGGTGGTTGGGTATGTGTGTGTGTGTGTCCAATTTTGTTTTCCTAATATCTTGTAAACGGCTGGGCCGAATTTCTTCAAACTTGGTAGGACGGTGTCTTAGGTGAAACAATTGCATCTTAATACAAAAATTTGAAGTGAAGGTCAAAGGTTACCGGTCAAAGGTCAAATTAAGTGAAATCGACATTTTCTGCTATATTTCCAAAAGTAAAAGTCCTCCTGACACGAAACTTCACACATATGATTGCATCTAGACTTACCAAAATATGTTGTTGCCATAGCAACAGAGGTAAAAGGTCAAATGGTAGAATGGAACAAAAATTTTCAAGTGATAATTTGTTCGTAAAACAACGTTTTCGTCCCTCAAACTCCTCCTAGTGGGCTGGACCGATTCTTTTGAAAATTAGTAGGTGGGTACCCCAGGGTAGGAACTTATGTCTCCCAGACCCTCGGAAGTAAAGGTCAAAGATCAGAGGTCAAAGGTCACATTTTGCAAAAAAAAAAAAAAAACACTTTTCTTTACTACTTTGTACTAAAACTTTAAAATAAAACCTTCATTTTACATGAAACTTCACAAGTATAATAGGGTAGACTAGTTCTACCAAAATATGTAGTTTCCATGGCAACCAAGGTTAAAGGTCACCTGACAGGGGGTCAAATACTTTTTTTTGTTTTCACTTTAACTCTTAACGGAAGCATCCCACAAGTCTGAAAGTTTAAGTGTAATAGCCTAGGCATGATAAGTTGTACCGATATGTGTGGTTGTCATAGCAAACAAGGACATAGTTCACCTTACAGATTGTCAAAGGTTAAAGAGTGTGTGACACGGCCATAAAAACTTTTGTGTATAGCAAGATTTGATACAGAATTGTACAAATATCATATCACACCCCATTAAAAACCCGTACAATTCGGCATAAATGATATTCGAAGGAAAACTGCGTTCGAAATTCAATTTTGAAAAATGCCGCAGCAGCTCACCTGACTTTTATGACGCAATTGGCGGCACAAACCCGCCCTACGGCGCGCATCTAGATGTGGAACTAATGTTACCCTCGGTAAAGTTATCTTATCCCAGCAACCTCATGAAAACGATTGCATCTCAATTAAGAGTCCAACATACAGAGCGAAAGGCGCGGGCCATGGTGGGGATTCGGAGCAAATCATTGGCCAAAATGTTCGCGTGCATATGCGCGCGGGTAAAAATAGTTCCGTTTTTGTGCAATAAAGACGCGGTTCGGGCGCTATAAAGGACAGCTATGAACATGTGTGGACAGACCACAACAAGCGCATCCCCACTACGAGCGCGTCTTTACTGTATGAGCTGTTTGGTGAAGATGCTATTGCGAATGCTAAGCAATAACCGTGCAATGCACTATTCACAATGTCAGTGGCCACGCTGACTACATGCTCTTGTAGCACCGGTGTTTGCAATGATGTATGCGCTAACACGCGTAACCATGCACATGATTCGATGATTGTGAGCTCTCTGGTACAGTGTTGCTAACGGTGCCTCCAATGACGTCACCATTTTTGAGACGCGTTCACATACGTTTTTTCGCATTAGTTCGAATTTCAAATGGGCTGAGCCTGGCCTGTAACTGGAAATTCCAAACGTCGTATGTCGGTATAAATGGACATAATTTAGTAGGGAAATCATTCACTTTATGTCAAGGTGTACCCAAAGAACAGTTACCGAGGATCTTACTTTAGAAGATTTTCCGCCGACGCATTAATCTTTTCTGCGTACTGCCCTGTGGCGAATCCTAGCCCGTGGCAAGGAATAACCCGAGATATGAAACAGTGGGTGACTAACATTAGGTTAGGAATAGGGCCTACCTATCTTACATATTAGTGCCCTGAAAACTTGGCGCCAAAAAAACGTACGTGACAATTTCCTTGCCACGGGCTAGGATTCGCCACAGGCCAGTACGCAGAAAAGGTTTGTGCGTCGGCCGGAAATTTTCTAACGCCACGCGTTCAACATGGCGAACACGCCCACTTTTTTAATTGAGACGCACTTGATGCGCATATCAGCTCCGGGGCACACGTGAAGTTTGTCATCGCGTCAAAATGGAGAATACGCCAATACAGCAAGTGCCTGAATAATAACAATTACGCACTTGTCTAAAGCGTTCCCGAAAGCGTCTTACTTTTTTAATCGTTGCGTCCATATCCGTATCAGTTAAGTGTAACAGTCAAGCTAGTTTTCTTTAGAGTGTTGTAAGGGGATACCAACATCTTAAAAATAAAGTTGTTCCAAAATCTTAGATAGGCCTACTGGATTAAAAGGGCAACCGTTACAAAGATTGGGTAGCCTATTTCTCCAGTTCTTTTATAATCCGGTGTCAGAATTTAAATATCCAAATGACGTTTTTTTGTTTTTGAATAAGGGGTGCGCTTATAGTTCCAAGAACTTGATTGGTCTGTGCCATATTTTTTTCCCTCGCTATCTTGCGAAAAAAAACTTCCGTCCCTTGGCACGAAAAAAAAAATCGCTTCCAAAATGGACTTCAAAAAGGTATTTCAAAAGATGGCAAAAGGTGGCATGCAGTTTTATTATGGTAATTTTTGTCAATGAAATTCTACTGTAGCCATAGAGCAGGATATAGGAACTACAGTACGGACTCCCAATGGCGCGTACGTAAATCGTCTGTGATTGCATGGAGACACGGTATCCCTGTTCACTCTGGGCATGACTTGGGCAAAAGTCACGCGGGGAGCGATCATGTGTGTACGAACTGTATGACAGGAATCGATTCGGCAAATTCCTGCGACTTATTTGTCCTTGTAAAATGTGTATTTCATCCTAAAAAGTGGCATAAGCTGTTCGCTTTGACGCGTAATTTAAAGATATTTTATAACTTTTCACGTCAACAGAAATGGTCGGCAAGGGGCTGAATTTGCTTTTCAGTGATAAAAGGAGTAACGTTCAAGGAACGCACTCATTCAGGCAAGGACAACTCGCCCTTGTTATAAGACAAAACGGCCTCACAGTTCGCAGGGCTTTTGTAAAGTCGGACACCTCGCCCCTTACTAAAAGTATATAGCCCTTCAAATACAGACAATTCGGCGTCTTAATGGAGCTGGCTACTCAGACAGCTCGGCACCTAATGAAACTCCGAACAAAGGAGACAACTCGTCCCCAAATGAAGTCGCAAATGTAGGCCTATCCTAACATTCCAACATTTTTCTCATGTTTGATTTTACATATTTTCTGTAGAGACTGAAAAATGGATATTAAAAAGGAAGGCATATTCTTCTACTAAACTGAATACCTGGGTCACTGGGTGAGGAGGGGTTTTTATCATTTTTTTTTTCTTTTTCATTCTCAAATTAAAAACTATGCCTAGTAAAGTAGTATAGACTGGGCAGCACAAGTGGCATGACATGACTGATTTTATTTTATTTTAGTAGCTGGTCAGCTGTTAATCATATGTTGTAAGTGCATGGTTGACTGAAAAGATGAACCAGAATTTTTTTGCCAATTGAATCAGTCAGCTTGATATACAGGGGGTAAAAAATTAACGTTACTCCCTTATTCTACGGCTGACTTAAAGTTCGCATGAAAGTGACTCACTCAGCCTTGTAAATTAGGGGCAGCTAATAAAATACTGTAACTAGATGCCAAACTGAAAAGAGAAGGCTTGAACAGACATCCTATCTTTACTACATTGCTTTATTTTTGTATCATTTTCCTTCCTTTTTCACATACAGATGTTTTAATTTACAGCTATAAGGAATAATGATGTAGTAGGGCTACAGGTGCAATTTCTTTTCTAATCATTTGAAAAGGAGTGCAAAATTTGGGAAAGGGAAGACTGGCAATAGCCACTGTGCAAGTTTGAATTTTTTTGGAATGTCACTCCACAATTTCGCACTGTACATTCCAAGGTGTAGGCTGCAATGTGATACCATGATATGCAAACTACAGCCTAACTAAAGCCAAACTAAAGCCTACTACATGTGCCTCTTGTACAAATGGCAGAAACTAGAAGCACTATTTTACTGGTATGCATGAAGAGTAAAAAGCAAAACATGAATCGGCCTACATGTATACATTTGTCTGATCTACTTCTTCTTCAAACAATGTTAAATAGGTTCTGTTCTACCAACCATTTTAGTCCAATCACAGTCCCATGTTACATTACTTCTCTAATTTCTCAGGGCACTTGGAAGTCTTTAAAACTGTTGTCAAGTGTAATAAAGAATGCAGTCTTTCACCAGCAGCTGACATTATTGCTTCCCATAATTTTGCTTTGGCTTGTTGAATGTCTCCCTCAACTGTCTGAACTCCAGTAATTGCAAGGTATGGTGATCCAGAATTAACATTTCCTCTCAAAATATTCAAGGTGTACATGATGATAATTAAAAGTCAGTTGACACTGTGTAGGTTAAATGAACCCGGACTTAAGTGATGACACCCAAGCAGTTCCAATTCTCTTAACCTTCTTCATTAAGCCCCTTGATCCCTCCTCTGCCTAAAATTCATCCTCATCCAGAAACAATCTCAGTCCGTTGGGGTATTCATACTTGATCCCAGTGTGTAATCAAACATTCTCAGTACAGTGTGTATGAGTTTTGTACTCTGCACTTTTTGAACTTGCTTTCAGTCAAAGAGTAGAGCCAATTGGGAATTTCTGTGGATGTGGGCTAACTACAAATAGTATAGTTTGGGGTGAGAGAATCAAGCTTTAAATGTCTTTGTTCACTTCATTATCTGCAATTGTGTGGCAGATGCCTTCAGACATGACCACATCCAGCATAAAGTACAGGAAACAGTTCATGGCCAGCAGCACTATTAATCTGACATCCCTTGGGTTTCTCCCTCCAAGTGCAAGAAAAAATGAAACCATCAGTTTCTGTTTGGGGTGAAGATTGTTATCATTTACCATGATGTATTAAAACCAAATGCAACCCGTAGCATAGTACATATAGTAGCCTACAACTCAAGACTGGCATCAGGTATTCAATGTTTTTTTTTCTTCTTCTTTTGAGTGTTGGTAAAAGTAAGTTAAACTGTATTAAGGAATTAAACACTAACATATTTCACCATTTCCCCAAATAATGTACCTTTCCAGTGCAACAGAATCAAGCTTGACTAGCCCCCAGTAGGCATATAAAGCCTATCGTTACACATGTACATAAATTTGAGGCTTCAGACCTTAGTCAGTAACAAATTTGTCTCAAACATACTTTGGGACTCTAGACACCCCACCCCCTGTTAAAAGTTTTAAAGAAAGTGGCAAAGTATGGTTAAAATTACTGCAACCCTCACCCTGGCAGACCAAAATTGTTGATGTTGCTCTTTTCAGCTAAGGCCCTAACTTACTGTTTTAGGGCCCGCTAAATAATAACACGCCCTGTAGGCCATTTTTGCCCCATCTGACCTAAATTCCTAGCCCCACCAGTGTAAAAAGACCGTGTTTATATAACATCTCATTGCATCGTGAAAAGGCTCCATGCACAAAGCTTACAGAAGGCGAGTGGATTATTTAGATTCAGAAACTATCCAGTAACGTTAGGCGTAATATATACTGTATAATACGTATATAGGCCTATTGCATACTAACTGTGTTACAGGAACGTGTCCGCTCTGGATGAAGAAAAAAACGTCTTTTTCAACTTACACAAGAATAAAATACGAAAACATCACAAGAAACTTACAATTTATGAGAGATACTACATCCTCCTCTTTTTCTGATAGAAGTAGATGATTTTACAAATCAAATTTTTCGACGTTCATGTGCATGTGATTTGTATGAATCTCTATGTTAGCGATCGGTCTGTTGCCCAGATAGAATATGGGTACTGAGTGTCCATACGATCACAGCTGTTTTGGGGAGTCCGCCCTCTAGTCCCTATTATCCTACTCTATGACTGTAGCATAAAAACAGCACAGATTAAACTTCAAGCACTTAAAATAGTTCAAGTCCTGCAACCAACTTGCGCACATGTTAGCGATGAGATATGCAACTCCGTGGATTGCCCTCTTATTTCCAGTTGTGGCTCATTGGCCTGTTTTCCCTATTCCATTGCTTATGCGGAGCATAACGCACAACGGCAGTAGCTTCCTTTTTTAGAGTCTTTGGTATGACTCGACCTGGGAAACGAACCCGGGCCTTCCGCGTGAGAGGCGGGTGCTCTTACAGTTAGACCAAACACGCGGTTCTTAGTACTCTAGTGACTCTAGTAACGGCATACTCGCATTCTCAGACATATCGACGGGTACTCTTGCTCAAGATTAATTAACACCAGCATTTTTGCCAAAGATAAAGAAAGGCAAGAAGTGACTGATATGCCTGATAAACTAAACTGTCTTCCATCTTACTAATGGAAGAGACAAGGGACAATATAGAGACAATCGGTTTATTCTAAATTTAAGTAAAATGAATGGTTTGGTAGCTAATGTTAAAATTTACCATTAATGGTTTTTGCTTATCAGTCTGCAGACCTATAAGCTGAGTTCAACTAGTTTTAGTACTAGTTTTCTAGCTGTCAATAAAAACTACAGAAAGCTAAGTGGCGTAAATAAGGACTGGAATGCTGGATAAAAGTTTGACTTGGAGATCGGTTAAAAAGTCTAAGGATTAATAGCCATAATCAGAGAATGTCACTGTGTCTATAATCATTGACAAGCACCAATGGTCATTCAAGCTAAACCGAAATTAGGTAATGCTTCTTATACATCACAAAAATTAAGTTATTTCCTCAAATATTTACCTTCCATTTCTTTGAGGCAGTCATCTATTGAGGGTCTATTTAGTATGTCTTTGTCCAGCATTTTCTTCATCAATATTGTACATTCAGCAGAGTAATTTGCTATGTGAGGCAAAGAATAATTTCCCTGTGCTAAATTACTCGTCAGCTTCCCAGTGTCATTGATAAAAGGGAATGTAGCTTCAAAAGGATGGTGGCCGTTGGACAGAATGTAGTACATCAAGCAACCAGCAACCTAAAGAAATGATGTAGTACAATGCCGTGTCAGATTTGCTGTCCGTAATTATTGTAAAAAAAAGAAAATATTTACATAAATATCACAATGAAACATCACAAAAACGACATCAGTGTCCAGATGAAGATTAAATTAAGTATGGTTGTCATTGCACTTGATCACTAATGAATGACAGGGTGAGTCGCTGTATTGATCACTTTTCGACTATATTATCTTATGTTTAACATTCAATTGGTATAAATTTTACTGTTTATTGCAACACACCTTTTATAACTTGTTTTTATTACGTGTGATTATCTTTTATTTGAATATTTTGCTGTAATATGTGTTGTATATCCGTTGTATTAATTGACGCTAACCCCTCCTGGGAGGTATGAAGAATAAATTAACAAAACGAATCGAAATACTTAAAAAAGAATTGCCCTTCAGTTTTAAAGTACTTAAATTTATGCAAAATGTAATTTAAATATTATTTTAATTGTTTAATATTACTGGCAGATAATATGATATGCTTCAAGTATAACCTGTAAATGGTATCATGTTTTCAGTTGAGAGTTTCAAGGGATATTAATTATATATCTACTTTATGTCTCTGATTGTTTTCAGTTTCAAAGATTATTCTTGTCTTTCAGCCTACAAGACCTGAAAAGAATACTCTTTTCTATAGTAACGATTCACTTTTTCATTCTTTTTTTCAAATGCTGTGTATCATTTTTTAGATGTTGTTGAAAAAAAAAAAAGAAAACAAGCTCATCAATGATGTCATTGTTCAGCAAACATTTCCATTACAGACAATTACTGCTTTGAGAAATAAGAACCAAGGAGCTGTTATGTTTGACATATGCATGACTCCAAATGACTATTTGATCTACCATGACGCTTTTAAATGAAATATTTTACATGAAATGAACTGATAGGAAAAATTTTAACCTGGATGTCAGATTCCTTCCTTTTTTCATTTCTGGATTGTAAGCCTTCCCGTGCTAACCATCTGTTGCGTGCGGGGTTCCTGCAATGAGATGTCTACTTATTGCAAAGCCAGCCACTAATGCTTTGCATCATTATCAACGTCATTGTAAATTATTTATTATTCCAAACATTGAAGCTTGTGATACGGATAATATTAGGGGCATGTCAAATTATATGGTACGCGATATGAGAAGCATGTACTTTTCAATTGACATCATATTCTTTGACAATTTCTTCTGATGATCCATTGCATTACATGGAATAGAACAAACAGCATAACTGAGTTTTAATATTATATGTCAGTTCAAGTGAACCTTCCGTTCCTCGTGCCGGTGCCTCTGAGGCATAGAGTGTAAATAACAATAACAATAACAATAACCATAACCATAACCATAACCATAACCATACCCACAGCCATAGCCACAGCCATAGCCATAGCCATAACCATAACCATAACGATAACGATAATAATAATAATACACAGTTCTTATAAATCGCAAAACACACTGAAGTCCCTTTGCGCTGAGAAAAGAAAAGAAAAGATGAAAGTTATAGACAGGAGAAAAGGTAAGATTTAAGTAAGGTCTTGAAATTTGCGAGTGATCTTTCTTCTTTAACTGTAACAGGGAGGTCCTTCCAGAGACAAGCAGCAGAGTATTGGAAAGAACGGCAACCATAATATTTAGTACAAACTGGAGGAGAGGAGAGTAGCAGTTTAGAACTGGAGCGAAGGCAGCGGGTAGGAGTGTAATTTTGGACGAGATCTTGTAGGTAAACAGGTGCAGAATTGTGTAAACATTTAAATGTCAGCAAGAGGACTTTGTATTTAATCCGATCAGCAACAGGAAGCCAGTGAAGGCTACGGAGGACTGGAGTTATATGATCGTTTGGTTTTGTAAGTGTAACTAATCTAGCAGCTGAGTTCTGTATATGTTGTAATTTCTTGAGACGAGAACTTGAAAACCCATAGAGTAAGCTGTTGCAGTTATCGAGTCGTGAAGACACAAAAGCATGAACTAGAGTCTCAGTGGTTCTTTGATCTAGGTGTTTTTTGATTTTTCCAATTTTATGGAGCGCCAGAGATGCAGCTCTGCAAACATTGTTGACATGTAGATCCATTGTGAGGTGACGATCAAAAACTACACCCAAGATTCTGGCATATTGAACAGGTGCAATGTGAGCAGGTCCTATCTGGAATGACTGAACGGGAGATAAGGATCGAAATTTTGAAGAAATGTGAATAAGTTCTGTTTTGTTGTCATTTAGTTTCAGACCATTAGCAAGGGACCATGATCGGATGTCTTCTATGCAAGCTTCCAATTTTTATAGGGTGGAACAGCTGTCAAGAGATTTTGGCATGAATAAATAAATTTGAGTGTCATCTGCATAAATCATGCTGTCGATACCATGGGACTGAATGATGTCTTCTAATGGGGCCGAATACATTGTGCAGGCCAGTGGACCGATCACAAAACCTTGAGGGACACCTTCCAAGGGAACATGTACAGCAGATTCCTTGCCATTTATGGTAACAACTTGTGAACGGTTTGTTAAGTAAGATATGACCCAGTTTAAAGCTGTGTCAGATATAATGTAGCGGTTCTGAAAACGCTCAAACAATAGCTTATGATCAATGGTGTCGAATGCGGCAGAACAGTCAAGTAAAAGTAAAACAGCTTCATCACCTCGATCTACAGCTAGCAGGAGATCATTATAAACAAGAAGCAATGCCGTTTCAGTGCTGTGTATGGTGAGCTCTGTAAGCACTCTGGACACGACCATTGAGATTGTTATTGGAGAGATAGCTTTGAATCTGGAGAGAACATGCACGCTCAATTGTTTTGGCCAGAAATTTGAGATTTGCGACTGGTCGATAATTCTTGAAGACATTTTTGTCCAAGATCGGCTTCTTTATGATGGGTCTTATAAGAGCCCGTTTGAGAGAGTCTGGGAAATGGCCATTTTGCAACCACAAATTAACAATAATTGATATTATTGGCAACAGAACATAAATGGAATCATTTAATAAGAAGGTAGGTATAGGATCAAGCTTACTAGACGATGATGGTGATTCCATTATTAGTTTCATTAACATTTCCTTTGAGACAGTTGAGAATTCTGAGAAATTAGAAGACGAAATGTTACTTCTGATCGGGATGTCTGACATAACTGATGTATGGTTGTTTGCAATTTCATCCTGAATCTGCCTAATTTTATTAGAAAAGAAGTCCGAGAACTGATTTGCAAGCGCACCATCATCAGAAACATTAGGTAATGTAGTTGATTATGTGGGTAGAGTGAGTTTTCCAATTTCACTGAAAAGTTGGCGAGAGTTACAGTTCAACAATTTTATGGAGTAGTAGTTTATTTTAGCTTGTTTTAGCATTGCATTGTAATGTTTACTTTTCTCAATGAAAATTTGCCTGTGAACTTCCAACTTGGATGACTGCCAAAGAACTTCAGAGCGTCGCAGTTCCTTTTTCAATGATCTGAGTTCGTCAGTGAACCAAGGTGCATTTGGTCGGCAGCGGACCTTACGAATCTGGAGTGGAACATGTTTCTCAAGTAAACGAGACAACACATCGTCATACTGATTCACCAGCGAATCAAGATCAGGGGCAGGTGAAGTATACAAGGATGATGACAAAATGTCGTCTTGAAATGCCCTGATATTGATTTGACTAAGCTTGCGAGTCTGAATTTCAATCCTCTGAGGGGGTGGACGACCGATATGAAGAAAGCAGAAAATGGCAGATTGGTCGGAAGGCAAGTAATTTGATAGATGCACATCAGAGATGAAGATATCCGATTGACGTGTAATGATTAAGTCTAGTGTGTGACCATCACGATGAGTGGGACCTGACATATGTTGTTCCAAGTTAAAAGCATGTATCATATGAAGAAAAGATAAAGTGTCATGGTTGCTTAAATCCTCACAATGAAAGTTAAAATCACCAGCAATCAGTACATATTTCTGTCTGGTGAAGAGTGTTTCAATAAGACTGGAGAACTCGTTAAGAAATGGTTTTACATTAAAACAGCTACGAAGAAATACAAGAATTCCACCTCATGTTCTGTTCAAGCGAGGGACATGATGTAGTGTAAAATTAGTAAGTGTGGCTGTTAGATCGGCAATTGTGATATTGCGTCTCTCATCGCCAGATAGCCAAGTCTCAGTGATAGCCATGATATCTATATGATTGGAAATGATAAATTCTGAGATCATACATGTTTTAGAGTTGATTGATCTAGCATTCCAGAGGGCAAACTTTGACGAGTTTTCCCCAGTCAAGCAACACTTTGCAGCACTAGTACTCTCATGAGACTTACTATTCAAAAAGTTAAGATAGTTCTGAATATGAGCTCCACCTCTTCTGCCCCTGTGCCTAGGCAGCAGGCCATTGGATTTAATCTTATTGTATGACTCCAACGAGATCTTGTAACAACTCCGAAGTGCATGCAACTCCAAAGAAGAGTACTCCACAATGGTCATTGGTGAAAACCATCCACTGGTGATAAGGCTATTATTTTCCCAGATTGTAATCTCTAGATGAATACCGAGCACATCAACACTGGTACAACATCCAGAAGCACAATGAAATTCATGAACTAGTGGCTTGTAGTGTGGAATACCATAGCAACGTTGTAATGGTATAAGAGGTCCAGTTAAGAGATAAAGTGAGAATCCAAAGAAAAAGAAGAAAAGATGAGAGAAGGTTGAGGCAGCAGCTTTACAGCGCCAACAACAGCAACAGCATAAATAGTGACAATTGGAAGCAAAGCAGGTCGATATTTTGGTTTGAGCTGATGTAATATTGTAAACTACTTTTAAAAAACTTCGAAAACCCTCAGGAGACTATATTAAAGTTTAAAAAAATTGGGATAGCAAAAAGTTATCCCCTCCTCCTATTGACACCCAAGACTGTGACCGACTAATGATGGCATATTTTGAGCAAGAGTTTGAATTTGCTTTTTAAGGGGCCAACTGATGATTTACCCAATTGTGATCAGAAACAAATACCCAGTGTTTATTTACCGCTCTCTAATTATTTTAAGTGCATTGTGGTGCTCGTTTCGCTTTGGCTTCTTTCACATGAGCCAATTACTAATAATGATCATTTTTAAAAAATTTCAGGGCAACTTTTCCAAGTTAGGAAAGAGGTGATTGGCCGGCAGTTTTACCTCATTGACGACAATCATGACTCTAAAATTCCAGGTGTAGAAAGGGGTGTTACCCCCTAAAAATAGTCATCATTTGATCGAGAGAGCATAGTAGAAGGTAGTGTGCCATGTCAGCAAAATGCCCGGACTTTACTCGGCAGTTAACGAATTAGCATTTGTATATGGAAAAATCCGTTGGAATTATGTTAGCATCTCGGTCTGGGTTCTTAAAATATGACTCTTCAAAGTTTGAATGTTGTTGAAGCAACATGTTGCTTATTGTAAAATGGTGACGTGGGGTGTTGGACTGTGTTGGCATTTCTTTTGATAAGCCTATATTTACTACCGAATGCATGGTTAAGTGGATAAGTGGTATGAGCATCATGGGTAAGTGGATAAGTGGTATGAGCATCCGACTTGCAGTAGGGATCGGTCGGGAGTTCGAGTACTGGCTAGGTGATACCGAAGACTTTAAAAGCTGAACGGAACAGAACCTACTGCAATTGTGTTTGGTACTCAGTATAAGCAATTGGAGTAGGGAAAACAAGTTAGTGAGCCACAACTGAAAAAAGGGCCGTGGTCAGCTCCACCTGAACCAGTTGGATGAAAACTGGGCCGTAAAACTCCATCTAACCTACCATAACCTAACCCTATATATATTATCTCATACTTTCTCATCAGACTGTCAGATAGTTCATTGTTTGGTTTCCAAGGGCACAGTTCAAACTTTCAAACTAAAACCCGTAGGACAGACTACGGTTACAACAATTCTTAAAAGGAAGACTGCAAAACAAATGATAACTTTAGCGAAATATGGCATGTTCCTCCTAGACAACACAACATTTGCATATTGAGCTAATGTTTATGCGCGATTTACTGCAAATAAGACTTATACACTGTAAAAGGATCAGCTTTTGGCTGATTTTGATGAAAATTGTCACAGTCTTTCTCCTTTTTAATGCTTTTCATATCAAATACCCAACTTGGTCATTTTCATGTTTCTTGACCTTTAAATTTAAAAGCTTGAGTACATTTCGATTTGAAGAAATATTGCCCACATAACAAAATTGAACTGATCGATTCACGTCTCTTCCCCTTAACAGGTGAGTAGAGCAAATTCAAAACTTAAACCATTGAAAGTTTAACTTGCATCTAGTCCGACTTTTCTAATGTGTTCAGTGTTGCAGGGTAATTCCTCTCACGACAAACTACATTTTTTGTGGTAGTCCACAGAAATTCTCAATTGGCTCAGCTCTTTGATTGACAGCTAATCCAAAATATGCCTAGTGCCAAAGCTGATATTACACAGTGTGTACTGTAAGAGTGTTTTGATTTCACATTCGGTCTTGCACATTCACCCTGAAGCAATAAACTGAGATTACGTCTGAATGAGGACGAATTTAAGGTAGTTATGGGCGGAGCGTAAGCAAGTAGGTTAGGAGATTTGGAACTGTTTGGGGTGAGAAAATCATGCCTTTATATTGTTTTTTTTTTATAACAGGGGACTCAAATTTCTTTCGATTTCCCACAGCGTCTCTCGGAAATCCATCGCTAAACAACAAATTAGGAGTTGATGTGTGGTTAAGAGTGTTTTCGCATTTTCACTGACTTCACAAGCCGCACCCCTCTCTTGACCGCCGAGCAAACACTGTAGTGTAGTATGCACACGCACTTCATATAACACGGCCGACGTGATGAAAGTTGATATTTTGCCATGAAGTGGGCGTGGTTAACCAATTATGAATTCAGGTGGGAACACTCCACTGTCAAGCTGACCATTTATAGCATATTTTCCAATTCCTCTGAGAAGACGGGTAGCCATTATTTCAAGATTTCTACGGAATTAAATATGTATAGAGCAATATTCTAGCATACAGATTCATCAAACGAACATACCTGCTCCATCCACCTTACGAGTGAAGTTTAAGGACGAGAGCAGTCGCCCAAATTTATGTTGAAGCAACAACTTAATCTCACCATTTTCGTCTTATTCTCTTCTACGTTGCCTATCTTTTATGCCATTTAAGGACTTCAACATTGCATATTCAGGGTAAACCAAGCAGTTACTAATAGCCCAGTAAATTTCAGCTTTGAGTAGAAAAATGTTGTCGCACGACTCTCAATCTTGCCAATCATGGAACAACACAATCTACTACTCTAATTCAAGGGATGTCTGCTCCTCCCTTTAAATTTAAACATGGAGATCCCAAAATATCTCGAAGTCATAGGCGAGTCAACAGGAACTCAAGTCGATTATTTTCTCATTTAGGGTAGGGGAGCAATGCAATCTTTCTGGCAGATCGAAACGAAAGCTCGAATTAACGACTGTGTAAATCCTTCTAAAAACCTTTCAGTGAAATGTCAATTCCAGTCATATGAGAGCTGGCCTTCTGGCTGGGGCCTCACCGCGTTAATCAAATGCGTACGAGGCGGGGTACTGGCGGGAGCACTCCCCCTCCCAATTCAGGCAAAAGCAGTTGTTTCATCAGGGCAAAACATGAGAAAAACATGAAAAATGTTGCCATTTTTCGGGAAAATTGCTCCTTCCCCACTCCCCCCTACACTAAATTAACCAGGTACGCATATAACGCTAATCGATGGTGGAACTCCGTTAAGATATACCTTCGGGCAGGATTACATATTTCGATCAATTACGTCCAGATAATCGTGTACCCTTATATATCTATGGTGGAACCCATGTTAGATATTGTAATTTACCGTGACTGTATCACATGTAATTTTTATTCATAGGGAGCTCACTAGGAAGGGAAATGACGCTTAAGGAAACATTGAAAGTTTTCAAATACACCTCTTAATATTGAAGCAAAATTATCTCGTATAATTTCAATCAAATCGAAAGTGGAAAGACTCATGTGGGGCACATATCTCCCATTAAAATCGGTGCCAGAGGGTATAACACAATTTAACCATAAAGGAAAGCAAAATATAAGGTGAAAAACTCGTCGATCTTGAAAGGCAACTCTGTCCCTCAATCATGAAACGACACTTTTGAAAGAAAAGAATGGCAATGGATTATGAGGCTTTCGTTTTCCCCAAAAGTTTCTCAATGCCGGACACAGCACACAAAAATTAGAACATTCGAAAGGAGATCTGGAACCAATGAGATAAGTTCACTAGTGAGAGCAGTATTCAACTTCCCTGAGAGAGTTGTATGCAGATAACTCTGGTTCATAGACGGCGAAAGCTGGGTGGGGGAAGGGGGCCTGCCACCCCAATATTTTTTATGAGATTTTGAGGGGGATGGCCCCTAATAACTGAGTGTCGCAAAATAAATTTTACAAAGGTACTTAAACAAATTTAAGATGGTTTTATAACATTTCGGCTATTCTTTGGCTCAATTATCAATTTTGCAGAGTGCAAAAGTTGCAAAGCTTCCGGACCCTCACATTAACGATAACCTATAGGAGATTTTACATTCGCCCTTCAAACAGACAAATCAAAACTTTTTGCAAGCTATCTTTCTATTTTCAATTATCTTTTATCTTCTCAGAACAGGGCCTTTAAACATACTGAGCGAGGGGCATGTCCCCAGTCCCCTTACTGGTCCCAATGACACATATTTGCCCTAGTGTTAGATAATGGGCAAATCGTATAACGAAGGCTTGGCACGGAATCTTGCGTAGTACGGTGCAGCTCCAACAGATTGAGAAAAAGATTTCGGATGACTTTCCGGGGACCCTGTTGGGAGCTCCTGGACCTCACACATACTGTATTACCTCGGGATTTTAAATGAGACTCCCTATTACTAAAATGCCCCCAAACTCTTTGGATCTCTTAAAAATGTCCAGTCTCAAACTATCAATCACATGTTCAGTTTTGAGTAGCTTCAACATTCCGGCTTTGCCCCCTGTAATTCCTGTAAAGTATGTCTCTCCTTAATCAAATGCCATAATACTTCACGATTCCATTCTTGTCCCTTACCTCACCCCACTCCTGAATTAAATTCGTAGTTTAGAATCCTTAATTTGAATGTGATTTTCGACCATTTTGTAGCCTCTCAAATCACTTAAATCCCTAGGATTCCAGAAACAAAATCCCGTTCCAAAATATTTCCAAACTTTTCACGTGCAGCAAACTCAAACCGCGTTTGCTTTCCCTTTGTTGCACAGTGTACATGACAGACTATGCAACAATTTCAAAACATTTAAAAAATGCTTTTAAAGAAATATCAAGGACGGTGTACAGGGTCAACCTTTCCAAAACATTGGCTTGTAACGTTTGTTTTCATTTTGTTACACAGAGTAAACAGGGTATGCGGCAATATAAAAACCTTTTGAAAATGTTTCCCAAGAAATCTCAAGGGCTCCATACAAAAGCAATATTTCCAAAACATTTACTTGTAACAAGCAAAAAACAAGCTTGGTTTATATTTTTGCACAAGTGTGGACAGGATATGCAGCAATCTCAACACATTTGGAGAACGTTTTCAAAGCAATGTTACGTCAATGCTTTGAAAACAAAACGCAAGAATGCTTCGCTGCAAAATGATTTTGAAAATGTGTTGGTACGTTGCTCGTGTATAAAGGCCATGGGATCCTTCCTCCAGCACCGCGTCCGGTTACTGGGGCCATGCTTCTACATTTCGCATCTTTCCAAACCATTGCCACCAGCTGACAAGGGGGTAAAAACGAGAGGCCTTTGCATTATTGAAACTTTGTGGTTCTCCACAATCAAGACTACAAGGAAAACAGTTCAGGTCTAATAATTAATTTGATTAAACTCGGAGAAAGGCAGCATGGTTGAAACTGTGGATGTTAAAAAGAAGGGTCTAAGGTCATACTAAGTTTCGATATGATGGAGAGGTACTCATTTTAAGCATTTTGGTTAAATTTGCATTCAAGTCTGAGGGATTCTCTCATTAATGGACAGTCTTTTCTTTTTCTTTATTTTATTATTTCTTAATTTTACAGCCCATTTTCTCCTCAACAATCCCATATTTTCAAAATGTGACTGCATAGGTGTCATGGGAACTTTACAAACTTTGCGTTCCCCACAGGGAGGTCGTATTCCTATTTAAGTCAAGGTCAACAAAATAGTCTGAAAAACAAAGGGAAACAACGTATTCCTTGTAAATGTGAAGAAGTGATATAACTTCTTCTGCCCTCAAGTCGACTTTGGAACACAAATTTAGTAACTTCATTTAGTTATATCTCAATTTGAATGAAATTTCCCACAGTGTGTAAATTTGGTTCCTCTTTCACATATGAAATATAAAATTTTGATTTGTTTAACTTCCCCTTTAATGCAAATGGGAAATTTGAAGACTTAGACTTAGCAAGAAAATGTTCGTCAGAATTTTCAACACCCTTTTTTCGGGAATGGTTCTCTCCTTTCATTTAACGTGTTTAAATTAAACCGTTTAACTTGATGGTCGTTTATTTATGAACCATTGGTTTATGTTATTCTACAATCATAAAAAAGGTGTTTGAATGGTGAAGAGAGATGTTAGGGATATAAGTCTTCCAGACGACATGGAGGACACTCTTGAAAAGCTTCACAGCATAAATCCAACAAGGTGTGTGAAGCGATACATGACAACATCTTGCAATTTTTACACCTAACTTCAGCGATAAGCAAACCTTTGAGTTAAATAGGTGAGATCTAAAGTAAAATGACATTTATTTAAGCTCTCTTTAATCATCGTCTCCCATAATCCGGTATTTCCGTTCAGTTTAGGATTCTCCATACATGTGTAGCAGTAAATAAATTCAAAGTGAAAACGAGCACTGTAATTTTGGATCTACTGTTTGTTAGCAGTAGCCTTAAAGGCAGTCAATTTTTACCACAAACTACAATTTTTGCATTAGCTGACAGAAATTCTTAACTGGGGCACAACTATTTGATTGACAGCAACCCCCCCCCCCCCCCCCCCAAAAAAAAAAAAGCAGGGTACTTTAGTTCATATTATACAGCATGTAGGCCTACTGTACTAAAATTTTCTGATCAGTCATAAGGGCCTTGTATACTGAATTCAGTGTAATGAGAACACTGTTATTACAGCACATGCTTTGTAATATGAGCTTCAATACTCAGCTTCATGTGCTTAAGCAATAAACTGAGATTGTGTCTGGTAGGAGACAAGTTTTAGAAAATTGTGGAAAGGGTTTAAATAAGTGTAAGCAGGTTAGTAGAATTGGAACTGCTTGGGGTGAGAATTTGTCTTTCACAGCATCACATTTTGGGTTGTATTAATGTAGCTCTTTTTTTAGGAGGGCAAGTTCAGGTGAAGATTCTTGGGAATGTTCTCAGTTTAGTCAAAAAGGATGTTGCTTGCTGCCTTTAAAATGCTGATTTCTGAAGTAAGATCTTGTATTTCACTAAGTCAATTATTATGTTTATACCTGTTTATAAATTAAGAATAGCTGCAAACCTTTTGGAACATTTTAAGATCTTGCTGTGAAATGAAACATCTTGTTGGTTTATTGGCACTAAATCATGTTTGGCTTAACCAACTACGAATTTGCTTTATGCTGTTAATTGTATCATGATGTATTGTGTCGACTTGATGGAACAAAAATAAAAAGAAAACGTTGATATTTGTACTGGTTGGTCAAAGGACCTTAAATTTGACAAAAAGTGACATGATAATTCTGCTTTCTCAGGTTTGAACTGCCATAACATTTTTAATATCAATCTACCTTAGACAGAAAGGGAATGGTGACAAATTGGTGACAGGTGTTTTCCTGGCTGTTCACTGTGTTATATTTATTTGTATAAACAAATAAAAATATTGTTTTCTTTAAAGAGAGAATACATTCACCTTAAATTGAATTGGTGGATTAGACGGTCCACTCTCATCATGATTGGCTCACAAGAATCAGGTGAAAATGTTTTTCTTTTCAATATTAAAATGCGCAACTGGCCAGTAACCTCTAGTTTTATATTGATAATGCAATACTTAAGTACTGGATAGAAACAATTCATTTCTGAAGTGAAAGACTTTATTTAAAAATATCTGTGCAAAACAAACACTAGCAAAGTATTCCAAAGAAAAATAAATTTTCTTAATAGCATTATCAAGTTGAAAAATATGCTTAAAAGGGCGGACACCATTTACTGGCATGTATGATGAACGGAAGAGTTTCAACCTTGCCAATGTACTAAATAACAAAGAATGTAGGCCTAATGTATATTACAGGTTAAAGCCCCCTGGTACTGCCAATTTTAAAATATCATTTAGTATTCTATTTCAGTAAATTTTGGAGGTACTTCTTAACTTCTTTTTAAAAGTATACAAGTAACTTTCTCAAACATAAAACAGTACATAAATACATCATCAATTGCATAAAATATGTGATAAGGTTACAGGGGTAAAAACACCATTTTATTGTTATCAGTCACTAAAAAGAGTCTGCTATCATTCTGCAGACTTACTGCACACATAATAGAAATGCAGTCCAATAAATATTAGTTTGCAGTGGAACTCTAACATCTACAGGCAAACGTTATAACACACTTGAAATTGAACACTTTATAGAATACATAAGAGCGAGCTTGTTTTCCTTTGGAAGACCTTGTGAATGGAAAGACTTTCTGGATGCCTAATGCAAACTAACAAAGAAAATTAGAAACATAGAAGTGTGTAACAAAATCTTAAATAATGAACCTATAAAACATTTATGAAGAAACCAAATGATGAAACTGATTTTTGTTTATAAAATCAGACCATAAGGTTAATTCCAGTCCTCACCAATCATAACTATTATAGCTACTGCCCACAATTGTCATCATAGCATCCATGCACTGCACAATGAAATCAAATATTTAATTTTCTGAAATGACAAAAAAGATACTTTTAAATTCATGAGTTAACAAGTTTATATACACACATATATATATTTATTTCACTAATTCGGCACTTAGGGCAAAAGTTATTGTTGAAAAGTCGACCTTAGGGGGAAAAATTTTGTGGGGCAAAATACAAGTTCCGCCTTAACGTTTCTACACACTTTTTCTATAGGAATACGTAAACGGACAAGGGCGCCCTCCTAGGTTTACAAAGTAAATACAATTTCTTCAAAGTTGTGAAACTTACGGACACCTAGCTGTTAACACGAACGGATGGCTGGCCATTGAAATAACGTTTATATGTTTAGACGTTAGGGCGAATTCTTTTTCTTATGTATTTTATTGTTATTTTTTCGCCCTATGTGCAAGCAGATATAACAATTTCCCGCTAAGGTGGGAATTAGCGTAATATAATATATATGTATATATATATACATATATATCCGATTGCATGGTGAAATAGTTGGAGCATCAGACTTGCAGCTGGGAGGTTTGGAGTTCGACTCCAGGTCTAACCAGAGAGTCTAAAAATGGAACCTACTGCCATTTAGTTTGGTGCACAGCATAAACAATTGAGTAGTGGCAAAAACCCAGTTAGCCACAACTGAAAGAATTCCATGGCTAACCCAACTTTAACCAATTGGTTATAGAAAATGAGCTAAAAAACTCCATCTAACTCAATCACTTTAAGTGTCATATAGCTGCTAATGAAAACTACTTTATCACCTTTACTGAAACAAATCATACAAGAAGGAGACAGCTTTTATTTCCATTAAATAGCATACAAAAATGTACATAAATAAGACCTAAATGGGCGTGGAATCTCTACTTTGTCCTGTGTGAAGTGATCTGATGTAGTTTGGGTCAAAACATTTTCTCCTGCGAATTTCATCACGTCTGTGTACCAGGACTAAAATCTCCTCAAAATTGCTCTTCCCCCTGAAAATAGAAAAAAGTCTCGGAGTTATAGAGAATTATTCGCTAAAACTGAACTTCATGGACAAGTTGACATTAAAACGAATTTTAAACCAGAAAAATCGGTCCAGGTTTGGTGGATTTATAGAAAATTTTTAGCACCCAAACCGTAACAGAACAATGGTCAGTTCTTGTCTTTCGTGCAGGGTATTATTTGCCCCGACTAAGCAAGCAACTCTTGTGGTTAAATGACGTCAAAAAATCGGCCAGTTCATTCCCTGATCGGCCAGTTTGTTCCGCCGTTCTTCAAGTGGACAGATTTTCTCATGTCTGTATTTTGACTTGCATGTAGGAGAACTTTTGTTGACCACAATTCACCCACAATGAACATTTAAAATTTTAATTTCTTTGTCTTAGTGACTAATTTTATGCAACTTATAAATGACTTTCAATATCAAATGATTTCTATAATTCCTGGAAATGAACATCCCTTTCAAAAATTATTCCAAAAGTATTCAATACTTTTTGTAGGTAAAAGTTTTGATCTTATCAGATGAAAGCATAAGAAAAGGATTTCAACAACAACGATAAATTTATAATGTTTGATGTATGAAATCACTGCTGAATACTAGAAAAAGGAAGGGTTACCCAAATCTTTGGACGATTCAGAAGACGCAGACCTCTGCTACCTTGAAATGCTCTGAATATAAAAATGGGCATTGCTGGTCCAGGGGCATCCTTCCGGAACACAAATTTCAGGGACTCTTCTCTATCCATATCAATGGACTCAAAAGGAATTTCCTTCAGAGATTGAGAAATGAGAAGACAAAAACGGTAGTAAAAATCACAGACAAGCACATTTATGCTTTAAGGGGTTATGTCTTGAACACTAGGGACCTAAAATACCCACCTTTATTCTTGAGACTATGCCCTTAATGTAGAACACGATACCAGTGCATATTGTCATTTTTGTACTATCAACTTCAACGTTTTCACAATTCACCTCTTCTGATTCAGATGGCTCTTTTAATCTGTCATTATTCAAGATTGATAATGTACTGAATGGAGTATGTCCATTAAAATTATACCACATCCCTTATACTATGTATAGCAGCTAGGTGTAAGATAAACACCAACTTGAACACCAATTTTGAAAAAGTTGGTGCCTGCTTAAGGCAAGAAAAACTACTAAAAGATATGTTATCTATCTTCTGATGAGCTATGCCAAACCATTCATAGTTTGCAAAGAAACGCAAGAAAAAAATGCAAAACAATTATTCTGTTACACCTTACTAAAGAGGATGAGGTAAACTTACTGGCATTCAAGAAACCACACATTAATCCCACATTGCCCCAAAACAAAATGTCTAGTAGTCTTAACATAACAGACTCCATGCTACATGACTCCTTTAACGTACTCTTTTTGAGAGGTGTGGTGTGTATGACTTTCATAACTTTTCTTTTCCACTCTGTTTCTGCAACTACTTGAATTCCCCCCTGAGATCAGCTGTAGAACAGTTGAGAAAAACATGGAGTCTGCTACCTCGGTGTTCCCAGCATTCCAAGAAATAAAATTCCAGGATATTTCCATGATTTTTCCACGATGAAGAATTTTACTTATTAACCAGTCCAGACAAAAGAACAGTTATATCAGTACTGAACTACATTAACTGAAAGCTGTACTTTTTACACCAGTTTATAGGAATGTTAACACTTAGTATAGCCAATCAATTTTTCAGCATTTGTCTTTGGCTAACCAAATTCCATGATTTTTCCAGGATTTTAAGCAATTTTCCTCAAATTCCATGACTTTTCCAGGATTTTAAGCATCTTTTTGAAATTCCCTGACTTTTCCAGGTAAGGCTGGGAACCCTGGTCGACCACTCCGTCCAATACTAAAATGCTGATAGCTATAACACAAGTGTGCGGGGCATGGGAACAACAGTGAGGGATTTATGTGTAAGTACAAATTGAATTGTTTACGAAAAACGTTTGTAATAGAAACAATAATTTCCAATTTTCACATTAAAGATTCCATCAATTGCTTGGTAGACTGAGTCGCAAATATGCCCCGATTGGAGCACAAGGGTTAATCTAAAGTACGTATCTGCACCACGAGGCTGTGCACACAGGCAGAGACAGTGGCATCAGCTTTGTGGTAAACACACTCCACAGGCTTATTTTAACCCTTTACCCTTGTTTGGGTCGTTTTGGACCCATGCGGAGACCGTGCCTGTCACCCATCTTTACTGTTTCACGTGGAGCTCGAAACTGCAAGTAGCTACCCGAGAATTCGGCCACAACAACGAAAGGGACAATTGTTTCAGGTCACGGTGTCACGGTGTCACTGGCCTATGGAAGCTGATGTGGGGCGTGCTACGTCGGCTTTTCCGCCCACTCCCGAGGCGTGCAAATATGCCCAATTGGAGCACAACGGTAAAGGGTTAATGCAGTTTTAGTCTATGCCACAGCTACACTTGCAAGATTTCACATTCAATAGAAGTCACTGTTTCAAATGCTTTATGAATTAGAAATTTGAAACAGACAAACTACTGAATAAGGTAACAGTTGATTCAAAGAAACAACTAACAACAAATGAAACAAATTTAATTGGTGGAATATTATGGAAGGGTATTACAGTATTTGTACGAGAACTACCAAAGGATAAACTTTTTCCCAAATGGCCTACAGTTTAAAGTCCATACAGTCCATACCTTAGTATCTGGTTCATCTTGAAATTGCTTCCATTTACTAGGTACAGTTTTCTGAAGCAAAAATTTCAATGGTGTTTCACCTTCCTTAAAGTACACAAAAGACTTTTTGGAAGCAACAACCAGTTGCTTGTTGGCACAAAGTTTCTGAAATTCAAGAATGAACAAGGTTGATAACAATCATTCTCCAAATACACAGGACAAATGTGAAGATTTTCAGGTTACCTGCACTTTGTGGGGAATAAATTATTATGACTTTTCCATGACAACCCCAGGAACAAAATAAGGATCTTCATGACCTTCCTCTAGATTTTTTCACCAAATTTACTTCTGTGACAGAAATTTTAGAAGTACAGCGAATATAAAATTTTAAGAGACAATATATTTTGATATTACGAGTGAAAAAGCAATGAAACTTTAAGAAATTTTTCATGCATGGCTTTTTCAGGACTTCACACACTTTCCTAAAATTTTAAACTTTTCCATGTCATCAAAATAATTCTCAAAAATTAAGAACTTTTCACAGTTTTTCCAGGAATGAGGTAAATGAATGTGTAATGCTTACCTGTCCACCACCTGGTACATCAAGATAGTATCCAACCTCTGCAACATAAAAGGAATCTGCAAGATTCAAATGTTTACCTCCTGCATAGACTTGTAACCGTTTGCCATATACAACTCCACCATCAACGTAATACTGCACCCAACAGAAGCTGTCTAATGATATTATACATGTTGTATCAGTCAGTTCATACGGCTGATCAATCATCTCTTTCCAAATTGGTTTGGTCCCTGTAAAAACAGGAATCAATTGTTAAGAACAGTACCCCAATAGATCAACAAATGTTACAATACCACCAAGCAATAAAAGTTGCTCTAAATTGAATTAGTGATAAAATGCTGGAAACATAAAATAACAAAACTTCAAACTAAACTAATATACCTTCCTTGTGATGGCTCATAACTATTTTTGCTATGGGTTCCACTCCTTTCTTCAACTGGAAGCAGTGGGGAAGACTGAGTTTAACCTGACGCTGAAAAGTGAGATTGTCTGGCAGGAGTTCAACAATAACTGATGAGTTAATTGAAAAGTCTGTTGAAGTCTTGTCTGAGGAGTCTGGTGGAATAATCCTTATACATATATCACACATATCTATGCCTTCTGGAAGTGCATTTGGTGGAATGTCTAGTCGAACACCTGTATTAGGAATTTCAATGAAGCCACTGGTGGTAGAAGCCATGCCTCTTGCTTCCAGAGTTGTCCAGTCTATGGAATATTATAAAAATAAAATAACATAAAATATGTGAGTATTAACTTAAAGTATGTCACACTAAAAGTAAGTAGTAGAACTTGTGAAACAAAGCATTACTTATTAGGTTGCAATGGTCAAAACAAGTAACAAATGAATGGAAATGTTCTGGCAGTCTGAATGGAGTACAGAAATGAATTAAAAAGTAAGTTACTTCTTAAACTGATGCTTTATAGCTCCATTTCAAATTGCATAAATGATCAACCTTACCAGTGTTTGTATCTGAACTAGTCTTGGTTGCTGCAGATGTCTCAGTTTCAACCTGTTAACATTAAAGAAAATTATTTCTAATTCATTACTAAAAACACATGGAATATTACAGTCAGTATCAAGCATCGAACATGACCTGTAATGGACACTTTGATTTTGGTTTTAAACTTCAGTATCCCCCTGTGGACTAGGAGATTATGCCCATGGTGTTTCCCGCATGTCATAAGAGGAGACTAAAGGAAAATCAAATTTGAATTTGAATCATACTTGAAAATAAATTTAAACTTTGTACTTTTAAATGAGTTAACTGACTGTTTACTGAAAACTTCAGTAAAATGACCAATGATTTTACTTTATTTTACCACTGGTTTGCTATCATCGAGCACTCCATATTTATTAATTATGACACCCAAAACATAACAAGAATCATTGATCTGTTGTCATGTGTGAATTGAAAATATTTACTATTTCTAGTGGATTAAAAAGGTGTCATGCTAACTGACATTTTCCAGTTGTAGTCGATTCACTGGTTTGTTTTGAATTCCCTACTCCATTGCTTATGCTGAGCACTTAGCGCAATTGCAGTAAGGTATTAAATGTAAAGTCCTTGGTATGACCTTACTAAGAGTCAAAATTCAGACCTCCCAGCTGGAAGTCAGATGCTCTAAAAGTGTTATGGTGGCATGCAATTAACTGGATTGAACAATCACATTTATGAAACAAACATTTTGATTGACAAACAATTGATTCTACTTGATAGAAATAACTTCAGCATTAGCTGCTTCATAAGAGTGATTTGTTGTTCTTTTGGACTTAGTATGTGATTAAGTATGTGATCCAAATGGTAAAAAGTTCGTAACAAATTGACATTTTGTTGTAAAATATGAAATTATTTACCATCCATGTTTCTTTACTTGTGCTGAATGTCTGAGCCTTGTGAGAACCAGTTTTCCAAATTACTGAAGGGTAGAAACATTTGAAGGAAAGTATTGAAGAAAAAATCAAACACATATTCCACCATCTTGCTTTGAGCCTTGAAGAGCGCATATTACAAAAAAAATAAAACACTCTTGCAGTTGACTTTTCTTTCTAATAGATTAACTTATCCTTGCGCATTGCAATTGCTACAGGTCAAAACAAACAATGTGATAAATTCTGCAATAGTATCCAACAACTCACAATAATTAAAGGTTTGCATGCAATGGGGGTACCTTCCCCTTTTTGTCAATGTCATGACTGTTTCAAAGGCAGACTCATAGTAGATTGACAGGACAATATGAAATGCCATTAGCTCTTATTGTTTGAATGCAATGAAAACCATTCAGTTCGACAACTGGAAGCACAGCTAGTATGTAAAGTTCAGCTTAAAGGCTGAATAAGCAATTATGTGTCACTATTAACCAATTCTGTGTCATTACAAAGAAGTTTGGAGATCCAGTATAATTTAGGATAGCTATGTAAATGCTGACATCCACATATTCACAGAAAACTAGAATGACACCTATAAATTCTTAACAAGTTTAAAGTAAAAGGGCACACAATTACTGACAGAACCCAAAAACAAAATAATTGAAAATTACTTGTTAATGATTTCCATATAGACGAATCTGATTAGCACTTGTTTTTAGTGACTGTAGATAGCCAATAGTGGGATCCATCAGCCTTTAATCATCTTCATTTATTGTCTACCTGAATTTGAAATCCTCATATTCAGTGAAGTTGAGAAAATCAAGAAACACTTTAGTGTAGAACCATCCATGGAACAGGTAAGGAAGGAAATTTAAAGATTAAAGGTGATGGACCCCAGTAACGGCCGACTAAAATCAGACCATCACAATCTGTCCGGATTCGTCTATAGTGGTAGCTTTAGAAAAAATAGAAATGTTTCATGAATAAAACAGCTAAATGAAGGGTATTCTTATTATCTAATGTAACTCTTTAGTGTCATTATCAGATAAATATCCATGCAGCTGGCAATTTGTAATAGCCCATATACCAGGTAGCATTCCCATATAGGTCCCTTATAAGACTCATTTGTTGGACCATATGGGGCCACATATGATTTTCCACCCAGGTTTTAAAAGGAGCCCAAATGGGCTAGTCCACAGGACCCATATGATCTATTATGGGACCCATAAGAATTAACCCATATGAGGCCCAAACAGGTTTCCTACTTGAGGAACAGGACATGATCTTACAATATTGATGCATTATACAAAAATTTTAAGATGTGTAACAAGAATATACTGGCATTTTTGACAAAAATAAATGAAACAATTTTTGTATTGTAAAAACTCTTTTTGCAAGAATTGACAAGGTCAGTGTGATTTTTAGGCCATGATGAAACGATTCCAACAATCAGAACATCATTTTGCAGTTTTAATCAATGTTTGACACCTAAATTTTATATAGAAGATAATTCATAATCCTATTTGCATCTCACCTTTTTTGTCATCTTCTCGTAAAATGGTGACTGTCTTCTTATCTAGAAATGGTGGGTCACTTGGTGCGGTAAAGCTAATTAAGTAGGAAGACATCAGGTATACAAGTAATGCTGGTTTCAGACAAACTAAGCAAATTTTATTTTACACAGTAAGACACATATTCTCCAAACAAACATGTTTAGCAATATCCACTGCCTTATACTATGTGGTCATATTGGTTACAGAATAAACAAACTATGAAGAACTATCTTGGAAGTGGCTCACTGATGTAAATTCAAATGTCTGAAAATACACTTTTCTAAAGAATGGATAATTAATATTTAGCTAAGTCAAACACATGCCTCAATTAAATGACTTTGGTTGGAAATGCTGTACATGCTTGTTTAAGCTGAATCTATACATCTGAAAATGTACCATTCTAAAAGAGTGGATAATTAACTCTAGGCTCGGTCTCGTGCATGCCTCAATTAAATGACTTCGGTGGGAAATACTTACTGTGCTTCTCTAATCAAAGGACATTTTGAAATGAATTTCAAAACATTTTTGCTATCTTCCTTGGTAAGAGCCCCACCATGATCAATGATTTCAATCTCTTCAAGGGTATCTAAGACTTCCATCATAATACCAGAGGAGAACTCAAAAGCATTGCTTGATGCAGACACCACAACATCAGAGAGAACAAGTTTTCTGCTTATGACCTGCAGAAAAAATAGAGGTGTTTTCAATTAATTCATTGATTACTTAACTGATTTAGTAAAATTTCTGTTTTGTGGACTTTCATTGCATAGAGAATTTGGTACAAAATTTGTATTAAAAATGTATGAACAGTGCTGGTTAACAATCACAAGGTACTTTGCAGACAGAGTAAAATTCACAAAAGACTAAGAAAATATTTCCCTTACTGAAATGAAAACAGCTTTTCTGTACATAGTGGTCAATAGAAATAGTGACAGGACAGTTCAAAAGGATTGACATGTATTAATAAACAAACACACTTACCCCACATTTGGAAGCAAGTTCCAGCATTCTCAGTTTTGCTTGTTGCAGCAATCGACTATCTTTAGGAAGTACAGTTATTACCATATTGCAGACTTCACTCACAGCCTCTTGCATACCTAGTCCACTTTCACCATTGTATTCAGCAAAGATCAGAAATATACAGTCCATTATATGGTCTGGGAATCCACCTTCCTTTGAACGATGCCTTCGTAAAAGATATTTTATGATCAGATGACAGGAAGCAGGATGAAGAGCTGATGTAAATCGTAACACAAAATGAAGATCAGAAGGGTCAATTAAATCCAACTGCTTATTTAAAAATCTCTCCATATAATGTTCACCCCTGTAACTTGAAATTGTGTGAGCAAGGTGATTAGCTGCAAACCATTCTTGGATTATCTTATGCAAAAATCTGACTTGTAAAGGAACATGTTTAGCAGTTGTGCCACCAGCCTCTGTTGTTTCACTTCCTGATGTACTGTCACCCGCTTCTGATCTTGTGTCTGAGTCTCTCTTAGAACTTACACCTGAGGATGCAGCTGATTTCGACTTGGCCCTGACAGCAGATGGAAGTCTTGATACTGCTCCTGGACTTGAAGTGGTAGGATGTTTTGCCTCTTCTTCTACATTTACATCTCTATTCTTAGCAGCAGCTATTTCAGATAAATCTTGGTCCATGTTTTCCATTAGAGCAGCTCCACTAGTCTCTTCCACTACAAGGACCCCAGCATCCATCCATTCCTTGCTGTTACTTAGTGTTAATTCGATGAAATCTTTCTGCCAAAACAACTGTTGATGTCCTATACAGAGTCCACTGTATGCGAGTTCTTCCAGTGTTGTTCCTTCAGTCTTTACATACCCCAGGGTAAGTTCTTCTGTTTTTCTTACTAAAGTCCCAAATGGACACAAGGTGTCTACCATGTTCTTAACAAAGGGGGCCACTCTATTAAACCTACCCATCCCTGATTTCAGCATGCTTTCTATGTTATGTACAACCAGAACAAAAAGCAGAGGTATGCTACAGAGATCGTGGATGAATGGATTATCTTTAATGGCCTTCTTAACTTTCATTTGTGTTTTAAGATTTTTAGGAAACACTTTCTGAATGTAAGAATTTTTGTCATCATCACTGAATTTTGCTATTTTCAGTGTTGGAAATTTTAGCATAGGCTTTGCATAATCTGAACGAGATGAAATGACAACTTTACAAGTTGGATATTTGATTTTTGACATTATTTTGGTGATTTCAGATTGATCTCTATCTGTTGATCTCTCATTGTACTCTTCCAACCCATCTAATAAAAGACACTTTGACGTGGAACGATTTGTGAGGAAGATCTCAATATCATGGATAGACAATCTCTCATCTTCAGGAAAATAGAAATCTTTAACTGATTGCACTATTGACTTTTGTTCCACAAACTTCAGAGGTAAAAGGATAAGCACTTCAATGTCCTTAAATTTTCCCTGACACCAGTCATATGCCAGTTGAGACATTAGCATTGTTTTACCAGACCCTGGGTCTCCTTCAAGTACTAATCGGATTTCAGATTTTAAATTTTCATGAGTAAATACTGCTGTGTAATGCATTTTCTTCATAACTTCCTCAGAGGAAGCTGGCATTTCCTTAGTCTTTCTTTCAATCAAAAGCAGACTGCAGCTTATAAACAACTCTGTTGATTTCCATCTGCAAGACTTCTTCCAGGGTACAGGAGTCATGGTTTCATACCAGCTAAAAATCTTCTTCTTAAGACCTTGGATAAATAAGGCTTTCTTCCCTGTGTAGAACAAGCAAAATAAATATTGGCAATGATACTTCTATCTTAATTCTAGCTCATGCATTCATATAAAACTACCTAATCATTTTATACAAGCCTGGAACATTAGCAGCTAATGACTTCGATACAGCTAGTAGATATTACCTTTCAAAAGATGGACATTTGCTTTAATTTATTCTTTTATTACATCACAACAAGACTGTTGTTGAGTAAGATAAATTTGTGGTCATTTGGAACTAATCATTATACAGTATACATTGAAACTTTTCCAAACAGTATTAATTACAAATAACCAACAACAACTGGGTGTAGCAGTGTTGTATCTGGCCACAGGAAAAATATGTTTAATGTTTCATAGCAACAGAGGAATTGCTTAGTTAGATAAGATTTAACTACACACCAACACGAGTGTGTGAGGAATTGGAACTATGCATTTAAGAGTTAAATGATACAACAGGAATGAAAAATATTGTTTTGGTGATCATGCAGGTAGAGTACTGTGCATAAAAATGAAATATGAGACAAACTTACCATATCATGACATACAGTACTGGTACGGTAAACTATTGTTGTGTAGTCATTCAAATATTTATAGCAGAGATTTATGTTAATAATATCCTATCCTGACACAAGTTTAGGCATACATTTTATGCGCAAAAATTGAAATGGTTTAAACACTTTCAACTTCTAAAATGATACTGCTATAGTAAGTGATAAATAGAATCATTGGAGAGCATATTAAAACTATTGTATAAAACTGAAACCACTGCATGAAGCACAAGCATTATACAGCTAGATGGAGGTCAGTCCTATAAGCAACAGCTATTTACAACAAAACTAGTTTTCCTACTGTATAACTTTCTTTGTTCAACATCACCCCCTATAATCTCTTGTAGTCTCATTGAAACCTGTTGGTAAACCAGAATGCAAAAATGCATTGAGGTTTCCATGATACATATATGCTCTTTTCAATAAAATGCTACATTTCTTGTAACAACTGGTGACCCAAAGTGACCTTTGACTCCACCTGTAAGTAACTGGTTTTTCTTTTAACCAAAACACTTCTATATTCAAAAAGCCAAATTTCATACTGTGTGTTAAGATATTCTGCAAACAAGGTTTTCAGAGTTTGATGCCAGGTGATACCAGATGACCACTGACCTCCACCAAAAACAACAGGTACAGTACTTTCAACTCACCATAACACATCCACATACTAATTAGGAAATCCATCCCAGTTTCCTACCTTGAGATATCCCATTTTGACAAGGTTTTCAAAGTTTGACCGATCATAACCCCAGATGTCCTTTCACCTCCACAAAAAAACCTTATACAGACCATCTTCTCACCATAGCTCATCCTTATACTAATTATGAAATCCATCCATGTTTCGTACCTTGAGCTATCCTAAACAAGGTTTTCTGAGTTTGACCCCCTATGACCCCAAATGACCTTAGACCTCTACCAAAATCAAAAGGGTTCTTCCTTTAATACATCATAATGCATCAACATATCAAGTTTGAAATCAATCCAAGCTTCCTACCTTGAGAAATTGTGTTAAAAACGTTTTCAGGATTTGTCCCTTTCTGACCCCAAATGACCTTTGACCTCCACCAAAATAAATAGGGTTCTTTTTTACATCATAACACATCAACATATCAAGTTAGAAATGAATCCAAAATTCCTACCATGAAATATCGTGTAAACAAGGATTTCAGGGTTTGACCCCATGTGACCCCAAATGACCTTTGACCTCCACCAAAATAAATTGGGTTCTTCCTTACATCATAAGGCATCAACGTATCAAGTTTGAAATGAATCCAAGTTTCCTGCTATGAGATTTAGTGTAAACAAGGATTTCGGGGTTTGACCCCACATGACCCAAATAGCCTTTGACCTCCACCAAAATAAATCGGGTTCTTTCTTACATCATAACGCATCAACATATCAAGTTTGAAATTAATCCAAGTTTCCTACCATGAGATATCGTGTAAACAAGGATTTCGGGGTTTGACCTCGCGTGACCCCAAATGACCCTTGACCTGCACCAAAATCAATAGGGTTCTTCCTTACATCATAATGCATGAACATATTAAGTTTGAAATTAATCAAAGTTCCCTACCATGAGATATCGTGTAAACAAGGATTTTGGGTTTTGACCCCCTGTGACCCCAGATGACCTTTGACCTCCACCAAAATATATAGGGTTGTTCCTCTCAGTATGGGGTATCTGTGTACCAAGTTTGAGAACTGTCAGATCTTCCCTTCTTAAGATATCGTGTAAACAAGCAAAGTGTAACAAACACACACACACACACACACACACACCCACACACCCACACACCCATACACACATACACACGCACATACACACATACATACACACGCACGCCATCATGAATGCATAGGTTTCTCTTTTCATCGAAACCAGAAACACAACATTTGATGGTTGAGGTCTAACATCCTTCAAAGAACTTCACTTAAACTGTTAATAAACCTCTGAATCACAAGACATTGGGCAAACATCTCGTTCAGACCAGCTGTGGTCTTTGTGGGGGGGGGGAGGGGGAGGACATGATTTCACAGAGCTCTCGTAGAAGTAGCTTGCTCATGCTGAAATTCTGTACCATACCGTACCGTACCATACCATACTATACTATGCTATACTAATAAAGCCTTGAGGTGTTGTTTGTAACAGACGGGGCTTGGTCGTTCTGGTTTTCACTCACACCTGTTTTATTGTTTTGTGTTGGGTTCCTTTTGTTTCCTATACTTACAAATAGTTTTGGTTTAGAGTTGAGGTTTTTCCTCCTGTTGCTGCATGGCCTTGTGCCACAGGCCTTTGCTGCTACAGTATGCCCGGGGCTGGGACAGCAGTATTATTAAGCATGAGCTAACACAGGAGATGAGCTTCACCCCCATTTGGCATTTTCTGTGTTGAAAAAGAATGGTGTACCAGCTCAAGAGATACTGCAGAGATGTTACAGGCTCTTCAGGCCCGCAGCATGTACAACCTCAAATTCACATCTGATGTTCACATCCTGAATTGAGGGTGTGAATTCTTGAAGGGTGTTGAGGGACTTACTGTCACCCCCTATGATCCCTCTGTGGCAGTGATATAGTACCCTAACTAAATTTTAAGGTCAACCAGAGCCTGGTTGCAAGAGTTTTGGGCCAGTACAGAACTATCTCTGACTCCCAGTGGTATCGGTATGGTGATGGTGAGTTGAATGTTAAGAGGCAGTCCGTATGGGGACATCCCCTCTGTCCTATTCATTGGGGGTTCAAAGACATTCTGGTGTTCAAAGGAGGGACACAAAGTTAAGTCACGTCACACCAGAATTGGCCAGATGCCTGCAATTGGGGCACGACAATGCCGACTGCCCAAATGAGGTGTGATGCAACCTTTGAGAAGAAGAAGGAGACATTTCCGCTGCATGTCTTACATCATACGCAGCTCGTGTCAGCAGGGATGTGGTGCAGGCACCTGGCAGGAAAAAAAAATTATATGCACAAAGGACCCTATGAGTGACGGGGTCAAACTGTCAAAATACCCTGGGACTTCACCTTTTCACTGTGAGGGCTGGACAATGATGAACCAGACTGACTGACCCCCTGATCAGACCGGCTGGTGTGACAGTATCCCAATACACTGATTGATATGTATTCAGATGAAAATGACTGACAACCAGAAGGATATTTTATTTTTGGATACAATATGACAACCAGAATGCAAAAATGCATTGAGGTCTTGATGATACAAAAATGTTCCATTTCAAATAATGCCATCATGTACCATTATCTTCTCACCCAAATGCTATACTAGCATATTCAAAAAATAATTTTGCTATCCCAGAGGACCTTCAACCTTAAGTAACAGGAATAGGGACCATCTTCTCACCATCATGTGCATCCACATACCACAAGTGAAATCTGTTTAAGTTTCCAACCTTTAGATGTATTGACAACTAAAACGTTTTCATTCACATTTTGACCTCCAGTGACCTGGCACGTCCATAAAAGTCAACAATAAATGAATAGGTAGACAAATAAACATACATACAGACAGACAGGCAGGCAGCTATCTTGAAATATTGCATTTTAAAAGATTTTCAGACTTTGACCTCTTGTTGACCCCAGATGACCTTTGCCTCCACCAAATATGACATGGTCATTTTCTAACAATAACGCATCCACATACCACACAGGAAATCTATCCAAGTTTCCTTTCTTGAGATGTCATGTTAAAGAGATTTTCAGGCTTTGACCCCATGTGAACCCAGATGACCTCTGACCTCTGCCAGAAACGATGAGAACCATGTTCTCACCATAATGTATTCATGTACCCAGAAATGAGACCTATCCAAGTTTCCTACCTTGAGATACCCTATTATCAAGATTTTCAGACTTTGAACCCTGGTGACCCCAGATGACATTTGAACTCCACCAAAAACAATAGGGACCATTTCCTGAACACAACTCATTTACATACAAAAAATGAAAACTATGCAATCTTCCTATCTTGAAATATCATGTCAACAAGATTTTTAGTATTTGACACAACACCCCAGATGACCTTTGACCTCCACCAAAAACAATAGGGACCATCCAATAGACAATAATGCATCCACTTACCAAATAACAAATTTATCCAAGTTTCCTACCCTGAGATATGGTGTCAACGAGATTTTCAGACTTTGACCCTCGCTTACCCCAGATGGCCTTTTACCTCGGCCAAAAACAATAGGAGCCATCTCCTGACTATACCGCATCCATATAAGAAGTATGAAATCTATCCAAGTTTCCTATCTTGAGATATTGTGTTAACAAGATATTCAGACTTTGACCCACGATGATCCCAGATGACCCTTGACCACTGCCAAAAACAATATCTCCTGACAAAAAAAGCATTATTATACCAAATGTTAAATCTATCCAAGTTTCCTATCTTGAGAAATTGTGTTAGATTTTCAAACTTTGACCCCTGGTGACCCCAGATGACCTTTGACCTCTACCAAAATCAATATCTCCTGACTTTAGCGCATTTATATACCAAATATGAAACCTATCCAAGTTTCCTATCTTGAGATATCATGTTAATGAAATTTTTAAACCTTGACACTTTGACCCCCGGTTACCCCAGATGAGCTTTGACCTCCTCCAAAAACAACAGGGCCTTTTTTATGAACATAATGCATCCACATATTAAATATGAAATATATCCAAGTTTCCTACCTCGAGATACCATGCTAACAAGATTTTCAGACCTCGACCCCCCTTGACCTCAACCAAAAACAATAGGGTTCTTCCTCTCACTATGGTGCATCCATGTACCAAGTTTGAAAACTGTCAGATATTCCTATCTTGATATATCGTGCTAACAAGCCAAGTGTCACAAACACACACAAACACCATCATGATTGCATAGGTTTTTCTTATCATCGAAACCAAAAAGAAACTGAGGATGTATCTTCTTTTTGCCTAATGTACTGTAAGGCTTGGGCCTACTTGAAATTAGCTTTTCCGATGATGTTTCCTCTTTAACACCATTTTTTTTTTACCTTCTCAAGAACCAATTTAACCAATTACTTAAAGTCCCTGCTTTTCCAAAACTCTAGATTTGAAAGTTGTTCAAATGATGATCATCACTTAGGACATAGCTTTCAAGCTTTGTATAGCAGTAGCGATGTACTGTACCTCATGGTGCAGTAGCACCATAGTAGTACTGAAGTTGCAGACATGGCCCTGTAACAGATTATATTTAATCTTTACAGACAAAGGTGCATGGGTTATTTGGCTCGTATTACACTACTCAATATCACAGTGAGTGTCACACCTATAGTACATAATTCTGATTGGATGGAGCTCAGAGAACTGTTTGTTGTAGAAAATCCATGTCTGAGGTTGAAGAAATATGATGCAATCTGTTTTCATGTCTATTTAACCCAAAAAGCAGAATGAATAAAAATATCAAGCTGATTGGTAAATCAAGAAAAAAGAAATCAGCTAAAAAGCAAAGGTCTCTCACACATAAAATAGAGCTCCAACATCAAATAGTTTGATGGCATTCATCTCATCCACAGCTAGCAGCAAGTAGAGTCCTAGATTGTGACAGTTAACATCCTGGACTAAGACTGGGAAACTTCTGGAATGTGACTGTTTAATTCCTGGAATGTGTCTGTTTTCATCCTGGTAAATTTCTGGAATGTGACTGTTTAGTAAGTTCTGGACTGTGACTGTTTAATTTAGTCCTCCATTGTGACTGTTTTAGTAAGTCCTGGATTGTGACAATATGACTTTGATAATCTTCTCACCACAATTGTTTATCTTACATGATTAACATTTTCATCATTACTTACAGTAAGACAACAAAGCAAATTTGTTAGTTGCTAATAATAAAATTACCTTCTGCTGTAAGCTCCTCTTTCTGAAGCAGTTTTTCAGCTTCTTCAACTATTGATTGGTATTCATGTATCTTTGCTACAGCCTGGACTAATTCCATCTGGAGGAATGGTTCCTTGAGAGCTCCAACCTCAGATATTTTAATGACACCCATCTCATCTAGAGCTAGCAGCAAGGAGAGTCCTGGATTCTGACTGTTTACGATTTTGGTCTTCTTCTCACCAGAGATGTTGAAGTGGTAACACAGGTCTGCTGGTATAGATGATGTCAGATGGGCTGACAGGGTGGCTAGAAATCTACCATAGGATGTAGATTGTGCTAGAAATTAGGAGAACATGAGAGTACTCAATTTTATGTCAGTAAATGGTGAACTGTATTTTAAACAATACATTCTATACTGGTAAAGCATCAAATATTTTAGATCATATTACTTATCCATTGTTTTGGGGTATCTTAAAGATTTTCATGTTAACACTGAGGAACTGCTGTATACTGAATTTCTAACACTGCAGAAACTTCCAATGTTGAATATTTGAAATGACCATCACAAATTTGATCATCAGATTGGTTGTAAATTGACAATGATTCAAGCAGCACAACTGTGCACAAGTTTCATAATTCCTCTCTTTGAAGTAAATATGCAAATTTCAGTATTTTAAATGTGTGTGTAGATTAAGCTTGATACAAACATAACCTGTTATGAAAATTTATTTAAAGAAACTTTAGAAACTTATGGGAGGAGGAAGCATTGGAAATGACAAAACAAATTTAAACGGAAAATACATCTCACAAACTGGATGTGTCCCATCCCTTATCTGACTGAAGACGACAAAGCAGTGGGATGGTGTTTCCAAGGGTAAACAAATACCTGTAGATCTTTACTTGTGCAAAGGGATATAGCTTTGAGGTAGGCTCCACCCAGCATTCATACTCTCAACCACAACCGTTGTAAAATATACATACTGTATAACGACCAGCACTCTATTGTAAACTAAGGGACAATGATATTATAAGTCTCTCAATAACTATACAGTACCACTCACAATTTGCAAGCCATAACGGTGAACATGCATAAACAGCACACAGGTGCATTTGATATTTCAGTACTACCTAGCTGGACAAACCAAAATACGCTATCTGTCCAGACACTGGGATAGGAATGGTTGGAAGGTGTGGTTGGTGGGGACCAATGTTGTCACAAAATAAAGACGAATCCGAACAGAAAGTGATGGTCTGATTTCAGTCGGCCATAACTGGGGTTCATCACCTTTTAATCTTTCAATTCCCTTGCTTACCTCTATCATGGATGGTTGTACGCTACATTGTATCTTAATTCCTCCAATTTCACTGAATATGAGGGTTTGAAACTCATGTAGACGATATATAAAGGTGATTCAAGGCTGATGGACCCCACTAATGGCTGCACACAGTCACTAAAAACAAGCGCTGGTCGGATTCGTCTATAAAGGGAGTCTGGTGGGGGAAAGTCATATTATCCCCAGCCCAGTTATCTCCACAGAGCAGACTCTTTTTAGCTCCTTAACTTCCAAACCACTGCCTGCCAAAGTGAATAGGACTGTGTACAATGTTTTTTGCAGACTTCATTACAGTACTGTACCATAACATGACTGATTCGAGTGCTCTTTCTCACGAATCGTTGTATTGTTTTGGGGTGTGAGCACTCTTTTAGTCAATACTGTAACTAAAATTCTAGACTGAAACCTGAAATGTCATCTAAAGTTTGTACTGTACAGTGTATTACCACCCGTGCAGTGGGCACTCCTGAGGAATGGGTATTTCATTGTCTTACTGTACAAAGGCAACCTAGGGGGGCATGGGCTAAGTTTAAAGGGGACCAGGTATTGCCTTTTTGTGAATATTCACTAACATTCAATCAGTCTCAAGGACACATATTTCTACAGTATGAATGTTCAAAAGAATTTGTTGCGTGTCCACTTTGGCAGATGTTAGGGATATGACTGAGAAAGAAATATTTCTTAAGTACAGCCTGCCACACAAATAAAGCCCAGCTTAAAGTGCCTTATTTCCAACATATGCACATTTACCTTCTAATGTAAAGGTCAACAATAATGTAGTGATCTTGAGCAACAGACCACTATTGCTCTTGAAAGCTTTGCCCAAGGGGAATACACCAGACTTTTTCCAAATTATTGAACAGCAGCTCTCTGTTCAGTTCACAAAGAATTCAACAAATACTCACAGCTCATATATGGTGTTGTATAAAGTCTGGTGACTTAGGACTAGCAGCATGTGTCATTTACAGGTACAGCATTTGTTTTTCCAAAACACTATGAGAAACAGTATGAGTAAAGCATCAAAGTGCTTTAAAACTAGCCCAATACAAGATGCAAGCCAATAATTAAGCAGTGTATCACTGGGTGTAGAAACTTCATCTTTCTAGTTAGGAAATTTCAATACATGTATGCCCCATTCACCTGTCAGTTTAGTTTTCTCTGCTTGCAATCAACAAACTTTTAAAAGATATGTTGAAACGTGATGCTCCTTGAAATTATACATTTACTATGATGGTGCAACCAGTCCTGATTTTCCTCATGGGAGCTGATGGACTTCTGAAAATTTTTGTGGGGGTGATGAATTTCTAATGTGACAGGTCTACTGAACTGAAGCAGAGCACCACCATCCATTGGTGTTGAGAATAATGAAAATGAGAAATGAAAATGTTTGAAATTTGTGACCATCAGACAGTTCCAAATAAATTTCTCAGGCCTGTGAGTTAGAGTTAGATAGAGTTTAACGGCCCAGTTTCCACCCTATTGGTTCAAGTCGAGCCGGCCACGACCTTTTGTCCAGTTGTTGCTCACTGGATTGTTTTACCTACTCCATTGCTTATGTGGAGCATCATGCACAACGGCAGTAGGTTCCTTTTTTAGAGTCCTCAGGCCTGTGAGCGGGTCCCAAATGGTTATTTTGAGTGTCCACTTGTTATAAAAAGTTCACTCCAATATAATTATGATTCAGAACTTGCAAAATGATTACACATTTTACCAGATTTTTGTACCACTAAAATTTTCTGGGTATTAGGTTTTAGGCACTTCAAAAGCCTGAGAATTCATCTGTCTGCCCATGTTGCAGTATCTGGCAATTATAAACATCCTAGATATTTTGCCTGAGCTAAATATTCTGCCATTTCAAGCAGTGTCCTACACAGGAATATTACAGGGTTCCAAGCATTCCAAGAACATAAAATTCACTGGGAACCCTGATTAAGAGAGGCTACAGAAAAAGTGTTTCACATACAGTAAGCAGTCCAAATGTGTCCCTAATTTTAAATTCCATGGAAATGTTACCAGTCTGAGAACTTTTTGCAGTGATAGGCCTACACAACGAGATTACAGGAAAGGATACTTTCCAGAACTTGAAAACTGCATTAAATTTTGATGTTTAAAACTTGTATTTGAAATGGTTCCTTTTTCAAGAGCAAAAATTACTCTGAAAAACCTGGCAGTACCTGTTGTGCACTGATGTAGCATATTGTGTTTTACATATGACACTCTGTGATGGCTTTCTTGGCCTTTTGGAGTTGTGACTGAAGACTAAAAACTTTTACCTAGTTACACATGACTGTCCTTTCAAATTGATCTGAGGTTATCCCCCACTGAAGATGCTCACATAACCCAAAGTTCCAAAAGCCAAGCTGGTGTCACCTCCACCCTATCCATTTGGAAAACGTCCGCTAAGGGGGAGGTTCGGAAGAGGGGTAAATCCCTCTGCTTTTCATTTTTTTTTTTTTGAATTACAAAAGTATCATGAATTCATTTTATCGTCTTTATCATTCATATCATTTTTCTAAATGATATCATATTCTAATTTTTATCTTTATTTATAAATAATTTTTGGTTTTCAATGTCACATTTTTTTTCATCCCAGATAGCCATAAGATGGGGGTGTTTGAGTCTGGACAAACTTCCATGGGAACTCCAGCCAACAAGCCTAGCCCCATGTAGTTTTGGTACTGATTATACTGTGCAATCACTTACCTCTGGTCTTGTGGTAAATTTCTGTCAAGTAAAGACAAAGTGTATAAATTCTCAGGCTTGCAAATGCATCTCTTATTCTTTCAACATTGTATGGATGCAAAATGCCTTTCTCTTCAAAAGCAGCCAGGAGATTTTCTGAAGGCCTGTCACTGTTAAGGATTGCATCTGTCTGGTCCTTGGATATCCTAAAGAAGTTTGCCAGCTTTGTACATTCATCTGTCTGAAGAGTTGATGCCAGCTTCTCTTTGAAATGACTGTAAGTGAACACCTCAGCCTGCAGGAAAAGAATCACAAAAGGGTCACACAATGTGAATATTGAAAAGCATAAAGTTGTCACAAAGAAAGATGAGAAGAGAAAATAGAGTGTACAGTACTTGATGTACGTTATAAGTTACTACACAAGCCACTCAAATTTAGAAGAGTAAACATGTTGTACACAAAATTGCATAGATAATTGACATGTAAGTATTGAGTCACCAGGGTTGTCACCACGCCGGTCGGGACTTACCAGCACTGGACATTGCTGACCAGTACAACACCTAAAATGCAAGGCTTCCGACCAGCACAAAAATGTTAAAAAATAATGGAATTGACATTAGCCTATAGTTGAAAAATTCAATGGGTCAAAAATGAGATGGATTCCATGGGGGTAGGGTGAGATACAAATATTGAGTCAGATGTTTAGCCGGCACTCAAATTGGGCTGGTGACAACCGTGTCAGTCAGGCATGCATGTTCACCTTCAGACAGCACTGTATTTCACAAGAACCCTGTGGACAGTGCTTATTGTTTGTAAACCTTTTACCAGCAAGTTGCAATACCCATGTCAAGCAAATTGAAGACCATTTTTATAATATTCTACAGTAGCTTGCTTAGGATGTAACATTTTACCACAAAAATTAACCTGACAAATAAACATCCTGAATGGAACTATGTTAAAGAGGGTTGTATGGTGATATTATCTTTAAAATACCAATAAATCTTTGTTTAAAATAATGCTCCACAAATGGTCAAAAAGGCCCCAAAAATGCAACAAAGATTTGAGTATCAGAGTCTTTCAGAGACAAACATTATAAAAAGCAGACCCTACTCATTTTTCCTTATTAATAATGCTATAATAAAGTAGGTATCGAATATTCAACTAAAATTTTCAAAAAACAGTACAGTAGAAAATGCACCAAATTCATAATACTAAGAAGAGGAGCCAAAATAAAAAATGTTCTCAAAAACTAGAGGTTTGCATGATTGCTTCCAATCAAACATTTAACTGTTTAATTCAGGAGAAAAACTACAGTTCTTTGAAAAATAAAAAGTAGGGTGAGCTACAAATGAAATGGATGGATGAGACATGTAGTCTTTTCAATTTTCTGGACTAATTTGTTCCTACATGACAAATATTTCCTAGCTACACAAACTTTTCTCAAGTTACATAAATTGTTTAACAAGAGGTTTTACAGCATATGTTGGTTGAATAAAATGTTATTTTTCGTAAACACACACAGAACTCATTTTACTGCTGTTTGAAAAATTCTTTATTCCGTCACAACATTATTATGTCAAAAGTATTAAGTTCTCAATGACACGTTCAGGGTAGCATAAGGGGATTATTTCCTGAAATATGATTCTTTGGTTTAGCAAAACAAGAATACTAGTTGTAGATGAAAGCACAATTCTTCATTGTAGATGGTAGTTGATTTACATCAAATGCAAAAGACGCAGGGTAGCAGACATTATATAACATGCACAAAGAGTGAAGTGATTTAATATTATGGACTTGTGTACAGTACCTCTCAGGATAATTTTGTGAACAATGCAGGGTTTTGCTGGGTCTTTGAGAGAGTGCAGTAGTGCAAGGATCTGCATGGTACCAAGGCTCTAGGAACCCTGTAAATTTGCATCTGGAGTTTGCATCGGCACAAGGAAGCGCTCAAGGTGCTAGGTTAAAGGGATGAGCATAACTAAAAATAGGAGGATTGGAATTTTCTGGGATAAAGTTTGGAATAGTTAATTCCGTTTCCTTCATATGAGAGATATTTTCAGTATTTTTTTGAGAAATATACAGTACCAGATTCTTTGACGTGCTTCCCTTACGTGTTCAAACTACAGTATTTCTTTCCATACATTGTATGGGAAAACCATCACTTCTGTCGCAGCTTCGGATTGCTGGACCTTAAATGGGATAGAGCTGCCCTCCTTGACATGTTTATCCCTTCATGACTCCTTGGTGGGTCTGCCACCTGGATTTTACTTTGTGACAAATAAATCTGTTGCAAAGTGTCTGTATTCTACTATAAATGTGTAAAACTAACAGTCAAAGTTGAACTGTTGTAACCATTTTTAGCAGTAACCCAATATTCCAGTCAAAGCTAGGGAAACTTGGTCTGTCAGTCAGTGGGTCTGTCTGTCTGTCATTCAATTCTAAGATGATACTTAACGACACACATTGCATATAATGTCAACTTAATAAATACCTAAGTTCAAGTTCAGTTTATTATTTTACAACCCCAGCCCACTGAGGGACAATCATGGAGTGAGTCATTGCCTTGTATGCAAATTTAATAGACCCTAGTCAGGGACAAACTACTCATAGTCACCATGTACAGAAAATTTGTGCCCCTGTGGATAAACACACTTCTCCCCACTTCTCTCCCTTTTTCTGCCTGAAGGTATGCACACACTATGAATGCAGATGTACACAAATATGCCAGCAGCAAACGCAGGAAAGGGTGAACATAGTAAAATTTGCTACTGTGTTTTTAATTTCCCATGACGTTGACCTTACAAGTTTAACTCACCAAGTACTAACTAATGAAATAATATGAAGGAATATTATAAAACTGGTGAAATAGAAGTACTGCTTTAAGTGCCACACCATATGTCATAGCATGGTCATGCTGGACTTTTCTCTGAAAGGGGGTGAACTTTTGCCCTACTCAAAATCCTCAACCAGCGCATAATCTCTCCCCAACCGAGGCACCAAATTCTGCCTGATTCAGGTAGGTTTTGGCCAATTGGGTAGGGATGCAGATCCGTATCTCGCACAGCCATGTTGTCATACCGTAGCACTGTATATATACTGTAGGCCTATGTGTGACTGTACAGTATAACTTGGCTGTACTGCAAGCAGCTTCATTTGTTTACAGACTTTGGTAACTGCTCTTTTAAACCCATTGACCTACTGTATCACAGCACTGGACCGTCACTTCCTTTCTGATGGTGTGGGTGAAGAATTGAAGTAGCGTCCCAGGCAACACAGGGTGTTTTATAACCACACATGACACATTTTAAAAACATTATGTTACCTGGGTTAATCGGGAGAGAATCTATTATAACAGATAAAATACTTTCCTCTGACAGTGATGGTGCTATTTTAAATTTACTGTAACCTATTTAACAGGGCAAATCAAATATGTTCTCCTTATTTATTTGCATGAGGCAACTCCCATTCTGGGGAGGGACCTGGACATATGCCCAAGAGACTAGAGTCAGCATGTATTTTGGTCAAAAACAGTAATTTACTAATCTCCTCACTACTGAGCCATTCATTAATCAGAACAACTGTTCTCATTAAATATTGTCGTGCAATCACACACTAATCTTGAGGTGATAAGGTGACACCAGAGGTCAAGAGCAAAATTGTGCAACAATTCTGCAAGATCATCATAGATATGGGGATCACATGAGGTCAAAAGAGGATCCTCATCTGGGGTCATGTGCAACATGTCCCTTTTCCAGGCTTGAAAATAGCTGTTGCCCACTAGCCTAAGAAGTGATTTTAGTATGGAACATTCATCACCTGGTAATCAGCAGGTCAATCACTTTCTCTAGTGCTTGTCTACACATTTCCTGAGCTTCCTGCTATGTAGAAATTAATCTTTTTGTGTGGAGCCAAACTTCCCCTTAGCATGCAGGGTTATACCTATGAAATGTGCCTGATTTACAGTACTATATGATTCAACTTCATCTTCTGTGAATTTGGAAGGCCACTATTCTTACTTGATAGTGGGGGAACCCAAAAGTGGGAGGGCCAACCTGAGACTTTTAACCATGTCGCTCCGACGACTGAATGTTTTGCCCTAATGTATAGCCACGTCCTTCACTTGGCAGAATGTATTCAAAATTTATTACTCTGGATAGGCCTCACATTTACGTGTGGGTTTTGGTACCTGTACAATAGGGCTACGTGATTTAAAAATGTAAGACTGAGACATTTTCTCCAAATTATGCATGGAGGTGGCAGTACGTGCTACATTATGTGGGTACAGTAATGTATGCATTATTAAATGTACATAACAATTAAGTCGATGTTTCCACTTTCATTTAAGGTTTCATACTTGGAGCCATTTTGAAAATTAACAATCATGAGGTCCTGCCAGTTACAATTAACACCTCCCTTCTGTATATACTGTAGTCTGGAACACCTAAATCCGTCAGCTCTGTCTCCCCTCAATTAAACTACAGAATTTAAAAAAAAACAAAGTTTACACTCAGTAAGTTTTCAACCTTTTTAGATCACGCCAAAAAGGTGCTCATTTACACTGCAAACAGTAGGCTGTATGGTCTTTCTACATCAACATCACAGTTAAATTTGAAATTTTCCTAATTTAAATGACAATATTTTTGCCCAATATCCAAGATTAACCAGACCATTTTAAACTTTTACTGAATAACATTGACACTCCTCAGGTATACTGGTTGTTTCCTGAATTTTGGAAAAAATAAGAACAAAAACTGAACATTTTTTCCTTTGTTTTTCAAAATAGCTAGGCCTTTCTGTATCAAGGGCCTACAAGTAATATACCCTAAATATATTCACTTGTCACATAAATTTCCATATAACAATTTCATTGTTACTGTTTAATTTACTTTTTTATAACTCACAACATACTGTAAATAAAACAGTTGATCAAGGGAATACTAGCAAAAGACCGCCAAATAAATCTTAAATTCAACTCTTTCCCTAAGAGCCCTTCGATGAACTGTGTAACGTTTAACTACCAGGATTTCTGTCAGAAAAGGGTAAGAGGGGATTTTATCCCTCCTTTCAACAAGAAGGTGGGTAAAATCCCCCCTTTTTATTTCCATAAAAATGAAAAGAAAATATCATAATCATGTCTCTTGACTTAAAAGGAGGACACTTTTTTTGCAGCATTGCTTGAACTTACATAAATAAATGGATTTTAATTAAACCCCTCCAGATTGCATCTTACAGGGGTCTTAAAGGGAGCTAACTGTTTCCCTAAAACCACTTGTAAATTTACACTTAGCCTAGGGCAGCACCAATTTGGACTTGACGTTTAGCAATAATTAATTCCTCCTATTTTGAGTTTCTGCCAGAATCCCTGACTATGTACCATACATATGAATTTTTGGTAATCAGAATAATAATTTGGCTCTAATTGGGTTTACGTACATAGTGAGGTTAGGGTTAGAGGTACAAATAGTTTGTACAGTATGCATAAGGTTAGGATAACATACCCATAGTAGTAGCCTAGGCTTATGGTTACAGTACAAGCTGTATTATTAGTAAAAGGGTTAGAGTTAGAGATACAGTACATACATTCAGGGCATAGGTATGCCACTTCGAGGTATGGAAACCCAATTGGTACCAAAATTTCACTCTTTCACCCATCTTCTGATCCCCCTGTCAACTTTGCAATCTTTTTACACAGTTCAACAGTTTTCATCCCCTTTTTAAAAGAAGGAATATCTTAAAGTCACCTTCAAATTTGAAATTTCATGAAATAATCTCCATCTCAAATAAAAAACTCCTAGTTTTATAATCCATCCTGCATTCAGCACAATTTGATTTAGACCAGTAGACTGCTTTCTGAATTTCACATATCAAAACAACATTACTACTTGTACAAAATTGGACATATTGCAAAGTGTACATTTACACAGTAAGCAGTATGGACATTTCTATTTTACAGATAATTTTTTCAAATAATCATTTTGAATCATACATTTTTGCACCCAAATTCCTCCCAAAAACCAAAAACATTTCCAAAACTTGCTTTTTTGCTCCTTCAAAAGTTTCTTTATATTGATTTTGTAAGTACTGACTGCCTCCTGAATTCTGGAAGATCCAAACAAATTGGCTAGTTTTCCATATTTTTCAAAATAAGCCAATTTGTATAGGGAATTACTGTGTAAAAACTATCAGTTTTCACCTGCCACCATTTTTGGGGATTTTAGCATTAGGAATTCCATTTTTATCTCTTTAATTCTTCTGATTTCAACCAAAATATTGTTACATTCTTGTTATTTGACCTCTATACTATTCTCCGTGACCAATCTTTTAACAATTTACCTCCCTCTGAATTTCTGGTAATCAAAATAAATTTGACACTTTTCCCCATTTTTTAGTCCATCATCAATTTTGCAATAATTCACAGTTAAGTCAATGCAGTTTCTAATGCCCTCTTCCTAAAATTGGCCTCTAGAAATCACTTCCAAATTTCATTAAATCATCTCTCCCGGACAAAACCATCACAAAATCCCTGTTATTTAGTCTGTCACGAGTTCAACAATACCTACATTTCAAGTATTGACTGTCTCCTGACATTTTCTAGTTCAAAAATAAACAGGTGTTTTTCACCAAACCTACCTGTTAATCGTAACATACTGTACACAGTACATTGTATAGGCTAGTATCAATAGCTACTGTATACTTACCATATCATACACCTTCACTTGTCCTGTCCATCCATTCCCCGTTACAATCCTGTCACCTTTGTCAGATATTCTGATTCTAGAAACATCATTTTCAACCTCAACAGTGAGAAAACTACAATTATTTTCACTTAAAAGAGAATAAAATGCAACTGTGTTATGTTCACCTTCTTTGTAATAGATGGAGTCATACCATACTACAGCTGCTATACCTAACGTATTCATATTCACTCCTACACTGTCTACATACCACGTGACACTATCTGTTGGTTTTGTCAATTCCGACAAAATTCTTCCATTTTTTTCTTCAAATATCAACGATTTGTGGATACTTCCTTCCTTACGTTCAACTACACAGACAAATATTCTGTCAGCTATAACCGTCATATCGTAAGGGAAGTAGCCATCTTGAATTCCATGTAAGATGATTGATTTGATTTCATTTAAGTCTATCACATCATAGACAGTTATTTTATTTGATTTAAAACCGATAAATATTTCTGTTTCTCTGACAGACAGACATCTAATCTCATCAGATAAGTCGCCATGTTTTACTAATTTTATTTTACGAGATTTTATGACTCGATCTTGAATTAAATCAATAACTTCTAATTTATCACCAAGACCAGATAATATCGTGGTATCACTACCAGGATAAAATGAAACAATTCGTCCCCAATGAGTTCCATATTCGTCTTCATATTTGTCAAATTCCTTTGAATAAATTATTTTTGGTTTATTTCTAGAATCATAATATCTGACATTTCTGTATACGTCTATGTATGTTCGGTGTGTGTTCACGTTGCCGCCAGTTACAGCGATATTTCCATTCAAACTGAGAGATAGATCCCAAAGTCGCCAGCCATCTTGTTTCGTGTATCTACTGTGTTGAATGCAATAGCGGCTGTGTAGACAAACCGAAAAGAGAAATTTTAGGCCATGCATGGCTATATGTATCCATGGCAACGAGGAATGTTAGATAGGTTATAGAAATTAGGTCATTTACGGAGACTTTGAAAGGACGAATTTAGAGAAAATATTAATGAAGGATTAATGATGAATATATGAAAGATGTTAGTGCTGTGTATAGGCCTACACAGAGAAATTTAGGAGTTAGTACATGACGATAATTAAGAGGGAATGGAAAAAGTGCAATTGGAGGGTATTTTGACTGGTTTTACATTTATTCTTATAACTATGACTAGTTTTTTAGTTTCTTTTTTAGAATTTTTTTATTGCAAGGAAATAAAATTTGAGTCAAACAAAACATTAGAAATAAGCCAAGGTGTTTTGGATAGAAATAAGGACATTTTTACAGGTCTGGGAGTATTAAGCGGTCAATATTTTGCTAAAACAATACGTAGTGGAAGCATTTTTTCATTTTGGTTGTGTCGCCATTTGTTGGTTCTTTTTAACTGTTACTGTATGCTCTGGGATATTGCTCTCTTGACCTTTTGGAGTTTTTAACTGAGGACTAAAGAAAGAAGACATGACACTTATTTAAAGTTGTGACAAATGGAATTTATTCCTCACTCACCTTCAAATATATTCTTTCATTACTATGTAAAATAAAACCAAGACTTAAATATTAATTACTAGGCTCAATAAAATTTCACATGATTGAATTAAAAATTTATGTGAACCATAGCTGATCCTGCTAGCTTTTGTAGGCTGTCTGCCACCAAGCAGTGTACTCGACTTTACAGTAATGTCAGTTTTCACTAAATATTCCGTATCTAGACCAGCAAAAACCAGTGCACATCAATTCTTGGGTCACAGCTAGTGTTGACACTGTCTGAGCTGGCAATTAAAAAGAGCTACAATATGATTCAAACCATGAGAAAATTCCAGTCCAGATCCACACCACGTCATTGGTATTAGTATTTCATAAAACCAGTTAAAACCTAGGAGTTCTAATCAAATATTACAGCTCCCTGTTTTAAAATCTAACAAATCCCCAAAACCCTCCTCTCGGAGGGCGCCCTCCCTGGCTACTGTGCTATTAGTTTACCAGGGTTTAGTTGCGGGTAAGTGGGGATAGGTAAATAGGAGGTAAGAGAGGGGCGATGTAGATCCAAACAACACCTAAATTACCTGTAGCCTGGAATTTTCTGCTAATTAATTTTGGTCAGGATATTGGTACATGTTTATCTCCCAACAATTCAAAATTGGGGAAAAGGTTAAACTTGACTATTTTCCAGGGAGATTTGCTTTAGTAATTGACTGAAAATTTCTGAAGTTTATAGAGGGCATACTCAGAAGAGTGTTGTTCTAACTGATATTAGGGTCTTGACCAAGATACTGTAGGCTAGATAGGCATACAGCTAGTAAGGTAAAGTTTTATGTGCGCACATTGTTACCCTTCTTCAAAAAGGTAAAAGGGAAAATCGAATTCAGGAGCCAACCATTTCTGTTATTCTCAAAATGACTGATGTCTCATCTTGAAAAATGATTTGCTATGCTATAGAGTGTTTTTCAGTTGATGGTGTGATATCTGCCTTATTTCTTGAATGAAAGTTTTGTTTACTGTAAGTAACATCTTTACAAAATTTCATTTTTCCAAAAGGCCATTTTTAAGCTAGATATACTGTAGTGAAACTTAATGAAAAGATTAAACAAGAACCTACCTGGTTTGAAGTTTGATCTTGATTTTATGAAGTAATAGTGAGTGAGAGGTAATGTGAGATCCCGTCCGCGCATGCGTGATCAGTCTTTAAAGTATGAGGCCTGAGTTATCAGACCACAAGACAGCACCCTATTATTATAGATGGCTGTACTCCTACTGTAAGCTTTTCCATACATGTATAGAAATTAAATGCTAGCTGGCTTGACTAACATTTTCATTTATGAAGTTTCTGGGTGGGCGAGGAGGGCACATTACCTCTCACTCACTATTACTTCATAAAATCAAGATCAAACTTCAAACCAGGTAGGTTCTTGTTTAATCTTTTCATTTTATTTCGTAATACGTTCGATGTAATGTGAGACCTTCAAAGCAACTCAGGTCTCATACAACACATTAACAGAACACAGCAGATGACTCCTCCATAAGTGTTCTGTGTCATATACAGTAAATAAATTTTTTGAACAGAATTTACTGTTAAAGGTGTTGCTTCAGTGCAATGCTTCATTCAGTACTGACAGTACTATAACTTTTCTTCACATCTAGGCTTAAAGGAGTACATTTCTTCCAGAACTCTGATACTAAACCTAACCCTTAAAAGGTTTGTTGAAAACTTCAAAAAGTTTCTTCCATACTAGGCACTCCATTCTGCTTGAGAAAAGATTTCAGCAAATAAGCAGATGTCAGTTGGACACTGCTACCACCGATCTACTGCAGTAGTTTGTGGTTTGAAGTCACTGTTGTCAACATCAGATTGTTGACATTACTGTTTACACTTCCAGCCATGTGCCTATGGTATCATGTGACACTTTAGAATGAGGCTTACACAAGCAGACCAACTTTCCACCATTCCTCTATGCATTGCTGTCCTCTTTTGGTTCAGTACTCCACCATGTTTATACTGTACATTTATGCCACATTGCTTATTTAGTGGATATGCAATAGCAGCAATACCATATGCTCCACATTTTTGTGCCATACCTACATTGGCTGGTCTACTAATATCACATAATCCCTTTACAAATAGCTCCTAATGTTTATTTCCATGTGTTCAGCATATACGTATGAACGGTCTGTCGGATAGACTAAGTACTGACAAGCAGATTTTTATTTAAGTTCTTGGAAACCAGCATTCTGGCAGCTACTGTAACATGGATCTTTCAACTATGCTGCTTTACATCACAACTGTAATCATACTGAGACAAGGGAGGTCTGAAATCAAAAGCCCTTACAAATTTTACAATAGCTGTGTATTAAATTGGTGTGATCTCTTATTGACTATCCATGGGTTGATAAGGCTGCCCATGCCAAGTTAAAGGCACTATATTTGACAATGTCAAATGAAGAAATAAGGCATCATGCCTTAACCTGTTCTGGAGTGGAGTATGCACAATGGATCAATGGAATGGAATGCTAGCAAATGGGAATAACCTCCATAGTGGAGTTGCACCATACTGTAAGTTTCCAACTGTCTAAAATGTTGCTGAGTGCACTTTAACAAATCCCCTTGTCTTCAATGAACAATTCCAATAATGTGAAGAACAAGACCTTGTAGTCGATTTAAGGGTAATATCTTGAGGTTGTCAGCATTTTCCCTGCCAATCTGCTGCAGGAAAACAAGTTCCATGTTCTTCAGGGCCAGAAATAAAAAAAAAAAAATTACATCATTGTGGCAAACTGGTCCACATTTGGAGCCAAAGCAATTCATACTCTTAGGTGATTTCCAGGCTCCCCTTGCCTAACATCCATTCTAACTGGTCACTAAATTTTCTACATGCCTAATCAACAATTTCATTTTGATCACCTTTTCCTACTGGGTTAAACACCCTCAAGTTCAATTTGGTGAATTTCAGTACAAGCTAGCAACTTTGTGCTGTTCAGTAGCTGTGCTATTGAGCACTACTGCATTTAGGGTTTTAACAAAATGCTTGCTAAGCTAGGAAAACAGCATTCCCTCAACATACGACTGTACGTAGTGTTTAGATCATTGTTTTTTGTTGGTATTCTATCTGACATCAATCTGTATTGCTACAGCTGTATCATAGGCACTTCATCCTGAACTGAGGCATCACTTGCCAGAGTGGTTTGAAAGACACCCATACAGAAGATGAAGTTTTTCATATGCTCAGTGTAGGCACTAGTCCAAATTATTTCTTCTTTACCTTAAAGATAAGGACACATCAATATCAGCACAGTACTCCCCTTTTTGAGACATATGGCACTACTGCAACATCTCTATAAAGCTTTCTGAATCCAATAGCCCCCTGTGGGCTCTAGAATACATGCCCGTGGTATTTTGCGCATGTGACAAGAGGCGACTAAAGGGGGACCAAACGTGAACTTGAACCATACGTGAAAATAAATTTAATCTTTTTATCGAGTTGACTGACACTATATTACACATTCGTGTCAGTGTGTCGTTAAATCTCATCTTACTATCTGAATCCAATAACAGAGTGGGGCTTTACTGTACTGTTGGGAAGCTGCTACTGTACCAGCTTTCCAATCCATGCTGCCACTCTAATTATGACGGGCAGTCTAGCAAGATTCCATCAATTTCTCATGAGGTCAATCTGACTTGCACTGTCGGCAAACTAAAATTAGTCATAAGAGTTTTATTTCTTTTGCAGATGCAGACAAAGACTTCTCTGGGTGGTGAACATTCATCTCAAATCTGAGAAACTTGTAGTTCTGGCAACAGCTTCTTTGGCATGTTGCTTTGTTACTGTGGCTATAACCAATGTACCACTTCAGTAAAGTATCATATAATTACGCACTGAAATCCCTTGGAAGCAGTCCAAGAGATGCAAAGCAGTGCTTTACGTAATTGTGTAAAATGCCTTGGCATTTACATGACCCCAACTGGATTTTGTCTGGCCGTAACTGACCTTTTCACAAAGCAGGACTTCAGACTGTGAATTTATTTTCTTCAAATGCTAAAGAGAAATAATAATATGCATCTCTCATGTCTACAGATGCCATTGAATAGTCCTTTGTAATAAACTCCCTTACAAAACTGTTTTCATAAAAGGTTCCGAGAGATAATGGGTCATTCTATTTTCCCCAGCATTCTTGAGCCATGAAAAGGTATTCAATGAACCCTGCATTGGAGTGCTTCCATTTCTGCACATCCTTTTTAGGTTGTCAAGGTTGTGTAGTATATTGTCAGCTTTCTCATGGAAATTGGGTAAGTTACTTTGTCAACCCCAATATCCTAGCCTTCTAGGTAACCTAGGACCATGGCTTCCTACTGCTGGTTCATTTTCCCGCACTCTGGAATGTTGCACTTGTTTCCTGTTTGTTACCTGGGGCCCTAACTTTGGGCCTATTTTTGGCATGTTTTGCCAGATTGATGTTGGTACACAGTAGCGTCCCACAGCAGGGGGAGCTTTTCTCACACTGAAATATTGCTGTAAGTTAAGCATCAGCTAAAAATCGTGTGTGGCATCTACCACACGTACAAGCTACGGTTTTCTCCTCAACCAGTTCTTTGACCATTTTAATGGTAGTTCTAGGGTTACAGTAGATGACCTCCCAGCAATCACTGAGTTTTACACTGTTTACATTATAATTTTGGTCTAAGCCTGGTCTTAGGCTATGCCTAGATCTCGCCAAGTTTCCATCTTGACTTACAGTTAACATAGGCTAGGCCTATATACACTAGGCTATGTAGCCTAAGCTACTAGCCCTGTAAGTACGACAGTAGGGTCTGACTTGTGTGCGGGGGGGTTGGGCATGACACTGCACCTGAAAAAATTGGGGTCTCATTACTACATGTCTATCATATGCCCACTATTTGCTATCATTTGCCCACTATTTGCTAGCAAATCATTCAGCAGGGTCCCTCGGCCCTTGTAGAATTTCCCCTAAAATATGAAGTAAAGTGAACTTGGATGAAATACAAGACAGGTTCCCTTTAAAAAGCAGGAGTGTGAATTGGAAGGGGACAGAAAGCCTCTGAACCTCTGTGGATTTAAATGAATTTTAAATCAAGACTTCCTGTAGGCCTTTGAAGCACTTGTTATTAATGGAATCTACAAAATAAATAGAGAACTATGTATTAGAAGTTTGTGTGCCAAAGTGGGGCTTATTTTAGGTACATTTTACACAACTTACCTGCATACATGATTACAATATAACTTTGGCACAATAAAGGGACATAATTTATCTGTTCTTCACAAATTACCACAATGGAATTTTCATGATTGAAATTAACAAACAGAGATTACTTTCACATTGAACTGAATAAGTTACCAGACAGCATAAATAACTTATGAATAATTTCATTCATTAAACCACAAACCAGCCAGTAAGTCTTCCAAATGTACAAAGTATCTTTGTAGAACAAATACAAACATTAATGTTCATGACTTGCGTTAGTGATCCTGTCAAGCAATTTGTATGTCAACCATTGCCACAGATGTCCAGCATCAACCTGTGTGGTAGTCCAGCCTAGCTTCCAAGTTTGGACTAAAGATACAACAAACACTCTCCTTGGTTGCTAATGTCAGTCCATACTGCTGGTTAGAGATAATGGATACACTACTACAGTCTCATCCTCTGATGTAATCCTGCAAACAGAACATAGAAGAAATCTTAAATTATTTACATGCAGAGAATAACAGTGTCTGGACTGATAATCATATGTGAATATACAATGGGGTTGGTTACTTGATATATTTTCCCACATTTTATCATTATTCACTTCCCCTAGTTTCTGTCAGTAGCAATCCATATTATAATATACAACCTTGGGGTCATTTCATTCAAAATTAACTTAACCTCATTTAGCATCAGCAAAAAAATAAATATTCATCATCACACTTCATCATAAAAACAAGGGCTGCACTGACATAGTCAACAACACTATGCTGCTATTTGCAGGGACATACAGGGCGTAGCTGGTTTGAGAAGCCATTCCACTACTTCTCTCACCATGGCAAAGAATGTCAAACTCTTAATGAATGCTGGCCTATTTACTGGAAAAATACAAAATAAAATGCTTGACTATTACATACGATAGTTGCTACATTGTTCCTATATCTTCATATACTGTTGATGGATTCCTATCAACTTTGCTAGTCCTGTCAAATTAGGCGCTCCCTTAGAAATCTGATTTATCCATGGCCAGATCATAAATGAACTTGCCAGGACTAAACTGTAGCAATATGTAAATGATACCTTGGACACAGGCTTATCTGATAAAGGACTTGCATTTGGAGTTGTTGCTTTAATAAAATACCACACATTTAAACTACGGGACAAAAGTGATTACCTTGTAAAATACAGTCTTTGTTTGCACAAATTAGAATTGAATGTAGAATTTATAACTCCTTGTTCATATTTTTCTTTGAGGTAATGAGGTAATTTGCAATGTGAAGGTGTTTTGCTAACAATTTTTTCTTCTTTCTTCAATAGAAAGGGACAATCCCACTTTTCATTTTATTCATTGATTTTTTTCTTTGGGGGGGGGGGGAAGGGGGAAGGGGAGCATTGAATGCCACTACAGGAATGCACCCACTGTTAAAATATTTTTAGGTCCTAGTTCCCTAGTCTTTTTCAAAATTAACTGATTTAATAATTTTTAAATGAGTGAAATAAAATATATTGGATAAATTTTGACAACTATGAAAAGATTTCAAAGCAAAGGATGTGCAGTTTTGCACCTACGGTACATCTCTTAACCTGTTATAAACATTACTCGCAATGTCACTCTCTCCACTATGAGAAAGAGCCTTTCCTTTTCACAGTGAGGAAATCGACAAATTCACAATACAGTTGGTACTTAAAAACAAAACAAAAAGGAACACTCAAAAAATTTCCAAACGTAGCACCCTTTCACTACCATCAACTTGAAAAATTAAAGTACTCTCTCATGACAACTCTCATGGCAGGGTGACAAATAAAGGGTTTTCAGAGGCATCAGCTGTCCTATTTATATCACCTTCAGCTCCTCAGCTTTCTACAGGTATCTGCTTTTAAAACAGAGCTACTGGTAAAAAAATAAATTGTTGGTCAAAAGTGCCAACAATTCTATTGGGAGATACTTCACATCTTTTCAACTAAAAAAAAAAAAAAAACCAGAAAGCCAAAAGGCTTAGTGATTCCTTGCCATCAAATACCTTACCTGCTTTCAAATTGACAGTGCTTGATAGATTTTTCTTTACATTTTAGGCACAGAATTTTCACAATTTTACCCCTGGTGACCTCAAATATGACCTTTGACCTCTACCAAAAACAATAGGCTTCTTTCTCTCAACATGACAAATCTATATACCAAGTATGAAAAGTATCTGTTACTCTTATCTGGAGATATCGTGTTTACAAGCCATTTTCGAAGTTTTGGCAATTTTACCGCTGGTGACCTCAAATGACCTTTGACCTCTACCAAAAGCAATACGCTTCTTTCTCTCAACATGAAAAATCTATACACCAAGTATGAAAATTGTCGGGCAATTCTATCTGAAGATATCATGTTTACAAGCCATTTTCGGTGTTTTCACATTTTTACCGCTGATGACCTCAAATGACCTTTGACCTCAGCCAAAAACAATAGACTTCTTCCTCTAAACATGACAAACCTATATACCAAGCATGAGAAGTGTCGGTCACTCCTATCTGAAGAAATCATGTTTAAAAGCCATTTTCGGGATTTTCCCAATTTTACCGCTGGTGACCTCAAATGAACTTTGAATTCTACCAAAAGCACTAGGCTTCTTTCTCTCGACATGACAAATCTATATACCAAATATGAAGAGTATCTGTCACTCCTTTTTGAAGATATCGTGTTTACAAGCAATTTTCAGTGTTTTGGCAATTTTACCGCTGGTGACCTCAAATGACCCTTGACCTCTACCAAAAACAATAGGGTTCTTCTTCTCAACATGACGAATCTATATACCAAGTATGAAAAGTGTCGGTCACTCCTATCTGAAGATATCGTGTTTACAAGCCATTTTCAAAGTTTTTGCAATTTTACTGCTATTGACCTCAAATGACCTTTGACCTCTACCAAAAACAATAGGCTCTTCTCTCTCAACATGAAAAATCTATATACCAAATATGAAGAGTGTTGGTCTCTCCTAACTGAAGATATCATGTTTACAAGCCATTTTCAGTGTTTTCGCAATTTTACCGCTGGTGACCTCAAATGACCTTTGACCTCTACCAAAAACAATAGGGTTCTTCCTCTCAACATGACAAATCTGTATACCAAGTATGAAAATTGTCGGGCAATCCTATCTGAAGATATCGTGTTTACAAGCCATTTTCTGCGTTTTCGCAATTTTACCGCTGATGACCTCAAATGACCTTTGACCTCTACCAAAAACAATAGGGTTTTTCTTCTCAACATGACAAATCTATATACCAAGTATGAAAAGTGTCCATCACTCCTATCTGAAGATATCGTGTTTACAAGCTATTTTTGAAATTGACGCAATTTTACCGCTGGTGACCTCAAATGACCTTTGACCTATACCAAAAACAATAGGGTTCTTCCTCTCAACATGATAAATCTATATACCAAATATGAAAAGTGTCGGACATTCCTATCTTAAGATATCGTGTTTACAAGCAAGTGTCATAAACACACACACACATACACACACACATGCACACACACACACACACATACACACACACACACACACACACACGACATCACCATCGCATAGATTCCTTGCCTGCCTACGGCAAGGAATCAAAAACTTGTGAAGTTTGCCTTTTTAAAGGAAGAGGTTCGTAGCTGGAGTGCAAAACTTTAAGGCAGCAGTTGATCCCAGTGCAATTTGCATCCCAACCTCTCCCCCTCCCACCTTGTAATTTGAGTTTTTTTCAATATCTGATGGCCTTAAATAAATTTCAGTATCACTAGATTTCTACTGTATTTTGCCTTCAAATACAAATTCTGTGAGAAATTTTCATGATGAATTGTCTAAAAGTTTGAAAGATTTCATTAAACTGGAAAAAGAGGGGTCTTTGAATTTAAAATATGGGTGCAGAAGCACACAGTGCTCATTCTAATAATTTTTCATGAGTGAAATGGAATGGGATACACCAGGCTACCTGCTTCTTTACTGAAATTGCTGTCATGTTACTGAATGTTTTTGTCTTCCGAAAGTTACACAGTACTTACTGTAGATATTGTTTAAATGAAACCTGAAATAAACCTGCATTTGTTAAAGACAGTCTCCTCTCACTCAAAATTACGGTTTTCCTGGAATAGTCTACAAAAAGTCTTAATTGGCCTAACTCTTGATGGGCAGCAAGTTCAAACAAATGCAGAGTCCTGTACAGTAGCTCAAGTTTAGCATGAGATTTACTCAGAGTGTTTTGAATGCAAATGGCAATGATAACACAAATCTTGTAAGCTCACCCTGAGGCAATATACTGAGATTGCGTCTGGCTGAAAATGAGTTTTAGAAAGTTGTGGGAGGGATTTAAAGCAGGTAGGGTAGGGAAATCAGGCTTGTTTGGAGTGAGAGGATTAAGCCCTTAGTATCATTGAATTTGCACACCTTGGCCAAATCCCTTTCAATAATGCTACATTATCGTACTTACGTACAAGAGTGAGGTGGAATTTCAATGCAATTTTGTGTCCCCTTTATCTTGAGGATTTCTTGGATTATGAATTTTATATTTAAAGATGATTAAAGAGAGGGTTAAGTTTCAAATGTTGAAATTAGGGAAAGTACAGAAGTTTACAACAAGCTAGAGTGTTATACACTGCGCTGCACAACTAAGACTGGTCAGAAATAGGGAAAAAATATCCTTGGTGAGAAGGCTGTAAAAGGAATTTGGAGGGGAACTAATTTCATGTAAATTACAAAAGGAAATAAAAATGATCCTACAGTATGAAGAAGGTGCACAAACTCATGTTGAATGGTAAAATAATGTACCTCCTCTTGCATAGAGTATATTTCCTGATAGCAAATGGAAATCAGTCACTTAAAGACAATCATGATGACACTGAATCCAGTTCCAATAACCAGCTTGCAAAGTATTCAGTAAAACCTTGTGATGTATTGAGTTTCCATCCCAGGCAAAGAGTACTGTAGACATTGAATTGCTTCTTTATCTGCTTTTGTAAAGAGAAACAAATGATACTTCAATATTATCTAAGTGACATGCAGACATGAACAGTAGGTAATCTATCAAACAACCTTCTACACATGCAGGTACTGTAGTAGTAGAATGCTTCATGAAACACTACCACTACACACTTTTATAGTCTGTAACAATACAATATATTTGTCACAATCTTTCATTATATCACATCAAAGCAAAACAGATCTGTATGAACTCCACACTATCAAAGTGAGAATCAGTCATTTGACTTACAGACCTGGAATCTGTGATCTTACAGGTTTTATTAGGTTATTATGAACTTATCAATTGTGAAACTCACTCTCTAACCATTGAGAGCAAGGTCTGTAAATGTTTGCTAGAACTCTATGAGCATCAAACATGTTAAATGCATTAACACACCTTTCTGTCATTAAACTGACTTAACATTAACAGATGTTAACTTACCTTTCCTGCAGAATATGCCCTATCTTGTACTGTACATTGCTTTGATGTAATAAAATGATTGTTGAACTTTGACACACCCCCTGTATTGCATCTCAGACTAACATGACGTAAATTTGACAACTTTGACATGCCCCCTGTACTGCAATTCAGACTTTTATGACGTACATTTGACTTGCAACTAGGGTTGGGCGGTACCATGAAAATATTGTTACCAGTACTGTAAAGATCACAGAACCGGTATTGAGGCAGTAATCTCAAGTAGGAAAGTCAGGTGGGAAGGACCTTAAAATGTGCATGGCACCCCTGTTATCCTGTACTTTGATGCAGTTTGGCATATGGTTGCATTATTACCATGCAGACACCTCTGCTTTGACTTTGTTTACCACATTTCTGTACAGCCATGCACAATTGTAATCAATACTCCTGTTTCCTATCTCGACCTTTCCAGGGTAATTTTTTCAAGTACCAGTATTTTTTCAAGAATCAGTAAAAGAAACACACCAAATATCTTCGTTATTTTTATTACCTGTACCTCTATTGCCGGTATTAACATCAATACCGGTATACTGCCCAACCCTACTTGCCACTGACAGGGGGTCAGAGAGTGTGTCTTTCAGTGCCAGCAGGCTGAAGCTAAGAAAGGTGTCCTGAAAATTTTTTTGGCCCCCCAGAGACTTTCATGTTTGCCATTGAGTATTTGCACACATTGGGCCCACTGAAAAATTCTTACCTCTCTAAACCAGAATGCAAAAATGCATTGAGGTTTCGATGATACATACATGCTCTTTTCAATGAAATGCTACATTTCTTGTAAGAACTGGTGACCCGAAGTGACCTTTGACTCCACATGTTAGTAACTGGTTTTTTTCTTTTAACCCAAACAATTCTACAAATTTCATACTGTGCCTTAAGATATTTCGCAAAAAATCAGCTTACATCATACACATCAACATATCAAGTTTGAAATGAATCCCAAGTTTCCTACCTTAAGATATTGTGTTAAAGAGTTTTTCAGGATTTGTCCCCTTCTGACCCCAAATGACCTTTGACCTCTACCAAAATAAAAAGGATTCTTCTTTACATCATAATACATCTACATATCAAGTCTGAAATGAATCCAACTTTCCTATCATGATGTATCATGTAAACAAGGATTTCAGTGTTTGGACCCCATGTGACCCCAAATGACCTATGACCTCCACCAAAATTCTTGGGTTTTTCCTTACATCATTACGCATCAACATATCAAGTTTGAAATGGATCAAAGTTTCCTACCTTGAGGTATAGTGTAAACCAGGATTTCCCGGGTTTGACCCCATGTGACCCAAAATGACCTTTGACCTCCACCAAAATATATCCAGTTCTTTCTCACATTATAACGCATCAACATATCAAGTTTGAAATGAATCCAAGTTTTCTATCTTGAGATATTGTGTAAACAAAGATTTTGGTCTTTGACCCCCTGTGACCCCAAATGACCTTTGACCTCCTCCATCCCGTTCTTTCCTACACCATTACGCATCAACATATCAAGTTTGAAATGGATCAAAGTTTCCTACCTTGAGGTATAGTGTAAACCAAGATTTCCGGGGTTTGACCCCACGTGACCCAAAATGACCTTTGACATCCACCAAAATATATCCAGTTCTTCCTCACATTATAACGCATCAACATATCAAGTTTGAAATGAATCCAAGTTTTCTATCTTGAGATATTGTGTAAACAAAGATTTTGGTCTTTGACCCCTGTGACCCCAAATGACCTTTGACCTCCACCAAAATATATCCCGTTCTTTCCTACATCTTAACGCATCAACATATCAAGTTTGAAATTAATCCAAGTTTCCTACCATGAGATATCGTGTAAATAAGGATTTCGGGGTTTGACCCCACATGACCCCAAATAACCTTTGACCTCCACCAAAATCAATAGGGTTCTTCCTTACATCTTAATGCATCTACATAGCAAGTTTGAAATTAATCCAAGTTTTCTATCTTGAGATATTGTGTAAATGAAGATTTTGGTTTTTGACCCCCTGTGACCCCAAATGACCTTTGACCTCCACCCAAAATATATCCCGTTCTTTCCTACATCTTAACGCATCAACATATCAAGTTTGAAATTAATCTAAGTTTCCTACCATGAGATATCGTGTAAATAAGGATTTCGGGGTTTGACCCCACATGACCGCAAATGACCTTTGACCTCCACCAAAATCAATAGGGTTCTTCCTTACATCATAACGCATCTACATATCAAGTTTGAAATTAATCCAAGTTTTCTATCTTGAGATATTGTGTAAACAAAGATTTTGGTTTTTGGCCCCCTGTGACCCCAAATGACCTTTGACCTCCACCAAAATATATCCCGTTCTTTCCTACATCTTAACGCATCAACATATCAAGTTTGAAATAAATCCAAGTTTCCTACCATGAGATATCATGTAAATAAGGATTTCGGGGTTTGACCCCACATGACCCCAAATGACCTTTGACCTCCAACAAAATCAATAGGGTTCTTCCTTACATCATAACGCATCAACATATCAAGTTTGAAATTAATCCAAGTTTTCTATCTTGAGATATTGTGTAAACAAAGATTTTGGTTTTTGACCCCCTGTGACCCCAAAAGACCTTTGACCTCCACCAAAATATATCCCGTTCTTTCCTACATCTTAACGCATCGACATATCAAGTTTGAAATAAATCCAAGTTTCCTACCATGAGATATCGTGTAAATAAGGATTTCGGGGTTTGACCCCATGTGACCCCAAATGACCTTTGACCTCCACCAAAATCAGTAGGGTTCTTCCTTACATCATAACGCATCAACATATCAAGTTTGAAATTAATCGAAGTTTTCTACCATGAGATATCATGTAAACAAGGATTTTGGGGTTTGACCCCACGTGACCCCAAATGACCTTTGACCTCCACCAAAATCAATAGTGTTCCTCCTTACATCATAACGCATCTACATATCAAGTTTGAAATTAATCCAAGTTTTCTACCATGAGATATCGTGTAAACAAGGATTTTGGGGTTTGACCCCACGTGACCCCAAATGACCTTTGACCTCCACCAAAATCAACAGGGTTATTCCTAACATCATAACGCATCTACATATCAAGTTTCAAATTAATCCAAGTTTTCTACCATGAGATATCGTGTAAACAAGGATTTTGGGGTTTGACCCCACGTGACCCCAAATGACCTTTGACCTCCACCAAAATCAATAGAGTTCTTCCTTACATCATAACGCATCTACATATCAAGTTTGAAATTAATCCAAGTTTTCTATCTTGAGATATTGTGTAAACAAAGATTTTGGTTTTTGACCCCCTGTGACCCCAAATTACCTTTGAACTCCACCAAAATCAATAGGGTTCTTCCTCTCAGTAAGTGGTATCTGTGTACCAAGTTTGAGAACTGTCGGACTTTCCCTTCTCAAGATATCGTGTAAACAAGCAAAGTGTCACAAACACACACACATACACACACACACACATACACACGCACATACACACATACATACACACACACGCCATCATGAATGCATAGGTTTCTCTTTTCATCGAAACCAAAAAGCTCTTGGCCTGCCTTCTGTCTACTGTTTGGTTACGGGCTGGAAAAGGACATTTACTGTATGCAGTGATGCCATTGAGCAATTCGTTCCTGTGAAGGACTAATGCATTCACCCATTCTCAAAAGTGTCCCAGTTTGCTATTTCATGATTTTCTGTTCCGTTGAAGTTCAACTTTTTATTGATTCCTGTAGTTTACAGACACTAGTAGCTGATGCTCTCTGATAAATTAAGGCTTTTTGTTCAACACTCTTAATGAAAATCTGGGTCTTCAGCACACAAAATGTTTCCAAACCACTTTACATGTCACAGGCTAAAAATATTCAGGACTCCTTTAACTTTTTCAAGGAGTAAAACAGCTCATGTGAGAAGATTATTTGCTTTACTTGACACAGAAGTTGTACCAAGTGCATCTTAAACTTCTTAACGGCAACACTTAAATTGTTATCAATTTATGCTGCTAAATACCAAAAAATACAATTAACTTTCATAATCTGCAATTTTTTGTTAATGGACCAATCAAATGTTTCTCTCCTACACAGTAGATTGAAATTAAGAGTCCTCACATTGCAGTACATATTTAAGTAAAATGTAGCACACATGTTGAATTTCCCTGCCTATAAAAACTCTGTCCACACCTTTCTGCGTCAGTGAACGAAGGTCAACAAAAACCAGATAAGGGGTTGCCCTACTGCTTGCCTTTCACACCTCGCAAACAGTGGCACATCTGGACCATATCATTCCACCTTTGTTCAAACCTTCTGCTAGTTCTCTCTTATCAAGCTTGTGGTTTCTTGTAGCATGCTTGAACGAGTTCAGCAGGAAGTCTGGTAAAATTTGATTAACCTTCCAAACTTTCCTTTTGGTGGGAACTTGGGTGAAATATCTAATAGGGTAGGAAATTCCTCATGCAGATTAAAGAAATAAAACTGGCTATCCTTACAGCTCTGTAAGCCCACTCATTGTATATTGCCCTTTTCTTTATGAAGGAGGGTTTCTCCACAGACTCCCTGAGTTCTATAATGATGACATCACTCTGATAATGCTCTGGATGCAGTTCAACTGGTTTGCCAAATCTGAAATTACAGTATATAAAAACATGAAAAAAAAAATGATCTCACAATGTAACCTCCAACCAATCTTTCAAAAAAGAGTTTTTTGCAAAAGCATCATTAAACTATTTTAGACAAACTGTAAAATTCAGAAAACAAGTACTGTACTGTAAATGGGTCAAACATGCTATTACTATCCTAACAGTACACCAGTGTGGACCTATGAAATTTTGTGAGCAATTACCAACAGACTTGTCTCCATCATTTACACAATTTTCAAATCTGTGTTTATTTGCACAAGCTCTCTCCAAAAGAGGGCACCTTTTTGAAAATTTTCCCTGGCCCAAAGTTTAGATATTTGTCAAATATTTGCTTTACATGCAGGGCATTGTAATGCCTACTCCTGCTTACCTTGTGGACAAAATACTGTAATAACAGGTCAGATTTAAAGGGCAATTTTAAGGGCAAATATGATCATGTGAAAAAACGTTATACGAACAATTATACTTGCAATCTCTGCGATAGAACACAAACATTTACTGTAATTTTTATCTGTTTCCTTTCATTCCTAGTTATTTTTCAGTGATAAATGGCAGTTAATAACACTGTATCAATTCCACTTCTTCAGAGAATCTTAATAGTATGCTGCCTTGCTGGTATACGAATATGGACCTGTACTGAATCTACAGGTAATGCCAAGTGATAACTATACACATCAGTCAACTCAGGGAATAATTTATCCAGTATCGCATCGGAATTTGCTACACAAGCAGGCCAAGTTGCTACACAAATGAAAAATTGTGTGGCAATTTTTTGTTTGCGAAACCCTTGCATTTTCACAAACAGTGGGTGTGAAAGATGTCAAAAATCTTCAAAACTGCTAAGCAAAATTTGAATTCTAAATTATTCCCTGCAACTACACATAAAATCTACAGTATATACCCAGAAATCGGCAACCTTAAGACAGATCATGGTTGTTCGATGTCTGATCAGCACTCCCATTAAAAACACATAGTTCAGTGGAGCATGCAATGTCATTTCCCATGATCACGATCAAGGATGAACATAGGCAACATGGCTGGAATTAATCAAAGGCAACAAAGGCCATGACCTCTGTACTTTTGACAAAGACCTTAATTGTTGCCCTATGAGATGAAATTTAATGACAATCAAGGCCATTTTATCTCCATGCCCTACCTGTGAGATGACATTGAAGTCAGAACAAAATCACTTGTTATTGGTTTTCATACCCTCTCCGTTCATATGACATGCCCTAAAATCTGATATAAAGGAAATGGCCTTTCCCTCCTGGAATTTTACTTCCAGCCCTGCTATGGTAATTTCAATAAAGATGAAAAGACTTGTTTTGGCATTTATGTGGAGCAAAATGGTGGGCTTGATTTTGTACAGGAAATTAATTTTTACAGCAAGGTTAGCCTAGATCCTAGAAGTTTCTTTGCTACATGGAAAGGGAAGAATTTAAACCTGCATGCAACATTAAGTAAGTTAGTGCTGAAATCCACTGTACCCTATTTATAATAAACACCTGTGAGCGTTAATCTCCTAAAAGGCTATCTTACTTTAGTTTAGTCCTAGTTCCACACTACTAGCAGTGTCACTGACCCATAGCTATAAGGATGCAGCAAAGGTTGGCTAGGTAGGGCTCAAATGTCAGACTGTTAATTATTAGGTCTATCAAGTTTGGACACGATATAAGTGCTGGGGATGTACAGTAGCCTACAGTAAATTATACCAAACTGCTAGTAATAGTAGGCCTAAGGGCCAGGAGTATAAAAATTAAAACTGAAGACTATTTAGTCTTGTACAGTAACCCTGAACATTAGTTCAACTTAAGATTAGCCTAACAATAGTAACATGTATTAAACGCTGGTTCGTTCTAAGTACTCCACACACGGACACGCCCTGCATAAGGATTCAAGAGCGGTCGTGCATTATCATTTATGCTTCAGGTTTCAGGAAAAGCTACGTACAATATTAAATAAATACTGTAGCGTTTTGCGCACTAAATCAGGTGGAAAAACCAATGAAAATGCAGACACCTGACACTGTAGGCAAAGTGTTAATGTTCTACTTGTCCAAGGGTGAAGGTACAACTACTGCAAAAGTGCTGGGGAGACAGCCTCACAAGTGAGAACCAAAAAGTTGCAGCACAGAGAGAACTGAGTTGTGGTATCCCATTATGCACAAGACCAAAAATTGAAATGACCAAAATTCAGATAACTTTTGCAACTGGGTTAACTTGGTTTGCCAATGGTAATGAACAAAATGTCAGTTTATTCCATAAGCTCCATGGGCATGAAATTTTAAACATTGGCTTTGTTGTCCCATTTACACGTAAAACACAAAATGCCATAATTTTATTTTTTGTAGTGCAATGAGGCTTTACAGTGTACTGTATTTACTGAGGAGTCACAGGCGGCACAGGCCTAATACTGTATCTTTCAGTTGGCATATACAGTAACTTCTTTAGTTAAATTGATTCCTGTTAATGCAATATCCAATTTTTTACCCAAAATGTCACAAATTGGGCCTATTAGGCTACTTAGTTTTGGAATGACCGACCCATCTGATAACTGATTGGAACATTCTATGCTGTTGAAATATTGCGGTTTCCTGCAGTCTTTACAGTATAAGCAGCGCGCTTCTGCACTTGCTTCCGAAAAGCCATAGCCAGGTGTGTCAGTGCCTAGTTCAGTATGACCACTAGGCTAAATGTTAGCTAGCCTAGGCTAGGGCTCAGCCTACAGTACAATCCTGGCAAAAATACATGGGGCAAATCCTGCTCCCCTTATCAATGTTGAAGTTTCAGGAAGCCTTGGGCTGCCCCAACATTGAATGGGGGAGTGGGGGGATGGTAATCCGTTCATTGAGCACTTGTTTTGTCCCATCGTTTTTGTCGAGGATTGTAGGCTAGGCCTAACATGTAGGCTAATGTGAATAACAATTACACCGTAGGCCTAGGCTAGCCTAGGACTAAAGTTAGGCCTTACGTTACAATACAATACAAATTACAAATACAAAGACCACCGGCATCAGGATCACCTTGTCCTTCAGGTGATGTTCGTTCCACAAATTTCCCTCCAGGCACCGTGGTTATCGTCATGGCTTAAACGGTGATATGGGTAGTTTCCATCCATAAGATAGGCCTAGTAACAATTCCTGACGATTATCTTCCACGCAATCGATGGTGTAATGTAAGTTTAATTTCACCGCCTTGAAATTAGTAGGCAACACAAAGAGTTTAGAGGGCGCTACATGAAAATGTAAAATAACCCCTCAATTATGGGGTGCAAATAACAAATATTTAAGTTATTAGAAACAATATTTTTACTGTCCGTACTCACGACAGAATGGAGAGAGATCATTCGTGTTTTCAGGGAACAGTCCATTTCAAAACAGTGGCGGATGAAGCAGGACGGGAATAAGGACTGGCACAAAAACAATAAAATTTGGGTAGGAAGTCACTCAGCTAAGGGCTTCATCTGTACTTCCTAATACTTATCAACATCACTATGTTGAAAGGATGTTTTTTGTGAATAAAGATGTACGTGGCTAAGAAAAAAAAAACGTTTGAAATCAAAAGCAGGTCGGTGTTTACGTGTGGCCCGATCAATTTTTTTCATTGTATCACATCTAGTTTGTCCCACCCCTGGTCTGTAAGGTTCCCAAAATGTTTAAAAAGTTTCAAAAGTATTGACGGGATTCTCCAATCAGAACTACTTCTCATTTAGGATGAACTTTGGCCTGTAAAAAATCACTCCCTCCCGTCGCGAATACCTCCCCGTTGATGGAACTAAAACGGTCAATTGAACATTACTGTTGGTTCACATAGCCTTTTTCTCGGAATAATGTCGAAATATTTGTAGTTTGTTTGTTCTCTGGCCTTTAAAGTTATATTTGGGAGACAAAATTTTTTGACTTGAAAATCTGAAACTAAATTTTTCTCTCCGATCTGAAAACTTCATCTCAATAACATATAGCTTTGAGTACAAACTAACTTCAAAGTCCTGCCATTTTTCTTTAGGTAAACTGAATTGTGGGAAATCTGTGATGTCATCCGGCATGTTAATTTGACATTTACATTCAATTACATGCTAGTAGGAACGTTTAGTAACATTTTTTGTATAAATTACAGGCGTTGTAGGGTTATGCTTGATATACAGGAAAAGACATCCAAAAATTTCAGGACTGTCAAGTTTCAAGGACAAAAAGGACATTCAATTATAAAAAAAAAAAAAACAAGAGTCTGACGCAATGTTCCAACGTTCAGTAACATTCTGTTACCTTGTTGAGAAGTGGAAATATCTTTTCTTTTTTGATTTTCCTACAGTAACGCTCTTTTAAAATGAGATATGGTGAAAGGTGCTTCTACAGATTTTGAAGGATATGGTCTGAAATGTTTTTCTCTTTTATACAAGAATCTAGTTAAATGCTTCCAGGATATGTCTTTGAGTCTTAATGTCCTGCATGGAAATTGACTCGTACATGCCTGATTGTATGTATATTTAAAGAAAATCTACATAGTATCTAATTCAATTTGATTAATTGATTCTGCATTGTAATTTGTGATGATACTTACGGAGCTGATAAGTGTTGAGCCATTCTGAGTTACTTCTTCCAAAATTTTCCACTTTCAGAACCGGTAGGAAATTGAAGAGTTTTCTCTGCAAAAATAACAGTGTAAAGCTATTCAGTTATCTAGTCTTTTTTGACCTTTTTAGGAGTACACTCTTTTCAAGCTTTTGGCATCAAGTTGTCTTTCCTCCAACTGTCATTTTATCTTCTGTAATTTTGTTAAAGTATGTCGTTGTACACAGTGGCGTAGCTACTGGGGGGGGGGGCAGGGGGGGCAAGTTGCCCCCCTGGAAAATATTTTGGGGAAATTTGATGAAATTGGGGAAATTTGATGAATTTACTTATTCTAACAAAAATTTCTCAAAATTTTTGTTAGAATAAGAAATTGTGAGACATTTCTCATACATAATTCGTATTTTCATGCAAAAAATTAACCCAGATTTCTTCAGTGTCGCATGAACCGTCCCTACTCGCGTTCCACAGAAATGTCCTCGCCGCGTTGCAGATTGAATGTTCTCTTGTATACGGTACGCACGGGTGTTATAACCAGTGTATTTGAGTGCACAGGAAGCTGTTATTTAATTTTATTTAATTTAACAACAGGTGATATAGTACAAACCCTGAAAGGCTGTAAACCTGAACTTATCCCCTTGCTTTTGCGTTGTACACTTTGGGAATTCAGTAAAAGGATGTCAAAACTGACAAGTCACTAACGTAGACCCCCCCCCCCCCCCCCCGCGGTTATTACATTGTCCTACAAGCTATTAGCAGCTATACCGATTTTACTCTATGTACATAACGATGGATGAGGCTGAAACAATCCATGGCCAACGATAAACTTAAAGTTAGTCTAGAAATTAGAATGAACGGGACCCATTGGCATACTTAGATTTTGTTACTTAGCCTAATCCATGGAAGCTTACAGGCTAGTTCGGGAAAATAGCTTTCTGCTCACTTGGGATGTAACAATAGTCGGGTCCATGAGTACCTTGTATCCTTCTACACTTAACGGACTGCTGTTCTAACAGGATATCCTGTGTGGTCGAGCCACTATTAGGCCTCATTTTAGTGGCGTACGAAGGGGGACCATTGGGCCATGCCCCCTCACATATGCCACTTTCTCTTTGTTCTTAAAAATACGTAGTCAAACTTTAATAACACAGATTTTTAATTCAAAAGATAGCGTATGTGGCACCAAATTGCATATAAGGACATCCAATTTTTCAAAAATTTCCAAAGGGAAAGGAGTGTCTCTTCAAGGTCCTTCAGTGATGCCAATTTTTTTAATTCCTACAAACAGGTTAATTCTGTCAAATTCCAATTTTTACTTAAAAGGGCAGACTCTGTATACCACTGGTGGCATCGATAAAAATAAAGACTACATTTTCAGATTCTCTTTACAAGCACGAATACGCTCTTTTTGACCATCTGAGGGGTCTGATTCTTCAAAATTTTCTTTACGCTCCGCGCCAACTAGTGGCGGCGCTTCGCTCAGTCTTTTGGGCAAAATTACATTTTGGAGGTCAAATTAGCTCTCACTCTCTAATCACTTTGCAGTATGTGAACATATTTTGAAGGGAGTATTTTATTGCAAACGACAAAAGAAGGCAGCGACTGGTTAGATTCTTCGTATAGGTCTGGAAAATGCTATTTCCGGCCACCTGAGAGGTCTGATTTTTCGAAATTTTCTCTACGCTCCGCGCCAACCAATGGTGGCGCTCCGCTTAGATAATCTTTATGACAAAATAAGACTTTGTGGCCAAGAAAAAACACAAATCCTATACAAGTCAGTGCTGTTTTATTTTGACTCCTAAAAGTTTGCAAATTTAATGAAAAGTTTTACTTTGTAAGGTAGCATAAACGGCATAAAGAATGCATGTAAAGACGCAAATGTTTTAGTTTTATCCTCATGAACCACCATGATTCAACCTTTAATACTGTTCCTGTGAAAGTCGAAAATCTTGCACCATTTTGCATCTAGGCTCCTTGCAAACGTCAAAAAATTTCCGGATTCCCCTCCCCTTAGACCATACTGCATACCCCCCCTCCCCTTCAGAGAAATCCTGCCTATGTTATAGGTTAAGATTAAAATGCAGGTAATATTACATAATGCTAATTATGGTAATGTAGTTATACTTGTAAATTTGCATATTTTATACGAAATACATACACATTGACCCGGAAAAGTTTTGGGGAAATTTCATACCTTTGCCCCCCCCCCCCCTGGAAAAAATCCTAGCTACGCCACTGATTGTACATATTTGAGTGGTGAAACAAATAAATGAAATGAAAGCTCAATCCAACATGTTGACACTAGTGAATACTTTTTCTTTGTTATAGTTAAAGCTAAGATCGCCACTATTTTTTTTATAACTACAAGAATGTGGACTTAACCGCAACTACAAGAGGGGATTGATCCTAATATTGCTCAGCGTCTCTGGCAAAATGTTGGTGCTTGAGAAATGTTTCACATGAAGGTGCAATTTTAAGCATTTCGATACAATTTTTTGAACTATATTCAAGTTTGTTTTCATTCAGTGAGCCAAAATCGCAAATTATGATATTTATACCTCTGTGTATAAACTTTACTAGAGTTATGGGAAAAGTAGAGGCATCCTGTTTATTTTCAAAATGAACGACTGTGTCAAACGTGTTGAAAGCGTGGTAAAAATTTGTCAGCTATTTACTTTCATGCCGTCATCATATTCATATGCAACGTTGACATAGAAGACTATTATTTAAATGTTTCTTTTCTAGTCGACATTTTGAAGTGGGAGGACACAGCTCTAAAAACACACTTTAGAGTAAGTTTTATGCCGTCTCGCTAAGGTCAGGTATTTATATTTATATAAGTAGTTTGATCTTTATCTTCGTTGTTGTAGAGGTCAGCACTCATGTACATTACCAGTGATCAGTGGCAGCGCTACGGGGACAAGAGGGGGAATATTGTCTCTGCCCCAACCCGCAAATTTAGGTCAGTTAAATTGGGTTCACAGAAAAAATACATAACATATCTCTTCAGAAACTTAATTTTTCATCCAGAGATATGCTACAACTAAGAGTTTGAGGAAGCTTACTCTAGCCCCACCCCCAGGATCGGGCGCTTCGGACTCGATTTCTTGCTGCGCCCCAAAAGTTTTGTACCAATCATTATCCTTTGCCCTCAGTTCGCACCCTCCCTATTTTGACATTCTGGCGCCGCCACTGATAGTGATATAGCAACAAAAAGATAGACAGAGAGTTGAATTTGGAAATTCACTAGAGAAATAGAAATTTGGCGTTTAAAAGACAATACCTAAGATAAGTGAATCTAAAACTTCGTGAGTTTTCATTGAAAAGAAGATAAAAAACTTCGGAACGTGTAGCTGTTGTCGGGAACATCAATATTCAATCATACACAATATGGCCCTGCCAGTTACATCAGCACCTCTCACTATGGAAGAGGGGGGTAAATACTCAACGCACTCATTGGAGTCCCCAAGTAAGGCAAGGGGGCGCTCTTTCATACTGCCTTGCATGGCCGTAAATATACAGATATATGGCTATGCGGGTTTGGAAGATCAAAAAACGTACTAAAGAAAGTTGACGATAAAAACAACATCGATATTTTGTTAAGACGCATTGTGACCAAAATTTTCTTCGCGGTTTCATCAAACAATAAAAGACCTTGCGCTGCAGTTAGGACTTAATATTTAATCATAAACATCACAACCCTCCTATTAACTTGATAATTTGTCTCATGAAGAGAAGGGGTAGAATATTTACTTTGTTTGGGTATCAACGCTGTTGTGGACGTTGGCAAGTAGTGATAAGAGGTACACTTTCCCACGCATCGAAAATACAATGAAGAATAAAATTGAAAATATAAACAAGGTCAACATTCCCTTACGGTTTTAGATCAGAGAAAGAAAAGCCATTTTTAGCAATTTGAATTTCATTTTGCTAAGATTGTTTTGTTGATTTGTGCCAAAGTAATGACGGTCTTTCTCTACAACATTATAGTAAGATATTCTGACTAGAGATTCTTCCTCTACCAAATTTCTAACCCTTCAGGGAAAGCTGTCAAAATGAGATAAATATTCCAATTTCCTCAAGAATCTTTAATCATTGTGTAAGACAACATGGACTTTATTTATTTAAACAACCCTCAGAACATTTTGCAAATAGTTAAGTTAGTTAAATATTATGCATTTTAAGCCAAAATTTTATGGAGCTCTTTGGGGGCACTAAATTCCTTCTTTTTCATCTTTTTGACTTTGGTTGCCTTTCTCAGGACTTCAGGTTATTGCCCTCTGAACTCATGGGGGAACTTGGCCCCAACTCTACCCGTTAAGATTTTCGTGTCATTAAAGACATTCCTCCTTATCAGATCTATAAAAAATTTGGGCCTTTCTGGATTTTTCTGCAAAGTTAACGCACATAAATGCTTTTATTAATGTTTCATATTAGAGGAAATTTAAATAGAACCACACGTTTATTTGATCGAAATATAACGAGTTTCAGCGGGAAGTTCTTGGGTTTGTTGGCCAACTATTTTGTCTCGTCAGGAAATAAAAGTTTTAACACCTAACACAAAACAAACTTATTCATTCAATGACATAAAAGTGACTTAAGCTTTAAAACTAACCTTTTAATACTCTCACGTAAATCAGTGTATTCAACCGAAAAGATTGAAATGTTTTAAGAATTCCGAATATGATCAATTCCGGCTTAACGATTAAAACTGGTAGATCTCAAATACAAAATATAAAAACAGTGACAATTAAAAATCTTGTTCACCAATCTCGTGGTAAGGTTTCTCGAGGATTCCAGATGAACTTGAAACAGAAGTAAGTAGCACTGACGTGACATCAACAAAATGGCGGAAGAGATACAAAGGGTGTAGTCTTTCTTGAATCAGCAGGGAGTTAACACTGTAAAAGTACAACGTTAGGTGTAACGATGTTCGTGCATTGCTCTCTATGCATCTTTCATATAGTTTTACACAATGTTCCAAAGGTACATCGTGATATTGAATATGAAATTCTATTGGATAGTTGATGTTTACTTACGTATCAGACGAGTTCGTGATACAACTCTTATCGGATATTGTCACGACATGGTGTTTAAAGGGACTGTTGCGTTGATTCAGAAACCAATGACTGAGTTTGGGAAATTTACGTGGTACTGTATATGCATAAATACTCTAATGTAAAGTTGACGAAACAAAGCTGGACACGTGATATGAAATGTACTAAACGAACACAGTTGTTAACAGTGAACAATTAACTGTTAAGTGAGGCTTCTTTATTGATATGTCACTAATCCTGTGAAATTGTTTCTGCGATTTTTGGAAAACTGTTAATTATATAATTTCGGATAACGTGAGGATTGGTCGAAATATTTATGAACAAACTTGAAAACAAAATTTTGAAATGTATAAGGGTACGCTTGTTTTTAGATTTGACAAATCTACCTGCTTAAATCCATTATTTTAGACGGCAGTCCCTTTCCGTTCACCGGCACGGCAAATGGTAGGCGAATGCATGTCAATGCAGGGTAAACTTAGACAATCAAAGGTAGATCATTACATACATACAAACTTAGTTAGAAATTTTCGGTTTCTTAGTTTTTTGTATGTGTGTGTGTGTGTGTAGGTGTGTGTGTGTTTGTGTAATAAGGAGGGTGGCGGGATCTGTCGCCAAGTGTCGCGATTGACAGTGTCCCTATGTTCCCCACGTTTTTGACTCTCTTTATTTTATTGTTTTAGATTAAAAATTTCAGCACTCTCTTTAAGGAACCAGCTAACAGTCAATTTTGAAATTTATTTTATTTGTTAAATATGTATATATATAGCTGAAATACTATCCAAAGTTCATATTAATGTAAATTCTTTACCCTGGTAGGAACACAATGAGGAGGCATGTACCAGACTTGTTTATTTGTTATCCAGGTGAGTGTATACATAGTATGATATTGACATCTGATGTATCGGTACAAAGACCAAACTTTATAGTGCAAAGAGTGTTGTGCAAACTTTCAGTTTGAGAGAATAAAATGCACTTCGTTCAAACATTTACTGTACTATCTTTTATAAACACCCAAAATGAACAGTTTCCATATTCTTCTTTCAAAAACCTTTATCATGTACAAAGCAAAGATAAAAGGGAACAAAACTGTCGGATATATGATTTGAACTTTCACTTAATCAAATTTTTAAACGAGGTAAATAACAGGCCTATCTACAATAAACTTAGTTGTATTCTCCTCGCAATGACGTCAAATCAGCTTTACGAGGGAACTGCGTGCATTGTGTGAATTACAAGCAGCAAAGGGCCTTCATAGGCCCAGTGTTGTTCAGGCATAGCACAGACCTGTTTCAAGAACAACACTATCTTATTAGCTGGTCAATTTATCAAATAACCTAGGTCAACTTTATGAACTGAACTACGGTCAATTTTTACAAATTAATCAATTACTATTATATATTGAAACTTGTCACTATAACTTTTTAACTGCTTAGATCGCCATAGTTTAGAACGAACCAAATCAACGGCCAAATTGATTATACTTTTAGAGTGTAGGTGACCAAATTTTAATTACCCATTAATTTGTCTTTCAAGGGCGTAGCTCTGGTTTGAAGATTAGGGGAAGAGACGAAACTTTTGACACAGCCTTACTACTCTGTTACACCGGCTCGACTTGAACCAATAGGCTGGAAACTGGGCAGTAAAACTCCATCTTACTAACCCTTGATAGGCAAATGTGGCACCGCCACCCGTTGAGCTTCTTTATGGCAGTAAAGGAATCCCCCCTTACTGGACCTTTCAAAGTTTTCCCTCCTGAATTTTATTTCTTAGAAGGCCTATGACCGCCAGCTTGTATGACTTTGAAAGAAGTACATGTTTATTTGATTGAAAGACAACGGATTTCAGTTTGTCGACCAAACATTCCGCCTTCCCAGGAAAAAAATATTTTTACAAATTATAACAGACAAAACACTTTCATCTATTGACAAAGAAAGTTACTTAAACTTTAAAAATCACGTTTTAGTACTCTGTTGTAAATCTGTGTCTTCAACTGGAAAGAAATTGGTAAGAATACTTTAAAAATGACGAAAATATAATCAAGTCCGATTTAACTATTTACACTGGTAAACTTCGAACAGAAAGTAGGCTTATTCATCAACAGTGACGATAAACAGTCTTGTTCATCAATCTCGTGATCTCGTGACAGGGTTGCTTGAGGATTCAAAATAAACATGAAACAGAAGTAAGTAGCACTGATGGGACATCAACAAAATGGCGGAAGAGATACAAGGGTGAAGTCTTTCTTTGAAATAATAATGATTAACCGTAACGCTGTAAAAGCAAAGGTTGTGATATATAGGCTTAGTTAGTAAGATGGAGTCTTACGGCCCAGTTTCCAACCTATTGGTTCAAGTTTTGGTGTAACAATGTTCGTATGCATTGTATCCTATACGTTCATTAGATAATCTTACGCAATTGCATGTTCAAAGGCGCATCGTGATACCGAACATGAAATTGTATTCAGTTTCACTAGGTGACTCGTTTATCAGTTCGTCGTGGAACGACTGTTAAAAAAGAATGTCACGAAAAGCGTTTAAAGGGAATTCGGATTCGGAAACCAATGCATGACTCCAGAGACGTTTACATGATACTGCATAAAGTCTTCTGGTACCCAAATTGGACATTTGATATGAAATATTTCGAACGACATTATCCCCATCAAAATAAATATTTACCATTTAGAGGATAATATTTGTATTGCATTTGCTTTCGAATTGTGCTTCATGTGCAAATTTGTGATTTAAAAAGAAAGACGGAGGGGAAGACTAAATATTGCTACTGTTAACATCTTTGTTGACAGTAGCGTAGCCAAGATTGTGTCATTGGGGGGGGGGGTTGGGGTTGGAGCACGACATGAGGAAAAAGTCTACGCAGAGAGAGAAAAAACCGCTATGTAAGGTGCTTTTTGCATTTCAAGGTTGTGTCATGAGGGTCAGCCCCAAAACCACCCCGTGGCTTCGCCACTGGTTGTTGATACCTTTATTTTAAAGGACAATCGTTACGTAAGCACGAGGGTTTTATTTCTTTTATATTTTAAAATCCTTTCCTTAACAACAGTCTTTTAAAACTGCAAACTATCTGATGAATAAATAAAAGAAAATTATACGAGATTGACATAAAAATTAGGAACCGTGCAACATTAAAAATAGATATATTTTTGCAAAAGTAGAACTGGGACACTTCAAAAACGTTGTTATTCGAAACAGGTATGTCGAAAGAGTCTGTTCAAAATATTGAAATCATTCCTATCTGTCGACGGATGTTTTTTGAGAAATGTTACCCTTTTATTAAAAGTTAAGTAAGATCTATTTACTGATACGTCACTAAACCAGTAAAACAGTCTCTACGATTTTTGCACTGTTATAATATTTCCAGGAAAAGTGTAAGAACTGTTTTTTTTTTTTTTCTTTCTTTCTTTCCTTTTTTTTTTTTTTTTGATTTATGAACTAACTTTAGAAGAAATGTATTGTAAAAAGTACTAAATTGTACATAGGAACGCTTGCTAAAAGATTTTAGATTTGACAAATCGAACAAATGTACCACATTTATTTAGGCCTCACCCTACTTTTCTTTCAAACAGCATGACCCGTGGTAGACAGGTAGATCGACACAGTTGAGCAGGTAAAACAACGACAACTCGTGGCATACAAAGTTTGCGGTTTCTGGGTGTGTGATGCAATAAACCAGTTCGGTTGTTCGTTTGGTGGCTATCGGCACATGCGCACATTCTCCACATCGTTGGGATAAATATACAAATTCCGCACCTGCAACGCGTATTCCCAAAATTTGAGTTCATATGAAAATATGAAATCATTCTCTCTTAATCCATACAAATTATAAGAATGGAGCTTAAGTGTGGTTTTTGCAGTGGATTATGTCTAAATTGCCTTTTTGGTGCAACTTGGCAAGACACATAGTGTTGTATGTACGCCCTGGCTTAAACAAGGGAACGCTGTGCGCTACGTGCTGAACTCTTGTAGCCCAAGCTGTGCCCCACATTCCCATGCGACAACGAAAAACAGAACTAGCTTATTGCTGGAGAAATCTGTTGTCAAATCTGGCATCTATGTTCAACATATCTTTGGCTATCCTACAATGAACCAGGGTCTGTGTTACTGCACCAAACTCAGAGCACGGCACATATTAACCATTGGCGGATCCAACAACTGCTGTAAGGGTGAGGGCGAACGAAGTGCACCTAAGGTGCACAACGAGCGCGGAGCGCGAGTATAACCGCGTGGGGTTCAGGGGCCTGCATCAGGGCCCCTGGCGGGGTTCCAAAGGCGGAGCCCAGTGGGGTCCAGGGGGAGGAGCCCCCGGAAGCTATCGGAGTATGAGATATTTTTAGCATATAATATTAGTTTAAAGTGCCCAAAGAGTTGAGAAGAAATGGTCAGCGATCCCTTCAATTTTACATTTAATGATAAGGAGGCTCTTTGCAGGACAGCGAGACGTGCTTTCCAGTCAATGGACAAAGGTTTACGATTATTGACAATCCAACTGAAAAGTAGGCTGTTACTTGAATTAATACAAAAGTTATTTGCAAAATGATATGACTAATTTGTTACAAACATGTAAAGCAAATTAAAGATAGAAGATCTACAAATTTGTTTGTAATTAAAATTATGCCGTTCAGTAACCCCGCTGAAGGTATCTTTATCAAAACGTATTTCAAATTTTGCTCTGTTTTGTACAGTCACGCTTACTACGCTTGTAGAGTCAGATACAAGCTATTTCAAGTAGCGTTCCAACAAATGCCGTCACTTTCTAAGAGTTACCATCACATGTTACGTAACGACATGTTCGAGTCTATCCTGTGGTCATACCTGTAACCCATAAGCTTACTCCCTAGACCTATCATGTAAGTAAGGTGGCCCTATGGAAGGACATTAGAATGCCTAAGACTTAGGTCCTAAGTCCATTTATGGTCATTAATATCAATGAATCACTTATGATCAATAGTATCGTTCTCTTTACCTAAACATTAGAACACTAGAAGCGTGACTATAACTTTAGGCATTCATGACAGCCTAATTCATATTTTTCCAGACTGACCTGACATTTCCCACAGATATTTTCTCATTACCACCAACTTACCCCGAGCGAGGCTCAAAAGTTGAAGATTATCCGATCCCCACCTCACCAAAGAGTGTCACCCGCCCGTTCGTATGATAGTGTTCACGCTCACTAGGGAGTGAACAAGGGGGGGGGGGTGCAGCAACAAAAAAGTGCGAGGTTCGCCGGGATAATTCCGCCCTTAAAGTTCGGCAAGAAAGTAGTCGACAACCGTAATTATTCACTTGATGTATAAGTATCGACCCATAACAGCAGAAGCAAAAGAAATGCATGATGAGAGACACAGTGGCGCTTCTGTTTAAGCAGTTGAGATAAATTGTGGAGGTTTTACCCTTTGTAGCCCCATGGTTTTGGGACGACGGACGTTCAAGTGAATGAATGTGATTATTTTACACAGCGACCGCCTGGTTCTGCCTCCTCCATCGATATATACTAGTTAACCACAAATAATTCTGTTGGTATATATTTCGGCGTCTGTTGTAGTCATACACGACTCCTTGGTCTGGCTTGCCGTAACGTCAATTGATAAGTAATTAGCGGTCCACGAAATTGCTTTGAAGTTAATATATAGGCGTTACCACCTCCATAAGTTACTGAATACTCCCGGCGGTTGGACTGATCGTTGTTACGTTAGAGCAGGCTTTCTCAAATAGCGGCGCGCGCGCCACTTGTGGCGCGTCAAGTGGTATGGAGTGGGGCAAAAAAATTACTGGGAGAATAGTGAAAAATTTAACTTTTTCATAACCTTTTTGACAAGAATCGTTCTGTCTCAAAATAGATACTGATAATAAATCTCATACTTCCCACAGACTGACGTCACATACCGACAAGGAAATAATAACGTCCTATTTGTTCTCACATGAAAGTAAAATCACCGTCACTGCTCACTGCTTTATTAGAGTCAGGGCTTTGTTGATTCACTGTTACCGGTGAATTGGAAAAAATTGTAAAGTTTGTGAAAAATTTTGGCTAGGAAAATTGAACAAATTTTGCACCATTTTGCATACAAGTCCCTTCTGAAATTCAAAAATTTTCAAAATTACCCCTCCCACAGGACGGCTATCAGTGGCGCATTATATCAGTAACATTTAGCAATGTGGTGCTTCAGAAAATTTAATTGAGGAAGCCTGCGTGAGAGGAACGTAAGACAGTTTGGCATGCGTTTGGAACTGACTGAAGTACTTTACATTAAAAACCCACTTTTCGCCTTAAGTCAGCCAGATAGGCCTATCTGCAGCGCTAACATCGAATTTAGACATTTAATATTAGCTCCCAGTTGCTTCAAAGATGATTCAGTTTCTATTGAACGGAAGTCGTTGCATTCTCAGGGGCGGGTCTAGGATTTTACGTTAGGGGGCGCTGACGGTCGATCATCTGCCCGAACGAGTATCTAAGCGGAGCGCCACCATCAGTTGGCGCGGAGCGCAGAGAAAATTTTGGAAAATCGCGACCCCTCAGGTAGCCGGAAATGGCATTTCCCAGGCTTGTAAGTAGAGCCTAAGCAGTCGTGACTTTGAGTTTTTGTGTGCCAAAAAATATTCCCCTCAATTAAAAGTTAGAAAAACTTGCTCCATGAACTAAACCAAAATTTAGTAGATCTTGATTTAAGCTAAGATCACTCTTTGACAACTTTTGATAAAATATCTTTCCAAAAATTTTTCTTAGTGTTATAGGTCCGGAAAAAGTCAAAAGATAAAAAGGATCCTCAAACAAGGCAAAGGGGGGAGAATCTTTTCTTTTAAACTTTGAATAAAAATTCGTTACAACCTATAATTCTATGAACGTAAAAAAACTGAAAGAATTGAATTTTGAGTTCTCCAACAGCTTCAAAGACGATGGTGAAAATATCTGACCAGTGGCGTAGCTAGGATGTTTTTCTTGGGGTCTTAGGGGGGAGGGGGCTGGACACTTTTGTAGGGGGATGGAGCTTAGTATCTAAGCGCAGCGCCACTTTTGTCAAGAAAATTCGAAAGTTCGTACCTCTCAGACTGTCGAAAATGACATTTTCCAGGCTTATGAAGGGGAACCAAGCAGTCGATATTTTAAGTTTCAATTGCAGAAAACGTTCACTCCAAACTGAAATTTAGCCAAAAAAGCCTACGCGGAACGCCACCATTAATCAGCGCGAAGCGTACAGAAAATTTTGAAATATCCGACCCCTAGGACAGATGATAATGGCATTTCCGGGGCTTATAGGAGGATCTGGCAGGTCGCTTTTTTGAGTTTCCACTTGCAAAAAATGTTCACTGGAAACTTAAATTCTATTCTGCTTTGAAGCGGTCTAAGTGGAGCACCACTATGGCGAAACGTACAGGTAATTTTGGAAAAATTTGACCCTTCAGACAGTCAAAAATGTCATTTCCTCTGCTTATAGGGGGGTCTAAGCAGTCGCTGTTTCGATGTTCCGTTTGCAAAAAATGTTCACCCGAAAGTAAAATTCTGCTAGGAAGACTTCCTTCGGGGAGCTTCACCACTGGTTGGTGCGGAGAGAACAGAAAATTTTGAAAAATCAGACCCTGGAGACAGTCGAAAATGACATTTCCCAGGCTTACAAGGGGAGCTAAGCAGTCGCTATTTGATCAGGAACTTACCAGATAAAATGTATAACTACCAATCGATGAAATGGTCTCGCATATTTTCGGGGGAAAACTACAAAACGGAATGAAAAACATGGTAATGAATTTTACTCTTTTGGTATTGGGATATAATTAAACATATATTGATAAAGTTGTGTGACTGCCCGAACTTCCGACTATATACATGATTTTACCTTTTGAAAAATGTAACATTACAAGGTGTGTTTTAATTTTCAAGCAAACTTATGGGAAGACATTCTCACTCTGCATCATTAAAGTATCGAAAAACAAATTACCCGATTTTCATTTCCTTTGCCCGTATTTGGCTGTAGAGAAGGATAGATGACAAACTCTTGGGCACTTGAACACACTCCTGTCTGTCCATTTAATTAATTTGGCAATTGAAAACGTCCCCGCATTTTTTAACCTTTGCCCGAATATTTGACAATTTCGGACATTTTTTGCAAGACTACAGTTTGAAGTGGGGATGACGAAAACCTTTTTAACATTCTGCCCAAAAGTGTCGCCGATCTTTGTTATTTTCCATGGAAATTTTACTTTTAATATAGCGTTTTCTGTTTTTCGGCAAAGATTTGAGGCTATTAAAATAATCGGCCACACTGTAAAAAATGGTACAAAATCGCTCTAAATTTACAGAACAAAAAATAAAGAGAAAAATAATGATTACATAAAGGTTCTGGTAATCAGGTAATGAGTTTTCAGAGCTTTTCTGTAATCCTTATTTATCTCTTATTTTCTGTACCTGTAAAACTATCGTAATTGTTTACAGTGCATTTAGGGTATTGTGTAACACAGGATTTAAAAGAAGGCTCAAGATTGTTTGTTTCTTTTAACTGTTTAAGGCACAGGCTTCCCAAATGTGTGGCCCTTTTTTTATCTGTTTGATTTCTCGTAACAATTTTACCCTAACTATGATACTTTTCCATTTTCGGGCAAATTTTCATGAAAATATTGTTGCGACTACATGACGTTTCTCTCCTTTTTGAGGCATATCTTTTCAAGATTTCGATCACATTTAGGAATATTCTGAAGAAAATAAACATCACATTTTTACAAAATTTAAGGGCTGTCCGAATATTTCCAAATTCTTGCCCGAATTTTTTCCAAATTCCTGTCCCATTTTGCGGAAATTTGGGATAGCCTTCCCCTTGCCCGGTCTCTTACACCACTGGGTATGTCCACTCTATCCAAGATCTAAGTGAGGTCCTGTGAGGTAATACTGGTAAGGTTGCAACCCTTGAGACTGCATTGACCCAACATGGGTTTGGTTGTTGCACTGGCCAATGGCTGGTAGCACTGGCCGTGCAAAGTGCAAATTCCTTCCAACAATATTTGACTATGATTTTGGAACAAATTTGTGCATTCCCAGGAATAGAAAAAAATCCTACAGTTGGAAAGAAACAGGCCAGATGCTAGGAGCAAACTGATGATCCAGACCAAGGTAGCCTATTTCAGCCACTCCAAATCTGCTAGCAAATTATTTATACCGAAACTCGACGAGTAAAAATTCAAGAGATTCCGAAGATATGAAGCCTGTTACAGTCTACCCAATTTTATTCCGAAATTCAGAATGGGGCACAATTGCGGAATACTCTGCCGCTGCGTGGATCTATCGCAAGTGCATCTATGTCATAGTAGTAGGGTAGCCCGGATTGAATATTATCATCGACCAGTATGAATTTAATTTTTTTCCCAGGTCGCCAGTAGGTGGGGGGGGGGGGCTGCTGGGGGGTTGGTCGATTCAGTGGGGACTGGAGCCAGCCCCCAAGCTCCACTACGTAGCTACGCCAGAGTATATGACCAAGAATACGATGCACTGCTGTAAGTTCACATTTGAGATCGCAGTAGCTTTCAAAGTCTTTTGCTTGGTGAACTTTACCACTTTATTGTCATGTGCATGATAGATAAACATTGTTAAATGCTTTGTGTTATCATTGATTTCATTAGTGGCATTGAGATTCAGTCTCCACTCCCTCGGGATAGCAGAATATTTCCATAATGTAATGTAAAAGGAAAAATACTAGTTAAATTAAATTTATGGCAGAAAACATTCTAATATGCACTCAGTCGACTCTTTCATTAAATAAATAATTAATTTTGTCACTATTCTACATGTCCCGAAATCGACCAATTTTCCCGAATTCCTCGTAATTACCTAGAAAGGAATGGGATTGCAACTGATTTCATAATTTACATTTACATAAAGTTTGAACTTCCATTATCGATGGTGCGATATAGCCTATGGACATTTTCACGGTGCTTTTGTTTTTCCATGACGAGTGTATGATAACATTAACGAGGATTTCCGTTGATTAAAAACTCCACATCTGATGAACCCAAATAGCAAATGAATTGTAAGAAAAAGTTTAGTGTTCTACATGAAGCGTGGTGCGAAATAGGGTTGAGACCTTTGATATCACTCTACCGACATTTTATCGGAAAACTTGAAACTGTGTGCTCTAAATTGCTATTAGTTTGTATTAATTATAATTACATAGTTTGAAAATTGTAAGATAATGGAACATTATGTAGAAACAAGTAGGCCTAAGCTAAATGATCTATTTAGTGAAAGTAAAAAAAAAAATCAGCTTTGGAAAATTTTAGGGGGACGCCGGGTGCGCCCCGCCTAAATCCGCCATTGTTTTTCACTGTACCCAAAATACCGGAAATGTATTACCAAATGTGTCATTTAGATCCCACTTTATTTTTCTTATTACATATTTTTTAGAGTTTTTTTCTTAATCGACCTAAGGGGAGGCGGTCGCCACACCTCTGGATCCGCGCTTGACATTAACCCCCAAATACCCTGGCCAACCTCAGTGAGACGCGATGCTTGATAGCTACAATGTTATCTGCTGGAACGGCTCAGTAACCGCAGCATGTCCCTTGGTAATTAATTTGCATGCAATGTGTTTTATGTGGACTAAGATTTGTTTGAGAATGCAAGCGTTGCACAGCAACAATATTTTTAATGCAAAGACTTTGGATCAAATAGTAAGTTTTATATTATTGATCGGTATGAACAGATATTTTTGTGTATGCGTAATGACAACATAACCTCAGGTCACGTTATATTGACCACAAAATATCGTTTATTTGTACTATACCAATATTATGAGATATCAGTCTAATAATGATGTGATATTATGCTTTGTTGATGGGATCGTTTATTCGAGCAGTTTGTGTATTGGATATTTTATGTTATGATATTCATGCTTAACTGTGTTATTATTGCAAGACGTTGCCATGAAAGACAACATTGTAGCAGGGGAGTGTTTGACATGGCCAAATGGCGTGGCCACCTCTATAACTAAAGTATTAGTTAAGAGTGAGCTCTTTAGATAACACCCCCTGTACTTCTGACTCCCTCATATGAGCAATCTAATTTTTATACCAAGCCATGCAACTTGTGATCTGCAACTAACGTCCTTAACATCTGTTTTTCACTATCCTTTTAAAAAGTTTTCCTTTCAAATATTTTAATTGTAAAGTTTTTCATTAGGACCCGTACAAACTATTGATTGGAAAGGTCCGGCTTTTTTAGTTAACTTAAAGCAGAGGCCTGGGGTAAGTTCATATTTTGTGTTTTCTTGAATTTTGTACTCTTTCATGAAAGATAGATAATTAACGGAATTAAACAATGAGATGGCCATTTTATTCTTTAAAAAAAGCCTTACAATTACTAAATAGGAAATGATTTAGTAATAATGGAATAACTAAACGTTTGATTTGCCATATTCTACATTTTTAAAGTAAAATAAGACTAAATTGGTTCTCAGGCACTCGAAAGTTAATACTTAAGTTCACAAACTCGAGTTTAAAGTAACGTTTATGCAGCACATCTGTCCTACCAGAAGGAAGAAACTTTTTCTAAATTCATGCCATTAAAACTTAAGTATTTTTATATGAGTGAAAACCAGAATGCTTTGTCCTTTAATAGTACAATTAATACATGGGAAAATGCTATGTTAGGCAATGATGGTTAGAACAAAGGATTTAGACCCACGTGCTCTGTTTAAAAGGCTGATGTCGTTATGAACCAGTTTCTAAAGTTAGTTTGCATGACGTCACAATATGGAGCCGTCCAGTGCTAGTTTATGCTCCATTGCACTAATGCTTTATGTATTGCTCCTATGTATCAGTGTGTACAGTGAAATGATTTTAAATTCCCAAGAGACAACAGGACAGTTTTCAGGTGAAAAGTGAATTTCGTAAATCGCTCTACCGAATCACTTAGCATTTTTTTTTTTGGTGTTATAGGTTAAATTTGTAACAGGATTTAGTAAATGCCAATTTATGTCTATTTCTATTCCCTTGAAATTTAAGGCAGTGTATTTTAACAGGTTGACTGTAGGACGAACTGCACAAGCTTTGTTTACATTTAGGATTACGAGTATCACCTTAAATGTGAAGAGCAGTCCCCCCAAACTTATTTTAAAGAAAAAGCTAAATTACACAATTTTCATCTTCTTTCTCTTCAAAGTATCTTTCATTACATTTTATGACTTTACTATTGCATATTCAAGGTAAACCAAGCAGTTATGTCTAGTAAATTTCACATTTGAAGAGAAAAAACATTGTCACATGACTCACAACAGCCAGTCATGAAACTGGACAGTCTACTACACTTCTTCAATTTGGGATGACTGCTCCTGCCCTTTAACGTTTCTTGCATGTTTTCTGGCTAAACAATGTAGTGTTTCCTATGTATTCTTATGTTACAGTGATATGTAAACTACCGGTTAAAAGTAATATGACTACTCTGTGTGCTAAGCATGATTAAGTACCTAATGTGGCAATGCTTACTATTGTCTCTTTTTCTTGTTTGGTGACAGTATTACTTATTTCCTCATTATTTTCTGTCTTTTAGGAAATTCTCCGTAGAAGTTCTCATCCCTAGAACAAATTTCCTGCAGATATAAAACTCCAATTTGTGTCGTGTGTTATGATTCAGTATGTCGTGTCACACACGTGCACAATAGGATAAGTTATTCGTAATAATCAATGAGATACTTTTTGCCCAGAAGTAAGGTTCTGAATCTGACCCTTGTTGCTAAAGAATATGTTTTCGCCCTAAAATTCACATTTTCAAATGAAACAATTTTGACTTGCAGTTCATAACTTACGAAGGAGATAAAGCCATAACTGAGTTCATTGGTAAGAATGACCGAATGATGTCAACTGTTTTAAGGGCATGCAGTGTTGGTGCATTTTTAAACAACTTAGGTAAGTAATGCTTATGATGAACTTCAGTCGTTTCGTTCCTGCTATGACGTCACATGACGGAATGAATAATATCCCCTGAAATAATACCGAAGGGTTGAACATTAAACATGTTTAACAAGATATCAGAGCATAGTAAAACCGTGCTTATATCTTTTCAAGCGCAGCTAAACGTGATGCATGGATTGTGTTCTGCCGGCAGCGAGGGGTCCATTAGATTCCGGTGTGGTCCAGACATAGTATTACTCTGGGATCAAGAACACTCTGACGTCACATAAAGTCAATGAATGTAACCCCCTGTCATCATGCAGAATGGTTGAACATGTTTTACGAGTTAGCAGGCTGGCAGTGCAACCGTCCTTTAGGCTTTGCGAGTGGATTGCGGGATTTGCAAGTAGCGACGGGCCTACATAGGGCCCAGTGTAGTTTAGGAATAGTATTACCTAGGATCAAGAACACTTACATGCTGATCAATTAATCAAACGAGAATTTTTACCAGGATCTAACTTGCCGATCCACTCAAATGACTCTAAATTTTGACAAACACCTCTGAAGCAGTTGGAACAGAATAAGAAAGTGTGAAGTTTGTGTAACCAAAGCGGGAATAAGAGAGATATACTCTGATTGAAAATGTTTACACCTTGCTAACACCATGTTGAATTCATAAACCGATGCTATGTTTTTATAGAGGTATTACCTAGATGCTCAGTATTGCTTGTACGCAGTAAATTCTTCTAAAACATTTGCAGGCTTCTGGGGTAAACGTTAATGTCATGCTCACTTTATTATTAAAACCTATGGGAAATGTATTGGAACGAAAGATTTGCTTAAACATGCACGCATATTTCTTCACTCTCTTGTTAAAAAATAAAAAAAAATAATAGTTATTTCATCCATCTTTTCTCTGCTTGAACTTGCCTTGGATCTCTCTCACCTTCTCCTCTTTTCCCCCTCCACCCCTCTCTTTTTTGTATTGCATTTTTCAAAGATATAATATTATGCAAAATATAAGTGCTAATCTACCGTTTGTCGAAAGGCTAGTTGCTACAATTTATTTCCGTGAAGTATGGTTCTTCAGTGAGTTCATCTAGGAGGAATGCGTTGGTTGGCATGTACTTTCTAACATTTCTCCAAGGAAGGTCTGTTCAGAAAAATTCCAAAGAGAACGCGGCTAAAATTTGACTAGATTTGGTTCAAAACTGACCTAATCTGGATTGCGTCTGAACCAATCTAGTGAAAATGGTTGACCGGATTCCGTGACGATGCCCATTAATGAAGTTTCTTGAAAACATCAGATTGGGAAGTGTTTTGTAAATAGTGGTCTTCAGGCTTTTCGTAGCACATTCAACACCAAGTGAGCAAGGTGAATAGTATCATAGCTCTTATAAGGCATAGGTATAAATTTTTGGATGGGCAAACCTTCACTTAATTAAACTATTATTTCAGTCGGTGGTAAAATCGCATTTGGAATTTACTGCTCCTGTTTCATCGCCGTATTATCAACGTGACACCGAAAATGCTCAGACAAGAGCATCAGAGGTGATTCTTAAAGGATTTAATACATCCAGAAAGTTAAAAAAAAAACTTCGACGGAAAACTCTCATAATTATGAGGAGTAGATTAGAAAGTAAAGTTACTAAAGTTTTTAAGATTATTTCAGATGGGTATGATAGAGATATGTTACCGAAGGGTTTCTCGAGTTTAATACCCTTACTCATACCCGTGGTCACAATCAGAAGCTATCTAAAGAGTTTTGTAGATTTAATACCTCAAAGAATAGAGTTTGTAGAGTTCTTGACGTTCGAAATGACCTTACTGAAAGTGTAACAGGGTTGCAAGTTTGGCGTTTAAAGCGCTAAAAATAGAGAATTTGGCGATTTGTGGAAATGCTTGGCTGGACGTTTTTTGGAAAAGACTCAAAGTGGGATATTGTATTAAGTAGCTTATTACAGCAACATCTTTCTCCATTTTTTATCAATTTTGATTGGAAATTAGACAAAAAAGAATTGATATAACGCTCACAAAACAAAATTTGGACCAAACATACAGTTACACCAGCATTTATTGCGCACCATACTGTGACAATTCCACGATAAATACAATGACTGAAAGAAAGAAGTATGCACTGGACGTCTCAATGAATGATATGTTAGTTGAGTCTGACATGCGTTCCAATACGCTGAGAGATTTTTCGAATTTGGCGTTTTTTATTCCATTTGGCGACGGATTTGGCGATTTGTGGCTATGAAAAATCTGACAACCCTTAATTGTAGTTTCAGCTTCTATTGTTTTCCGGTTTGAGAAGGTTTTGTTGTAGGATTTGGACTGGCCCGAAGATATATTGGATAACTATTAGGCTGATCTATATATGTTTATTAGCTGGTTAGTATTGGCCGTCACCCACAGCGTTTGATTGTCTCTACAGTTGCCAACATTAAGCCGAAGAAGATGCGGACATAGAAGTCAAAAGGAGATTAAATAGGTATCATGAGGTATGACAACCTCTACTTTATAAAGGCACATATGGACGAATCCGGACAGCAAGTGATGGTCTGATTTTAGTCGACCATAACTGGGGTCTATCACCTTTTAATGTATCAATTTCTTTGCGTATCGGTACGATCGATGATTGTACCATGGAGGTGTAACAGGGAGGTCTAATCACACCTCCCTGATTGTACACTGTAATGCCCCTTGATTCCTCAGCTTCATTGTTAATAAGGGTTTGAAATGACATTTAGGAAATAAATGAAGACGATTTAAGACTGATGGACCCCAATTATGGCCGCTATCATTCACTAAACACGAGCGTTCGTCGCATTCGTCTATAACAATAATGTAAGAAATGTCGTTTTATTGCTTTTTATGTCCCGAGACTCAACATAACTTTGATAAATCACAAAATTCACATCTCAGATTACTTGCACCTTTCAATTTGACAAACTGCTTTCTTAACGACCACGACATTAAAACTGGATGATCAACTGCAATGCCATAATTCGGAAATGGAAAGAAAGTAGACAGATATTACGTCATAGCATCACGTGACCGTAATATAAATGTATTGGGAAACAAGTCATCACTGAGACAGACCGACAGGTGTTTGTGGCCTCATACTGGTTGCATTGGATTGGATTGGTCAAACGTCAGTCACCAGTTGTGAAGTTCATGTGAGATAATCAGTAGTTCCAATAGACTCATTCATGTTTACAAACAAATGACGTTGGGACTGCTAAGCACTAGAGTTGATGAAGTGCGCCAACATTTTCGTCGCAATGAATGTAGATTCTAATTCGTCATCATTGCATGCAATCGAGAGATTGCTGCAAAGGCAAAATCACGCACGCAGAAGTTCCCGCGCATGTTCTATGCTAACCAGCGACATGGTCGTGAATGACCTAACGCATTGGCGACACGTTGATAATTGAAAGCATTTTGAGGAATAGCAATGAAATAGGTGGTTGCACCACCGAACTTTGTGTACATAGAGCGGTGGATCGCACGCAATAAAATTCGCCCCATGGTACGCACGTATCTCACCAGCTGACCAATCAGCTGTTTCCATTTGTTGACGATGGTTGGTATTCCTTCAAAAGGAGAGCGTACTTCTGGTATTATGAGTTCATATACATAACGTCTACAGACTTTAAACATATGCTTTTACAGACCCACAGACCCAAAAAGATACTCTGCTGTGGAGGCAAAACAAACTAGCTCATTCGTCAAACAATCGGGTTCGACGCGTCTTCTACCCATGTGTGAGGTGAATTCTACTGCTGGCAGCCACGTGTTCATTGTTTTCCTCCAGACATAACGTCAGTGTGACGCCAACACATACGGTCTAGAACGGGTTAATCAGGTGAACAACTTATAAAACCTTTGGTCTTTGCAGTCAAAAAGAGCGTCACTGATTTAAATGAGTACACGTAATAAATTACAGTCACGTGACTTAAATAATGATTTTTCTATACTGACAGAGTTGTGAGATAGTTATTTCAAATTGAATGATTTGTTTTACTTTTTCTAACACTGTTTCCTAACGAAAAATAACGTCATCATGATTTCAATTTAAGTGATATTTAGAAGCGGAAGTGTCGATAAATGAAGTTTACAAAATCTCAGCAAGTATTGACAAGTATTTAAATTAGCTTATTATTGCTATAAAAAACGCTACAGACCTGACCAGGGTCATTTACTTCTGAAGATAGAACCATAAAGTATAAATAAAGTCACGCCCATAATTACATTAGAAAACAATTTTTAACATACAAAGAAACGCTCGATTCATTCAAATTAAACTGAGATTTAATTCTGTACGGTAGAACATATTGCACCTCAATATATAATTTTAAGAAACTACCAGATTTTTTAAAAAGATAATCTCGAAGAGATAACATTAAACGAAAAGTGGGCTTGAATTTCAGATCAACGATTTCATCCATACTTACGTCATCATAAAACAGTTACAGTTACAATACATTTTGTAAAATTCATTTTGAGTTTAGTTTCTAGTATCGTTTAGCTATAGACCTTATGCATATGATGTCATAGAGCAATAAGTACGATCTCCTTTGGGAGCCAAACAAGTCAACTCCGACAAATGCAGACAGTCAACCAGTCGAATGCGCGCATATCTGCCACACGTGCAGGGCATAATATTATGCAGGCGGCCACGTTTGCCTCCCCCCCCCCCTCCCCGACGACGTCAATAAGTCATCAATGCATAAGGTATATTTCAAAAGGGTATAGGGTCAAAGCAAAATGCTTGAAACACTTGAAACTTGTCCTGATAGTTATATAAATAAAGAGCGTTCAGTAACAACATTTTCATTTGACACTCTCTGATCTCTTCCGATTTGAAAAGAATCTCGTGAAAATTGCGTAAAACGAAAAGCGGATTCGAGTTTTAGATTTCAACCGCTTCAATTCTTTCCCATAGCACCCATCCAATTTAACCCTCAATCCCACCCCCTTTACTGGGGAAAAGAAACACGAAACTCGGAGTTTGGAATATAAATGGCCTATTAGTTCATGCCTGTTCGTTCGACGACCCCAGACGGAGATACTTCATTGGCCATTGTCGAAAATACTTAATAGAGTTTGCCATATCTGTCTTTGCACCCATTTTCGGAAGTCCCGAATGAAACAACTTGTATAGACTGTTGAAAAGTTGTAACTACAGTAACTTTTAAAAGCCATTCGCAACCATGCCTCAACAGGATTGCGTCAATGTTGGTTGCCATAAATTTCTTTCGGAACACCTTAGTGTAGGGCGGTGTTACTTTAGCAACATCCCCTACCCAGTGCACCTGGCAGTCTATACCTCATATACAGAGTTAGAGAATCAGGGTTGGTAGTATAAGGGAGTTGATACCAGCTTCCTGGTAGAACTGATTAATTTCTCATCGTGCTCACGCTATGATAGACCGAGGAGTTGCTCTAGCAACTCCTTGGATAAACTATAGTTTAAAATTAAGTTCAGAATATGCACAAGCTTAGTTTCTTGAAACGTCAATCATTTATCAGACTCTCGTTTAAATCGTCGAAATCATCGAATGCTTCCCCTTGACTTAAACAGCGCTCTCTGCAGACAGAGTTGTAAACCAGTAGCTTCAACTGTGGAACAAATAAAGAAAAACCAAATTACAAACCTGCTAAGCAGTATCAACTATCAGGAAGAGGAGGGTGGATTGTCACAGCCAAAATGGGACTGAAAAGGGAGAAGGCTTCCAAAGAGCACATCTCAGTGTAGCCTTTAATTCCATTAATGCGAATCATTTCAGTAGAATACATTTCACTTAAAGGGACAATCTTCTCACCCCAAACTACATTTCTTGTATAGGGTAACAGAAACTCTCAATTGGCTCAGCCTTTTGATTGACTGCTAATTCAAACAATGCAGAGTACTAAAACTTAATATCACACAGCACGGACTGTTCTGGCAGTGTTTTGATTATACACATTAAGATTTCTATATTCATCCAGAAGCAATAAAATGAGACTGTGTCTGGATGAGTGTGAATTTTAGACAATTGTGGGAGGGGCTTAATTAAGAAGGTTAGGAGAATTGGTACTGTTTGGGGTGAGAAAATCGGGCCTTAAAGAGGAAATACATTTCACTGAAGTGAAATTGCGAGGTGATGTTAATCAAAGAGCTTGAAACAAGGACGAATATTTTCAGCTGAAAATTTTAAGTTTTAGCTGCGGCGCACTTCAGTAAGACCTTCGGTTTTTACATGTAGTTAGATGGGGTTTTATGATCCAATTTCGTACCAATTGATTCAAGTCGACACGAGCACGGCCTTTACTCCTTGTGGCTCACTGGCTTGTTTTCCCTACTCCATTACTTATGCTAAGAAACCAAGTGAAATGGCAATATGTTCCATATCTAAAGTCTTCGGTATTACCCAGCCAGGACTCGGACTCTCGAAATCCCAAGCTCTCGACCCCAAGTCGGATGTTTTAACCATTTGACCCTGCTCTCAGATGTTAAGAGCGTGTTCCCTATAAAATGTAGCCAGCGGAGCCGACGAAGTTTTGTCGTTCAAAAAAGCAACGAGGTGCAGCACCATAAGGGGGCGACAGCCACGGAGGCGCTACGTAGACTAACAAGAATGTCTGCTCCTGAGCTACCTTAATTTTGTAACAGAGATTCACTAACACGTACTGTATTAGCGAGGTTGGTATTTCGTTGTCGCATTGCACCGTGGAACACAACTTACCTGAGATACAAAAATGGATCTCCGTTTAAGGCGATTCCTTTGTTTTCGTGTAGTCTACATGCAAGGGCGGATATACGGAAATTTGTTTGGGGGACAAACTCAACTTGAGACCAAGACGTCTCACATAGTATCAGAGGATGTCGTGCAAAATTATTTGGTGGGGAGGGGCGTGGGAAGAGGGTGACTGACTGCCCGAAAAACTATTTAAGCGGAGCGCCACCATCAGTTGGCGCGGAGCGTAAAGAAAATTTTGAAAAATCGCGACCTCTCAGAGAGACGGAAATTGCATTTGCCAGGGTTGTCAGTAGAATTTAAGCAGTCGTTATTTTGAGCTTTCCTTTGCAATAAAATCTTCATTTTAATAAAAAGAAAATGATCAAATTGCAAAATGATCAGAAAATTACCAGATAAAATGCACTGGCTCCTTTACAGGACGATGTAACATTTAATCATTTTCCTTGTCGTAAGATAGAATCTCCATTAAAAAGAATAGAACCAAATTTTTGTTTAATATGTTAAATACGAACATATTCTAAGCATTGTGGTGATGTTTTCATTCATTTCCCATGTTCGGTTCTCGAGATAGTAGCAATTGAAGTTGACACATTTTCTACTAAAAAGTAAACTTGAACCAAGCAGGTGTGATGTCATGTATTCATATTGATGGTCAATGTTTCTTTAATTATTATTTTTATTATTTTTGATCCTGCTGTTTGAACTCGAACTGATTGGGGATTCTATCTTGCCCCTAAGGCAAATTAAGTATTTAAACTTCCACTGCTCGGGATGCACTTGTGGTAACAACATATCACAGTTAAGGTGGTAAAAAATATGGTGGTAAATTTCAGAGAAAAACAACTAAACATTGTCCATTAATGTGAACACATGACATCACGCCTACTTGTTGCAACTTCACTCTTTATAGAAAATATGTCAACTCCAGTTCTAATATCTGGAGAACCAAACATGGGAAATGAATAAAAATTTGAAGAGTAAGCTATGACTGGAATATATACGTTCCTCTTCAAAATATCATAAATTTGGTTCTGGGCATTTTTTTTGAAGGAGCTGCACGCCCGCCTGAAAATCAATTGAAATCTTGACTTTTGGAATCATATTAACCCTTTACCGTTGTGCTCCGATCGGGGCATATTTGCGCGCCTCGGGATTGGGCGGAAAAGCGGACGTAGCCCGCCCCGCATCGGCTTCCGTAGGCCATTGACCCCGTGACCTTAAACTATTGTCTCTCTCGCTCTTGTGGCCGAATTTTCGGGTAGCTACTCGCAGTTTCGAGCTCCGCGTGAAACAGCAAAGATGTGTGACAGCCGAGCTCTCCGCATGGGTCCAAAAGGACCCAAACAACGGCAAAGGGTTAAACTAAGCCTGTGGAGCGTGTTTACTGCAAAGCTGATGCCACTGTCTCTGCGTGTGTGCACGTAAACCTTTGGCCGAGTGGTGCAGATATTTTAGCTTAATTCATATGACCTGTGGTCGAATGAGACTGTAAACCTAAACCGGTCCCGGTCGCACAGAAGGGTTGATAGCGCTACCAGAACCAATAACAGCAATGACTCAGCACTGCTGGGCTAAAATTTTTATACAAAATACTCATTAGTTTATAATTTATAACTAATATTAGACATTTGTATGAGATAGAAGGCTGGGATAGTTTGCCCAAATTAGGAAAAAGGCTACTTCTTATTCATGTCCTATTGAATAACGTTATTTCTGGAAAATTGAAGACCATGCTTTGGAAACGTTTGGGGGAAAGTACCCCTATGGCGAACCGCTAATGTCAACATGCATACAACACTATGTTATATCCTCAGTGTCCAGCTCAACGGAACAAAAATAGGGGTTCAGCCTTAGTTTAAGGCAAAATGAAATGCATGTTTTTTCATCAAAGAGAAAATGCAGATACAGGTCAGACGCCCTCTACACAAAATCAAACTTTAGATACCTCGGTCTATTATTAGATGGATCAGGAAATAATGATTTCACAAAATTGCCAAGTAAACTCAAACTTTGTAATACTTTTATAGGGTGCGAGGGCGTTTTGTCTATCCCGACGATTTGCAGATTGTGAGCTTGTGCGTGGCCCTTTAATCGTATCACTGAATTAGTTTATTTTTTAAATGAATTTTTTAACAACGACCACGGTAACAAGCATTAGAAACGGTTGCAGTAATTTGACCAAAAATTGGGTCAAGAGAGAACCGGAAATGAAGAGGTAATTTTTTTTCTAAAAGTCCCCACGACTCTCTGGCGAAGAGCCAAGAGGCGAAAACCCATAAGAGACTGCAATTGACTCTCATGGTCAAGTAAAATTTGACCCAGGTTGTTGAACAGGTACCCCGGAGACTAAAAGTGTTTATATTCTTCAGGGCGCCCTCTTTATGGTTTCAAACTTACCATCTTTTCTGGGGAGATTTTGTCCCATTTTCCAGTTGAAAAATTAAGACAGCAATCTCGAGTGACGTCATACACTGAGAAAGAAAATTTTTTCAAAATATTAATGGCTCGTTATTTCCAGCAATATAAACTTGTGATGCCCTGACTTGTAGCGGTTTTGTACATCATTTGAAAAAAGTGCCTGGGCATGAAATTTTGAAAACCGAATTTAGCCGTTAACTACGCACTCATATAACAGTTACTAGGGAACTTTCTTCCTACCTTTTAGAAAAAGATGTAGCCTACTTGTAAATAACGGTACATTTGATCATTGAAAACAATGTATTTAACTTACACCCTAAAAAAATCTTTCAAAGCAAATTATCTTACCGCTGATAGGAAAATATTCTTTTCTTCCTCCAATGTTTAACTTCTGTATACTGGCAAGGAGTTTACTTGAAAGTGACCCTGGTAGTGTACAGTCAAAAAATCTACAGAAGTAAAGAAATGAATAATTCAAAAGGGTCTCGTGGGTCATAACTGACCTACCTTCCGCTTCTGAAAATTTCTTTGCAAAGAATATGCATCAAAGTTTAAAGTTTCACATGTGCCTAGAAGAGTAAAAACGCATTCGCAATTACTGATTCGCCAAATAATCTAAGAGCAGGAGTTAAAATACCATGGAATGAGCCAAATACCATGAAAGTTCCACGAGCTGGTCAACTTCGCACAATCGGCGTGAGCCCAATCTTGAAGAGGTCTTACAGGTTACTGTTTATTTATATTAAGACAGGCACGTATTATAGAAAGTGATAGTAAATGAATTTTATTTATGAAACTCTTATCCCCTATACTTCATCTTTAATAGGAAAGATTACGCTGAAATTTATAACATCGATTTAACATAGTAGATGTGATTTTGGTATGATTTTCTGCTCGTAGTTATCAACTTGAAATAGCAAGCAGAGCTAGTATAATCTCTAGGTAAGAAAGTCACGACCAGAACATCCTATAGGACATGGATGCAAGGATCACATCCTGTACTAACGCTGAGTAGCGAGGGAAGGGCTAGGGTATTGATATAACAGAACTTTGGAATATAGAGGCATTGCAGTTACTTCATGAATCCGCCATGCTGGAGGAAATTTATGCCAAACACACATTGCTTTGTACCAAACGCATTGCACAGTGTGGTCTGTGATGCACGCGGTGTGTAAACATGCAACGAGCAAACATACAGAGTGTGGTCTAGTACGTAATAACATGTAGTCTTACTCCAACATGGCCGCTCGACAGTATTTGCCAGTGAGCTGCATATAGTTCAGTTGTATTTACTATTATGACGTCATGTGAAAAGCATCTACAGCCTTCAAACGGCATCGGGAGCACCCCACACATAACAAAAAAAAAATCACAATTTGACCATGGTGCACTTGTACAGATCCTCTTCATTTCGAAAATCCTCTGGACCCTGTGGGGGTAAATGCGCACTGTTTAACAAGGCGTTTCTTGATTGGCTGTAGCCATTGTATTGTACCGTTTTATTCTTTGTGGTTAGTGATAAGATAAGGGATTAGCGCTGTCGTTAGCCCGTAAGGAAATTTATTGCTAAGCAGTGCACACCCCCTCCCCCTCTGGCAAAGGGCCGTTCGGCGAAACCAAGCTACATATTAACTGCTTCCCGAAGAAGCAGTAATCTTTACATGATATGACTTAATATACTCGTTTTTTGTAATGACGTGTTTCCCTTCGATAGGCATACCTTAATACTCGACAGGTTTGCTTCGTGGTCCAATGTAAAATATTTTCCATGGCGCCGTCTTTAAGGTGCAAAGAATGGAAGCTAATCTGTGCCACTGTAAGAGACTCAATTCCTCGATACCAAGGGCAATCACATCCAAGAAACTGACGTGAGCATTTGACTTTGAATTCACGCCCCTTGAAAATCACCTCTGCAACTGGGATCTTGCACAATAGAAGGAGAAACAAATGAATATTCATCTGGTGCGCGCATTTTGCGTTGATAAAACATATCAAACGTAGAAAGTGTTGCTGTATTCGTCCAGTGCCTTCGCCATGTGTTCTTTCTATGGGTTGGGGTTGTAGATTAAGCCTTATATCCTGTAGTCCAATTAACATTCCACAGAAGAAGGATTTAAACTTATTCGCAACAAGTTTGAAACCAAACTTCAATTTGAACCGTAGTATAAACCAAGTTTGAAATTTACTTTTTCATATAGCGAACACTACACTCCAAAGCAACATATGGTCAACTATGCGTCAACTTCAACTATGGTAACTTTTGACCACATTCTAGGGAAAAAAATTGACCATAGTTTAGGTCGGTGCATAGTTGACCAAAGTAAAGGTCACATTGACCATATAAAGTGTTTTTAGAGAGTATGTAACACATTCTCGTTGGTGTGTCGTTAAATCCAAATATAACCTGTAGAAAAGAATTGATGACATTCAAATAGGTTTAACACGTGACATTTTACACTAGATAGACATGTGCAAATGTAACAAGTTTTTCTTTCCAATATGCCAATAAACAGACCTATGAATCAGAATCGGTATTTTGAGAGATCATGTTCTTTTAAATGTCTTACTGCTACTCCATCTGCATGACTACGTAACGATTAAATAAGTTTGAAGATGGTTTAAATATTACTTGTGTAAGTTAAGCAATAAACACTATCAGACTTGAGGTATATATATGGAACAACTAACCTCTTTAGCGAATGTTTGAAGTAATCTTTGTTCGGTTTGAAAAACGGGTAAGTAGTTAAAACACTGTCAGCTACCCTTTGAAACAAGATCGAACCCAAACGTCGAAGAGAGCGCGGTTAAAAAAAGAGTTTTACGGCCCGGTGTCCAACCAATTGGTTCAATTGGTACAACCAATTTCCAACCAATTGGTTCAAACCATACAAGCGTATATTCAAGTCATTGAACTTGTTAAAATTAAACGACATTATCAAAGTAAACACAGCGACATTCACTTATCGCTTCATTAAAAACTCCCTTTCTCACCTTTTCAATCAAAAGAGTTTAGTTCATAACTACAACACTCGACACAGAAATCGCATTCGTCTTCCAGATAACCAGGGGAAATTCTCTTAGACGGGTGTATGTTTTCGTGCTATTAAAATTTGGAATTCTTTACCCAATGATTTAATAATCAAGCGCTCTGTATCCTCTTTTAGACATAACCTAAGCAGATTTCTCATCAATCAATATTAACTGATTATACTACAGCACTTGCTTGCTCTTAACTTTAACTGTAGTTTCCCTTTTACCATTCACTTTGGATCTTTCTCCTTCAAGACGCGTGTCAAGGGGGGGGGGGGTGTAATGTAATGTATGGGGTCAGGGTAATGTAGTGTGTGTATTGTAATGTGTGTGGGAAGGTTGGGGCACATGTAGGGTATTTGGGGCAAGGATGAAGTAGATTGGATTGTATCTAGGGAGGGATTAAGGGTGTGACGTCGGACAGGTATTCTTCATCAATGTGTTTTTCTCTTTGTTTTGTTATATCCTGCCCACATTTACTTTAGTTTGTACTATCCTAGTTCTTTTTTGTTTCTTGGGAGCACTCTACTCGACAAACCCTATGGGTTTTTTAGAGTGCTTCCCTTCACAATATTTTGATTTCTTGTGACACTCTACTTTTGTTTCTGTGTATTGTACCAATTACTATCGAATATTGTGGAAAAACAAATAAATGAAATGAAACGAAATGAAATTCGAGACGGCCAAAGTCTCTTTCCAGTTGTGGCTCACTGGCTTGTTTTCCCTACTCCATTGCTTATGCTGAGCGCCAAGCACAATAGCAGTAGGTTCCATTTATTAAGAGCTTTCGGTATGACCTGGCCAAGATTTGAACTCCCAACATCCCGACTACAAGTCTGATGGTCTGACGAAAGCAAAATGCAACTAATCATTGAGGTGAAGCTGCCATCTTAGAACTAAAGATTTACTTGAACCTATTCTTCAGGAGTGTATAATGAGAACTTTTATGAACCCCTGTGGGCTGAGGGTTGTAGAATATGCCCACGGTATTCTCGCCTCTCCTAAGAGGCGATTAAAGGGAAACCAAACTTACACTTGAACCTTACATGACAGAAATTTAAACTTTTACTTCTTTTTTTTATCAAGTTGACTAACACTCTAACACATTCGTTTTGGTGTGTCGTTAGACCTCATCTGACTATTTAACCCACAATTTCATGGAAACGGTGAAATATGCCTATCGTGAAAATGAAAAAGTGTGCAAACACATGCATACGTAAATGTAGCAGGGATTTGCGGTTTAATCTTCACTTCTTTCCCCTTCTCTTTTTGACATACAGAGGCTGTGCAACGACACTCACTGCGTTGCGCGACTTCCTATTTTCCACCCATGCGTCCTTTGTTCAATAATAACTACCAATGTGCTGTAGTGCGCGCGTATTGGTAACAAACGTACTGCGCATGATCAGTTCCATCCAGCATGTCTATTGCTGCGACATTGCTGTTTACCCCACAGTTCTCCTTGCTTGTCCATGTATTGACACCCATCTTCATAATGACGTTGCAGTTTTATTTTGTGTATCATGATATACCTGTGAAAATTCTTTTCTAAAATGAAGTATTTTACTTTTTTAATTATTTTACAATTTGCCCATTTATTTTAAATTTATCTTAAAAAGGGCATTAAATAATACCCGTCTTACCTTGCTCTCAGAGCAGTTAGCCAGGAAATGTATGACAGCCTCAATAATGTAGCTTCCCCCACCCAGGTCAACCTCGACGATTGGTACTCCAATGATCGGCAGTGATCGAAGACTGAGACCTTTGTGACACTGAAAGAAACACTCAGGCAGGAGAAGATAGAGTTTATTAACATACAAATATGTCATTATCGATACAGCCAACGACTCATTCATCCCACAAACAAAGAGAAGAAACAGTCTGTAATTCACGACATCAATATTATTCAAGGTGTCAATGAGTATATCCTTATCCATTTCAGAACTTGCTACGTAACGAGCGGCTAGCCACTCTTGGTACAGCTGATGACTAAACGTCACTTCCTCTTCCGAATACGTATAGAACCCTTCCCAAATGGGTCTGGTAATGGTCTTCTCAATAAGTACCCCCATGTCCTGACCAGTTTTGTAAGTATCCTCCCCGACTTTATCAATAAACTCCTGCTTGCTCCAAGTCAGCTGACAAAGTCCTTGTTTCGACAACCCCTGCAAAGCAATCATCCCTAGTCTGTTCTGGAAATTAGTGTTATCGACGCTAGGGGCAGAGCAAGAGGAATTTTCCCCTTGCGCTTCACGCTCAAACAAAGTATATCTTTTACATTTCTTCTCCAAGTGAGCATTCATAGCAGTGAACAGTTTCAAAATGGTATCGGAGAGAGTTTCCGTTTTATTTCTATCATTGCTGTCAATAGGTGGATGGGATATTTGCTCGTAATGCACCCGTGATATCAGTGCCAGGAAGAGAGGGGCTTTACAAACGTCAGACAAAATCGAGTTGCGAGTAATATGATGCGAAATAGCTTGTGTGGCATCTTTATTTCCCCTGAAGGTCTTACTAATGAATACTTCCATATTCCGTGAAGAAAGACCCTCAAAACTGAATCTTTGGTAAGAACTTATATTAGATATAGTGGTTTCCTCATTAGACGGGCGGGTCGTCATCCACACACTCAAATTTCTGAAAAGAGCACCTTCTATTACCCTTTGTATCGTTGCACATTCTTTGGGTTGACGGATGTCACGTCGACCTGTTCTTAACTCATCGTGACCGTCCAGGAGAAGGAGACAACTGCGGGCATATTTAAGTAACAGCTTTTGGATATCACTGACCACAAGGTTGCTATCGTTCGGTAAGAGATGGTCAACAACAGCCTGAGCCAGTGGTGTCTCTCCAACAACATCTCGAAGAAAGAGGAGGATAACAAACTTCTTTTTCTTGATGGGTTTCTTTCCTATTGCCCAGTCATGGGCTATCCTTAGCATACAAGTGGTTTTCCCCATTCCAGCAGGTCCACCCAAGAGCACTCGTTTTGTCTCCTTCCATCGTGGATGACGTAAAAGGTCTTTGTAGGAGGACAGCCTACCTTCGATGTTTGATTTTGGTTCGATATAGCTAAGTTCCTGTTTGATGTACAAGCCGTCGAGGGACGTCTCTTTCTCCCATGGAACGAATCGTGTCAAGAACATGTCCTTGTAGGTTTTTCGCAATTCATCTATCAGGAAATTAAGCTGATCTGTAGGAGAAAATTAAGGCTGCCAAGATAAACTGGATGTATACTCTAAAAAGAGTTGGGTAAAGTAAACACCAATACTGTTTACGTACGTAAAAATACTGAAATTGGGCGAAACTTGTCCAGAATTGTTGAATTTACGGGTGAAGTATGGGGTTACTTTCCACTATCTTGGTTAACCCACCAGTTGACTGACCAACTATTGAGAAAAAAAAATCCCAATTTCTGTATTGACAAATACGTGACCAGCTGTTGGTGAACATTTTACCGACCTGTTTTAAGAGTGCAGTAAAGCATCATGATGTTTGTTCAAAAATTTATGTGTCAGTAAAGCCAGTATGTCGCATAATTTATTACGGACAAAACAGGTCTAATAGCTATGATATTACTGCATTGTTACTGCACTGTTGTTAACTTTTGTGAGAGCAACTTAGGTCATAATGCCGTAGCTTTTTACCATCTTTTACAAAAAATACACACTGAGAAAAATTTCCTTTTCAAGGACATGTATAGCAAAGCAATTATCATTTTAGTCCGTGGGTTTGGAGTAAGTATCTTAGTGTATTTTTAAAATGGAAGGCAGTGTGTGCTATGGAAGGAAAGAAGTGTTTCACCTGTCCTGATTCACATCCTAAAGAGCATCACAGGTTGAAGATGTATGTTATTGCGAAGATGTTATATCTTGTAAACGGTGGCGTAGCTAAACATTTTCCCAGAGGGCAAGCACCCAAGTTATCTGATTTTTAAACGTGTGAGCACCACTGTATTAGGGCATAATTTAAGGCGCGCGAAGCGCGCCGATGTGGTTGACCCTTTAAAGCAAGTATTTATAAATATGGATCTTGTGTTGCAGGAAATTTGGGATTCTGAGTTTCCTGAGAGTAAATTTGAAAAGTTAGGGGATAATTGAAGAATCTGCACTAATTCCTATTGGCAATTTTGAGATTGCACAGCTATCAAAGATCGTTGCTGCTACGGAATTTTACCCAAAGCCTACGAATGAGGCTCTTCGTCAATATTTTAAGAGTCAAGAAATTATATTGGAGAAAATTCGGAATTTTTTCAAAGAAAATTTATGCACTGTGGTTGCCGGTGTGATCTGGTGTCACATCTGGCATATTTCCGCTTTTGTCATTACCAGATCTCGAAATAGTTTACCAAACCGATTTTGAGCGAGAACTACTGGATTAGGGATTGCAATCTGCAGCGAGCGAAGGAAGCGGAAAATTTTGCTTGTTTTGTAACAGTTAATTACAAACATGGAGTTTTTTTAGGAGAGAATTCGGAATTTTATTAAAGAAAAGTCGAGAAAACATCTCTGTTGTTGACTGGTGTCACAAATGGGTAAACTTCCAAACTTTTCAAATTAAAGAGGCAGTGGGGGAGTCATCCGTACCTGCCCTTCCTGTAGCTACGCCACTGTTTGTACATCAAATATGGATACCACATAGTAATCAACCGAAGAAAACCCCTACACAAGCCTAACAAGATAATAGGTGCTACTTAAAGGTTGAACAGCAGGCACAGGAACATGCAACGTCAGTATCATATCTGAGACGCTTTGCTCAAGAGGCCTAAATGCAACAAATTTCGAAGTATTCTGTCAGCGTTTTAAGTTCATTAATTCCGTTTAACCACCCAATACTCTCATCACAAATGTGAACATAAGAATAACCATGCCATGTTGTTAGCCATAATTATAAATACCATCTTGATCTCCAGGTCGTACGTCCATCGTTCGGAGATCTCCATCAGAACTGGCAGTAGTTCTTATTCTTCTCAATTCTGCCGTGTAAGAACTGACGACTTGTGCAGCAGTATGGAGGTCGATTTTCATCAAAGCAACGTTTAATGAGGAAACGTCGTTTCGAGATATTATGTTTCTCTCTTCCAGTAAATGAAGGAGAGTTAGTCCCGGTGTTTCACTGTTTTCTAATCTCTGTCTGTGATGAGGAGAAATGCCGTAGTATGTTGCAAGCATCACGGAATATTCCTTTGTTAGATGGCCCGACACGTCCAGGAGCATTTCACCATATCGTCTTCGACACCTCCATTCTGAAAGTAAGAACTGATTATTAACTGAGCAAAATCGTTAAACTTTTTCACTCTTCCGAAGATATGCTCAAAGATTGGAAATTGTGGATTCAGTTGTTCTGATTGTGTTGTACAGGAAGTCAGATTAGAAAGTGATCATTTAGCAAAGGGTGTAAGATCTGAGCAAAAAATAGATAAGAGCTGATTGGATGTTAGCGGAGGTAGAGCCTGGATGAAATATCGCTGGTATTTGAAGCAGATTGAAACGGCAAGGGTGGAGTAGGTTGAAGGGCAATGATCAGTGATGTATGACTCGGAATCTGTCTCGAGTCACGATTTTCAGAACTCTTGACTCTTGACCTGAACTCACCACCAGAGAGCGTGGTGGCCTATTGGTTAAGGTATGGACTTATGATCTACGGATTGGGTCATTTTACTGTGTCCTTGAGCAAGATGCTTTATTTCGATTGCTTCTCTCCACCCAGGTGTTAAATGGGTACCTATGAGTAAGCTTGTATAGGATGTAATGTATGTGGCTACTCTTAATGGTAATTCCCCCAGAGGATACGATAAAGTGGCATTGTGCCGGTCTCGAACAGCAGGGGATGTGCACTTTTATAGTGTGGGTTTGACGAGTTACCAATGACCAGGGGTAATGATTGTTAAGCGCTTTGAGATGTTGATCATCATCATCACCATCACCACCACCACCACCACCACCACCACCACCACCACCATCATCATCATCATCATCATCATCATCATCATCATCATCATCATCATCATCATCATCATCATCATCATCATCATCATCACCACCACCACCACCAGGAACCCTGGAGGATTTGAGACTCATTTTTATGAACTTGATTGATTGACGTATTGCATTTACCCTACTCTCCTGCACTTTCTTTACAAGTCCACTGGGTAACTGTGTCTTTTATTACCATCTGTTAAGTAAAGATGATACTCTTTAAAAGTCTACCGTGACAGAGGTAATAAAGTGGTCCTAAATTATTACAGTCGGTGGTTCACATTTGCTTAATCAGGGAGGTGCTTCCCTGGTTTGAAAAGGAAAACCAATAAAAAAAAAAATTTGTTTTGCACTTATACCCTCACTTTTGCATGTGTCGTGTTCTACCTTAAAGGCATATCCCGGTTGCTTTTCATTAAGGTCTTGCTTGAATTAAACAAAAATATTCCAGACCATGTTCTTCAAATTCTGTCGTAGTGCCTTTTTCCTTACTCAAGGTATCTCACTTTATAGATTAGTTATTTTTGTTGTTTTTTTTTATTTATTTTCAACCAAGCAACAGAAAGCTTCGAACTGTAGATCAAGCATTGCCCTATAATATGTAGGACATAGCAAACAAAGTTGCCAAATATTCCCCACATCAGCATCAAAATTGCAAATAAATTGAATTCAATGTTCAATTAATTGATTTTTAGCAATGACATCGTGGCTTGAAAAATTGCATTGCTTTGCAAATTAGTATATATCGAACGTTATGTGTTATTGAGACGCAGTTTTCACTCTTCCCCTTAAAGAGAGTATTTTTGAACAATTTGCGGCACCTGTGCCACGCTAAAGCTAAGGCCAAGTTTTAGAACAGTACCGGATGGAGAATTTCTAGAAAAAATTTCAATTTAAAATATTTCAGGCAATGTTCTCCAGACCTATGACAATAACCTAAGACAACAACCTTTTCCCACTTTAAGATGTCCCCCATGTGGGCTGGGGGTTGTATAGTATGCCCACGGTATTTTCCGCCTGTTGTAAGAGGCGACTAAAGGGAACCCAAATTTGAACTTGAACCCCATACTTGAAAGTAAATTTTAAATTTTTACCGAGTTGATTGAAAATGAAGAACATGTTCTCACATTCGTGTTAGTGTGTCGCTAAATTTAATCTAACTTACTAACAACTAACTAACTAACTAACTAACTAACTAACTAACTAACTAACTAACTAACTAACTAACTAACTAACTAACTAACCCACGTCAAGATATCACTTTTTTATAAGTGGCTTTGTGTGTTAAAATAAACCTCCACTGTTCAATAAGCCACCGAACGTAATGCAGGCGCGTTGCCTCAAATTCCTTTTGTTTCTCTTTCTGATTGAGTGCCCTGTTTGAACTTAAAATTGGATATACTGTTGGAAATGTTCGAATATCTCTTCCCGTAGATCTGGCATTACCCTAGGCTATACATTCTAAAAAGACTATCGTCATTTTGACCATTTATTTGGTCAACTATGCACCGACCTAAACTGTGGACAAAATATTAACCACATCCTTGGTCAAAAGTGACTAATTCATGGTCAAATCTGACCATAAAATAATAACTTTTGTCCATAGTTTGGATCAACTATTTGACCATTGTTTGGGTCTGTGCGTAGTTGAACATAGTGTTTTAGAGTGTATGAAGGTATAGCGAATAATACCGTTTCGTTTCGTTTATTTGATTTATCACTTCATGCGTAAATAGGAAATAATTACAAACATTAGATGAAACTTAATAGAGGCTATATATGTATGAGGTGAAGGACAGTACACGAAAAACCCTGTTGGGCTTGGAATATGGACTCCCTAGCATGACAAAAACAAAGCAACGTATTGCTTTATAATCCCTCCAGCTGCATTAACATTGTAAATATATTAATCAAAGGAAAGCCAAAGTGAGGTGTTGCGCTGACATAACAGATTTTTAAATTCATGCACTAGTACATTGCAAGAAAATGGCATTGGCCTACTTGGAAAATTAGAAGCTTAACCACAGCGTATACTATTGAGATGCAGTTTTTACCGTGGAGTTTGAAAGAGTTATTTTTTCTTCGTAGTCAATGATTTTTGTCTCCAAAGATCCACAGACACTCGCCTTAATGTTCATATCTAAACAACTTCACTTTCTGACATAAATGTCTTAGTTTTTCAATGTGAAGAATACTCATTGTTAAGACACCTACAAGAGGAGGAACGAACTTAAAGAGGAGAGCCTCATTAAAATATGATATTGACCTTAAAGTCACAAATTTATAGAGATTAAAATTTTTCCGAATTTGGTCTAGCCACGGAGCTGTCCCTCACAACTTCCTGCATGATCAATTTAGAGCAGCCACGGTCAAAAGAAACAACACTAATCGTCGTTAAGAAAGACGAGTTCTTACCTAACGTCACAGGATCGTCATCATCATCCCTCTCTTGCTCTTCAAAGCTAATATAATGTTCTTGCCTAAGCAAAAGATAAGAGTAAAACCCATCTTTTCATTATATTTTCACTCTGCGTTAAAACAAGCGTAACCTAGTGCCTTAAAAACCTGCTTAACTGGTTACTAGCTCAATCACGTACTCAGGTGAGGGAAAAGGGCGAATAACCCATCCCAAAACACATGTGCCAAGAGCATCTGTATGAACATCCGTTTCCATACATTTTACATAAGGGAGCATATCCCAATTAGCAGGTGTATTAATGCGTCCTTTTGTTAGCCCTCAGATAGAGTCCCTAAAACGAGCACTTTTTTGATATGTTATGGAATAAGCTGGGTTTTTTGTAAGTTTTTTTCTTTCAAGTATATTAAGTGAAGTACCTTTGGGGAAAAATTGGGCATAATTGAAGCAATTTTGTGGAAATTATGGGCCTCAGAAGCTGGCGGAGGCATACCGAGATTTTAGCGAAAAACAAAGCTCGCAAAAGGTGGTTTGAACTTTTAGGTGGAAAAACACAAAATCTTCACGGTAATGATATGGTAAATTGAAAGTGCCACGAAGGGCCACCTTGTCAGCTTTCATATGAGGGGTAGCTTGACCCTGGCGAAAACTTCGACAAGCTTTTAGAGGCCTGTTTACTTTTTGGATTTAGTGTGTAAGTCAATAGAGGAATTAATGGGGGTATACTACCTTAAAACCTCGTCGCTATCTATCCTTGCCAACGACACCGCCCTCTTTTGAAAATAGTGTATACGAGATCCGCGGTGGACTCGCTTTGCATTGAAGCAATATATTGGCATTTGCAAATCAACACGAAAAGCAACACCTTGGTTGAAGTTATTTTTCAAACGTCATTATGAACGACCAAATAATGACCATAAATCGATTTCCTCAAGATTTCTTTCAAGAATGAATGTCACTATTGCTCTTGCACAATTAAAGCACAGTGCCCATAGAAAAAGGAGCGGCATACCGAAGACTTTTCAATACAGGACCACGCCCCCTCCCCTCTACCCTACGCCCCCCCCCCCCCGGCCACCACCACCACCACCCACTTTCGAGGGCCAGAACCATTTTGTCTCAAAGACGTGAATTGAGTCCTCTCTGTGGAATGGGTTATATTTGTTATTTGAAGCCGTAGTACGGATCCCAATCTACTACAAAATAGAATTTCGTTAACGACCTTCTCGAGAATTGGGGACATAGCTACAACTAAATGAGGAGAAATTCAGTGGATTAGCTCATGATTCTATAAAATTTTGAACAGAATCCCCACAATATTTCTCACCACTAATCCGAAAGGAAAAAACAAACGTTTTGTTAGAACCTGACATTGCAAATTATTTGCTAGAAGAGGGAAAATGATACGTTATTTATCACGCTACATAAATGGTTAAATCCTTTTCCGGTAATCTTCAAACCTTTCAGAGCAGGACATCGAAAGTTTCTCAAAATCATTTCCAGCGAATAATTTGTACATATGAGGGTGATTTGAATATAAAACATAGCACAATAGTTTAAAAGTATGATGTCCTCTCTAATAAATGTTTTGAAAAAGGCAATTTTACCAGTCTTGTGTTTCACTATACCTGTGATCAGGGAATTGCCGCGGCTATTTTACACTCTAAAACACTTCTAATTTTGTCAATTTAACCATTTATTTGGTCAACTATGCACCTACCTGAAGTATGTTCAAAGTATTCACTTCAAATATTTATTGTCAAATCTGACCACTAATTGGTAAATTTTGACCATGGTGTAAGTCAACTCTACTCTACGCATGATCAACACGAATGAGAAGATTTCGCATGCAGGACCAAACTCACAAAGCTCTCCCTTCCAATGAGAAAATTCGGAATTTTTTACTTATTTATCAACGACCCATCTATATAATTTCTGTTTTCAAATGTTAACTATGTTCTTTCTACACGAAATTTTTCTACGCGCACACTGTACTACTTTAAACGTTTACTAGCACGTTGACATTTTATACTTATAGCTCCAATGAGAGTCATAGCGTATTTTTACTTCGATGTAAGCCTTAGCCAAGGAGCCGAGAGCAACCCCTTCCAAAAATCTAGAGGTGCTGTTCATTGATTTTACACATGTACCACCCCCCCCCCCCCGGTGCGCTAGGTCTGGGCGGGTCATATAGACCAGGCGGAGGGGGGGGGGGTATCGTCACCCGAAAGCGAAATTTGTGAGACCAAGTGGATTTGGTCAATTTTGGGTGGCTGATTCCGAAAGTCGAGGGTATACGGGCCATATCCGGGCTTTTCTGCGCCATTTTGACGTTTAAATTTCAAAGGGCGCCCTCTATTTGTCAAAAATCTTGTATGCTCCATATATTTACGGTCCAGTCATTGACTGATGTGAGATTTGGTTCTTATATTCTGTAAAAGGATGTCTACTGATAAATACTGGAAAATGTTAGTATTCATATTAATACGCTAATAAGATAGGGTTAAAGATCAAATTATGTTGTTAGCAGAAAAGTAGGCAGAGGGGTTGAGTCATGGGAAATTACATCAAAATAGACCTGCCTTACACCCTACAATTCACATGGATTTGCACGAAGTCGTGATCGAGGGAATTTCTCAACTGCCTGTGGGCTTAGTAAGTGCACGGCTATTCATTTAAGTGGCTCATTTGCAGGGGTGGTGTTACCTGGAGCCGGATGTTCGGATTTACTTGGGAAATCTCGATCCCTTGTGGGACAATGTTAGGCCTAACAGCAATACATTCTGATAACCAGTACCAACCCGCAAATGGAGCACATCAGCAAAAGTCTAAGGTGTTTCACGAATTTCCGGGTAGAATAATCACTTTCTGATTGACAGATATAGTTCCTTCGTGAGTAGAAACTATCTTGATTCCTAACCTGAACTTGGAAGTATTGTCATGGAAATGATTTCTAAATTTTAAAGTAAAATTTAACGTACTTTCGCGAGGATTTTTCACGGCCTTTAATGGCCACTATGAAAATAATGACACAGTCCACATTTTTTTCGAAAAAATCACGAAAAGTATGCATCCAAGCCAATATAAGTCACCAGTATACCCTGCCAAGTCGACGGGCTGTCTCAATTCCCCCAGGGTTCGACGTTCCCAAGGATTGATGTCCCGGTTTGATATTCCCAGCGTTAAACTCTCAAAGACCCCCATCCCTAACATTGCCGCTGACAACGGTCCCCTACCCAGAAACTGTGGCTTCTATCCCAAACCACTCTAAACCTAACATCGAAATGAGGCGGAGAACATTAAACCATATAAACATCGTTCACCGGGAATAACGGACCTTGTAATCATCTTGTAATCATAGTAAGAAAATTAGGGGCATGGAACCCCGGGAACATTTAAACCCGAGGACAGAGGTACGTGGAATTCTATGGAGTGACAAAGGAAAGCCCCCTTCGCTCGTATACAAACTGATATGAGATGCATAAAACAAACGTTTAGAGTTAACTGTGGAGGCATTACGTCATCTTCCGTGGTGCCCCCCCCCCCCCCATGATCTACAAGGAAAAGATGGTAAAATGTACAAGACAGATCTTGGCACCACTGCATAGTTACAGGTGACAATAGCTGCTCAATCCTCTCATCCCAAACGGTTCCAATTTCTTCTACTCAAGTGCTTAAGCCCCTCCCCCACAACCAATCATATTTAAACAAAATCTCAGTTTATTGCTTCAGGGTGAGTACACAAGACCCCAATATCAATATATATTATCAATTCACACTCAGCCCAAGTTCATGTTGTGTAATATGAGCTATAGTACTCTGCACTTTTTCAACTTGCTGTCAATCAAAGAGATGTGCCAATTGACAATTTCTGTGGACTACTATAAACGTTGTATTTTTGGGTGAGGGTTGATTGTCTTCAATTGTATGTTATCTTACTTAATATCACTACGGAAACTGCGGTATTACAGAATACAGCAATAACAACTAACTCGCAGTTGAATAACGTGCATTTAACTTCTGTACGGATTATCTTTGCCCTATTCGTAGTGTTCAGCTTCTCACATAAGACCAGTCTTACATTTTGATTATTTTGGTAAGAATGTTCCGTGCATGGTATGATGTAAAGTACAGACCAGTGAAATGATGATAAAACGACAAACCTTGCCATCGTCTTGAAAACTTGGTGCTAAGTATAGACGATATTTCACCCATTTTATTCAACAATCTGATTCGTCTCTCAGATGATCACCGCGTCATCTCCTAATTTTTTTAGTCTGCAGACCTTATGTTACTTTATAGAAGGAGCCGTGATGGTTCCTACTCACTAGTGTGTCAATTACTTGTTACTGCACTGTTGTTTTCCGACTAGTGGTAGTATGCGTTTAACACAAGTCTGTCTACATGCAATAGGTTACGTGTATAGCTATAATAAGTGTCCTACTACGGTAGTTCTGTGCTTTGCATGGTCATACATATTTCCTTAGGTATATAACAATTACTTCCGGTTCCTAGTTTTGAGAAGGACGTGATCGAATTAGTGTTGAAATCCTAAAGAACTTTTCATGTTCAAACAGTATGATATCTAGAGCGCTGCATGAACCCTCATTGAGTTCACGCTCAAAGTTGGTATAAACAGGGAGTTACCATTGTCAAAAGGTAGATCCCTGATGAAAGGATGTGCAGAATCGAGGACAACTTCTGCATGTACCGAAACTGGAAGGGATACTCATGTCACTTGGGTAGGACGGTACTGTACGATAAAATTACGTGTGGAAGTACTACGTTTGAACTGATTCTTCACAACGCATTGAAACTTTGAACTTACAAAAAAAAAGTTGTTATTGCAAAAGAGAAAGCGTACTAGGTTGGATGACGATGTTTTAAGAATCAGTGATTGGATTGCAGGGTTGCCTACCCCCCCCCCCCTCTTTCTTCCGACAAAACATTTTCTACTTCGGTGGTATCCATCACCCACAAATAACTGCTTAAGGACACATCTGGTGAGCATTCAAAACCCTATTGTGTAATTAGAACACTCTCTGCGCACACTGTGTAATATGAGCTGCACGATCGGGGCTAATGCAAGCCATGCACGAGGGCGTAGAGATAGAAAACCCCCGAGAGTGCAATATCCTCTACTCAATGCACAGGTCCAGCGTTGACTGAACTTTAAATGAAAGATGATGCCATGATTTGCCCTTCAGAGAAGCGATTTTTTACGTGCTTGGAAACGGAAACGGTCGGAACAAAGTTCCAAACAAATTCCGGAACTAACAGCAAACACAAGTACGAAACATTTACATAATTTACAAACAACAGAGAAGAACTCCTCATTCCTTAGCCCCGACAGTTGCTCCTATCATCCAATTTAATCAAGAGACCCTGAACGTTTCGAATAAAAATATGTGGTAACTAAAATATCATCCTTTCATCCTCTCGGTTACTATGAACTTTAACAAATGCCCGCATTTGCAACAACTTTTACCGCAGCGAGATCATAAGCTTGGGGTACCGAAGAGGATCTAGAAGTTGCACGCATCCCACCGTGTGCGTAGATAGAACTCGAGGGATCAAATATGTAGTAATTTTTCTCATGACGTACATGCAACATCAAATGCAGACAGATGATTCGTCAATCAATCATATGGCGCGCGTATCTGTCACGCGTATGTCTATCACACACATTGGGTGAATAAACATTATGCTTTGACGTCACACTGACGTCATGTTGAGAGGTAAAACATAGACCTTTTACAAATATTAATTGCAAATTAAGGATTGTACGACTGAGAATTGATATGCATCATTTTTCATCACATTATATTAAAATGACGTTAACAGAAAATATAAAGTACCAAATCTCTATCCCACATTCCTTTGCTGTTTATTTGGAAACGGTTTATGAGCACGTTGCTTCTTGCAGAAAAAAATCTTCCCTCGGGTATTGTTGACTACGCCCGTATCAGATTGATTGACAAATAATCAGCTGTCCACATTCGCTGGTGTAACTTCAAGTTCCAATGTGGTCCTCTAAAGAGGACCCTCAATAAATCATGATATGACCTTCCGCAATAAGAGAATTTATGTTAGCAACTTATTTCACATTTAATTTATATCATGAAATAACTAATCCTCCCCTTTTTACCTTTTTAAAAACATGCGTTCTTCGCAGTGGAAAGATGAAAGGTTGGGCCAGCCAACTAGTTTCCTCGTAGTCACTGCTACCTGTTTGTGAAGTCCATAAACTTATCTGACTACATCGATAAAAAAAATGGTCCTGGTGCAGTACAGGTTACATTTGATCATGGAAACTGAAACTGGACCTCACATACAAAGAATATTACACGGTATGTGGAAACCATGTGACCCTTCCCGAGGAGGAAGTTCATTAAAGTGATTTTAGATTCAAGAATTGATTATCAAACCATCAACCAATCCTACCTACCATTTTCCTAAAATTAAGGCCACTTCTCTGGGTAGACTAGTATGAGTTAACTAGAGTTATACAATAAACCCTAAAGAATTCAAAGCAAAGGTTTACAACTCTATCGTCCGACGTCTCCGCATACCCCTGCCGCCCATGCAGTGTCGTGTAGGATTGCTCGATTCCCCATTCACTCGAGGTGCCGTTGAATCTCAAGTGGTTGTCAGTGCGATTCGTCATATGAAAATGGGTTTCGCTGCAGTCCAACTGTAGTGTAGAGTTTCTATCTTTTACGTCGCAAGTCCCCCGCACATTTTGACGGGCAAATATTGATGCAGTACGCTATAGTGTAACTAGTTGCATGAGAAGCAGCGGACCGTGACGACTATGCGTGACTGACTGTTGATTTTTGCCCGGCAGTGGATGTGGCCTACCAACTGTAACGTAAGGTGAAAGCACTTTACATACAGTCACACAGCCTTCTTGTGCAACGTTACTGATGACAAAACAGGGAAAGTTTCTTAAAAAATAAATAGGGCGAGTAGACTAAAATTCTAAACGTTGTTAACCTATTTACAAATTAAAATTCAGATACTGTTGCCTTGCAGCTTTTGCTGTAAATTTACAAAGACAATGTGAAACATATTCCAGATTGTAGGCCTATGGTACAACTATAACATAATCACCCGCAAAGAGAATGTAGCACTTTCAGGCCGGTCTCACTTAAAAAACGAAAAAGAAATAAAACATTTGACCTGATATATGATATGGTTGGTGACACTCTTTAAGTTCTTATTGTCTAGAAGAACAAGACCTATTCAGGATGAAAACTGGGGAGATAATCGTATGAAAGTGCAATTAACAAGAAAGAGACATTTGGATACAGCCTGTACTCACTTTTGGATAGTTTCAGGAAAATCACTATAAATGGTAAGCACGTGATTTCATTATCCACGCGATACAAACCTCAGTGTTGTAGGAATTTACATTCTGTGACTTACTTCATTACCCACATACACACACACCCACACACACAATTAACACAAAAATGTAATTCTCTAATACAATCGCATATTATTAGCCTATCAGAAAAGGTTGAGTGGCTTGCCCCACGTTATTTATAGAACACATTTATATAAAGTATGGGTTCGATTTATAAATGCAGCAATGGTTTAATCTTTCGTTGAAAGAATAGATCAGAAACAAAAGTTAGTTTAGTCGGTCAGTCGGTCAGTCGGTCAGTCGGTCAGTTAGTTAGTTAGTTAGTTAGTTAGTTAGTTAGTTAGTTAGTTAGTTAGTTAGTTAGTTAGTTAGTTAGTTAGTTAGTTAGTTAGTTAGTTAGTTAGTTAGTTAGTTAGTTAGTTAGTTAGTTAGTTGGTTAGTTAGTTAGTTAGTTAGTTGGTTAGTTGGTTAGTTAGTTAGTTAGTTAGTTAGTTAGTTAGTTGGTTGGTTAGTTGGTTAGTTAGTTAGTTAGTTAGTTAGTTAGTTGGTTAGTTAGTTAGTTAGTTAGTTAGTTAGTTAGTTAGTTAGTTGGTTGGTTAGTTAGTTGGTTAGTTGGTTAGTTAGTTAGTTAGTTAGTTGGTTAGTTAGTTAGTTAGTTAGTTGGTTAGTTAGTTAGTTAGTTAGTTAGTTAGTTAGTTAGTTAGTTAGTTAGTTAGTTAGTTAGTTAGTTAGTTAGTTAGTTAGTTAGTTAGTTAGTTAGTTAGTTAGTTAGTTAGTTAGTTAGTTAGTTAGTTAGTTAGTTAGTTAGTTAGTTAGTTAGTTAGTTAGTTAGTTAGTTAGTTAGTTAGTTAGTTAGTTAGTTAGTTAGTTAGTTAGTTAGTTAGTTAGTTAGTTAGTTAGTTAGTTAGTTAGTTAGTTGGTTAGTTAGTTAGTTAGTTAGTTAGTTAGTTAGTTAGTTGGTTAGTTAGTTAGTTAGTTAGTTAGTTAGTTAGTTAGTTAGTTAGTTAGTTAGTTAGTTAGTTAGTTAGTTAGTTAGTTAGTTAGTTAGTTAGTTAGTTAGTTAGTTAGTTAGTTAGTTAGTTAGTTAGTTAGTTAGTTAGTTAGTTAGTTAGTTAGTTAGTTAGTTAGTTAGTTAGTTAGTTAGTTAGTTAGATGGCCAATTGCCAACCTATTTGTTTAAGTCGAGCCGGCCATGGCCTTTTTTCCAGTTGTGGCTCACTGGCTTGTTTCCCCAACTGCATTGCTTATGCGGATCATCACACGCAACGGCAGTGGACTGCATTTTTAGAGTCCTTGGTATGACTCAGTCGACCTACGAATAGAACCCTGGCCTTCCGCGTGAGAGACAGATGCTCTACCGTTGGACCAAACACGCGGTCTTGGTGTGTTACGGAGAAAACTATTCTAGTTTGATTCAGGTGACTTATTACTCATTTTCCATATTCGGTTCTCGAGATATTAGCAATTGAATGTGACAAATTTTCTACATAGAATGAACTTAAAGCAAATAGACGTTATGTCATGGATTCGCCTTGTTGTCCAGTGTTTTATTTTTACATTATATTTATAATTTAGTAACAATTTTCTGAAACTAAACTGATATAATGATGCCATAGGTGCATTGATTTTTGTTCTTAAATACACAATGTCTGCAAATATTCCTTAAGTAAAATTAATTGTACGTCAACTCAAAATAAATGGAGGAAAAGGGCAAATTAAAAAAGGATGAAAAATACAAATTAAAAAAGAATTGGCCAAAAATGTGAACCTATGACATCACACCTAATTCTTTTTTTTTCAAGTTTACTTTTTATAGAAAATGTGTCAACTTCAATTGCCAATATCTCGAAAACCAAACAAGGGGCAATGAATGAAACTTTTACCAGAGTATGTAGAATATGTTCTTTTTAACATATCAAACATAAAATGTTATTCTTTACTATTCTTTTAAATGTTATTTGATGGTAACTTTACTTGATGTGCGAAGTTATGGAATAACATTGTTTAATGTATGAACAAATTAAGCTCCAATTGGGTATGCAAGTATACGAGGACCACGTGTGACCAGTGTGGAAGCCGTTATTTGATCAGGGAGTTGCCAGCAAATCCCTGATTTTGAAGAGCGGCATTTTCGGCTGAGACAGAAAATATTTTATGCTGCCGGAAAAACTATCAAAGACTCAAGACTACCATTAGTTGGAGCGGACCGTACATAAAATTTTGAAAAGAATGAAATTTCACCGACTAGCCGAGGAAAGTTATAGAGTTTACTCCAAGAAGAGGGAAGTTCACCCGAAATAGCAAAACGTCTCTGCGGATAGTTTTTCTTGTGTGTGTTTTTTTTTTTTTTTTTTCTTTTTCTTCTTCTTCTCATTTCTGTAAGTTATTGTATTTTGTTTTATGTAATCTAAGTAAATGAGTCTGAAATAACATTTAGTGGAATGGTTCACTCTAAAAGTAAAAAAGGTGGAAATTCACTCCAAGAAGAGTAAAATTCACTCTAAAACAGCGAAGTCTCACTCTTGATGCCTGCAGGGAATACTCTTTAAAAGCAAGTGATCCCTGCAGGCACTCGTTAAAAAGAGAATTTTCACTCTCTTTACCTTTCTTAGAGTGACTTTACAAGTGAATTTACACTTGTCTCTCTTAATTTTTGAATAAGGTCACTCTTATTTTAGATTGTAAAAGGGCCACATTTTTAAAAGATTGTAAACCAGTACTTGTGCAGGAAGTCCTAGTGTCCGGTGTTTTAACAACCAACTAGTCTTGCCCAAGGCCTTACTATCAGTTGTACGCAGATTTACCACGTTCATTGGGCTTTTTGTGAAGACGCCCTCTACAGATTCTGAAATTTCTGTTCTATACTGGCGTAATGAAATAAGTTCACGAGTATGCACAGTCTAGTTGGCAAGCGCCCTCACTTTGTAAAAACGTGTGAGAAGCATTCACAAGTGCACATTTTACTAATGTATTCACCAACCAACACACAGGAGTACCAGCAGAAGTTTTGGCTTTTTGGTCAGATGGGGTTGGCGAGAATTGTCTGAGTACAGGGGGTGTTGAAACAGGACGTGAGCAACCTAAAAAGGGCACTTGTAGGTTATTTCGATCCATCAGAGAGGTAACGGATTCAAGTGGTAGTCACGATCTGTCTCTGATATTCGCAGATGTATGAAAGGTCGTCACTCATTGGCTCTCTACATAGTGGGGCGTTTCCACGTCCGTTAATCACGCCTCCCAGAAATTTGAAATTCCTCCTGGTATTACCAGAAATATCAACCAGTTCCATGTTGTTCGGGGTATTCTCACCACTGACAGTGGTTTCTCCATCCATTCCCTCCTCACGCGATTGTTTGTAGTATGTTTGGTTGACATCTGACCTTCGACAACGTATTTGGTAATATATCGAAAGTAGTAGCTGGAACACTATGAATGTAGCAATCGCAATCCATATGTTATCGATGTTTACAGAAATCTGGCAGTCGTCTGAAAAGAGGAAATGAAATCATAAATGACCCCGTCAAATACTCAACGCTTCCATACATATAACTATGACACTCCTCTCGCCGATTTATGTCGACATCACACATCGACACCACTTCACAGTAACTACAAATTAGTCAAACAGTGCCTGAATCGACCAATCACGTTAGTCAACAATATTGACTCTGAACCGGTTGAATTAGTCTCTGAAAAATGTTAATCATCCCTGACTAATTTGTGACTGATATTCCTTGGTTTATTACTACAAAATAAGTCATATATCATTACAAATTAGTCAAATGTTTATCGTGGTTAGTCGACTGATAAACGTTGACATTCAATTCAGACACCGCTTGGCTAATTTGTCTTTACAGGGTTCCGTCTTTCGTCTACATTTTAAATAAGTACATCTCAACCAGAGTCAACGTGCACCCCCAGTGGTGAATTCGAAGTGATCGGGATGAAATTTGGAAAGTGTAGGAATTGAGAGTTAGTGAAAGTGTACCTCAAGTCAAAAAAGTCAAAAATATTTACTTAAGAGCATGAAAATAATTTCTTACACCCCAACTCCCATCTTCATAGGACATTCCCTGAGCCAAGATATAAAATGTTGAAATTTGTTCACTTAAAACAAGCTATTCCATTGCGCAATAATTTGTGATTTTCTTGTTGTACAACTCACATTACCTGCTTTGTTTCTCTTTGAAATAAAAAAGTTTTCGAAACATTAAACACTTCCTGTTTGCTTGCAAAGCATGTTTTACAGAGATCGTTTAATTAATTACATCAACCCATAGGAGTAAGAGTGCTATCACACCATGGTACACGGTGGAGTAACTTTTAAAAAGAAAAATACAAAGATTGTAATTTGAGTTGCACATCACAAATTTTTACACAATGTACCATCCTAATTTGAATGAATGTCCCATGAAGATGGGAGTTGGACCGTTACGGTTCATTTTTCATGCTGTTTAATATATATTTTCAATTTTTTGACTTGGGATACACTTTAAACACAAGGACAGATTTCGTGAATAGGAGAAATTTGCATGAATTGAATTTTCAGACTAGAGTATATGACTATTCATAGCTTCACCTGAAGCCATCGGTCAGACTGTAGTGTGTTCAACTGTTCAGTGAGATGTTGAAGATTAGATCTCTCTAGTAAAACAAACGAATGAAATTTCAATTGTTCGAAGATTGAATATTATAACTTTAACTTGCAAAAGAGTGGAAATTCACTTCAAGAAGAGTGAAATTCACTCCAAAATAAGGAAGTTTCACCTTTGATGTAGTACCCCATAGGGACCACTATAGAAGAGTACTAGGTAAAATATTTAGAAAGATTTCCTTTTCCCCTTCTTCGAATAAATTTCTCTCTTGTTATGGTGAATTTCACTAATTTTGGAGTGAATTAAAAAGAAAATGGAATTATTCACTCTTTTTACGCCATTACTTTTAGAAATTGACTAAGTTAACTTTTTAGTTTTTAGAGTGTATGTATGGGCAGTTACCGATGTCAATGTTCATTTGTGGTTACCCCGCCAAGTGGACTTTGTTTTCTTAGCCCCTCCGCTTCCCAAATGGACATGACCGAACAAGGAATATGAGGAAGAGCCTGTTACGCAGAAAAAACTACGGTTACTGAGCATGCCTACAATACCTAGGTATGAATGGCGGAGAAATTGTTTTTCAAGAGGGGGAAAGGATCATCAAGGTTGAGAAGCACTGATCCATATCATCTTTCATTTGTTAACTCGCTGCACGTTACTTTCGGAGAAATTTCATGATGGGGCAAGAAATATACTCTTCAATTCCCTTTCTATGCTAATTGGAAGTTTAAGTGGACATCTCAGAGAGTTCTTAATGATTGTTGTTGCGTAGACGTGAACAGGAGCGGGCCGTGCCAACTGCCACCATAAAAAAGTTCAGCATGTCACATTTCAATTAATACACCTGATCTCCAAATTATTGATCAGTTATATTTTAAATGAAACAATAAGTTAAAAACAAATTCTAACAATTAACACCTCAACCTAAAACAGTGGTGTGGAGATTGTACAAACCAAAAGGCAATACAAGAAAATGTTGAATTTTCCTATTCTATAGAGGAACCCGGGAGTCAAGTGATGGTCTGATTTCAGTCGGCGATAAAGTTGGTTCTATCACCTTTCAATCTTTCGATTTCCTTGATTACCTGTACCATGGATGGTTGTACACTAAATTGTATCTTGATGCCCTCAATTTCACAGAATATGAAGGTTTGAAATTCATTTCTACAATAAATTAAGACGATTTAAGGTTGATGGACCCCCACTAATGTCTGCCTTCAGTGACTTAACACAACCCTGACCGGATTCGTCTATAAAAGATAAGATTTACTTGGAAGCAACTGACCATTTACATGACTGAGTTCTAATAGACTAACTTGTTTTTCTCAAATACAAATACCTCGTTTACCTTCTTTCAAGCTCACTTGAAGCACAACCGATCCGTTCGTGATGTATGGGCCAAAACTGAGACAAGATATGTTCGAAGTACTCGCGTTTGGATTAAGAGAAATTGACACCTTGTAATTCTGCGTTTGACTTGCATTCGATTCATCAGATATAAAATGAATGGAGTGTTTGAAGTCGTTAATCAGCCACACCAAATTCAATGGTGCTATAGCTCCATAAATTTGACAGTAGAGTGTCTCTAGTTTATCTGGTTCTAATTCTATTCTTCCTTTCACCAGATAATTTTCCGTCACAATAAATAGCCGTGGAGTTACTGATGATATGAAAAGAAACAAAATGTATTTTAAAATTACGAAATCAAATGAAAAGTCGTGCGAAAGGTCGAAAGAGATGTGAAAAATATTAACAGAGCAACTTGAGGATTGCTTTGAACACAATAAACACCCTCGCTACACATGGTTCATTGCAAAACCAGAATTTACCATTACTTTATGCTTGGGGTTTCTGGGCGAAACCATTGAAACGAAGCGTCTTGGAATAGTTCACTCTGGTGCAGGTTTCTCAATTAAATTTTCTGAAGCCCCACATTGCTAAATGTTACGGACATAATGCGCCACTGATCGTCGTCCCTGGGGAGGGGTATAAAAAAAACTGGAAAATTTTTCAGTTTCAAAAAGCCTTTACATGCAAAATGTTGCAAAATTTATTTAATGTTCCCAGCCAAAATTTTTTACAACTTTACGATTTTTGCCGATTAACCGGTAACGGTGAATCGACAGAGCCCTGACTCTAATAACGTAAGCAGTGACGGTGATTTTACTTTCATATGAGAGCAAATAGGACGTTATTATATTCTTATCGGTATGTGGCGTCAGTCTGTGGGAAGTATTAGATTTATTTACAGTACCTATTTTTGAGACAGAATAATTTTCGTCAAAAAGGTTATCAAAAAGTTAAATTTCTCACTATTTTCCCAGTCATTTTTCTCACCACTCCATGTCACACCACTCCATGTCACGCGCCACAAGTGGCGTGCTCCGCTTGTGGAAGCCTGCTCTGGTGTGTAATCATGTTTTGGACATGGAATAGGCTCGAGGAGGAGATAGTTTTACAAACAGCGCATTCGCACACTATGGGGCTATAGCAAACCCAGGCATGACAACATCCACACAAAAACTTAGTATTCGCAGATCCTGTACATACGTACTGTTTAATGTAATATATAGCTCAATATGGAATGCCCTTCTGTAGCAATAGGGTTAACAATCAATTTAAAACTATGCAGATTTATCCTTTTTTGTATCAGTTCTCTAAGCTAAGAAGCACAAACCGCCGTCATAGTATATTTTTACCAATCATGGTCTTCCAATTTTCTTTGTTAATGTTACCTAAAGGCACTTCTGTACCCCCTCCTTTCATTTTTCAAATTGTCAATTCTGTAAATATTTTCTAATGAACAATCACCCACACCCTTCCTTAATAAATGGATGACGCCAATGAAAGATTTTGCTGTTTCATCTTCTTCCACTGTGCACTGAATGATGTGGAGCTTTAATTGATATAGGCTACTTTTGTATAGCGTGGTTTTTGGTTCCCGAGGAACGGTGGGAACATGGCCGGACACTGGTTAGGTTAGATCCAAATCAATTAACACAGGAGGAGAATATATATTGGGTGTGAAAGACAGCTTTATTCATACGAGCTCCTCGGCTCCCTCGAAGACAACAAAATATCACGAATGAAGAACGAGTAACAATTTACATAACAAAGCATAACAGGAATAGAAGACTCCCTAATTTGCATATGCATAACCCAGATAACTGTATAAAACAGACATCGAATGAACTTGGACCTTACAATTCTATTCTACCATACTACCGTTACCCGCTCTAGTATAGAAAACTTTCACTTACGTCACAAGCCCCGCACTTTTTGACGGGCAAAAATTGGTGTAGTACGCTTCGAAAGTAAGGCAAAGTTTTTGCATTATGACATCGTATGCATAAGGTCGATTGTTTCCAATGTGCTGTCCTGCGCCTATTAGGCCACCACACCTACTGCTCATGAATAGTGACGTTCAGTAGGTCAAGTTGAAACGCACTAACGTCACGTGCAAAACCTCCATATAAAAGTAGCCTTAAGAAACTCAACAATATCGCACTGAGGGGATTTGGCAACATTTTGACATGTGGAAATGGTAATGCCATTCCTATCTAAAAGTAGACTACTACATTAGTATTCTCTTACAGGTAAATGGTGTCGTTCAAGTTGACCGACTACATCGTCAAATGGTAAGCGCATCAGACTTTCAGTCGGGATTTCGAGCCATAGCCGAGTTATACCGAAGACTTTAAAAACCGAGCCTACTGCCATTGGGTTTGGTGCTCAGCATAAGCAATGGATTAGGTACAGTGGCGGAGCTAGGGGTTTCGGTCAGAGGGGGCGAAAATGGTCTGCACGGGCGCTCCGAAGGAGCAAATACCCTGATCCTCCGCACGATCGAAGCCACGGCTTTTCAGATTTTCCATTATTTTGATTTTCACCTGGTAGAAGGCTACTTTGACATTTCTCCTAAGCAAGTTTTTCTATTAAAAAATGTTAAAATTTCTATCCATTGGCTTCCGCTGAAGAAAATTCGGGGGTATGGGGACTAAATTCTTGTAGGGGGAAAACTCCACGCCACCATGAGTTGGCGCGGAGCGCAAGAAAATTTTGGCCAAAAATGTCGCTCAGATCGATGGAAATGACATTTTTAAAGCCTGTTTACCGCATATAAATAGGGAAAACACTGAGTGAACTGTTAAGAAATATTGATGTTAATTTTTCTTCGTCTTTTTCTTTATGTTTTCTTCGTTTTTCAGTTTTTTTTTATTTATTTGCCAGGGAGAGTGAAAGTACCCCCCTTGCCCCTACCTGCGGACGCGCATGTTTCTATCCTCTCTTCCATATTCTAGTATGAAGGCAGTCATTATATTTTGTGTGTTATTGTCAGGTCTCGATTTAAGATTCTAATGTAATAATGGGCCACTCTTTGAAGGTAAAGATTAAACCTGCTAGAGCAAAATAGCAAGCAATCCTACTGAGGGAAAAAGTTATGGAAATTAATCACCGTTAGGTGTACATTTTTGGCACCTGGAAATCAAGATAAGTACACGAAGAAAAATTAAATGAGTTAATTTACATCATGCGACCACTCTGAAATAGCCATTTATTAAGTACATCAAAAGAAATAGCCAAGACAAGAGGTCTGCTTGGCTTTCTAGATACCAAATTCATAATAAATAAAAGTCTCCTAAACTTAAGCTTTTTTGATGCAATGTTCTGGCATTTTAGACCTCGGAAGTACAGAAATAAGCATTTTCATAGAATTATTGTGCAGTGTCAGAGATAGCCATTTATTATGATGATGGTCACTTGAAGGAAAGCAAAATGAAAGTCACTCATTACAACTCTTTAATCATTACCACTATTATAACAGTTCTATTTTATTTTAAACTGAATGTTCTCTATAAATGATCTTGAAAAACGTCTTTTTATTGTCTATGTTGACATTTATCCCCGACAACAAGAGGGCTATTTGCGCTGCAATTATTGCTGTGCCCTTTGCAACATCTTTTACCGGCCGGGTAGGTTGATTTAATGTCAGTCAGTGTATTTTGTAAGCTTATAATCACGCTTGGTGTGGAAGCAATGAACTTAGCACAGCGACAACATTCATGAGTGCGTATAAAGCATGAAGATACGTTTGCGGCAAAACCTAACCCTATGTTACAGAAGATTACCCTTTTCATCAGAATGAAGTGCAGTTAGTACATTTATCGGTGGCTGTTTGAGCATTTTGTTATCTGGGCCTTAAAACAACGCTATTAAATTTTGTCTTTTGCCAAAAATGGTGCAAGAGTAAAGTATGTTGAAAACCCCAAAAGGGCGCCGACAGACGATTTTGGTCCGTCAGGGGGGGGGGACCGCCCCCCCCCCTGACCATATGGCAGCTCCGCCACTGATTAGGTAAACAAGCCAGTGACCCTCAACTGAAAAAAGCCGGCTCGACTTTAAAGGGTTAAGTCTCTAACCCCAAACTACAATTTTTGTAGTAGTTCACAGAAATTCTGAATTGGGACAGCTTTTTGATTGACAGCTAGTTAAAAAATTTAAGGGTACAGAAGCTCATATTACACACTGCATGTCCTGTAGTGAGAGTGTTTTGATTGCATATTGGGGTCTTGTATACTCACCCTGAAGCAATAAACTGTTATTGTGTCTTGATGAGGCCGAGTTTTAGACAGTTGTGGGGCTGGCTTAAATGAATAGGTTAGGAGAATTGGTACTGTTTGGGGTGAGAGAATCAGGTCTTTAAAAAAATTGGTTAGAAACTGAGCCGTTAAACCCCATCTAACCTTATCCAGTCGATAGAGCAATACAACAAATTTATTATTCCTTACTTTGTTTATTATGAGGCTCTCTTATGCCATTAAAGTTTATGTTACGGTCTGTAATACTATCACAGATTACTCAAGCTGCTTACAAAAATCTAAGACATCATACAACACAGTTTGACTTCATGATTGGAATGTAATCTCTTGAAAGTCAAAGATACTTTTACGTATTGTATGGGATCGCTTACTGTAACAACCACTTTTGTAATAGGTCGAACCAAAAATGAAATTGGGGAGCGTCAACTTTAGAAAAATGCAGAGTGCCGAATTTAAGACAGTTGGGTGAGGGTGGGGGGTTAAGGAAGTATGTAATGAGAATTGTTTGGGGTGAGAAGATCAGGCGCTTAAAGAACCTCATCGGAAGAAAGCTGCATAGGACCTTTTGGTATACAATGGTCGTTTGTGCGGAACAATCTCAATACATGTAATACTTATTCTACACACTTAAATCAACCGTGTGCAAATACCTCGTGCCATTAAATCATATCCATATGAAGATTCGAACGTCTGGCATCTGAAGTGAACATCAATGACATCATATGGATCATTGATAGACACATTTAGAGAATACATATCGCTACGACATCCAATTGTGTACGATGACGTCGATCCGATCATGGAGCTGGAACTTACTGCATGGTTCCCGCGGTAAAGCCGCTGGTGTCCACGAATCCATGCAGATTTTGAATGGTCTGTACTAGGACATATCAAACACACTGCTCCGGGGATTGTAACCTCACAAGTTACGGTTTTGTTGCCATGTGGCTCCGCAATACAGGTTTTCATTTCCTTCGCCTCCTTTGCGAGAGTAATGGAGATTAAACTATGAAACAATAGTGACAACATGATAAAAGTGCATAGCAATGATCTAATTATGTATTGGTTAACTTTGGCAACGATCACTACAAAGATCTTGCCAAACCTTCCCTCACAATCGTTCCTTCTTGACACTACACGAATCTAAATTTGGGGATCAATTTGAAGTATGTGAAGCCAACCGTGAATGAAACTGCAAGTGTTGGTATAAACACATTGTGCAAGTAGTCAATACTGAAAATTCTCAAATTACTAAAGGGTCAAGATGGAGAGCATGAAACTGAAATAAGGTGAATTTTTCGTTTTGAAAGTAAATCCATTCATGACTGTTTCATAATTTGATGGGATCTCTCTTTCCAGTGAAATCGAAACTTCCAGCTTCGATATTGAATTTGCTCATTTTGTCACGTGCTGCTTCGAATGTTACCTACCCTGGGGAGGGGATTTTGTTTTCTCAGCGACCTTCAGTTTCCAAAAACACCAATATACCTCCTACAGCCTGCTACGCAGGCAAGCTGTAACCCAGCACTCTACCTGCACTTGAATCATTCTGAGTACTCCGAAGAATGAAATTTTTGTTTTTTCACTTTCACTAGCTCCCTATAAAATGGTGGGGCATGCAAGTGTGCCTCATAATAAACTATTGGGTAAAAAATTACGCAAAGTAAAAAGGTACCACCGTTGGGTAATTTTTACCAACCAATGGGTATGGCCCTACTTTTGTAACTGACTAGGCTATTTTTACCCAACTGTTTAGCATGAGACATAATTCACCAACCTGGGTGAAGTTTACCCAGTTTTGAGTGGAATTTAATGGTGTTTCACTACAAAAATCAAAACTGAATCTTGAAACGTTTCCTGAATTGATTGTTAAACAACGGTTTGACCCACCGCATTGTGAAATGGTTAGAGCATCCAACATGAACACGGAAGATATGCGGCCTCAGTTCTGAAATTGGACTCCCATCGGGACATACCAAACTTAAAATCGAACCTATATTGCCAGTCCGCCAGTATGCTTGGTGATCGGCATCGGCAATGGAGTAGGGAATCACGCCAATGAGCCACAACTGGATTGAGTCGTAGTCCTAACCCAAACGGTTAGAAATTGAGCCGTTAAACCTTATCTAAATGACTTCCCAAACTGCTAATACGTATGTCTTTCTGCTGATATTAAGCCTCTTCTCGTCTTCCGTACGTTCTTTATCTCCCCCAAAAACTTGTACCTATTACGTCATTCAATAAATAAAGGTTAGATACGTTTCAAAGGAGGTGAAAGTATTTCTCTCGTCAATAGTTGCCGTTCTTCAACGTTTCAAACAAACAGTCAACATCTAGTCACGCAAAACGCATTGTAAAACAAATACAAAAAATACACTGTAAAATAAAAGTTTTATTTTTTTTTCAGCTGCACGATGAAGAAGTTGGTACAGAGCATACACACTATTTTGCTTATGTCCCCTAGTGTCTCGGGCATGACAACCAAAGTCCTTTTTTCTAAAAGTCCCCTCGACTCTCTCACGAAGAGCCACGGGCGGCGTTCAAAATTAAATTTGAAGATGTTGTATTAACTGTATCAAGTAACGCTATGCTGTATGTACCACGTCTATCACACGTTGGTTATTGTGAATAACTTTACTACGAAGCTTTTAAAGAAATACAGTTCATACATCTCAGTTTTCTTTACCTGTAATGATTGAATACTTATTCTTTTTTCCCAAAACTGTTTTTTTTTTCTACAGATCGAATTAGTTTAGGCCTAATCTAAGCATAAATTTACAATTTTTATGTCAAAATTTTGATCAAGCCTACTTAAGTAGCTAAAAGGAGTTTAGGTCAGTTTGGACTAATCTGAAGGTTACACAGTGCTTCATTGTGATATCACTAATAACCTGTACCCTGCAGAGTGTTTGCAGTGTAAACTTTTAACAAGGTAGGTATCCTTCTAATCTGCAAAATTGAAAAACAATTTTTGTGGTAAACAGAAATACATCAGTTAGGCCTATGCTGTAAATTTTATAGGGAATTTGTTGTAAAGGTTTTTTTTTTTTTTTTTTTTTTTTTTTTACAGTACACTGTCGGCTTCTTTTATCTGTTTATACCCAAACAAACTACATTTTTGTAAAAGGCACGGTTGACCACGTTAAAAATGGTTTCGTCTGATGTGAGTCATCGAAACGATCAATCAAACACTGTATTGGCTTCAGGCAGTGAACAATATGTCCATGTAGTTCTTGAAAGTCAACGAACCAAGGTCTGCGCCAACTCTAAAATGAACGATCCTGCACTAGTTTTGCAAATGTTATACGTCTGCCCTACTCGATAGGTATTACCTAATATCGGAAAACCAAAAGGTAGAACCAATGAGGCAAAAGGTATGTGTCTACCTTTGTTGCGTAACCACTAAGTCGTCTTCTGTCATCTCACTATGGAATAGTCCAGGGAGACTTATGTTAATTAATCAACTAGTTCATATGGTGGCACTAGCAATGTATAGTGTTTGTATTAATTGGAATGGACCCAATCAGACGGAAAGATTTTCCGTTGCGAACTAAATAAAACAGTCAAGACGAATTGGTTCAGGAAACCTCTCGGCGAAATAAATCGCATACGTGAACAAACCAGAAGGAATTTGTTTGTATGTGTTTTTCCAATATTACAAATTTTATCCAAATATCTTAAAGTGCGATATGACGTTACCTGGTCACTGAGTTCTTTTAATTTCCTTTTGAGCCTGTTAATATTTTATAATAACCAAATCATAAAGAAAATAATGTACCACACTTGATCAGTGCACTACAAAAGCTAAGTATGATACTTGAAACACGATCAGCCACCACGACGACTCCACTACGATGATGCCAGGTTACACCAAACTAATGACGGTTAGTGTGGAGTTCTATATAGATAAGGATTGTGGTTGGGGTTAGGATAAGGGTTAGATTAGGGTTAGGGATAAGAGTTAGCGTCAAGTTAGTGCTCCTAACATTATGCAGCGCACTCACCCTCCAGCAGACCAACATTGAGAGAATTCTGCCTGATTCACACTTATTTCATCGCAGGACGTCTTTCGAGCGTTATCTAGCCAATTATTCAATTGTACAATCCATCCTCTGACCCCTGCCGGACAGTAATGAGTCAAATGAGCGTCATGATTGTCTTTATTGTGATGCAGGGGGTGCGTCAATTGAAAGTTTTCTAAATGTTGCTTCAAAGCAACCTATAGGTGCGGTACAGTTTGTCATATTCTAAAACGTGCGTCTGTAAAAGTTTGGGTGTATTGCTTGACGGATGGGTGGTTCAATGCAATACAAATTGCTTCAGGCATATCTTAGAAACATTGGACCACTGGGCGGAATTCCATATCATTTCCCTGCTTTTATCGAGCTTGACCGGGGTTCAGGGGTGGGTCTTTCAATTAACAAGTGTGCCACGGCCGCCTGTTACATAATTGGATGGCAGTAACCTACACTCTAAATACCAAAGAGTGGTCTCAGTCACTTTTAAATAGAATGAAAGGGCAACTTTATTCCATTAGAATGTTAATTCTTTCCAAGAAAAGTGAAATTCACTCCAAGAAGAGTGGAAATTTGCTCTTTAGTGAGTCCTTTCAGGTATCACTCCTTTTTTTAAAAAAAAGTGGTCCATCAAGAATGAGACCTTTCTTTTTTGGAGTGAATTTTACTTTTCTAGGAGTGAATTTCACTCTTCTTGAAGCGAATTTCTGCGCTTTTGAAGTGAACTTTGTAACTTTCAATCCTACAACAATTATTTTGGAGTGTACTTTATGGAAGTAAAACATATTTTGAATACAGAAAGAAGCATTGCAGTCCTTTGCACATTTGCATGAACCATTTATTTTTCAAGAATACTGATGGCAAATATTAATTTTGTGTTTTTATATTCGTTAAAAACTATTTTCAGAGGCTTTCATCTTTTCTCACCTGTAAGCACAACCCGTATCCAGTTTTGTATCGAAATCACATCGTAATGAGCTAAAATGAAATACTGTGGTTAATGCGAACTTCATCGTATATATCAATTGCACCATAAACCTAGGGGAAGTAAGATTTTAAACTTGAGGAAAGGAACAGATCAAGACGATTTGTCGACTTTGAGCCTTTCCACACCAAAATATTAGATTTGATCAATGTGATTCTTTCGATCTCGAACTGAGCAACAAAAAATGCAAATATTTTAGGAAAAAGGGAAACAACGCCAACACCACCACTACCACCGATCCGCATTGATGCTGTGTAACTAGCGTTGGTTCCTGCCATCTAGGGATATTTTTGGTAAAAAGCTGCCTTGGCGGAACGCCAGTGGTCGCGCTCCAAGGCAGTAGTCTCCAACGAATCTCACTCTTACCTGAATTCACCAGCAGTCACTGAAAGTGACAAGACTATCAAGGCAAGTTTTGCTATTGTCCGTGAAGAATTTTCGAAACAGATCGGATCATATGGACACGTTTGCAATGTGCCCTCCTTGTGCCACATATCCTGGGTCCGGGCTTGACCCTCCTCCATATTTACCTCCCTTCTCCAGTTTTCCCTACCAAAAATAGATACTTTAAAGTGATACTTGAAAGTATACTATGCTCTGAAAACAACAGCTTCCCAAGCAATTCTGTAATTAGATTTTGTGTTTCCAGTGGTGTAGTTAGCTACTTACACGCGTTACGCTACAATCTTTATCCTTCTTTTTTAAAGGAGGAAATACAATCATTTCAACTCTTGTTTCATGGTTGACTCTTGTGAGCTACCGTACGTAGCAATACTTTTCTCCTCGATTTTTAATTGTACTAGTAGTAACTGCTTGGTTTAATATGAGGTACTTAATTAAGTCCCAAATATAATGAAAAACTTTGAAAACGAAAAGAAAAACTTTGTGAAAAATTTGTGAGATTTAGCTATTGCTTCCAAAAAAGTTGAGGGAGACTCAGCGTTATTGCTCTAGCGGCGTGCACTCCCCTTTCCAGTTGCTTTTACCCGATTTAACGTTTTACTAAAAGTGTTTGTGTCGTATGTACCAGGGGAAGAAGAATTGGTTTTATTTGGATCTATATTTTTGGTGTAAACCATGTGGATATGGACATGAATTGACATGGGCGTCCGCAAGGAGGGCACTTGCCCCCCTTGGAAAATCAAACTTGTGAAAAAATTAATTAAAAATGAAAATAAAAAAATAAAAATAAATCATCAAAATATCTTCACTCACAGCGTCAGTTTCTACTCGTGAAAAATGCGGACATTTGACCAGGAATAGCAAAAGAGAAGATGGTATGCTGAATAGTGTAATCGTAATTTGGGGATCATCATTCGTGAGATCTATTGGAAATTTGTAATTGTAAAAACTATGCCAACTTTGTACTAGTTGTCAGGTATGTAGTGTGCATATGGCATCGGACTATTGATGAATGCGTTGGTCTTGGTTTGATCCCGTGCTGATCTCAAGTGCGACGTGGGGATGTAACTAGGATATACAATGTGAATATGGGAGGGGGGTTGATTCATAATTGGGTAACGGATATAGGCCTATATAGGCTGTTTGACAGTTGCACCTGTTATCGTGAATAGGCATGCAAGGCCGTGACCGAGAGGCAGATTTCCCTTCAACAATTTTTTTAAATTAAAATTTCTAAAAATAAAAAAATTGCATACATGAAATTCCTGTTTCACGGCTGGATACATGCAGCTTAGAACACTCGCCAAGTGTCGTTTCCGGCCATCTGGAGGGTTTGTAATGCCCAAAATTTTCTTGTTCGCTCCGCGCCAACCGATGATGGCGCTCCGCTTAGATAGTGTACACAATTCAATCATCCATGAATGACTTTGCCCCCCCCCCCCCTTGTAAAAATTTCTGCGGACGCCTATGTGAATTGACCCATTATTTGGAGGAAACTTCCCCAACTAATGACGTCACAAAGTTTGAACTAATCAGGAACCAGGTGATTTTGAATAAAAATCTGCATTTCATTATTTGTTTTCACCTAAACGTGTAATTTTAAAAAGGAGGATCTACAACTGATTATGCTTGCCTAGATTGAAACGATTTAAGAAATTTTGGTATAAAATAAGCAAATGATTATTTCGTGTACAAACGTTCCCATATGAGAGGAAAGGTGAAGCTTTGCCCCTTACGAACTACAATGAATTCTTACTTGAAAAAAAAAAACAATCAAAACAATGCAACGTTTTATACGGAAAAACGATCCAAAACTAAAAGGGGATTTCTAATAAACTTATTTTGCCTTTTTTTATTTACGTTTATAATAAAACAAAAAACGAGCTTTCCCGTGCTAAGCGCTCTGGGCACTTCATTTCTTTTACACCCATTTCAGATATGATATCTTATAAAGGTAAGTTTACAACATACATATAACTAAGGTTACATGCATTGTGTTTTGCAGTCTTGGCATCTAAGTAAAAAAAAGCAGAACAACTCAACAAGCACAAAGTGTTCTGATTAGGCGTACACGATTGCAACTTGCAATATGCGCCGATATATCCCAATTTCAAGGGAAACTTGGAACTTCTATTGTGCAGTGCCTTTGTTCCAATGATGTTTCTCTTAGATGGTTTCAGTATCGCTTGCTGCATAGAATTATCCCCACTAATAAATATTTATACACAATCAAAACTGCTCCCTCAAACATGTGCATTTCTGCTCAGTCTTTGTTGGGACTATTCCAGACCTGTTTTCGATTGTTACTTTTCTAGAAGAATTTGGGATCACTTACAGAATGCCTCCTGTAATGTTGATGTTCAGATAAGCTATAATGACGAGTCTTCGGTTTTGTTTGGTGGTAATACTGATCGCATATCTAATTTAATACTTATGTTGGTAAGAAAGTATATTTTTGATTGCAAAAAGAAAAAAGGACAAGCAACTGTCCATGGAGCTTTTATTTACGTGAAAAATTATTTTTTGCTGCAAAGGTCTGTTTTTAAGAAAAATATGTTACAAAATGTTTGGGAGAAATACTGGATACTAGATTTGTTTAGAGATTAATTTAGAAATATGAAATTAGCGTATCAATCTTTAAAGTTATCTTTTTGTATCATGCATTCTTATCTTAAAATTTATTCAAAGTTTTGTTTCATTTTATTATATATTCTCTTGTTGTGAGTTTAAGTAATGAAAATGTTAAGAGCAATAAAGAGCAGATAAAAAAAGCTTGCAATATGGCGTCACTTATATGTCACCAGAATATAACTATTGGACTAGGTTTATGTCTGCACCAAGGAAGAGACCAATCACAGTTTAACAGGAAGGTGTTACCTTAATAAGGTTACACACCCCTAGCTGCTTACACTCTAAAATCAAAAGAGAGAACTTAGTCACTCTTTGATCGAGTGAAAAGTGTAAATTCACTCCAAGAGGAGTGAAGTTCACTCCAAAAAGAGTGAAGTTCTTTCCAAAAAGAGTGAAATTCCCTTAAAACGAGCGAAGTTTCACTCTTGATGGAGTGCCCACAGTAATCGCTCTTAAAAAAAAAGAGCGATCATTGCAGACACTCGTGGAAGATTAAATTTTCCCTCTTCCTCTAGTGAATTTCACTCTTTTTGGAGTGAACTTCACTCTTTTTGAAGTGAACTTCATTCCTCTTAGAGTGAATTATCACTCCGATGGACTGAATTCACACTTTTCACTCGATCAAGGAGTGACTTAGTTCACTCTTTTGAATTTAGAGTGTAAGGATTTGCTAGTTACTACGTATGTATGCAAAATAATCGTGGTGCTCCCGCTTATATATAGCCGTTGCAACGACCGTGTCCTCTTAGGCTTATACCCCTTGTCCATGCTTCATATCTGTAATGCTCCACGTTTGTTCCGCTTCTGCTAATCAAAATAATTCCGGTGTACAGAATTACTTTTAATATACAAGTCTGGAGACTGAATTCTGGCTATCTGAGGGGTAGCGATTTTTTCAAACTTTCCTGCACCCTGGTACTAGAGAAAAATCGTGCTACTGTTCTAAAGCACTCTGTACCAGTACTTCTGTGCACTTTTGCTAAACTTATGCAAAATCCATTAAGGGCCACACTCTTTGTTTGTACAGATGTATAAAGGGAATAAACTACACTGAACGAAACGAAGTATGCTTCACTGGAATGTGTCAATCGTAGCACCATTTTGCATCGGGCAGTTTTTAAAATGCATATTTACTTGATTTTTCAAAGGGAGAGGGGGAATCCTCCTCCCATAGGCGTATGAGGCGGGGTTGCAGGAGGGCACTCGCCCTCCCAATTCGGGCAAAAAAGTTGGTCTGTTTGGGCAAAACATGGACAAAACATGATAAACGGTGACATTATTCGGGCAAAAATGCTCTTTCCCCCTTATAGAAAATTACCTCTGTACCCCTATGCCTCCTTCTCTTAGAACCTACCCTGGAACAGCAATACTTCTTCCGCGTCTTTTATTGAAACTTCCTAGATGTGGCTCGGCATGTTTTGTTTTGGAAAATACTTTTATTATGATTCAAATGCGAAAAGATAGAGGCGTCCGGATACGATAGTTTTGTAAGGTTATGCCCTGCCCTGCCCACAGGACGGTTTATCATGGCACCATTTGGTCTAAACAAGAGTACAAAATACTGCTACAGTTGTCACTGGGGTACTTTGACGACTGAGGGCGTTTACTCATTAACAGTAGCGTGGAGGGGGTCGGGGGACACAGGCCCCTCCCCTCCGAAGTCAGTCGGGGGGGGGGGGAATAACTCAGTCAGGGATTTACGGGTTCGAGAGGAAGATGAAAAGTTAAAAGTTTGGAGAGATACACAGAGCATTCAAACCTTAACCACCAGAAAATGGTTGTCAAAGAAAAATAAGGTCCTCGAAAATTCGGATAGCAAGTATCATGCCGACGCGAGTCGGTCGTCAACAACTGAAGTGCAGGAAAGCAAGAAAAAAGAAGCTATCAAAATCCGTGCCAGTCGGGGAAATACAGGTTGTGCCCCCACCTTCGAAGTCCTGCATACGCCACTCCTTAAACCCGCAGGCACGGCTGTGACTGCGATAGTGCAATTTACCCCATGTCCTAATATAATGTAGGACTGAAACAGCCGAGAGCCCTCTACATAACAATCAGCTGATTGATTGTTTCTCGACATGCCAAAAAGTTGACGTAGCACTTCCATTTGTGTTCAGAAAATTTAGCTGAATTTGACAAAAATTTGCAAATTGTAGATTTTTTTCATTCTCACTTCAGTTTCCGTTAAAAATTGAATTTTTTCCTAAATTTATATATAAGAAGGATTTGAGTTAAAACTGTAGGAATTGCTTAATGAAAGTTTTTATTTCTTTTAAGTCAGATCGGGAATATTTGTTTTCTTTAATGGAAGCATTAACTTTGACAATAAAGAAAGAAAAAATAATCTCGGGTTGCACTGGGGATATTACGCAATGCTGTGTCAATCGATTGCTTCAAAATAACTAACGATTCCGAGGAAAAGATTGAGCAATTGTTAATCACTGAGTTTAGGAGCACACGACAGAAGGTTTACTTCGAGTGGTTCATTATTTTTTTAACGCAAGGGGCACATCCTCTCAAGAGTGCTAACTAGCTGTTGTTGGTACTGTTTAGTGTTAAACAACGAACGTCAAGGGTGTCCCATTGTTTCCTAACGCTAGGCTAGGTCCAACTTAGCCTAACGTTGCAACGTGCACTGTGCAGGTTGGACTGTTTGTTTATTGCGCTATTCATTTGTGATAGACTATCAAGTATCATTGTGATATTGCTGGCGTTACGATACATTATATTGGGTCGTTGGGTCGCGGTCAATGTAGAATAGTCCTGCTATATCCTAGGCCTAGGTAGTTTTTAGACTGCTTATCATATTCATGATGGAGAACAAGAACCTTTTAAAGAATGGAGAAATAGCCAGCCAGTCATCAGCACTTGGAGTTGGAAGTTCATCCACCAGTGACAGCCAAAGAACACCATTGGACATGAGTTCCAAAGGTAAGAGCCTGCTGTACAACTTGGCCTGTGTATGAATAGTATTACTAGATGTTGTATTTTAGAATTCCCAAATTTGCTTTAAAGTGCAAGATGGACTCCTCAAAAAATTAAGGAGCAATTTTGCAGGCTTTTTGTGAGGCTTAGCTAGCTACAGGTAGCTTAGTTTAGGTAACAATGCTGAGACTAGTGTGCTGTTTTATTGGGACTTACTCTTAATGAGCACCACAGAGGTGAACACTGGTGACCTCCAGGGATTGTGCAGTGACTACAGGGAATGACCTTACTCTAAACCTAGCCTATCCCTATTCCTATCCCTTAAGCCTACTGTAAGTGAGGACAGACTACTCAGTTCCTGTCAATCCCCAACAGTCACCCTTGACAGTCATCAATGACCCTAGTGGTCATAAGTAGGAACATTTATATTAAATGTTTAATAGACTATGCTACACATTCTTTAGCCGTGATGTAAGGTTTACATGGCTTAAATTGGGCCAATACTCCAATAGTGATCCATTTTTCAGATATCAGCCAAGGTGCATTCCATGTATTAGCTCACGCCAAAATTACGCCACCGTTTTTGTGATCGTACACCACGATTTGCTGTGCACATACCATGCTACACAGAAATGTGCAGGCGTGTGTACATGTAGGCCTTTATAAGTTCAGACTCATTATACATACATGTACGTTATGCACACCTGTACGGTCATCATAAATTGGCAATGCATATACAGGTATGGTACACACACAATAAGCAGTAATCCATATGCCATTGTACATACTTATGTACACAAGTATGTAATGCATACACCATTCATTGCCAATACAAGTAGTGGTAGTGTACAGTACAGTATGCTGTACATGATCAAATGACAGGAATTAACTGGTGCGTCAGGAGTACAGTTCGTCCGCCACTGCGCGGAGAAGGAGTCAGTGCTCACACCAAAAATCTCCGTGTTAGAGTGCATGAAATGCACACTGGGATATCAGCCTCTAATCCAGGCCAAGCCATTGGTGTGCAAAAATCACACTCCTCTCAGTCTCAGTGATTTGAGTGGTGGTGTACAATCACACTCACATGTACCCAATATTCAAGACAGTTTTTATGAAGCTATGGCTTGGCTTAAACCCAATTGTGCTGCCTGACCACTTTTGGTTACAAGTGGTACAGTTCTACAGTACTACTATTACCAGCCTCCTAATGTTAGGTCTTCTGTCATGTGGGGAAAAATGAAAGTTTAAAACTTGAATACCACTGCATCCATATGCACCGATGTGATGTGACTTTACCTTACACCCTGAACATGAACTGTGCATCCACTCTAAGAATAAAAAATATTGGTAAAACTGTTCATTCGTGATCTAAGAATCCATTCATCCAATTTCTCCATCACAGGGTTCCACCACTACAATAACTTACCATCACGTCACCATATGTCAAACTTTGGCCTACTTTAGGACCTACGTGTACATGTAAAGGTATTTTGAACGTAGATTCCAAACTTGTACTGTATAGATCTAGACGAATCCAATCAGTGCTTGTGTTTACAGTGTAGTTGAGGCAGCTGTAAGTGGGATCATCATCCATCAGCCTTAAATCGTCATTTAGTGTGTACATGAAATTGAAGGAATCAAGATGCAATTAAATATACAACCGTCCATGATACAGGAAAGCAAGGAAACTGTAAGATTAAAAGATGATAGACACCCACTTATTGCAGACTGATATCACACCCTCACTTGCTGCCAGGGTTCACCTATGTACACCCCACATTGTTTAACGCTCTGCGGCAATGTGATTGTATTTTTAAAAGGTGTTCTCTGTGTATTGTCTGGGGTAAATGACATGTACTTCTGCTTCCCCGTTAAACTTCATCTCCATCTAACCCAATGATTAAACCAGGATCTGTCAGGCATGAAATTATTTTTGCATGGGATCTGTATGGTCACACATTGACAACACCAGGTAGGACAGACTGTTGTACACAGCTGAGGGCTTCACACAAAATTATTATCTGAAGTGAGTATATACTGTACTTAAAATTTTACCTTCTCAAATTTTGCGAAAAGATCTAATTTTGCCACACAAAACAGACAAAATTATGTGCCGATGTAAATTTGCAAATTTTGTATAGAATACAGGGGTTGTTGAAGGTCTTGTGATAAGGAAGCCCAGAAACAACACATGTCACATACTGTATATTGCAATAAATAAGAATTGCTTCTAATGATATCGTTAGGTTTCTGTAATGTCAGGAACAGGCTTATAACTAAGCTTCCAAGTTCCAACTAACATGTCACCGGGGTTGTCACCATGCCGGTCGGCGCCAGTCGGGACTAACTGGCACTGGACATTGCCGACCGGTACAACACCTAAAATGCATGGCTTCTAACCAGCACAAAAATGATCTTTTATACTGAGAAATAATGAAATTGACATTATAGCCTATAATTGAAAAATTCAATCGGTCAAAAATGAGATGGATTCCATGGGAGAAGTGTGAGGTACAAATATTGGGCCAGATGTTTAGCCGGCACTCAAATTGGGCTGGTGACAACCCTGCATGTCACCTTCCTTAATGGCCACACCTGCCTTTAAAGGTTTAGTAATTACTAATTGCAATTGTCATCATATATCATTTTATTTTTTGTGTACAGTATACTCAAATACATGTGCAATGGAGCCACAAGAGCTGCTATTGCATGGAATAATTCCAACAGTAGATAGGTGCTTTTCAGTTGGGCAAATTCTGATAAAATTTGGAGCTAATTTCATTGAATTTATTATTCCAAACTGCGCTTGGAACAATTCTGTAGGAGGATAATTGCATTCTTCAAGGACTTACAGTGGGTGCAGTCTGAATGGTTGGGTAAGTCTTAGTTCAAACATTGCTGTTAAGGTGTCCTCTCTTCAAATGAGAAACCAAGATAATGACATTATTTTATTCCTATGGAATGAAAAGGGGATTTTACCCTCCTTCTTCTGGAAAAGGAGAAGGGGAACAAATCTTCCAAGTTATTCCTTGATGGAAACATGGAAAATGAACTTTCCAGATTATGAAGTTGCCGATTCCCTAGTTGAGCACAAGAACAGGCTAATATTACAAGGACATGCATCCCCCACTGTACATGTGCAATTGTCCATATGAATTGAACCAATATAAATGCACTGAACTTGTAGCGAATAAATTTCAAAAATTTCAACAAGAAAAATGGAATTTGGTAATTATTTGACTCCTTCCCCCCTTTGTTAGAACCCAGCTCTACATGTACTATAAAGCTGTTGTGACTTCTACACACTGGTAGTCAACTATACTGTATATGCAAACCTCTCTAGCGCCCTCTTTTTGTTCCAAAGTTGTTTCTCATTTGACAAAGACCTGTTGTAATAGTTATTAAACAAGCACAGTAGGCTCATTGCATTGGGAATACTCTTCAAGCATGCAGTTAGAGCATACACTGTATGACTGAAGTTTGTTCTTTAGTTGATGGGAAAGTTCTTAGTAAAGGCTATATGAAGGTTATGAATTGAAAAAAAGTGACAGTACTGCATAAGTACCAATGCCCCATAAGGAACAGTCACAGCCCACATTACATTACAGTACATTGTCCAAGGTCCCTATGAAATTCTTTGAACAGTGGTTCTCAACTTTTTTAGACTAGTTATCCCCATCTTCAATCATCTTGGACTGTCACAGTGGTCCGTTTGTATGGTGGTGTAGGCAAGGTTCTTGTTTGAAGGGATTTCTCAAGACCTGAATGCTTCCCTGTGAGAAAAAGTGCAAGGGGCATGGATGAAAAAGTTTGTAAGCTGGGAGGCTTCCTGAGAAATTTGGACATCTGGAGGGTAACTTTGGCATTTGGATACTGCACCTTTTCAGTGCATAAAAATTTAGGGGAACTTTTGGAAATTTTACCCCCTTTCTTAGGAAATACAGTAGCCTTAATTCCTTCCTAGGAATAAAAATTTTTCATCTTGGAGTACTTGTTTGGGCACAGATTAACCTACCCTTTGAAAAATATGTGGTTATCATCTGGTTAATCATTTGAGGTAAATTTTGCACCTTTTTAGTTGTGTTTGGGTGACACATAGATGTGGTTTTCACCAGAGTTCAATTGTAGGGCCTCGTACCACCTTTCTACCAAAGACTAAAAATGGGATGAACTGCCATTGTGCTTGCTGCTCAGTACTGTATCTGCAAGCAATGGAGTAGGGAAAACAAGCCAGTTAGCCACAACTGAAAAATGTCATGGCCAGCTCAAATTAAACCAAATGTTAGAAATTGGGCCGTAAAACTCCATCTACTGTAGCCTAACCTATCCCATGCCTCCTTTTCGATTGTAAGTAAGATTGTGGTAGGGAAAACAAGTCCTTTGAGTAGTATCAAGCCACAACTGGAAATAAGGCCATGGCTGGCCCAACCCAGTTGGTTGGAAACTGGGCTGTAAAATTCCATCCATTGTACTAACTGTGTGTGTTTTTAAAAAGCATGTGTACTGTCTTTTTAAAGTGCCTTGGCTGCCTCGTTACTTTGTCCAGTGGACAGTTTGTGGTCACTGGGCTGTTCAAAATATTCAATAAGAGCACACTGACCAGTAGAGTAGTAATCTGCTGACTGTCGGGGACTAGAAAAAGCTATGCTTTCTAACAAACAGTACGCTGTGGTAATATAAATTGACATTAAACTGTTAAAAGCTGAAAAACTAAAATTTGAGATGATAATGTATAAACTGTTGTATATATGGAAATAAGGGAAAATTCAATCACAACAATTTGTAAAATGGTTAATTTTAATAACTTCTCAAAGGTGGCAAGCAGTCTACTGTACCTTCAGGGACCGTACCAATGCCATAGCTTACTAATCGCAGCATTTAAAAGGTTATTATTGTACTGTAACTTCATCTTTTAGTTACCTAGAGTAGCTAACAATCATGTCAGCCAGAATCAGTGATTTTGCATACAAATATAGAAAAAAATTTAAAAATACGCTGATTTGGCAGGATGTGTGGAACAGGTACAGTATGTTTCCAACAATTCTGCACAATTTGTCGCTATGCAGTGTGCAGCTCTTTTGAAAGAGTTTCCCTATAAATCCAATCAAATCTTGGGCCATGTCTGTTGCATTTAGCTCTTTTGATTTTATGCACTGTTTATTGTATACTTACTGTATAATGAGCAAAGAAGAAAATGTACCTACCTTTGAAGGTTTACACCAGGGATGTAGCTACAGTGGGTGTTGCTGGGCAGTGACACCCAGCACTCCAGGCAAATACTGTATGCACACCTCTTCCCACCCATCACAGATCTTTCATACTGTACCTTAAAGACCCAGTTCTCTCACCCCAAACAGTACCAATTCTCATAACCTCCTTACTTAAGCGCCCCCCCCCCCCCTACAATTGTTTGAAATTCATCCTTATCTAGATATTATCTCAGTTTATTGCTTCAAGGTGAGTAAAAAAAAACTCAATTTTAATAATCAAAACACTCTCAGTACCATTCATACTGTGTAATAGGCCTATAAGTTTTGGTACTCTGCATTGTTTGAATTAGCTGTCAATTAAAGAGCTGAATTGAGAATTTTGGTACCCCCGTACCAAGATTGTAGTTTTGGGTGAGAGGTTTGGCCCTTTAATCTACAATAGCTCCTCAAATTCACTCCCAGAAAAATGAGGTAGAAAATGGAAAAATTAATGGCTGAAAAATACATGGGGTGAGGTGCTTTTACTAGATCAGAAAATTACCTGGCACTCGAACATAGCTAGCTACTGCACATCCCTGTTGTAAACACTTATTCACTGCTTTTAACAGTATTAGCTCATGAATACTTAGTGACCTAAACTTACTAGTTCTGATTCGATAAAAAATCTATCAGTCTTGTAATAGGTATAAATATTTGTGGCAGTCAAACATTACAGCCAAATTTTATTGCTGAGACAAGGTGATTTGATAACATGAAAAGCATGTTCCCAAACTTTATTGCCAGCTGCAGAAGGTGCAATTTCGAAAAACTGTAAACAAAGTACTGTATAGTATTGGTGATCATTGAAACTTTCACGTACAGCACAGGTATCTTACTATAAGCTCACCATTTTACAGTAGCATCAAACTGAAAACTTGTTTTCTACTCCCTATTACAGTAATTTTATTGGTGTAGCCAGGCCACTGGCAGGCACTTTTTGAGGGCAGTGAGCCTCAAAAATCTGTCCAAACATGGTCTAGTGTTTATACCTTCCAGTCTCCGTCAATAATAGAAAAGTGTGACGTGATCAGTTTTACTGAAACTTGACATCGAGCAAATTGCGCTGTATAGCTAGCTTGACAACTTCAGTTGAACTTGTCAATCCTTTCAGTCTGGTATTGTTTACAGTAAGTCACAAATATTGCAGCGATTTCTGTGCCTCACACAGTTTTTCTGCCATCTCAAATTGGGTTATTGGTACAGTTTCCTGTTACACACTCAAAACAATTTTGTTCAATAGTTCCAAAAAAGAGTAGATTATTATTAGTTCTATAGTCAGTATTTTGGAACTCTTTTAGGTGTGTGCACCAATTTGTGAAGACATGCAGTACAGCCTACCTATTCACCAAATGACTGGCCTACTGTATGCAGGAATGACTTGAGTGCCCTGCTTGGAAATTTTCATTCCAGGTTGAAGCTGGTGGACAGCAGAGTTCGCTGCTATTTTAACTGTTTTAGCCTAGAATTTTGTTTTTGGCAGTTCTTAGATGATGTCTTCTTGGAGGAAGCCTACAGCTATTTCACAGCATCAATGTTTGTTAACTTTAGCATTAAACATTTTTGGGCATTTCAGTTCAGTAACACACATCTCTGTTAAAACATTGACGGTACCAACATTTCATAGACTTTAAGGCTTATTTCCTGTTATGTGACTGACTTTAAGTTCTGGTTTCTTTGATACAACATTTGGAGTGCATCTTTGACACACTCCTACATCACACGATGGAGGTACTGTACTATCTTCGAGGTTATACTTCCATGATCACACCTAGGACAAACAAGATACACATTTGAGTGCCCAGTTCCCTGGCTCCAGAGTGTGTATCTTACAATTGATGAGTTTTATTGCATTTTGCTGCTACATTGAATTGAAAGTAAATTTCCTGTTTGGAATTTTTGTTTGTTCCTCTTTCTCTTTAATACCCAGTATCTCATGACTGAGTCGTTTGTTTAAGGAAGACGGAGAAAAAAACTTTTCTATCCTCCTGTCAGGCCTATGGAATTTTTATTTGGTCCAAAAAGTTCTTTAATCTGAATTCCAAGGTATTTCAATACATTGTATAGTGTTATGAGTTTACACAGTGTCCATCCATTGGATGATCTTGCAACGGTTCATATATTTTCAACACACTACAGTACATCCTTCTAAATACATTGTATATTCTGGAACCTTGGATAGTAATAGGCTACTTAACAAAACTTTTGAAAAGCTGGTAGTACAAGTACTGCATGTACTGCACTACTATGATTGAAAAGAGCTGGGTTTATTTGCTAGAAGTGTTCTAACTAAAAGCAGTCTTGCATGGAGTGTTTTCTCTGTTTTGTACAGTTCTGCAGAGTTTTTTGTGATCATAGTATGTTGTTTGTTTCCTAGAGATACTCATTGATTTATGAAAAGTTGTGGGTTATGCAGGCCATCGAGCAACCTGGTTTTCGAAAGGATCTTGGTTCTTGAGGTGCTGAACCATCCATTGGAATACTATACAGTATCATATTCATTTACAACCTATTGTATGTGCAGCTCAATTGTGCAAGCATTCAGTAGGATTTTAAAATCCAGGGTTCTCTCAGAATGTTCAATATTTCTTTGAAGGATTCTACAAATCAATATATTAGAAACTATGATATATGTTTGCAGTCATCATAGAGCTACAGTAGAGTGTACAGTATATGATAGCAATGAACCTTCATGAGTTGGCCTAGTTGCATTATTTAAATGTCTGTATTTCAGCTCTGAAGTTGCCAGTTCTTCAGTAAGTGTATGATTTGAAGACACTGTTTCATGCTATACTGTATGTCAGTAATTACCAAACAGTGAGGTTGAATGTCTCATTGTGTGCTTTATGCTGGACCTGCGAAGGAATGGTACACATTAAACTTCTCGCTTTGCAGAGCAGTGTATCTATACCATCAATCTTATTAAACACACCTATAGTTGCATTGGATACAGACTTGTGTTGAAAAGATTCTAAAATGGAAAACTCACAGGAAACAAATATGAGAACTCAACTGGCGACTGCCAGAAGAGTTCGATTTGGTAAGTATCTAATGATTATGAATAAGGAATGTACTTTATGTGGGCAGAATTTTTTTTTTCTTTTTTTTTTTTTGGGGGGGGGGGAGCCTTTTGATGATGTTGTTGTTGTTGATAATGCTTTCATTGTTCATGCTCAAAAGGTACATTAACTTGTTAGGACACTTAGTTATAATCAGTTGGTACTAATGATGTTACAACTATAGCCTTGCCCCCAGGGAAGCTTGAGGTACAAGTACCTATAGGTTAGGATACGGAGGTGCATTGCCAAGGTTCTAAATTTGCAGAAAAAAGTCTGAACTGGAGACACGGTTACATGACTTTCATTATTTTTTATTTTGATTTTGTTTTGTTTATTTTAAAGTGAGCACTATATTTGATATGCAATCTCTATCTTTTGTTTTGTGTATGTGCATGTCAATATGATTGTCTGTGTACATGTGTGTTTGTTCTTGTGTGATGTGTACACAGTGGCGTCACCAGACATTTCATTCTGGGGGGGGCACTGAGGGGGCACAACGATTTTATGGGGGGCATATAGACTCCACTCATGGCGCCGGAGGTGCCATCGAGCCTGAAGCGCGAGGCTCAACGGGTGGGGTCCAGGGGCAAAGCCCAGGTGGGGGTCCAGGCAGAAGCTCCTGGGTTTTAGCGTGTTTGTGAGGTATTAAAGATGTTATTTAAGGGTAATTTTATTGACTTAACACTGGTCTAAAAATTAGCTCCAGGGTAACTTCAAGTAAGCCTCTCGGTAAAAGACCACTGATTCAACTACCAGGAGCTTATCCGGGGTGGCACACGATTTTTCAGGGGGGCACGTGCCCCCCTGCCCCTCCCTCCCCCCTGGCGACGCTACTGTGTGTATATGCTCTCCTCATCTGTAGGACTGCTTACAGTACTGACAAGTCAGGTCATGAACACAATTTGAGGTTCAGACTGTTGGAAAATTTTTGCCAGGGAAGTCAGCATGAAGAGGAAGGAATTTATATGCCCTTTTTGTCTGCCCCCTTTTTCAGAAGTAGGAGAGTAAAATCCCACCTCCATCACTGTCACCTGCCTTTGTATTTCCATGACAATGCAGTAAATAATGTCAGTGGAAGTTTAAAGGGAAGTGCAGAAATGCCCCAACTTTAAATTGTGTAGTACAGTAGGCTTCTCTGTTTCATGATTGGCTGTTGAGAGTCATGTGACAAATTTTTTAATCTTCAAATGTGAATTTTACTCTATTAAGTCTGACTGCTTGGTTAACCTTGAATGTGCAAAAATGTGAAATTTAACTGTTTCCTCAAAATAAGTTCAGGGACTGCATGCCTAATTTGGCATTAAAGCAAAATTTTAGTTTTATGTGAAAGGGGAACCAAGTCTACACTGTGGTGAAACTACTATTGCAATATATGGCACATTATTTCTCGAGATATTAAAATCAGAAACTGAAGTCACTAGATTTGTGTCCCAAAGTGAGTTTGAGGCCGCCGGGTAGCAGAGGTTATACCACTTAAAAGAAGGGTTTAAGGTCACAACAGGATTTGGTATGTTAGAGGGGTACTTATTCTTAGCATTTCGGTGAAATTTGCATTGAAATACCATGTGTGGTTCCCAAGATATGAGCACGTAAAGTTTTCACATTTTCAGCAAAAAGTGAACTTGAAGCAAGCACATATGACATCACATCCCCACATAAATGGGCAGTCTTTTGTTTTTCTTTAAACTTTATACTGGATTTTCTCATCAACAATCCCATATTATTAAAATGTGATTGCATAAAGTAGCATGAGAATTTTACAAAGTTTGCATCCTTCAAAGGGAGGTCATACTCCTATTAACTTCAAGGTCAACACAACAATTAAACAAAGGGAAACAAAGCATTCCTTGTCAATGTGAGGAAGTGATATAAGCTATGCTGCCCTTAAACTCACTTTTGAACACAAATCTACTGACTTCATTTACTGATATCTCGAAAAATAGATGTCCCATTTGAATGGAACTTTCACCACACTGTGAAGATTTTGTTCCTCTTTCACATATGAAAATTTCATTTTTGCTTAAACCTTCCCTTTAATTCCTCACATTGACAAGGAATGCAAAGATTTTTCTTTGTTTTTTCAGACTGTTGTGTTGACCTTGCACTTATAGAGATGGTACCTCTGCATGAGGGATGCCATGTTTGTAAAGTTCTTATACCACTTATGCAATCACATTGTGATATTATGGGACTGGAACTGACAAAATTGCATGTAATTTTTGAAGAAAAACAAAAATTTGTCCATTCATGTGAGGACATGTATGATGTCATACGTGCTTGCTTCAAGTTCACTTTTTATTATAAATGTGACAACTTTACTCTCTCTTATCACTTATTCCATTTCATTAACATTTTCACAGAAAAGCTTCAAATACATACTGTAGGCCTACCCCTTTATCATCTATATGACCTTAAACCCTTCTTTTAAGAAGAGGACACCTTTGCCATTAATGTTTCAACTAGCAGTTCTAAATAGCCTTTAGAATCCTTCAGTGTGCATTCTGTAGGGGCCTTGAAGCAACCTCCCCCCGACCCACCCAAATCCACCTAGGTATAGCTTTCCATAAGGGAAGCATCAATTTGAAGTTAAGTACTTAACAGTCACCCCCCCCCCCCCCCCTCCCCTCCTTGGGCACTTTTTTGAGGTTTGGGCAGAATTCATGATTGGCATTTGCAGCATTTTTGCTTCTTTTGCTTTTTTAACTGTAGCTTCGCTAGATGAGTTGGAGTACTGTATTAACATGGGGATTGTCTTGTCTAATCATATTTGTCTAAAATGCACAGTTCATCATGTTAAGAGCGGTCTGATGTCTGACGACATGTTGTGTTGCTCATGTACAGTGTAGATTACTTCAAGTATTGAAAGGGGATATGCCACTTCCTGGTTCACTGCTACAGTAAAACATATTGTTACTGTGTACAGTAAGTACTGTATGCTGATTCCTTCAATAACAGATGGTAAAAATATTGAGAATAAATAAATTAAGGGGTTAATTCTTGCATGTCTTTGTTGGCCTAGATTTGGATGCTTAAGTAATAATTTGGCATAGAATTTGGTGCTATATATACAGTACCTCCTTACAGGTGGAGGAAATTTTGGTGCATGTTTAAATTGGCAGGAAAATTGTTCATGTAGTGCAGGATCTACAGTACATATTGGTGTTTTTTGACTTGATTCTATAATTCAGTCAAAGTATGTCATGCATTCATGCAGATGAGGGTTGGCTCTCATTTTTTTTTTTGTCTGAACACAAGTTTGACTTGAGGTTTAATTACTTAAATAAAAATTAATTTAATAAAAAAAAATAAAAAGAAACTAATATAAACTAACTGAAAAGGAAAAGAAGGTATAGTAGTGTGAGTTGTAGAACAAGAAAATCACAAATTATTGTGCAATGGGCTCTTTGTTTTAAGTAAATAAATTTTCACTTCCAATATTATAACCATGGTACAAGCTGTGACAGTGTAAGTTGAATGAACCATTGAATTCATGTTGCTACCTCTAAAATGTGAATTTTTGACATTCTATACTTGGGGTACTGAACATTCAAGTTTGCAGTAAAGATCCAATAAACAAACATCCAGAAGGTCCCAAAGTGAAGAATTAACGTGTGACGACTTCTGGATTGTTTTCAATGATCTGCACATGTTTGGAAAGACTTTTTCATGGTACATAGGGCCCAGCAGGGCTGGAAAAAATGTAAATTTCTCAGCAAGCAAATCAACATTTTCCAAAAACTTCACATGTTTACAAACAAAAGTAGTCACATTTCCCTCTAATTACCACAATTTCCCTGCAATGACATTCCCAAATTGCTGTTTTTAAATTTCTAGCCATGGGGCCCAGCTAATCCATTGCTATGATATCATGCTGTTTCCATTCACAGTAGGTAGGTGGTCTTGCTCAGTTGGAGTAAGTCACAGTTCATCTAAACAGGCATCGTCTGTGTTGGAGAAGTAACTCTGGATCGAAATAGGAACTGTCAAGGATGGAGTAATTGCAGTTATCAATGACATTAGTGTGAATGCTGTTGTATTACAGGCACAGCAGCAGAATTGTTTGCCAGAATTGCTAGCTGTTGCAAAATAATTTTTTTCCTATATTTTGTAAATCCCTACCAATTCAACATTTTATTAAATTCCTTACTGTACATGCATTTGCTGGTTAGCATTGGTAAGAGTTCTAATTCACACAATTGATGGACAAGTAATGAAATGTTGTGCACAGCTAGAAATGCAGCAGCTGTCCTTGACCTCCTCAATAAACACCACTGACCCACCCTAATTTGAAGGTTTTTGGTATACAGTAGTACAACAGTACTACTGGAATGGATTTATATGTGACTGTATTTATTTAAGTTTCAGCAGTAAAAACTGCCATAGTGAACTGCACATGTGCAGGGATGATTTTTAAGCAATTGAAATTGGTTGTCCAAAGGACAACCAGCTGCAAGAATTTGGTTGTCCTCCCAAAAATTTAGTCGTCCTCCACAAAAGACATGTGAAAACAAGAAAGTTGTGCAATGTGCATTTTGTGGTTTCAAGACAATTCTTTTATTTTTATTGCACTGGCTGCTATTCGCATTGCACTATATCTAGCGTGCACTTTATTGAAAATACACATGAAAGGGGAAAACCATAACAGACAGAAACACGAAGACAAAAACCTACTGTATACACAGTGAGAACACACGCATACAATACACTTAAATGGGCCTAGTCAATGCAGAGCCCCTGCAACTTTCTGTTCAATACAAGAATACAAGAATCTGGACTGAGTGATAGTAATACCCGAAGTAACAGTTGGGGAATCTCCGAGACGATAGAAGTCTGGTCTCCCTGATCATTGCTGCTCCCCCCGCCCCCCCCCCTCACATTTTATTCATCACTTACTCAAGGACGGACAAAAGACATTTTTTCTCCTAATATCTTCCCAGCGTTGGGTAGACACAATAATAATGTGATCTTTAGACACCTTATTCGAACATTAGGACATGCAGTTGAACCGTCAAAATATGGTGCATTAATACTAAACTTGAATGGTAGAAACTCATTCCTTTTGAATCAAAATCTGACAATCGAAAGCATGAAATGTCTATTGAACAAAATGCCTTTTTAAAAGCTTTTTTGTTTCAGCTTTAATAGTGTCTGACCAATTATGCTATAATCGGTAATACAGTGCCCTTTTACCGATTATTTAATTAAACTATCGGCCCGATGCCGATTATTAGAAAGAGGGAAGTCACCGTGACATGTTTGTCTCTGAAGCCCCTTGCATCTTGTATATATCGCATTACCGTTACCAGTTCAGGGTGGAAAATATTGGGAATCGTTACGAACGGAATATCTTTTTTGTATAGGCGTAATATTTTCACTTCAAAAGTAGAGATACAAATCAACCGTTAATACAGTTGAATTGTTTGCGGCCGATGTCACATGCCCTTTGATAATTTAGCTCTAAGGCCAACATCGTGCTTTGTTTAGTTTCTATCCCCCAATCATGTCGGAACATTTGCTGTTGCGTTAATAGCTACTCCCCCGCTTTAATGGACCCCGTATAGAGCAATCATGATAATCTAGCAATTCTGGGCAGCAAAACAAATGTACCCGATTAACGTATCTTATGGTTCCTTCCGGATATAAATATCCCCGTATATTGTTCGCAGTTTTTGTCCAAAATTTACGTCTAATTTAAAAAGAATGTGCAACTGAAATGCACGTAAGCCCGATCCCCGAAAAATCCACGTATGCAGAGATTTGAAGGGACAATCCTCTCACCCCAAACTACACTTCTAGTATAGGGTAACAGAAACTCTCAATTGGCTAAGCTTTTTGATTGACTGCTAATTCAAACAATGCAGAGTACCAACATATATATATTACACAGCATGAACTGTTCTGAGAGTGCGTTGATTATACACATTGAGCTTTCTATATTCACCCTGAAGCAATCTAAAATGAGATTGTGTCTGGATGAGAGTGACTCGAATTTCGGACAATTGTGGGAGGGGCTTAATTAAGAAAGTTTGAAGAATTGGTATTGTTTGGGATGAGAGAATTGGGCCTTTAAGATGCCGTTTCTAGGTGAATTTAGCACGTGGCTCGCCCGGCTTCGCTAGCCGGCTATATAAGCATGACAAGTGCGATCGTCGTAACACAAATTCAACGGGAAAACTTGTCTCCAGACCGAGTATTTTTACACACTAAATCACATAGGCGAAGGCGCGAGTTGTGATTGGCTAGCTACAATCAACGCATTGAACCAATCACGATGCAAGGGCCAATTTAAATTTTGCAATGGATCCTATGCATATGATGTCACCAAGCAAATCATGATACCTTGTTTGGCGGTAAAAAGGGACACGCACGTAAGTCTAGTGTATGCGTGGGCCAAGAAGTTTGCTGCCAGAGACCACGTGCATCACTGTTTTCGTTTGCAATGACGTCGTATGACAACATTGCACAAGTCCTTCTGTGAATAACATTACAGAAGGAATGCTGGGGATGGCTTAATTTATGCAAGATAATAACCACCGAACTTCACAAGATTCTACATGCTAAGTGTACAAAACGTGCACAGATATGTATACAAAGCTTGGGGATTTGAAAAAACGGCAAAACACTGCAGCTAGATGGTCTGTTCTGTGTGTTTTGTGCAGAACCGTGTGTACAGCAACTTACGCGGCGCTATTTCTACCAGACAGCAAGGAATACACCTTGAATGCTATTCTAATTTAAGGTAATACTACCGGGTTATAGCGGAAAATATCAAACGGCAGGGGTAAAATTTATACGTTTGTGATTATCAGTGCATCCCGTTTTGGCGGGAAGTTAAAGGATTGAGTTTTTACAGGAATTTTAACTCAACTAAGAGCAACTTTCAAGTTGCAAATAATCGGTGGTAATGATCGGTTGATTGGCGATATTTTACCGCTGCCAATTATTTACCGATAACGGAATAATTGGCCCGATGCTGATTACATAACAACAAAGACAGGCGAACAGTCCTTTCCAAGAACTTTTCGCGCCAGTACGTTGAACAGAAACCCGGAAAATGTTTATGAGCACGTTCTGTAAAGTTCAGCTGAAACAATGATCGTACACGAGGCTGCTTATTTGGCGTTGTGCGTACCGTGGTATCCACGGTTGTTTCGTTCTGGTGTGCTTTTCGTGAAGGTACAGATGTGTTTTGATATGCGAGTTCGTGAAATGTTAAGATGTTTTTGTTGCATGGGAGTGTTTGTTGTACGCTTTGTTTCTCAATGTACATTACCAAAGGTAAAAATAAATCGTCCAAAGGACAACCTTAGGTGGTTACTTTGGTCGTCCTGCAGAAATTTTGGTCGTCTCGGACGACCGGACGACCGCTAAAATTCATCCCTGCATGTGTATTGTACAGTATTGTATTTTTCTTCACGAGTGGTGGTCAATATGCAGTACAAGTTTACAATTCTGTGGTACAGTGTTGTTGAAAGACCTTAAGGGCAGGAGCAGTCATTCCAAATTGAAGTAGTGTAGTAGACTGTCCAGTTTCATGATTGGCTGTTGGGAGTCACGTGACAATGTTCTTTCTCTTCATATGTGAAATGTACTAGAAACAACTGCTTGGTTTACCTTGAATATGCAATAGTTAAATCATAAAATGAAAGATGCTTTGAAGAGAAATAAGACAAAAATTGTGCTATTTAGCTTTTTCTTTAAAGTAAGTTTGGGGGGACTTCACTTTACCTTTAAGTTTGATGAGTTTTTAGAACTACTTTTAAACCAATTGGTTTGACAGATTGCATCATGGTCAACTAGTGTTTAGAGCATGGGACTTGCAACTCCAGAAGGTCTGAAATTTGACTCCTGGCTGGATCATACGAAAGACTTGAGAAATGAGACCTACTGCCTTGTGCCTGGTGGTCTGCATGAGCGAAGGCCTTGGGAAACCAAGCCAGTGAGCCACAAATGGAAAAAGGCCCTGGGCATGGAAAAATTTAACCAGCTCTAGGTTATACACCGAAACATAAAACCCTGTGTAACCTTTAATCTAACCCAACTTCATTATCCCCCCCCCCCTCCCCATCTTACTGTTGGTCAATCTGTAGACTCCTGACCTTTGAACAGTGATCAACATTTCAGAAACGTTCCTTTAAAAGATTTATAAAACCAAGTTACTTTCCCTTAGCAATTAAGCAGGCATTACACTCATTTTACGTAACTTGTTTTGACTGTTGGTTGTGGAAGAATATTAAAGTACTTCCTGTACCCGCAAGCTGTGTTGAAACATTCTTTGTGGCAGCCAGAATGTGTAAGCAATAGGTCAGCTGTTCAGGTTTGTTGCGTAAAGATAATGTTACAGTGAATATCATGCACAATATAGCATGAGGATTATTCTGGTGTCAAATAACTGAAATAGGTAAGTTTCATACAGTACTTTCATGTAGGCTATACTGTAGAATAAATCAGGATCACTACAAATCTTTGAAAAGAATATTTCATTCCATGAATACAGTATGTCCCCTCTCGTTATGGACATTTTCCAACAGCTACTCTCCGTTGCAAGCCCCAGGGTTCTCACTAACCCAAGCTCCCGAGTCCCTGACACACTAGTCCGACTTGAGACGCTTGAAACAAAATCCTGTGCCTCCAGGGACGCATGGGATTTGCTGGCAAAACACATGTCAAATTTTGGCAAGAAGGCATAGAAAGTTTTGTGTTGAAAAGTTCCCCATTGCCTTGAAATGTTCATTGTCAATGTCACTTCACAAAGTCCATGTAGGAAATCTGCTTTACCAAAGTTTTCTATCACCGCAATTCGTATTTGACTCGACCAGAGAACTCTCTACGACTAGACTGATATTAGTAAAGGGGCCCATTTCTGCAATATCGCCGGTACATGCTTCATCCTTCCGGCCGGCAGCACTGTTGTCCAGCTTAGTCAGAGTAACATCACTTGTCAATGCCAGACCGGTTTTACGCAGCGGCGTGTTGCAAATATCACTGCAGAACATTTGAATGGAAATTGCCGAGCATCACTGATTATTCGTGGAGAGTGATTTATGGCGCATGTAGGAAACTTTCATCCATATCCAGTCTACAGTCTTGTCTGCAATACACGCTCTCGTAGTTGTTTTGGCAGGTGAAGTTTGGGTGTCAATGGCATAGTCTACACTTCTAGCGTTCGGAATAAGGGCCAAACGAAGTGGAACTTCCAAACATATGGGACCCTCAGAAATTTGATGGGACTCTTGGAAAAAAAAGTTGAGGGTTCAGGGACTCTTGGATTTGGGGGCCTAATGAGAACACTGAAGAGAGAGTTTAAGCTTTATATACAGTAGGTCTTGTGCTATCTGCTAATACTGTATGCTGAAATTGACATCATGAGGTGGATAAGTCCTTTGAAGTTTATAAACCGTGATAAATCTAAAATAGTCCCCTGCTTTTTCCCATCAGTGAGCAGGAAGATAGTTTGCCTCAAATTGATTTCATTATCTTTGTTTATGCTTTGGTGACTTCCAACCGCATTTGGTAATTGATATCAATCCAGGGTCACCTGTCCAGATGCCTGATTTGCCCAAACAGTACAGAATGTAGTGAGCAAACTGCCAAAGCAATTGACTGCCTTCATGATGGACGTCTGGTAGAAGCCTAGTGTTATTGATTTCAGTATACCGTAGGTTTGTCTTGATGACTGCAGTATGTAAATACTGTACTTGTGAATAATGTGCAAACCTTTTCAGGCCTTGACTTCATGTTCAGGAATTTTCAGGGTGCATTAATGCTACAATCAGATCTGATCAAAACTGCATGGTTAAGTGGTCAGAGCATCCAACTTCCAGTCAGGAGGTCTGGACTCTTGAGTTGGAGTCCTTGAAGGGTCATACAAAAGGCTTTAAAAATGGAACCTACTGTACTGCCCTTGTGCTTGGTTATCAGCATAAGCAATGGAGTAGAAAAGACAAGTCAGTGAACCACAATTACAATATAAGGCTGTGGCCAGCACGACTTAAACCAATTGGCATGAAACTCAGCAGCTAAACTCACTGACTGATCCCCCTACTTTAATACTGTAGCTAGTGTCAGTCAGATGACATGTAAGGTAAAACCCGATGCATGTATTTACACCTGTTTCATACTGTGGTCCTCCATGCATGAACAGGTGCTTTAATAGTGTTAGTGACCTCCAATGGAATTCTAGCTGTTACAGTAAATTATGGACCGCGTGTTTGGTCTAACGGTAGAGCATCTGCCTTCCACCTGGAAGACTCGGGTTCGCTCCCAAGGTAGAGTCATACCAAAGACTCTAAAAAAAGGAACCTACTGTACTGCCATTGTTCGTGATGCTCCGCATAAGCAATGGAGTGGGGAAAACAAGCCAGTGAGCCACAGCTGGAAAAAAGGCATTGGCCGCCTCGAACTAAACCAATAGGTTGGAAACTGGGCCGTAAAACTTTATCTAACTAACTAACTACAGTAAATTATGGTTGTTGGTCTCGTAGCTTTTGATCTAAGAGCATTCACACTACAAATTCTGATGGCATACATGGGATCTGATCCTCCCCTCTTAATCTGGGCTCAAATTAAGTCAAACAATCAGATCAGAATCTGACAGTCTGCGTTTACACTTTATTCAGTATTTGATCTGGTGCAGTGAATCTGACCATGAGGAGGTGAGCAGATTCAGGTGTCAAAGTCATAGCTCAGTGGAGGCCCTCAGTGTAGTAGCTATACGCCTTAAGTTTTAGATTTTCAAGGTGTGGAACATATCACACTTCTCAGGAAGTTAATGAGTGTGGTAGGTGTGCTGTTTTACTAAACCTAAATATATAAGTTTACATGAGCTCCCATCTTCAATACACGGTCAGTAAAAATTACACTCCTCAAAGTAATTTGAGGTGGGTGATGGTGTGTGATCCTACTCACACACCTCCAAATTTAAGTCCCAGTGATGTGCCCTAAAGACACTATTTTGTATGAAGCTGGACTCTTGTATTAAGGTGAATAACCAGGGATTCTACCCTAGAAATCAAATAGAGGGGGAGATGGTTTTTTAACTGCTAATACCCAAGTCCACATCGATGCTGCCTTTGGCCAAAGTTACAGGAGAGATTTTTTTTTTTTCTCAAGTAGAGGGGAGGGGGAGGGTTGGGGAAAGCTTGCTTGAACTTTAGCCAAACGATGTAATGTAGTGAGATTGCAAAAGTGTCCAGGTTTCTTTGAATAACAAAAGAAAATAAAATCAAGAGACTGACATTTGTTTTTGTCTTTACGGAAATCAAATGGGGGGGGCGGGGATTTTACCCCTTCATCTGGAAACGGTGAAAGCATCCCCCTTTAACCCCCCTCTTTGGTGGAAAATGTGGTAACTGACTGAAAAATCCACACATATAACCTGAATGTGTGTGCTGCACTAAATCTCTTTAAATACATTTGACCTCACAGAGTGGAGAACTAGCACAAATTTCAATTAATTACGAAGGCAGTTGCATGTGCAAGCTCCCATCGATATGAAACAAGAATCCCTTTGAAGCGATTGTGCTTTACAATGAACCAAAGACACAGATTACTTTGCCTAAGTATTGTGAGCATCTTGGAGAAATCAGATGATGGCATAGCCTTTCATTCATCATCCAGCTGGAGTCACTGTATACATCTAACGACATAACAGTGTCTCAGTCGGTGGTCATGCAGCATTCGTGTAGGTACGTGTAGCATATTCGATGCAAAGGACTTGTCAGCATGCATAGAAACCTGTCCGTGTACAAAGTGGTTTGACAGATAAATTCCATAGAACAGGTTTTATACCCTCAATTTGAAGAAGTTACCAAGGTTGTAGCAATATTATTTGGAATAATTTAACCGGTGAACTTAATCGACAGTCATACAACAGTGGACACAGATTCCTCGATTTAATTGCATTTTTGCTGGTCATTGTGAATTTGTGTGTTTCATTTGTTTGCATAGACGTTCTTGTGAAAGAAAGCTATACAGTAGCATAGGAATTTGCTGCACAAATTGGGTGAGTAACACAGATCATGTAAAGAGCACTGGATGTTTGTGTGTATTGTAGAGAAAAAATAGGACTTGGATTGAAAACTCAATGAATTAGCTGATATGTTTTTGTTCTTCCTTTTGGTAATTTTGTTCTGGTACAGTATATGTTGCATACAGGGTCTATCTATAACCAAATTTGAATGCTGGGTAATTGTCAGATCTGGTGAAGTATTCTCACCCTATTCCCTGTGGCATCTATCCCATATTTAAGCCATTAATTTTTCTTTTTTTACATCATTTTAATTTAAGGAGTAAATTTTGGGTTTGTTTTAGGTCTCACTGGGGAGATTTCTGGTAGGTGAGGAGAGGGGTCTTCGTCTGGAGTGCTAGGTGGGAATATCAATTGCCTGTGCATCTACCTATAGCACCACTCACTGTAGTTCCAACTCTGGTTGTTAGCAGCAGATATTTGTATCCAGCACTGGCTGTATCATATGAGAATGTCATTTCTCCTTACTTCAGGTGTATCCTAGGGTTGTAATAGTCATGACCCTCAAGAGAGGTGCAAAAATATCTCAGAGAATCCCACAAAAGATTTAGGAGAGATAAAAAAGAAAAATTTGTTTGAGAAATTAGAAAGAGAGTTGTATGTTACTGCAAGCTTGCTGTAGTAAAAAGGAAAAATTCAGTGAAAGCAGGATTTGTTTCTTTGATTTGATGATTGCCTTCTGTTTGAATGGTTTAACATATGTTGAGTGGATCCTTCTTCCCCAATTAGTACTTAAAATTGTATCTACAATCCTCGACAAAAATACATGGGACAAACCCCGCTCCCCGTATCAATGTTGAAGTTTCAGGACGCCTTGGGCTGCCACAACATTGAATGGGGGAGTGGGGGGGATGGTGTTCCATACATTGCTTGTTTTGCTTGTTTTGTCCCATCATTTTTGTCGAGGATTGTCGGAAGCCTGTACAAATGTATATGAAGAAGTTTTCGGTCATGGGCAACGTAATGACAGTTGGTGAATAAAGTTTGTGTACTTTGAAAGGAGTGATGAGAAGACAAATGTCACGGTGTTAGCATTATGAAGAACAATTGCTGCATGACAAGCTTTTAAGTGTTTCACAGGGAAGAAATGTAACTTATCACGCATTGCGGACTTCTGTCCATATTCGGTTTTTCTAATTAGGACTGGGAAGTGATCAAAATAAGGTACCCATGGCTGGTTTAAGGTCGTTTATTTTGCCTTTATCTATTCAGAAGACCCGTTGCCGCAGGGTACCGAAGGGAGGGGGGGTTGCTTTCAAGCCAGAAATATTTCACGGGTAGGGAGGCAGATCAAAACAACCTTGAGGGGAGGGGGGAACAGATATTGCAGATAAAATACAGGACCAATGCGGCATTTTAAATTTTTGAAACCGAACTGCTACAGAAAGCTCTGAAAGTAGGCTTTATAACGCCTAATTTTTTGTTATCCCTATGTAGAACTCGTCACTGCTCCCCATTACTAAGAATGTTTCATTAGCGTTACGGTTTACCGTTGACCTCAACACGATTAACCAATTGACCTACACACTATTTCAATGACTGTCGAGGGTTAATCGTGCAAATAGAAGATCTCTCTATTTATAGGGAACTTTCATTGTGCAAAAATGGTTAACCGTTTCATTTTTGAGAAATCTTGACGTTTATTGTCACGTTCACTACCCCTTATACTTACATATAATTTCATCTTTAACCAGATTGTGGTTCAAATCATCATTCAATGTTTATTTATGCGAAAAAAGAGAGAATTTTGTGATTAACCGTTGGGTATATCGTGAAATATGTTACCCCCAACCCCTAACACGAAAAATAAGATGGAAAAACTTCTTTGTTTTTTCCCCATTACAGTACCTGAAATTTTTAAAGTAAATTAAATCTCTCACCAGGCAAAGTACTATCTCCCCCTCCCCCTTCCTCGTATGAGCTACTTGAGGAAGACAAATCTTTATTCGGGCCCCCATCGCTAATCTTACACGCCAGTATACTGGTCGGACAAATTTAACTGTTACTACTTTCCTGTAGCTTGAAAAGTAAAAAGGCAACTATACTCGTTTCAGAGCATTTAAAACGAAAATTTGGAAATTCCTATACCTTTATACAGGCTTCCCACAATCCTCGACAAAAGTACATGGGACAAACCCCGCTCCCCATATCAATGTTGCAGTTTCAGGACGCCTTGGGCTGCCGCAACATTGAATGGGGGAGTGGGGGGATGGTGTTCTGTACATTGCTTGTTTTGCTTGTTTTGTCCCATCATTTTTGTCGAGGATTGTAGCCACGGACTTCCTATACATGGACAGGGCATACTGTACGGCACATTGTCGCTACCGTAGTGGGAGAAAAAGGTCACCAAAATGGCCGTCTGCTATGGTTTTGTGTGAAAGTTTGGACTTGCTCAGGTATATCGCTATATTTTGCAAGAAAGTTGAAATATTTTTGAAATATGGCAATTAGTTAAGGTCAAAATAACTTCACCTATTGCAGGAATATGATATTTTTCCACATTCAAGTTTAACTTTAGCTTGAAATATTACAGAGTCGTCTTCAAATTCGATGTTCAGGGCGGCCATCTTGGTGCGCCTTTTTTTGTCACAGTCGGTGGGGACCAGCTTCGGATAGGACGTACACGTTACATGCCATGGCCATAAGTCCATTTATCTAGCCTACAGTATATGTATTGTAACTTTAGATGGAGTAAAAAGTCCAGTTTCAGACTGCCTCTATACCACTTTTCCCAGGGTTCAGTGTTCCTAAGGTTTGATAGTCCCCATTTTGGTATTTTTTCAATGGTTGTCAATGATTACAAGGTTTGCTGTCTTAAATGCATTATAATGTCACGTAGCAAAAAGTGCGCCCTCCTTTAATTGGGGGCAAAGCAAAACAACACCAATCTTACAAATTCAGACAGCTGATTTGTCAACCAGTTGAATACGTGCATACTGTAGTCTGCTACAGGTACAGGGAGAATTCTTATGAGTGCTGCCACATGTTCCATTGTTTTGCCCCTTAGGATGAGGTTTAATACTTCTCAGGTCCAATGAAGTAGCAGGTCCATGCTCATGCTACAAGCAAAATGTAACCATTAATTACTCACTCGTAAAATATTTGTATTAAAGAATATTGGTGTTGTTCATGATTGACCATTTTGTCATTAGTATAAGAAGAAATGGTACAACTTGCAAAAATTTGGTGAATTTTATAAACCAACTGAATGAAATACAGATACTTCAAAACTGTATGATTCTCATTGCACATATACACACACACACTTTCAATACAAACCTTTCCACATCAGCAGGGAATAATTTATCATTCAAATTTTGGGTAGCAGTTTTGAAGATTTATGATTTTTGAAATCTTTGGACCATTGTTTGTGAAAATGCAAGGGTTATGCACAAGAAAAATTGCTACACAATTTTCCATTCGTTTAGTAACTTAATTGGCCTGTTTGTGTAGCAAATAGTGGTGCGATACTGGATAAATTAATACCTGCATCACTGTTTAAAATACAATGATGAACATGTATTGTACACTATAACCACAGCAAGTCAACAGTAGGTCTTTATGGCCAGAAGCATCATCACTGTAAAGTATCTTGCATCGTCGCACAGCTCCCTCACTGCATACTGTGTAAAAGGCCACCTTCATTGGATGATCTGAGCCATAGTACTGCTTCATTAACTTTGAACTTCGTAGTTATATTTATCTCTGTGACTAGATTTGAAGTTGACATTTGTAGTACATCATTCCAAAGTTTCATGACATTAAGACATTAGTGATGATTGGTAAAATTGAAAGAAATTAGGACAGGGTGTCAATTAAACTACATGTTAAAAACAATCGATCCTTTTTTATAGCAAAATTGCAATGGATTGTGGGATAAGAATTTTGGTTCAACATCTTACTCAATGGTACAGTATTTGGTTTTGGCAAAATATGATGAACACCAAAATTGCATCCCATAATTCTTTGTACTTGCTATTTGGAGAATGGTCTATAGAGGCTTTGCAATTGCGTCACAGAACCGCCATGCTGGAGGACATTCATGCCAAGTACACGCCCCTTTTTGCCGAACGCACTGCACAGTGTGCACTGTGATATGCATGGTGTGTACAAATTCAATGAGCAAGCGCATCCCGTATGGTTCACTATGTAGTTACATGTACTTCAACATGGCCGCCGGAGAGTATTATGACGTCATGTGAAAAGCCTCTATAGTATCATCAGTTGTGGTTTGAGTGCATGACACAGTACATGTTGCTCAAGGAGGGTGATGTAAAGTAAAGTACAGTAGGTAATGTCACCTAGTCATAAATGTTTCAGCAATTAGACATGTAAATTACCTCATTGTACTGTAAGGTTTCATGAGGTTATGAAATTAATAGCGTAATGAATGGTGAACTTGGAAGAAAGTAGGACTGTGGGTCAAACTATGCATGTTAGAACAATGGTAACATCAGTTGGGGTGTGAGAGACCTTGTTGTACAGTAGGGTCAATGTTAAAGTAGGTCATGTTGCATCATCATAAAAACAATGATGAAACATCAGGCATTGTTGCTTGTCAATCTACATAATGGCCACTTAATTCTTACTGTACCTCATGTGTTTTACAAATGGACTGTCTCGTTTACAGCGGAATCTTATCTGGTAATGTACAGTATTCGTGAGTCACTATCCCCCAATGGAGATTGTCTCACCACTTAAGTTCTGGTAAAAGAGACACATGGTAGGCTATAAATGAGCATGCATACAATTAGCAAAGTATCTAGTGAAGTTATGACACATATGTGTAATTTACTTAAATACAGCCTGTTTAGGCTCTGCTAAAAATATTGGGTAAAAATACCACCAACACTGGGCATGGATGTGAAATTATTGAAACTGGAATTAAAGTTTGCCAGATTATATAGACCTAAACAAGATTTGTCCTCACATTGAAATATATATATATTGAAGCCCATTTAAAATATTGTACAACAGTTTCCCACATTGTGAAATACACGTTACCTTGGCAAGCCTTGAGTGTAAGAGTTTACAGGCGTAGTACAAATTGCTTGAGTCCTCAAGAAAGTAAGGAGTGTTGTTTAAACTTCATTAGATTTAAATACAAAACATACCATTATCATCTCTGTTTGCAAAAAATCACCCTCCTCATGGTGATATGAGGAGGGTGATGGTATGCCATGGCACACTTTAAAATTCAAGGCCTGCTGAGAGGTAATACATATTTTTATTTGTCTGTCTGTCTGTCTGTCTGTCTGTCTGTTTGTTTGTTTGTTTGTTTGGTTTTTTTTTTGTTGTTTTGTGTTGAAGCTCATGGCAATTGTGTGTTTAATAAAGTCATGGAAGGGTCATGGAAATTTTCTCTAAATGACATTGTTCCATTCTTGCTTGTAATTTGAAAGTATATATGCACATTCAGCATACAGGTACAGTGTTATTATCTACAAATTGTTTGTAACTGTCAAGAGGATTGATCATGAAAATTCTTGGGTTCTGGGAAAGCCATGGAGAATTCATGAAAATTGATTTGATAGAAAGGGCAGTCCTGATTCCTGCATACAGTACTTTGTGCATAAAGGAGCATAGCTTTTTCTAGTCCCCAGCAGTTGGCAGACAAGGGAACAACAGCCACTTTCCACTGGGGTGCAATTAGTATTTTTCTCAGCTGTTGTCAGTAGAGATGAAAATTCCCTTGATATGTAATTAGATCAAAATTAACTAATTAGCCTATGAAAGGAGCTCTACAGCTATGCTGGAGTAAAAAGTTTTCGTTCCTTTCTTATAGTCTGGACACAAGGCTGCACCCTTAATGTTCCCAGTGGATTGGTTGTAATCACATGGCTGTTCAGAATATTCATCAGGAACACAATTGGGTAGAATAATTTATCTGCCAACCACTGGGGACTATAATTTATACAGAAAAAGCTTTGTTCTCTGAAGGTTTTCAGTTTAGAAACCACCCACCTAATAATTTGAAAGAAATCTCTTTAATTTTCTAGAAGTCAATTTTGGTACAGCAATTAACATTTCTCTCTGTTGTTTTCAGTAGAAATGAAAATTCCCTTGATATGTAATTAGAGCAAAATTACCTGTAAAGAGCAGTATGTCTTCGTTTTGTTGTTTTATGTTTATTTTCGTTAAGGGGGTACTGTACCTCCTACAGTTCTATGATTCAGAATCCAACCACCTGATAATTTGAAACGCATAGATCTCCTTGATTTACCAGAAGTCAATTTTAGTACAACAGTTAGTTATAAGCTAACTCTCTGTTGCATCATTAGACACCCTATTGATATGTAGCAAAATTAGGTGCCCTTCCATGACTTTGCTGTGTTGTTAGCCTTAACCCTTTAGCGTTGTTTGGGTCCTTTTGGACCCATGCTGAGAGCTCGGCTGTCACACATCTTTACTGTTTCACGCAGAGCTCGAAACTGCGAGTAGCTACCCGAAAATTCGGCCACATGAGCGAGAGAGACAATAGTTTAAGGTCACGGGGTCAATGGCCTACGGAAGCACATGCGGGGCGGGCTACGTCCGCTTTTCCGCCCAATCCCGAGGCGCGCAAATATGCCCTGATCGGAGCACAACGGTAAAGGTTTAAGCTAAAATATCTGCACCACTCGGCTAAAGGTTTACGTGCACACGCAGAGACAGTGGCATCAGCTTTGCAGTAAACATACTCCACAGGCTTAGTTTAACCCTTTAACATTGTTTGGGTCCTTTTGGACCCATGCTGAGAGCTCAGCTGTCACACATCTTTACTGTATCACGCGGAGCTCGAAACTGCGAGTACTGTAGCTACCCGAAAATTCGGCCACAAGAGCGAGAGAGACAATAGTTTAGGGTCACGGGGTCAATGGCCAACGGAAGCCCATGCGGGGTGGGCTACGTCCGCTTTTCCGCCCAATCCCAAGGTGCGCAAATATGCCCCGATCGGAGCACAACGGTAAAGGGTTAAGGGGGTACCACCTACAGTGTAAAACTGTACATTTCCATAATTTCCGTTCAAAATAATTAGCCCATACTGTATATTACAAAATATTTTGTTTTGTAACCCCAAATCTGACTACAAGGTACAGTTGCATGCAGTGTAGTATTTATCAGAGGAACAGTGCACACTTTGTATCAACTCATCATGATGTCATTGTTGTACCATGCAAATTAATTATGGTCTTTGTATTTCTTTGTTTTTCTGAAAGTTAATACATCTTGTACCAAGGTGTGATGGCACTCTTACTTATATGGGGTTTGCAACTAACTGTGAAGCCCATCTACAGTATGCGTGTGCACCATGCTATGCAAGCAAACAGGAAGTGCTATAGGTCATAAAAACATTTTTAATTCTTAAGGGAAACAAAGCAGGTAATGTGAGTCGCACAATAAGAAAGTCACAAATTATTGCTCAATGGACTAATTTGTTTTCAGTGAATAAATTTTAACATTATCTTGGCTCAAGACTGTCCTATGAAAATGGGAGTTGAACTGCTAAGTAAGTTTAAGAATTTGTTTTTCATGCATTTATACTGTACATTATATATTTTTTGACTGGCAGTTATACTTCAAGTCTTGCTAGTGTTCAGGTGACCCCAATCCTATTGATGTTATAAAGTTCTGCATAGGCATGAACAAAGAACTTAACTGGCTTTCTACATTATTCAGTGAGGGAATAAAATTTTAGGGATACCATTGAACAGTTCTTTTCATATTTAGGGCTCCAAACTGTAGCGATTTACATAGTCGAGATGGGGCCTTACAAGCTGTTTTTAAATTCAGTACAATTTGTGGACCAATGTTACTGGCAGGGAGCCCAGCTGGCTAACTCATGTAACCTTTACAGTAATGACAATGCCAAGATCATTCTCTAAAGTCAGTCCCCACTCGCCACTTTCAAAAGTGTCTATGGTTGGGTTTAAAAGAATTACTGTAGGGACCTTGTACCAGGAATTCAGCCAGAAACACAAAATGAGGGGGGGGATTGATTACTGATCAAAGGCCTGGGAGCCAATTTTCAAGTGTGGGGGCTAACCACTGAAGTGGCCCACTATGTCTAATAAAATAAATGTAGTTTAAGGAGGCCCAAAATGCAGTTCATGGCGGCCCAAAATGCAGTTTATGGTGGCCCAAAATGCAGTTTATGGCGGCCCAAGATGTCCACAGCAAAAAAAAGAGCAGGGACTAAAGCTCCCCTAGCCAGCTGTCTTCGCAGTCCCTGCTGAAAAACCACAAGTCCAAATTGAGTATGTCCTACATTAGAGTTAAAAGTGGGTTCAGGGGGACAAGAGCTTGTTTCAAGGTCCATGTAAGGTGTAATTTGAGGAGTTTTAAAGGCCATTTATTTGTGGAAGTTCAAAAATTGATGAAAAAGTCTCCTCTAGCTCTTTTAAAAGGAAACCAAGATATTGACAGTATTTTATTTTTTATGGAAATGAAAAGGGGGCATTTTACCTACCTTTTGAAAAGGGGGGAGGGCAAATGCAACCTTTTGCTCCTCTGATGTTAGAAACACAGCTGCCTACAGTATATGTGGCAGCCCCCTGGTTGTAACAGCATACTGTATATGAATGAACTTCGGCAGAGAAAAACGTTCAAGTGAAACTTCAAAGCTGAATGAATTTTCCATATAGTGTTTCTTGCTTTGTATGTGAAATAAAAAAACAGTTTAACAGGAAGGAAACTCCTGAAACATGACATTCTAATCGGAAAGATGGTTTATTTTTTAGTTTGTATGAAAAGAAGTAGCTACAGTGTATACATATCTGCATGATGGTGTGTGAATGCACATGTGCATATATTTTACCATTTCTCATACAGTTGATAAGTGTAGGTTGATATGGCAGGATACTTCATCCTCAAAGGAAGAAACCTATTATTTTTGGTGGGAGGTCAAAGGTCTCATGGTTGTCTTCACTGAACATTTTGTTGCATCTTTCAACTGTATTTTAAGCTTACTGTGAAGATATACACACACCCTTTAAGTACTGTTTCTTGAGATATCATCTGTACTTGTCATGTGAACAGATACGTTTTACAGCTCTAGCAGAATTTTGCAGAGGTTGAAGTACATTGACGTTTGGGGTCAGTGGAAGTCAAACTCTGAAAACTTATTTACACAGCAATTCAAGATCTAAGACAAGTATCAGGGACCAGAGAGATGGGGGGGGGGGATTAGGGGAGCTTTAGCCACCACATTTTTTTGCTGTGGGCATTTTGGGCCGCCTTAAACTGCATTTATTCTATTGGGCATATTGGGCCGCTACGATGATTAGCCCCCACACTTCAAAATTGGCTCCGCGGCCCATCCAATCATACTTAGCATCATACCAGCTGCATACTGAACAGTAGCTAAGATGTATTATATGTGGAAGGATACAGTCCCCTAGTAGTGCAACCAATAGGGCATGAATGATTCTACAGTACCAAGGAGCCAAATGCCCCCTCTTTAAAGTGTAACATATCCTGTATCTTGATGATCGAAAAACACACATCAGATTTCAATGCAAATTTGATTGAAATGCTTAGGATAAGTGTCCCTTTAACATGTCAAAATTTGATGTGACCTTAAACCCATACACTTCCTTCACATTTTTTGCAGACCTGTGTTGATAATGTGAACAATGATTAGTCAAAATTTGATTTATTGATACAAAAGAACTTCATATATTCTATTCCAGTTGGAAAATGCTGATGCCCCACATACTCTGTTTAAGATCCAGTATTGACTAATTTTCCTCTTGTCTGTAATTACTACAGGCCTTAAGTTATATTTTCTAAAAACGTGCTTTGAATTGCAGTTACTTACTGTAGGAAATTAAGGAGTGCGGCGGGTGTGTGTTTTTATTAAATGTTGATAGATGCACGCTGTCATCTTTGCAAAAAATCACACTGATTTGAGGAGAGTTATGAAACTCAACTGGTTAAACTCATCTTAATCGAGATAAATTCCCTTTTACGGCTTCAGTCCTCCCCTTTTCTCCGCATCAACAATATAAAACATATGGAAAATTGGCAGTGCAACTCCCTCACATCCCTGTTTTGGCTTTAGGTTCAGCCCCCCCCCCCTTTCTTTGGGGAATGTCTGGATCTGTGCCTGCAAAGGACATGTTGTACAGTTATACATGGATAACTACTTCAGTAGCACCTGTGTATAAACTATGAATATTCTATAAAAAACACTTTGCCAGTATTCATGTAGGCAAAGTGATTGTTAGATTCAAATTTTTGATGCATACTGTACTGTACATGTTGTACAGTAGATCACTCAGGATAATGTACCGAGAGAGATGGTTGGCTACTTCCCATATCCATTTATTCCTGCCTCTACACATGTATGGATTAAGTTGAGAAGGTGGGAAGCTCCTTACCAGGAACTTAAAGTAGTACAGTATTTGGAGGGATTTTTTTTGTTTTTGAAGGAAAATTTGTCCTTTGTGTGCAAGTACTGCAACAAGCATTTGAGGATAAGTTACCTTTATTTCCAGGAAATGACATTTTTCCAGCCACATTGCAACATGTGAGTACAGTACATGTGTACCATGTTTCTTGTAAAACCTGTTAAATTGTACAGTTTGTTGTTGTGTATGACAATTGTATTTTACTTACACCTTGGCTTGTACAGTATCTAATGTTTTAAAACCTTGAAATAAATTGTAGCAGTTCGTTGTTGCTAGAATAAGGAAATTAAAAATTATCCTTTTGTCAATGTCTGGTACACTTTCATCAAATGTAAAACCTGCTGTACATTAGCTTAATTTTTTCATTTTGTTAACATTTTTGTACAGCTTCATCTCACTTCACCTCCCTCCAATGCGAGACCTTTCCCAAGCACAAACCAAGTCCCATGGACAAAACCTATGAAGATTTGGCACAAAAAGTCTACGCTGAAAGTTCCCGCAATGATGAATCAAGATCGGCAAATTACGAGTTCCCCGACGATGTTCCCATTGAGAGCAGTCAGGAGAAGAAAACAGCTGTGGAGAGACAGCTGAAATATCAAAGGTACAGTTTTAAGATGTGAGCAATGGCAATGTACAGTACAGAAGTATTGTTAATGTGTATAACTTGTAAACAACATATCTAAGTTAGCCTTCAAGGTATAGCACATAGGTGGACATTTGTAGTGAACATTTTGCTTTCGGTTTGACATCAGCTTTGAGTCCAATATTATGGGTGTGATGTAGGTCAGATAGATTTTAGAGGTACACTCTGTAAGCCAGACTTTGCCAGTAAATGGCTGTGTTGCAATTGGAACAATGATATGTGATTTACTGTATGTACAATGTGAGATGGATGCATCTCAAAATAATATTGTTGTGTCTTTCACTATTCAAAGAAGGAAAGAAGCTTCATGGAAGTTGTTGAACAGTTGAGGTATGATCTGATTGCTTTGGTTGCAGATATCGCTAGATGAGAAAATTAAATTGATTTTGGAATGGGATGCAGCTGAAGTCCGACTGATAGTGATCCTGTCATAGAACTGAGGGCAAATCCAAAAGCAAAATGTTTATAAGGATGTACACCTTGAAGCAACATTCATGTGCATGTGTGTAATATGCTGCAGGTGGCTGCAAACAATCCAATACCATGAAAGTGTATTCAAGGCATACTGTCCACTACTCTCACCCTAAACTACAATTTTTATTGTAGGCAACAGAAATTCTCAATTGGTTTAGCTCTTTGATGGACATGTACAGCAAGTTAAAAAAATGCAGAGTACCAGTGTAGTTTATATTGCACAACATGTGTTTTACTGAGAGTGTTTTGATTACACATTCCTGTCTTCTACACAGGTCCCTGAAGCAATGAACTAAGAATATGTGTCTGGATGAGGATGAGTTTTAGACATTTGTGGGAGGGGTTCACATGTAAGAAGGTTGGGGGAATTACAGCTGTTTGGGGTGAGAGGATTGTCAGGATTCACATCGCTGACATGTACTTACCCCTTGCTACATTTAAACTGCATATTACCAGTGCACTTTGTGCTACTGGGAGAAGTTCTTACCTCTCCCACCCCCTTTTGCTCAGAACAACTAACAGATCATCCTCATTACCCATCCGTGGAAGTCTTATTAGCTACATTGGAGGTTATCATGGGGCTAGAAATTAATTCTAAGCTTTTCAGTGTGTTTTTGTCCAGGAACTTAGCTTGTCACTTTCTTCAGTTCCTTAGACCTGTCCTCCTCACCATCACCTCCCCATCCTCCTCCCAAATTAAGATGTAGCAAGCGGTAAGTGTAGTTGCTTTTGAATACACCCACCTGGAAGTGGGGGGGATTTTACAGATTTCTACAGGTTTTTAATGAAATGCGACTATTCATCGTAGGTTGACAAAAAAGAAATGAGAAGATGGAATTGCAAAAGGGTTATATTTCAGGATCACTTGTTAATTGGATACTGTGCTTACAGGATCTGAATATGAATTGAGTGATTGTGGTTATGGCTCGTAAATTTACATCTACCATAGGTACCCACCTTCTTCCAGAAACCAGCAAAACTATTGTGATGCATTAAGAGACAGGATTGCACACACAAAGTTTTCACATTACTAACTTTTCTTTGTATTGTACTAACATTTTCTGTGACTTTTTTCTTGTATATAGTTCACATTAATTCACTTAACATTCAAATATTAAAATTATGCTACGTGTAACTTGTTCATTCTCCTTTGTGTTGCAAAATATTTTGTGGGATACCGTCAATTTGAGTTCGACTCCTGGTCTTGTCATATGGAAGACTATAAAATGGAACCTGCTGCCATTATGCTTGGTGCACAGTTCAAGCATTGGAGTAGAGAAAACCAATGAACCACAGTCCAGGACAAGTAAAAAATGACTCGGACAAGTGAACTGCTCAATATTGTAGCCCGCCAGGCAAGCAGCACAGAAGTCTTCTTCACATAGGAATTCAATGGCTAGTTCTAGATAATTAGATATGGACTCTATGCATATTCATGCGGACAAGTAGACTTTGGGAATCCCTAGACCGATGGGCAAGAAACAAAAAAACGAATTTATTGAAGCCTGGCTATGGCCAAAAGCGGTTAGTTAGAAGCTTATAGATAAAACCTCATTTAACTTACTCAAGACGTTGGATTTCAAAAATCACGAGAACCCATTTGTGGGTTCCGTGATTTTTCACCATGATAACCCATGGGAATCCACTTTTGGGTTCTGTCACAACACTGAAAATGGCTTGTAAACACGATATCTTCAGTTACAGTAGGAGAGACCAACACCCTTCATATTTGGTATATAGATTTTTCATGTTGAGAGAGAGAAGCCAATTGTTTTTGGTAGAGGTCAAAGGTCATTTGAGGTCAATAGCAGTAAAATTGCGAAAACTTCGAAAATGGCTTGTAAACACGATATCTTCAGATAGGAGTGACCGACACTTTTCATACTTGGTATTTAGATTTGTCATGTTGAGAAGAAGAACCCTATTGTTTTTGGTAGAGGTCAAAGGTCATTTGAGGTCACCAGCGGTAAAATTGCGAAAAGCCGAAAATGGCTTGTAAACACGATATCTTCAAATAGGATTGCCCGACAACTTTCATACTTGGTATAAAGATTTGTAATGTTGAGAGGAAGAACCCTATTGTTTTTGGTAGAGGTCAAAGGTCATTTGCGGTCATCAGCGGTAAAATTGCGAAAACACTGAAAATGGCTTGTAAACACGATATCTTCAAAAAAGAGTGACAGATACTCTTCATATTTGGTATATAGATTTGTCATGTCGAGAGAAAGAAGCCTAGTGCTTTTGGTAGAGGTCAAAGTTCATTTGAGGTCACCAGCGGTAAAATTGGGAAAATCCCGAAAATGGCTTTTAAACATGATTTCTTCAGGTAGGAGTGACCGACACTTCTCATGCTTGGTATATCAGTTTGTCATGTTGAGAGGAAGAAGTCTATTGTTTTTGGCTGAGGTCAAAGGTCATTTGAGGTCATCAGCGGTAAAAATGTGAAAACACCGAAAATGGCTTGTAAACATGATATCTTCAGATAGGATTGCCCGACAATTTTCATACTTGGTGTATAGATTTTTCATGTTGAGAGAAAGAAGCCTATTGCTTTTGGTAGAGGTCAAAGGTCATTTGAGGTCACTAGCGGTAAAATTGCGAAAACGCCGAAAATGGCTTGTAAACACGATATCTTCAGATAGGATTGCCCGACAATTTTCATACTTGTTATATAGAGTTGTCATGTTGAGAGGAAGCACCCTATTGTTGTAATATTGTGAAAATTCTGTGACTAAAATGTAAAGAAAAATCTATCAAGCACTGTCAATTTGAAAGCAGGTAAGGTATTTGATGGCAAGGAATCACTAAGCCTTTTGGCTTTCTGGTTATAATATACATAGGGAAGGTCACAGCACATCAAAACTGATGCTACTGTTATTTGCCTCACAATCTGTTCTGCTATCATTATAGGGTCCATAATGAACTTCTCCAGCTCAACACAATAGCATTAGCTGAGCAAACATCTTGGTCAGACCAGAAAAGGTCATATGTCACACTTATCTTTGCTTAAGCAAAGGTTTGAAGCCAGAGAAAAATAGCCAGACTAAATACTCGCAATGCATTGTGGGAAAAAAAGTGTATAAGCAAGGGGCTGCAAGCAATGAGCCTTTTTTCTTTTGCACTTCTGTCTGACCATTTTTTAGCCAAAAGTAAACTACAGTAAATTATCAACTTATCAGATTAGCATGTTCATACATGTTGCTGCGAGATTTTATGACAAAAATGTACAATCTCCCTGCAGAAAGGATATTTAGAGCTGAAGTACAGTAGCACCCAGCTTGTATGACAATATCTCAATACATGTTACTGCATGTACTGAGATAATAAAACAACCATTTATTGTCAAGCGCAGCACATTAGTCATGCAAAAGGAGGTGCAGTTATTTCCTATAGGACATGCAAAGTATATCACAGATCTTATTTTGACATGATACTGTACTTAGCTCGGTCACTGAGTTACAACATTCAGTGTACACTTTAGTGGAATGTGTGTACTGTACAAGAAAGTGTTATGTTGAAGAGAATCACTAGTTATTGTTGTCAGTACTCAGTAGCGTACAGTAATATGCACTTGTCTCTGAAAGTCCAGTCATAAAATGACAGTTAATGATCTTTACTGTATATGTATTGCAAGCCTTATTCCCTGAAAATATAGTGAATTAAATAGCCAATCAATGCTGAGCATTCTGTGTACAAGTACAGTATTTAAAGTAAATTGTTTGTGTTGTCAGTATCATTGTAAGGGGTCGGGTGGTATTACAGTAGGTCCAGGGTTGGATCATGTTTGCATGGATTTTTCATGCAGTTTACCAATAAGGCCTTCAAACATTTGTGAAACCTGAATGGGACTCTATATGTTGAAAATTTGTCCTGTATTTTGAATTCAAAAATAATGTTGCTAATAACTTGCACATGTATAGTGTGACTGTGACCCGCCCTGTAATGGGTACCTCACCCTGACATAATTCTTGTTTTTAAATTTAACATAATGGAGACCACAAAAGAAAAGATTGAATCAGAGGCATATTACATGGGATGTATACAAAAGGCATATGCAAAATGAAAAGTGCTGACACCCTGTACAAAATAATTCCCAACCTACTGTATACATTTCTTCTAAGTACCTCTTCTACTACAGAAGTTTTATCAGGCAATCCATCCACTGTGTAATGACGTGAACGATTCCACTTGCTATTAAACAAAGATCACTTAGGATAGTTAACTGTACAGAAGACTGCATAGTTAACTGTACATTAGTTTAGTTAGAGGGATCGAGTTTTATGGTCCAAATTCAAACCAAGTAGTTCAAAGCTAGGACTAAGCACCGGTCACCAAGTTAGGAATCTCATCACCACCAATCATTCTAGCTGCCACCATACTGTAGGTTTACTGTCGTATGGAAGTTTTGCTGCAAATAGGTTTATAAAATAGAAGACAAGTTTTGGACAATTAAATTACAGTATAGTGTCTATAGGTGAATGTGTCATTCGGTGACTTGAAGCAAGTCTAATAATCATTGTACAGTAGGACCAAAGCATGTTGTCTCTTTGTTTCATTTCCTGTGCACTTTTGGGCATGTTTTCAAAAGATGACATTAAAGTAGAATTTTTTTTATCAATTGTAGAGATGTGTTTTCACATTCAAGAAAGCAGTTATTTTACTGCTGTGGTCATATTATTCAAACATTTTCAAGTGAAATGTTCAACAAAGTAAAGCACAAAGAACCATAGTACAGTTTATGCTCTACTACTTTTGGTTAAGTTCCACAGTTGTAGTTTTACAGTATGTATCAAAAATATGGTACCACAGACCTTTTGACTTCCTAGAAGCCTTGCAAATCCTCTCTGCTTTTCTCAGCCAGTTGCAGTATATCTAAATTGCAGTGCATTATAACAGTATTTGAGAATGCAGTTCCCAAATGATGATTCTCTACTTTCATAAAAAAGAAATGCTTAAAAATATAAATTGCAAATTATGGTTCGGTATGTCAAATATGATTTTGACATGGTTCAGATTCTCACCTCAAGTTGCCTGTAAGGACATGGCTAGGAATACCATGGGCATACTCTACAACCCCCAGTCTACGGGGGGATGTATACTATAAAGAACTTCCTAGTTTTGTCATTTTCAAATATGGTTTCTGTCTTCTTGCACTCAAAATTTTTCGCTTTCTCAAAAGAAAAAAAGCAAACTTTGTAGTTCAACTTAATGGATTTTGAGCAAGCACTAACATATTTTCTATTTTGTCTTTTTTTTTCTCTCTCACAATTGTGTTCTTGTATGTGTTACCTTGACACATCACAACTATGTTCACTTGTCATGGAACGTTTGCCGTGTTCAAATTAAAAAAAAACTCATCTATAATCTCACCATCGCTACTGCTGTTCTGCTCCACCTATACTTGGTGCTCGTTAGCTCTCGCTTTCTCTCTGCCGGAGGTATCGGGCTGGGATTTTTCCAGAATGGGACCTCTTCATCTTTGCCGTGAGTGCTTTTACATCATGTATCATCAATGTTCACTTCATAAGACACCTTCAGGGGTCGAAATAAACCTGCCAACTTTGTGGACCAGACAGGGCCCCTAGCTCAGAAATCTAAAGGCCAAATGAGAAATCAATGGGGCCCAAAAATAAAGAAAAGGGACTGATAACCTAGCCCAAAATCAGTTTTTCCACACCTCACACCAGTATCATTTTTTCCACAACACAAATTCTATACAGTCTGTTTGTTTTCATGGCAGAGAAAGTGTAGGCTACATTGAAGTTTTTTGTCAAAATTTTCTTGTTACTGTGGCGTGATACTCAGTACACCAGATAAACGGCTGTGTGATGCATGGAGAAGGTCATGTACAGTATAAAATGCAATTAAAATTAAATTTTCAGGAGCAAATTTGGACCTTTTCCTGTCGCCGCTATAGACCCAAGCAAATTTCTAGAAACATGTTGCCCACAGGCCCTTGTTATTTCGACCCCTGACCTTTCACCTTTCATTGAATGCTGTGCAGTTTTTAGAGGTAAGCAATTTTAGTTCAGTTAGGGGAAAGCATGTATCTCAAAAAAAAAACAATTGGCAATTGAGCTTCCACACTTAAGTGCCATGAATACTGTAGTACATACTGTACAGTACGAAGAGAAAATGTGTATTTTTACCTCTCTAGTACTGGTATCTGATTATACTAAAACCACATGCTACAGCTGCCTTAGCAAGGCTGCAGCTACCTCAGCAAGGCTGCAGCTATCTCAGCTAGGCTGCAGCTGCCTCGGTCTTATTTTTTGCTTCACACATTAAAATAGCAGGATGATGCTGGTCTGCTTCTGAGATGTAACGAAACAAGCTTAGTTGCTAGAGCTTGGCCGAGGGAGTTGCAGCTTAGCTATTGTGACATGATGCCTTAAAATCAATACAGTTATCATTTCCCAAGCCTGGAAAAACATTGTGGAGCCAAGACAAATTTTAAATTTAGTGCAGTTAAGTGCAGCTTAAAGGTGCCATGACAGAAGATTGAACATACAGTATGGTATATACTGTATTGGCTGCTTGGAAAGGCATGAAAATTATGAAACCATAGAAAGTCTATCAATTTGTAAGGCACCACAGCCACTGCCAGTGACACAAAAGTGATCAGTATTCCTTAAATATCTTTCAGTTAGGGTTGCTATGGTTACCTTCAGATGTGCACCGCATAGAAATTACTTAAAGGAAAATACTGCATTTTAAAATGCACTGATGAGACTTCCAAAGAAAATTGTACCTTTAATCAGTATTAAACTATGCAGTCCTACCAATAAAACCAATGCATTCTCTGTATTATACAAACATAATACTGTACTTTCCCTTTAAAGAATTATACCTGGTGCATCACTTCTTCAATTTTCTTTGTGTTTTTGTTCAAATTTACTTTGCAAATTTTAAAGAAAATTTGGCAATTTGAAGTTCCTTTAAGTCTTTGAATCTTTTGTTTGAGCTGAAACTTGAAAGGAATGCTACACATTGCCTGAATTATGTGCCATGCATGTACAGTATTGGTTTCAACCATAACATCATATTGTGCATCAGGGTTGTCACCAGACCACTTTGAGAGCCGGGTAAATTGTGATCACTGTCCCAGGGGAGCAGTCTAAGGGGAAGGGTTTATGGCGAGTACTGCGCTGTGATTTTCATATCTGGTTAGCAAAATCCGGTATGGTGACAACCCTGTTGTGCATATGCAGTTCCCTGGTATATGGGACTAGGATACTGTACACATAGAGCCTATGGGGCTGACATAATAAATGTAAATTGTGTAAAAATGGTCGCTGTCCTACAGTATTAACTCAAGAATACTAAGTTCAAGTGCTCACAGTTCTTTCACATCAAGCTGCATGCACTGTCCTGCCAGTGAGAAGAGTACTATATGAGGGAGGGCATCCTTGCTCGTCATTGTGGGGAGTAAGGGTGCCCTCACTCTCGGTGCTATAGGTTTACCAGGGTTAGTTGCAGGTAAATTGGGATAACATACTGTAGGCGAATAGGATGTTAGTATCAGGGCTCGTTGATTCCCAATCCAGGTAGCTTTAGGGATTTTGCCTTTATGCCATGTGCACCATTTCAAAAACATTCTACACAGCATGAAAATTTTCATAGCAAACTTGATGGTCTCAGTATTTATCATAATTTGATGATAATTTTAAGACTGAAGCCTTGTGTTCAACTCTTTCAGGCCAATAGACATATGTCAAATGCCCAGTTAGATTCTAAAAAATAAAAATTTTACAGATTTTGTCTTGGGTATGTTGTGGTAATTTTGTATAAGTACCAAATATTAAATGCTGTACATACAGGGCAGTAGTTATGATGGACAGTATGGTTTGATGTCTATAAAGTTGATGATATATCAATTCTAGTGAGACAGTGTTAAGTGGGCCTTCCATTCAGCTCATTACATTGTTTTTGCATTCATTCTGCCATTGTTCAGATTAATAATCATTTTCATTTTATTTAGTGTTGACATTCATTACGTAGAAGAAAAAGTCATTATTTTATAGGCATCTTTAACAATACATTAGTTATTTAACAATACATTAGTTATTTGTACACAAACATATCATTTTCATAGGTGGTTCTCTTCAATGAAAGATGATCTACAGTAGGAAGGCATAGCCCTAGGTTTCATATCCCACCATGCATAAGTAAGGAGGAGGTGGCACAATGGCAGTATATCTCTCATTAATCCCCCTCCCAGCATTTCCCTCCTCCTTCCCCATCCATCCAGCTATGCCCTGAAAAAAAAATAAATGTTGTGGCTAATTAGTTATTTATGCTGTACTTATACCTTTCCTGAGTTTCTGCCTGCTAATTAAAAATTTTTCCTGAAATTTCCTGCATATCTAACATTCAAAAATTCCTTTAAGCTTTCCCATTAAGTGTCCAAATACAAGACCATGTTGATTTCTGTTGAAATAAATGGTATCCCATTGGATCCCAATGTTGCAATGGGACTTAATTGGAATTTTCATGCATGGATTGACACCATTCTACAGCACAGTACATAATGGTACAGTACTTGCAGGCCCTATCTTCTCTCTATCCACTTCAGCTGTATGTAAATCATCTCAAAGTCAAACTTATTTTGATACCGGTGTGTTTTGTCAATATTTACAATGCCCCATTGGTATGCAGTTTTTAACTAAGCAGGTATTTTATTGGTTCGACATTAGGTAAATTCCCTGCACTTTAAACTCTACAGTACCAAACATCTAAAATTTTACTACAAGTTGTAGCGACATCCACAAATACAGTACTTGATGCATGAACTTTCAAAAGTCATTTGTGCAATTAATGTGTTTTTGCAATGGTAGCATTATGTGCATGTACTTTTGATATGTGTAGGAATATCCTCTGCAGTAAACAGAAATCACCCTGATGAGACCCCTTGTGCCTTCAGTTGAGGTTTAAATTGTAATCTTGAAGATGTGACAAATAGTGTACACCAGTTATTAAGTATATGGTAGGGAAGTCTATTTTGGTCCTTACCTACAGTGCCCCCTATCACTTTATGTATTAATACCATTTATACTCAGGGTTTCCGTCAGAGGGGGAAAAGGGAGGGGATTTGTCCCCCTTTTCCAGAAGTAGGTGGGTATAATTCCCCCTTTTCATTTCTATAAAAATTAGAAAATTGTCAATATCTTGGTTTCTTACTTTAAAAGACAACACTTTTGCAGCAGTGATTGAACTTACACAAATAAATGGCCTTTGAAACCTTCAAATTGCACCTACAGGGGCCTTGAAGCAAGCTTTTGTCCCCCTGAACCCACTCATAACTTTAGCCTTGGACAGCATCAATTTGAACTTGGGAGTTTAGCAGTAATAAATCTCCGCCCCCTTTTTTGTGTTTCTGGCAGAATACCTGTTTATACTTATTGTCTGGCAAACTACTGTAAGAACACAGTGGTGACCTAGATACAAGATAAGGCATTGTTGTTTTTAATCATCAATATGTAATGAATTAATTTAAGAGTGAAAGGAAAAGTTCTTCACCATGTCTGCTTGAAGCTACCTTGCCTTCTCTTGAGAGAAGGACAATTAGGGTAGTAAGTGGTTATAAGTGATCCTTCCCTTTAATTTTTGCTGGTTGCATATGTGGTAAAAATAGTTCAGTTTGCCATAAATTCCTAACTATTTTAAGGGGCATATTGAGTTGAAATCAGTATCTTTTAATGGAATACTACATGGTAGTGTTTAAGCATGTAATGTGACAAGTTTCACCCAAAGTAGTTATTTATTTTTATTTTTTTTTTGTATTTGTTTTGTTCTGGCATGTACTGTTTGTGTATATGATTTGAAAAAGTCTCTGGTCACAGATTTTTGAAGACCTCATTGAATTGTCGTTTTCTCACTCATGAAACAATTTTTGTACATTATGTAGAATATGGGGATCTTTTAAGTTTAATCATTTGTCATAAGTATGCGAAGGAAACATTCAGGTTTGGGGAAATTTGTTGTATTTTATGAACCACCTCAAAGTACCCCTGAGTCAGACATATCAGTATACAGTAACAGGGCTGGAATTAAGGTTCCAGCAGGGCAAGGCCATTTTCCTATCAGTTTTAAGGGCATCTCATGCAAACTGAGAGGGCACCAAGGCCAAGCAAGTGATTTTGTATTGACCACTATGTAATCTCACAGGAAGGGCATAGAGGCCAAATGGCCTTGATGGTTGTTAAATTTTATAGGGCATCAAGGCCATTGCTGAAGATACGAAGGCCATGGCCTTCGTGGCCTTCGATTAATTCCAGCCATGCAGTAATAGATTTGATTTGCAATGTACCTCTAAGTCTTTTAATTTCTAACTTTTACTCTGAATTTTTTAATTTACAGACAGCGGACCCTGTCAGAACAAGTTGAACCAGGAGACAGTGGGCTGTCGATGTCCCCTCGGTCAAGCGATGGACGAGATGTTGATTCATTGTTTGGTTTAGAATATCAACGTGTATCTATCAGTGGAGAAGATACCAGCGGGGTTTGTTCCTGACACTTTAACATGAATTGCTCGTACATGTTTTTGAAAATGAAAAAAAGAAACAAAATTGTTGCACATTTTATACCAAATTTATCAAAAATTCGAAAAGATACTCCCGTGTCCAGACATGTAGTCAAGAGGCAGGGCAAGGGGAAAGGTTCCCACGTTTGAGCATGTCATGGGTATTTTACATTGTTTAAATTGCTTGTACTCCCTCTATTAAAATGCAGAAATACAGTATGTCATTGCCAGTCATTTAGGAAAAATTTGGGGCTGAAATTTCATATATGCTTCCTGCCAATCACTGTAGCTCTCTGCTGTAGATAGTCTGTTTGCAGGTTTTGCTGGCAGTTCAATTTATTCAAAAAAGAGCACTCCAATTTTGTGCAAAGGGATGTGCATTCTGTTTGAAGGGGCTCATTGAATCGACATTTATAACTTGATGGAAGTGTTTGATGGTACCACCACATGAAAAAGCTTCTTACTGACATAATCAGATCAGTTACCTGTACATATCCAATATTTATAGAAAAAGTTAGAATTTAAGATTTTGTGGTGGCCTGACTGGTAATTGTTAAATTGTGCATAATTTGAAAAGTGTCTAGTCACAAATTTTTGTAAACCGAATCGAGCCTTAAGTACAGTACTCATTCATACAACAGTAATTTGTATTCAGGATATGGGGATTGCGTAAGTTTGACCATTTTTCATTGGTCATGTGAAGAAAACTTAAGAGCTTTGGAAAAATTTGTTAAATTTCATGAACCATCTTGACGAGCTGCATTCGGTGCATAACAGGAGGACACTTCTCATCTTTGTTATTTTACCCTCTTGATTAGAAAAATTTAAAAGAATTAAAGAAAATTTTAATCATTTGCAAACTTGCAAAAAGTAATTAAGTCTCTTCAGCTGTCCTTACCTATCCCAGTTTAATTTCCTCCAGTTTCTGTATCGACTGCATGGTCAAGAAGCATCAGACTTGCTGTCTGTAGGTAGACTTTAAAAACAGAACCTCCTGTCATTGTGCTTAGTGATCAGCATAAGCAGTGTAGTAGGGAACACAAGCCAGTGAGCCACAACTGGAAAAAAGGCTGTGGCCGGCTCGACTTGAACCAATTGGTTCGAAACCAGGCTGTAAAACTCCATCTAACCGTTCCAATCCAGTCTCTGCTTGGCAAAATTACACAATACTCTAAGTTCATCAGACTTTACTATAAAGGCAGAGATTTATTTGGTGTCATTATAGAGGATGGTCTGCCATAGCATTCTCTGAGTAGACCTCATGCATTAGCCATCACTCTGACATACTTTCTTTATGGAGAGGAAAAACGAGCATTGGGCACACAGAGTGGAATTCTCCTAACACGTGTAGTAGACTTTTGTATGAAACCAATCTGTTGACGAATCATGTGTTTGAATTTGTTGGTGTGGCATGGATTTACATGTATATGTTCCTGTTAAGAATGGCATACTTTTCCTCTGTGACATCATATACATAAGTTTATATCAGTAAAGTCCAGGTCACTCTGCCACAACTTCCCATGACACAGTGGTGACCGCCCACAGGGTCAGCTGAAGTCTTGGTAATGTGAACACCTTCACGACTATGATTTCTTTGAATTTTGTTTGTAAGTTATCGTCTGATTGAACATTTTCAGTGATAATGGGATGCAGTCAGTGTGTTTTGAGACAGGGTTACACCACCAAGTCTACCAAGTATGGTGTAACCTGGACTTCAAGTGTAGGGTACATCTGGGCAAACTGTCTTCAAATTAGGCTAAACAACCTTCACATTTAAATTTACCTTTAGTCTACAAGGTAAACATAAAAAGTATCCTGTAGATCAGTGTCTCTGGAAATTTTTGACCCAACAGAGTTTGATTATCCCACACGTTTTGCATTTAACCTGTCCATTAGGCATTTATGGGGCAATGAGCACTGTTTAACAAGTAATTTCCTAACTGGCTAACAACAGCTCAAATTCCTAACCCTAACAAAGAATACAATTGATACAATACAATGACAACAGGCAATCAAGAAACACCTTGTTAAGCAATGCCCATCTACCTGCATTTATTGGTGTTATACAGTAAAGCATTTTGGGTGACCTTTTAATACACCCAAGGTTGATTGATATTGCAGATAAAATTTTTTATTCATGTTTGAGTTTTGTTATCATCTCTCTCCCTTATTTATTCAGTTATCTCTTTCATCCTTCCTCAAGGTACCTCTAGAAGACCTTCATGAGGCAGCTGAGTCCTTGGTCAATGCACTCCTCATCAGGGAGAAATACTGCAAGATGGCCATGCACTCTTTCCCGCCCACAACCTCAAAGTTTTTGCGCAAAGTAGATGGAGAGCCTGCCGAAAATGACTCAAGAAAGTTTAGTACCACTGTGGATGCTTTGAGTAAGTTTGTCACCTGGTAGGGTGAATACTCTACATAAGAGCTTGTCAGTCATTTAAGAGCCACGGTTACATTCTTATGTTTGACAACTTTTCAAATTTCACAGGACAGTGGCTGAGAACCAACTTTCAGTTTCCTATAAGGTCCCTGTGCACATTTCTGCAGTTAGAGAAAAGTCTCTGCTTTTGCATTTTGTAGCATTGCTACGTTTCTTTGTTTTTTTAAAATTCTGATGCTGACAAATATCTAGAAGCGTTAAACAGTCCCTACTTGGAGTAATTTGGAATACACAAATCCTGGTAATTAGTAATCCTGAGATTCGTGGGTCTTTTGTAGGTCATATGTGGGTCATTTGTGGGGTCCATCTTATCATTTCCTTCATCTGCCTGTACCAGGATTAGTTCTATTCATTTCAAAACTTGAACTTAATCTGCTCATTAAGGGGTGTTGGATTCTTGTAGCAATCTGTGGTGTTGGGAGTTAAAAATTAAAACTAATGCTGATGGAACCCAACAAGATCTCACCATTAATTGATTTCTGGATTGATTTATAGACAAATCTGAGAAGCTGGTCAATTCAGCCATTAGTGGGGTCCTTCAGCCTAAAATTGTCTTAACTTTATAGTCTGCATTTAATTCTTAATCAACGTATTAAGTGAAAGGGAGGAAATCAAAAGTTATTTGTGTATGCAATCATCCATGATACAGGTAAGCAAAGAAATTGAAAAATTAAAGCTGATGGACCCAAGTTACTGATGACCAAATCAAACCATGACTTGACTGTTTGGATTCTTCCATAATTATCCACTATGTGGTATAAAAAGTATGTGGGTTTTTTTACTGGGTGGGAGAAGTCAAAATGGAAAGAGCTCTGTTAGTAGGGGGAAGTTAGGAAATATTGTAATGAGCTTGGTACATATTCAATCGTAGTAATGAAAATTCTGTTTATTATGTCATTCTTTCCTGGAGGCAATGACCAGTATTCTCCTTTCCTTAAAGTTTTCTGTCGATGACAGATTTCTAAAAGAAAATGTCAGTTTCAGTGCATTGCTGTCGTGATCTTCATGATTTTTCTGTGGTTGAGATGAAGTATTCTTCGTTGCTGCTGTGTTATGTGAGTTTTACATCTTTCTCCCTTCTCATAGCAGCCTAAGACAAGGATATAAAAAATGATCCAAACTCAATTACATAGAAGTGTAACCTCCAGGTTTCAGTAGGAAACATTCCATTTAATGTGGGATTTTTTCATCTCCTTACATGTATAGACAGACAATCAAGAAGCAAGATTTATTTGAAGGTCACTTGGTCTTTGTACAGCTTTTCATAGGATTTATGTGGCGATTCTGTGTCTGTTCAGAATGTTTTTATGCCAAAGCCCAAATTTTGTAGGTTCGATGCATTATTTGTTTCCTTTTGTAATGTGACCTTCTGTTGACAATGCCTGAAAATTGTAAGACTTAAATTTCACTGCATTCTGTTATTCTGTTATATCCAGTTCAATCAATTCTGCCTCAAGAAATTCAGGAGAAAAGCTTGTTTTTCTCACTATGACCCTGCAGATTAAACACTCTTCTGTACAACCCTGTTAAAGGCATACATAAGCAGCCTCACCAGACTTACTTGCACAACAGCTTAATAACACACTTCCTTGCATATCTCTTCCTAGTATCTTCTGTGATATTGTAGAGCATGGTACAACATATTCAAAGTATACCAAGAAGTAAATTCTGGTAAATTCCCCAATTCAGTGGCAAAAAAAAATGTCACATGAGTCTATGTTGCTCCTCCTTACCTCCTATTTACATATGTATTTCCCCTAATTTCCTAACAATACCCATTTGGCAGACTCTTAGAACAGGTGGCGCCCTAGCCCTTCCAACTATCTCACCAGCTCATTCCTCTATTGCCATGCTTGCAGTGAGGACGCACACATTTCGAGCTGCTAGCTTGCCTTTGCTGTCTGTTCTTCGAGAATTCAGGTAAATTCCCCAATTCAGTGGCAAAAAGAAATGTCATATAATTCTCAAGAACCGTACATAATCTACAAAGCCCCTCATTACTTCATATTTACATATGTACCCCCTACTTACTCTCAGTAAGTCCCTGGCAAGCTTCTAATAGCACAGAGGCACCAGGTGACCTTCAGTAAAGGTCACTTGATGATGTCATTTACTACGTTAATCCAAATAAGGGGCAACTCCATTCCACTATAAAAAAAATTTGTACCCTCTATCTTAACTCAATACAAATAGTTTGAAGTATACCATTTGCAGTTACCCTTTAAAGCTTGTTCATTCTGATATGTCCTTTCGAAGTATTTACCCCTTACCACATGACTTTGCAAAAATCATACCCTCTAGGAAGGGTTCAGTTTACTTGGGTGCATACTGCTCAAGTGCATGAAGAATTTTTGACATGAATGTAACTTTGGAGGCTGACATTCCTGTTGTGCATCCAACTAAAATTGGTTTGAATTGCTGTCCACCTGGTACTGCAGCTTTTCACAGAAGTTATGCGAGCAGTCAGTTTCACAGAATGTGAGCTCGAAGTTATAGGTACTTTGTTGCAACAGCTTCAGTGTTTCAGTGATATTTATTCCACACCTTAATTAAGTTTGCTTAACATCCTGTACCATCAGTGCAAATAAATATAAATGAATGAACTCACGCTAGTTCCATGCCCACAAAGATACTCATTTTCTTTCAGGGAATAGTAGAATCTGTCTGGTTGCACATCAACTGGCAATTAGTTACATTATCTGCATTGTAAAGACTGTTAACAAACACATTGAAGATAGAATATATCTGTATAATCTATTATAATTATTTATAAGAGTTTAATATGATTGCTTAATAATTGAACAAAGAATAAATGACCTTTGATGTCTTGAACAGGTTGGGCACTCAAACTTTCAGTAAAGGGGGTCTACAGTATAAGAAGTGTTGCAAATCTTCTGCCAACTTGCATCATACATTAACACATTTACGTACCTTATATTACTGTAAGTCCCTTACAAAAGTTCTTTTTATTTAAGTAGAGTAATTAACTCATGCAACAAAAATATCAGGAAAGGAAATGTTATGCAGACTACAAAGAGTTGTATACAGTTGCCCAAGCCCAACACATACACCATTGATGCCTTTTGTCCACATATGTGATGCAGGGATTAACATTAATACTTACACAATCATTCAACGACCACAGATTATACATTTGTGCTCACTCTGTGTATCACATTTTATCTTTAAAGTCTTCTTAAACAGAGCTATAAAAATATTTATCCTATAAAGGGATTTACATTTTGAACATTTTCTATTATCTTCAGGCTGGCAGTTATCATTACAATTAATTTTCCTTAAAGGCCCAGTTCTCTCACCCCAAACAGTACCAACTCTCCTAACCTTCTCACTGAAGCCCCTCCCACAATTGTCTGAAATTCATCCTCATCCAGATACAATCTCAGTTTATTGCTTCAAGGTGAGTATAGAAAAACTCAATTTATGAAATCAATACACCATCAGTACCGTTCATGCTGTGTAATATGAGCTTTGGTAAGTGTGCATTGTTTGAATTAGCTGCCAATCAAAGAGCTGAGCCAATTGAGAATTTCGGTATCCCCGTACCAAAATCGTTGTTTGGGTGAGAGGTTTGGCCCTTTAATGTTCCAAAAATTCCTGTCAAATTTCCAAATTTTCCAGAAAGGAACATCTTCGTTTCCCAGTTTTATCCACTTGTGGTAGTGAATAGATGATGTCCATTCCACCCTCAGTTAAGTTCTGGAAATCACATATCTAAGTTCAACAATAATTTGTTCTTAAGTGAGTTTTTTTCTCTGATTTATGTTTAACTGTCTGTGGAAGTTGATAATAAATGAGGACTAAATAAGATATGAGATTTTCTTATTAAAACCCTTTTGGGCTTCCTTGTTAAAATTTTACCAGGGTAATCTTATTTGCTATTCTTCTCAACATTCAAATAGTACAGCCACATGCCCTGTGTATATCTGCATCAACACACTTCCAGTAAAATGTGTCTTCTCAATATTTCAGTCCTTCTTATCCTGTGATTTATTTATAAATTTATTCCTGGTTTCGTGACAAATCAGTCTTGTAGACTTAATAAACAACTCATAGGAATGAAGTGCTTTGCTTCTGTTTGTGGGATGACCTTGTACATCCTACAATGCATCTACAAATTGGAGTCATCTTTACTTATTGTTCGGATTCGAGTGACAGTGACAGGAACAAGTTTTGGGGGATGTATTGGTGAATTGTATTTTAAAGGCTGTAGAAGATGTTGAAGGTTGCATCTCTTATCAGGAGCATTTTGAAATATTAAAGAGAAATATTTTATTTGTTTTACTGACAAGTCTTATTTATTGAAACAATGCTATGGATGCAGCATGGTAGGTACATTATAAATTCAAAATAAGGCACCTACAGTACTCAAGAAACAGGTTTCTTGCAGATTGAAATTCAGTTTATTGTTACTCAAGCATAATTTGTACAATCAAACTAATAAACTTTCAGAAATTCAAATGATGCCTCTGCCATAAATCTTCTACAAATGCCCTTCTATGAATGGATAATTTTTGAGGAGATGAAGCTACTGTCTGGAGTTATTGTTGAGACTGGACAGTTTTCTAATGATTAAAACTACTCTTATTGTATGCTATTCAATTTGTTCCAATTAAATTCAGTTGTTATTCAATCAGTGCAAATAGAAAGTGAAAATTAAAAATCATTGTTATAAAGATCAGAAAACAATGTAAAGGTTGGAAATTTTGACAACAGTGTCTTTTCTTTTACAGAAGACGTTAAAAAGGTTCTGTTCAAAGCAGACATTTCAGGTATTTAGCAGAGGAATTACTTAATGAGCAAACCTGACGACAAAATTAATTGCTTACAAACCATGTTACTAGACAATTTGCTTACATGTCTTGATGTGCTCTAGTTCATTGAGAATACTAATTTCACATCATTTTTCCTTTTTCCCCTGCGGTCTGCATTTTTTTTTTCTTTAAGGGGACGGGAAAGCTGATGAGGTGAATGCAGACATGTCTCTTCATGGATACTTAAACTGCAAATATGAGTATACCATATTTTAACAGGGCAGTCAGAGTGGGCCTACAGAAAGTATCCTGCTTGTTTAACTGATCCTTAAAGCCCGTCACAGTAATAGTTAGGGCATTTGCAATAATTGCTGTACATACAGGTAGAGTCTGGGAAAATATCAAGACTGCCTTAAGAACTCTATTAGGGTGTTCAAACGTATGTCTCTTGTTGGCTTTGGTTGGCATAGAGCATGTGCAACACATGATTGTTCGTTGTGTGTTGCGCGTGTTAAAACTTTTACAATTGCACGCAGAAAGTAGACAGACTAGAAACTACCTTCTTTTGAGACCTTCGCTGTAAGCACGCTCTACCAACTCTTTTGACGTCTAGCCATGTTGGCATTTGCTTGTAATCACTGAATGAGTCTATTATGGAGTAGGTTACAATACTACATTTAAATGGAATTAAATTACACAACAAACATGTAGTACACTGTCAGCTAGGTGAAAGGTGAATTTCAAATGAGTTTTAAAAATGTGGTTTTCAATTTCAAGATTGGTTTCAAGTATGGTACAAACAGGTTCAAGTCCTCCTCTTAAGTCCCCCCATACAGCTGGGGAATACCATGGTCATATTCTATAGTCCCCAACCCATGGGGGCTGGAGGGTAGCTTTATGGATGCAAGGAAGATGCAAACCTTTCATTTTGTCTGAAGCATACTGCAGTTTAAGATACTGTAACAATCGGGAAGTTCGTATTTTCCACCTTTCTGAGTGAGTACAGTGTGATAGAAAAATACAGATAATGATATGCTTGAAAATATACAGATGAAAATGATGTATTTTGAAGCAGCTTACCCTCTATGTTGTGTCACTTCCCTTGACAATACATAAACAGTGAACATCACCTCTTAAACAAGTAGACCAGGGCCACACACATATCCTGAAAATTTGGGCTTAGTCTAAATCTGATTTTCTTAATAAAGCACTTAGCCATGTGTGTGACTCAAATGTAGACTATAACTCTATTTGAAACTCCAACAGTTATACTGTAAGGTGTTAGCTGGCACAGTGGTAGGGATATAGTTTTTTTTCTTTTTTCATGGATTGGGGGGGGGGTAGGCTGAAACCAGATCAAGAGTATTTTTTATTTATGCATATCGTCTTCACTTTGTGCCTTTATAAAATTTTGTGGTATTTGGGGGAGTGAGGAAATAATTAGGTATTGCACAGAATTGTCCTTGATATAGACCTATTTCCAAATAGCAATTGCAAAGGATTGTGGGATAGAGTTTTGGTGCGCGTCAATTTTGTCAATGGCATTTTACTGTGGTGAAAATCTACGTATACCCAAAACGTATCCCACGATGCATTGTAATTGCTATTTGGAAATAGGTCTATGGCATTCACTATAGAAGCTCTCTGAAGAAAGTTGTCTATGAATGGGGTGTTGAACATTTAACATGTCAGCTTAGCTGCTCACATTGACTTGAATGGTTCCCAACAGAGGTGCTTGCAGAGAATAACAACCAAGTACAGTAGCTAAAACATAAATTTCTTGATTTTGTAGTAAGCTTTGAATGCCAGCAGCACAGTGCAAGTGCATACACTGCAAAATTATTTCGACAGTTTGCAATGCATTAATGCATTTTACATTATTCAGCAATGCATTTAGAAATCCCACATGGTTTTCTATGCAACTTTGAGTTCCTAAAAACGCTGTAAGATATCACATATCGAACAAGTGTTTTTGTAGATCATCTCTTTGACATGCTAAGGGTAGGCAGTCAAAGTGAATAATGAAAAACATACCTGTTTCTATGAAGTAAAACAGTTAAACAATTACATGTGCAAAATTTGCTTCCATAAAGCTTTGTAATTGCAGAGTATGCAACTAAAGAAATAAGCAGTATTGATGTCAAGAAATAGGTTGCTATAATATGATGCATAAACAAATGCCATTGCTTAGCAATTTTTCAAATCTTTGTCTTGTGCATTTATCATGGTACTGTTTGATGCCTGACTTGACAGGCATTGAGGATTATACATTAATTTTAGCAAGAGCACCATTGCTTAAGTCACAAATTTCATTAACATGTCTCATTTACAGATTCCATAACAAACCATGCAACATGCAATATAATCACAACTGTTATTGGAGTTTAAAGTGAAATGAATATAGTAGACCGAAAACCTATTGCATTATGGGAAATTTTAAACTTTATTGAAGTACAGTGTGCAAGAATACAGTAAAATGTAGTTCATCTGAACTCTCTTTTTCTGCTGCCGTGTGTATATTAGCCAGCATTGTGAGTTTTAATCAGACTAGTTCAATACTAGTGACCAACTCAGTTTGAAACAATTTTCCATCAGTAGTTCCTTTTGAAATTTAAAGTGGAAATTTTATTAGCAAAATGTATGAACTAGCCTACATGCGAAAAACCTTCTTTGTTGTGATCATCGTGCCATTAAAGTTGGGTGATAGGTGTATTGGTAATTTGGTCCTGAAATAGTCATGTAAATTTAGGGACATGGTAAAGTCATGATATTTTATTTTCCTTAAAGCAGCACATTGAGTTGGTTCATGAAATTCACCAATTTTATCCAAACCTCTTAAGTTTTCCATACCGATTACAAATGGTCAGACTTAGACAATCCCCATATTCTACATACAAATAAGTGTTTTATTTAACAGTCAAATTCAATTTTTATAAATTAATGGCCAGAGACTGTTTTAAATTATGTACACTACCTTAACAAGTGAGGACTTGGCAAAATTCAAAATTTTAACTATTCTGTAACTTTTTGGATATAAAACTTGACTTATTATGCTAACTAAAAGCATTGTCATGTGGTGACTGCCTCTTTAACACTCCCATTATTAGTTATTATATCAACTGAGTGAGCTCCTTTAAGGTGCAGGAACCTTAATCAAAAACGAGGTCTTTTGCAAGAAGGTACAGACTTGATGTTACACAGATCATATAAGACCTTGTTTTAGTGACTCTGAAAGGTGAACATGACTGTATACCTATTGGTTCTATTTTGGGACAATTCATGCCAAGTTATATAGTACTTTAAGAAACCTGTCAAGATTGGTATAATGTCATCTCCATACATAGCTACCTTGTACTGTAATGTTCCAGTAGACAGAATTTTTCTGTGTAGAAAATAATGTAGGTATAAATCTAAATTAGGAACAGAAAAAAACCTTAAGGCATGAATCTTACTTCAAATGTAGTAAAGCTATAACAAATATTGGCTTTTTAAGTCAGAAATGAAATGTCTGCTTGTTTATAAGAGGTCATCTCATCTCAATATTTGCTTCAACAAATTACATGTAAGCTGATGATGCCCTAATCATTTTGAAGCCATGAATCAAAGTAATAAATTGTAGCTCCCAAAATGCAACCTGTTTTGTAGAGGGCATTGATATCAAGTTACATTGCTTCCATTGTATCTCAGTTTGTGTATTTTATGCCCTTCATACCATCTAATTTTGCAAATTATTCTGCTTATAAGCTTTTTTAAATACCAACGGAGTCCCAATGTCTGTAGATGATGGCTATGGTTAAACAATACCATCACATATGTTATAATCTGCTTTTTAAATCTAGTTACCTTGTAATGGATAACAATAAGTACCATTGTCAGTGAATGATGATTGACATCCAAAGAATTCTAGTTGCAATCGTGAGATGTGGTTTTAATCAGTAATATTGTGATTGAAGGGGTATACTTACTTTTAAGTGACTTAAATTACTGTATGTCAGTCAAGTATACTAAATATACCCAAAATACCCCTCATTCACATGTGTATTCCTGTATTGGCAGTAGTAGTCATCTGACAAAAGCCAGTGACACCCTAGTTATCCTTACCTATGAGGATGAGGCACTAAACCGGAGCAGTTTAGGGTATCTTTTATTCACATTACTTGCAGTACTTACAGTACCTCCTATTTTTGCAGTTTGCCTTTCTGCTGTTTGTTACATCATGATATATAGCTCTGCAGTTGGCAGACAGGTAAAGCATTGACAGGTTGGGAGAAAGGTAGGAGTGATGGGTGGGTGGAGAAGGGGTGGGAATGGGTTAGGGAGGTTGTGAAAGGGGCAGGGTGGGTGCAGGGAAGGGTCCAGAAACTGTAGGGAAGGGGTACAGGAGTTCATGTGGGAATATGAGTATCAGGCCTCCCACATTGGCCTCCAGTTGTGCAAGGGTGTCATCTCCATGCTAGCAAATAGTGCCAGACAGCACTTGCAGGCATATAAGCTAGGAATTAGATGGAATAAATCAGAGGTGAGTAAGTAACATTTGAAATTTAGAACCAAGGTGAGGTTTATTGAATCAAGACTTCAATAAACTTTGTTTATTGGAAACATTTTACAAATTTTTCTTAGTGGAATGGATGAGAAGAACTAAGGGAGATGGCAAAGTAATCATTAACCAAAACGACAGACAAAGAGTGATAAACAAACTTATGCTTTAAATTCAGTCAGATTTGCATTCTGTGAGCTAAGGGATTTTCAAAGTTATGTATACAACAGTATGGGAGCTATTTCAAAAATTTGTTACTACCTGAGTAAATACTCTTAGATGAACCAGGTAACAGCTCGGATGACTGGCTTGAATCCTTGTATTACCAATAATTTTTCTCACGAGTTGATGATTTTAATGGGAAACAGAACTTGCTTTTAAAATTTTTCTCTCCTTTTTTATGATGATTGTGTTTATCTACTCATTAATAGTTGTTTATTCTCAAGTCTGCATCCAAACTTTTTGTTTTACTTGTTAAATATGGTTCCAGTTTTCTGTAGATATGTTTGCACACAGTAAAATCCTGCATGTGTATTCCATAGATTGTTGTTTTCCAGCTTCAAATCTGTTCATGTTTTTCCTCACCAAGTTAAAATATCTTTTCTTATGTCTCGTTTTTTGTCCGATTTGACAGTAGTGCGTCGAGTTTAAAAGAGAGTTGAGTGTTTGTTCTTTGTATTCCAGAATCCCAGTACCACCTCTATGGTATTCATACGAGCCGTAAGTCTGCACAAGTTTCTGCACCTGTGTGTCCGTTTGCTGTGCATGACCTCATGTGTGATAGCGCCCTCTGTACCCAACCTCACTTTTAACTTTTTCTAAACAACCACACACCAATTCTGTGTGCAGTTTATGATAAAATTTTGCATGTTTCAGATTGGCAGTCTTCAAAATATGGGTTTTAATGAAAAGGTGGGTCATTGAAGACTTTTTCACAGGAATGAAAGCCAACTGAAATTATATTATGTGAATTTATCTCATGTAGTTTTACCTTCTAAGGGCATTGTTTATAATTATAGATACTGTATCACACTTGGAGATTTTACTGTTACTATTTTGTCATTCTTGACTCAGTTACAGAGCTTTTGGAGTCTTGAACTTTGACCCATGCCCATGCTAGTGAGATGATGAACCTATCATTCTTTTCAAGTTACTGTGAAAAGTGCAATGTTTTACAGCCCTAGATAAAGACAAAGTTTTATTTAGCAGCCCACCACCACACTCCATAATTCCCCTAGAAGTTTAAATTGTAGCAGCTAGTATTCTTGAACTCAAGCACTGCCTTGGGAAGATGCCAAATAGTTTAAATTATTTTGGGGGATTTAGTCTAGATTACGGATAGTTGTAGTGCTTGACTTGGAGGGCTTTAAGCAAACATACATGAAAGACTGTCTCCTGTTATGCATGGTTAAAGTTTCAAAGTTTAATACACATTGGTGAGATAGTACAAACAAAAATGGTGACATACAATCCATCTTTCTGTTTAGTGAGGGCAGAGAGCATGATCTTGTAGATTGGTGGTAAAAAGGTCTTATTCATAGACATAACAAATTGTCAGTCTGGTGGGTTTACGAGAAAGAACACTGCATGCACAATGTTAAGTTGGCACATGTGCATAGTAGAATTACCTCCATGTCCCGCTTGTACACAAATCAGCTGTGTGTATTGTTGCAATGATAATCAGTTTACCCCCATTTAGAGGGCAGTCTTTGCTTTCTGTGGTGTCTCATGTGCATGGCCTGTCTGGAGGATTTGCTGCTCCTGTCTGATCAAAGGTGTGGAACTGTACAACCAGTTTCCCTATTCTAGGATTAATTCGTGGTCGTCGTGGTAACTGTAACATTTGTAGCAATTATTTTGTCTCTCAGGTTCATGTTAATAACTTACAAAAGCTGATTATGATTCAGAATCTAGAATATGAGTAAACCATATGTTGGAAACAAATGGAAAATGTAAGACCCATATATGGCTGTGTGCAATTTAAAGCCTAAGCATAAATTGGGTATCCAGTGTGCCAAAATTTGCCAGGGAAAAACTACCTGTAGAAGTTTGACATTTAGAAATATGTTTCTTTTCTAGCATATCAGGATAAGCAAAGTGTTATGGGTATTTTTAGCATATCAGGATTATGGAGCAGTTAATATAGGTCAGTAGATATTACAAGAAACTGTAAAGTCAGATTTTACAAAATCTATTCTTTACAGTGCATTGCATGATCAAGTGGTTAGGTCATGGGACTTGCAGTAGGGAGGTCAGGAGTTTGACTCCTGGCAGGGTCATACAGACGACTTGAAAATTGGAATCTACTGCCATTGTGCTTGCTACGCAGCATAAGCAATGGTGTAGAGAAAGCTAACCAGTGAACTGGTAAAACTGATAAAAAATTTAGACACTGACCAACTAATCAACTGTAAAACTTTGCATTTAAATATCCCCAAAACTTTCAAGTTTATTTTCAGCGTATAAGTATCTGCCTCAGTGTGAGCTTAACCTTCCCCTTCCCTCCCCCCCCCCCCCACGTGTGTACACTAACCACATACTGATGCTCTGGCATTGCATTGTAAACCTAGACTAAAAGGCCTCATTGTTGCATCCTGTACAAAATGGCAGTAATGAAGGTAAAAATTAATTAAAATTTCATAGCTTATGTACTGTAGAGCTGTGTACACAGGAGAGTATTAGGGATCAGTTGTGTCCAGTCCATCTATGATCCACCATTATAGTCTAAGGTGTGGCAGACCTGGATGTCAATATTGTATCACTTGTTTCCTGTCTATTGCAGTGTTAAAATTTCAGGTAAATGATTGAACTTAATTAAGTCAGTTGAGTTTAACATTTACAGCCGGCATTTAGCCAGCAACTGTAGCAGGGACAAAGGCATATCGCCCGGCATGAAGAGCAGATTGCCCAATTACTTGAGTGAGAAAACTCAACAAAAATGCTATGCAAATCCTCTGAAAATTCATAAAGATGTACTATTGCAATACAAAACATTTCACATTTTTATCTTGTGATTAAATGCAAAATGAACTCAATTATGCCGTCTCAAACAATCACTAATTGCGCAAGCAAAACTTCTTAAGAGTCCACTGTTCCCCTGGCAGTGTTGAAATTCTCGATTTATATACCCTGGAATTCATAGAAATTCAGGGAAAATGAAAATTTGAATTTTAAGACCTGACAGGTTCCAGCAAATGCAGAACTTTTCAAAAGGTCCTAGAAGATGTCAGGGAATCTTAAGAAGTGGACTTACTGTACTGTTCTAATTTTCTCAATGTTCATATACATTATTTTGTGGAAAAAAGATGGAAGTATGGGATCTGACTGTTTTTAATAGTCCTGGAAATATTAGTCGAGGGTCTTGAAAGGTATTGATAAGAGAGTTTCGACAGAGGGTGGTAACCCACTCTGGTTTTTCCACACTAAGTAAATACAAAGTACAACAGCCATACTCAGAATTCTGCAGCTAGAGTCATCTACATGGCTAATTGTTCCCTACTTCAGCGCTCAACATATGGAAGACTTTTAAGTAGTATGTTTAATACCTTGAGTGTGTATACTTTAAAGGGGCAGTCTGAGTTTGTTTTACAATTTTTTTACAACTTTAACTCTGCACAACAATCATACATTAAGTTAAAACTAACAAAAGGTGATCAGTCATCATGGTCTGATGTTGTGATTGGCCACCGTATGGATGAGGCTTAGTCTTGAATTTGTGTGGAATATTTTCTCCCCAAAGTATTTCAAAATTCCCATTCAACATGAATTAACACACAATCATTATGTGAAATAGCCCTTACTAAAACTACCTACCACTCAACAATCTAAAACCTGACTTTTGGGTTGTAAGTCAGGGTTTTACCTGATGTTAGTATTCACAGTTTATAGAAACTCCAATACTTAGTGGGTTTTATCATATTTTTATTGATATTAGGGTTGGAGTGGCTATAAACGGTAGGTGCAAACATCAAGTAAAAACCCAACTTAACTACCTAAAAGTCGGGTTTCAGACTGTTTAATGGTAGGCATTTTTAGTAAGGGCTATTTCATGTAATGTTAGCATTTCTTGTCATTTGAAAGATCACTCTTTGACATGAAATATATTAAAAACACCAGGTAGGAGATGACAAAATTAAATGGTAACTAATCAGTTTTCAATTTATTAAACCTGTATTTCCTTAATTGGAAAACATTACTTTTTTCATGAATTTTTGCACAAGCTTCAACCTCTCATTCACAAAGAGTTGCTGTGAGAATAATATAATAATACCACAATGAAATATTCAATGTGTCATCTTGTTTGCTCTCAACCATTTGTCAAATTAATATTTGACTAATTTTCTTTTGATTCCATTTACCATTTGACTAAATTTTAATGGTTGTAATTTATGATTAACTCTGTTCCTAGTTGAAATCATGCTCTCTTTTTTATTACACATTGATCTACATGCAGTATGACCAGGAGTGGTAGTCATATTCTAAATCAGTTTGAAAAGATTTAGAGTTGTTTGATAAATATTTTCAGATATTTTCCAGCTAATAGCAAGAAGAGTATGCGTCAGGTAACGGGGAAAATTGTATTTTATTTTCTTGCTTTTGATGCATCATTATAAGTATCTAAAGAGAATTGGAAAGCAGGAATTGATATTCCCTTGTATAATTGTAAGGTTCTCCCCATATCCATCCCCTCACCCCACCTCCCTGTTTAAATGCAACAACTGCCAATATTTTGTATTATTGGCAAAATCAGAATTGGAGAGCAAAAAATGATATCCTTTTATTAAGCACCTTTCACCAAAGCATTTTACAACTATTGTCTCCCAGTTTTAGTGATAGCCTACCTTAAGAGACAATACTCCCATTTGGCAGCAGGGAGACACTTCTCATTGTGGCAAGTTCCCTCATAGGTACTGTACCTGTTTATTACCAGGGTGGGGAGAGATGCTTGAGCTACAGTAAAACATGTGGAATGCGGGTGCAGCACCATTAGCCTGGAAGGTATCAATCCAGCAGTGATAGTATTGCTAGTCTGATGCCTTTGTATCGGTTTGTCCACAAAGCTCTGATAAGTAAAAGGGGCTCATTGAGTTGATATTGATAATTTTAATGAGATTGTTTAGAGGTCACTAGTATATGACAAAGCTTAAATAGCATAATGAATCAAGTTTCCTATCTAGCAGTTACAGAAAAAGTGAAAATTTTGAATTTTGTGATGTCATGACTTGAAACAGGTTTGTGCATTATTTGAACAAGTGTCTGGTGACAAATTTTTGTAAAAGGAATTGAACCATTAAGTGCTCACTCATAAAAGAAACTTTATGTGTATGTAGGATGTGGGGGTTGTCAAACTTTGACCTTTTGTAATTGGTTTGTGAAGAAAAATGAACAACTTTAGGAAAAATTTGTTAAATTTCATGAACCTACTCATTGAACCATTTAGTACAAAGTTACACTAGTTGAACAGGGGTGGTTTTACGAATGTACTTATACTCTTGCCTACCAGTATTAGGATATCCCTTCTTATATTTGGGGTAACCTTGCACCCCCTATCCTTTCTCTGTTGCCAAAACACAAAATTAAGGTTTGGTACTCTCAGGTTCTGGTATTTACGCATGTTTAATGAGTGATGACAAAGCCAACAACAATTGGTATCATTTCTATTTAGTACAACTCACATGGTATTGGTTGCTTCAACTTTAATCACAGATCACCCCATCCATGCTCCAAGTAATCGTGAGAATCCATTCGAGTGTGAGTGGCCAGAGCCTGTTGACTGTGTATTCAAGATGGAAAATGGCTTGATTAAAGTCTATGACAGCAAGGATGATGTTGAGAAGGGGAAACCAGTAGAACTCCCCTATCCTGACAAGGACACATTCTTGGCTGACCAAAATATGCTCCTTGCATTGATAGCTAATGGACCCATGTAAGTAAACTGCTCATTTTCTGATTTTTTTTTTCACTTAAGACACAGAAATTGTGACTTATTTGTGTACTTGCCAGTGACAACCTTTCCGTAAATATGTTTTTGTGCTCAACTGTTTTGGCATTTACACTTATGTAATTTCATCTTGATTATATGGAATCATTGAGAAGAAAATTGGTCGTTAAGTTTAAAGAAAAACAAGAGGCTGTCCACTAATGTGAGAATTATGGTGTCATATATGCTTGCTTCAAATTTACTTTTTGTTAAAAATGGAGCAATATACCTATTCATATCTCAAGAATCAAGCATTAAATTTCCATGCAAATTTTATCAGAATGCATAGAGACAGTACCCCTCTAACATATCCCAACTTGATGTGACCTGGGATCCTTCTTTTAAGTACATTTAAATCTTTGGATAAAATGGAATGTGCTGAAAGAAGCAATCTGTGGAGTGAAATTTTCTACTTCCCATCTAAAAAACACTGAATGAGCAAGCAAGAGGCAGTAATAGGAAGATTTCATCATAAAGTTTGTGAAATAAGTTTTGTGGCTCAGTTTCTAACCAATTGGTTTAAGTTAGGCCACCTACAGCCTTTCTTCCAGTTTTGGCTGCCTGGCTAGTTTTCACTTCTCTGTTGCTTAAGGTTCCATTTTTAAAGTCTTCAGTATAACCTGGAGACCTCCATACTGCAAGTCATATATTAAAAGAAATCGCTTTAGAATTATGAGTAATAGTCCCAAATATTTAGAGAAATGTCTATTTCATATTCTCCCAGTCATTCAAATTCACCTGAATTGAAACTTAAAGAAAATGAAAAAAAAAAGGTTTGAATTGACCTTACGCATTGACGAAACACTGACGTCATCCATGGGGGGAAGACAATGGTACATGTGGCGAAATGCATAAGAATTCCCCCTGCACATGTTGCAGACTGTGCGTATTCAAAAACAATTGACAAATCAGCTGTCTGCATTGGTTTGTTTTGCCCCCAAAGGAGGGCATACTTTCTGCTCTGTGACATCATACGTATAAGATCTATTGTAGACCTATGATTGCCTGTATGTTTTTGATGTGACATTTCTGCCGTCATGTGCTTAAGTTCCAAGTCTTCTCGCCCCAGACATTTCCAATTCTCCTAATTTACTAAATACCCACCCACAACTGTCCAAAACTCATCCTCATCTAGACACAATCTCAGGTCATTGCTTCGGGTGTGTCTGCAAGTGCCAATGTGTTATCAGAACACTCTCAGTACAGCATTTGCTCTGTAATATGAGCTACTGTACTCAGCATCTTCTGTAAGTTGCTGTCAATCAAAAAGTTTTGCAGATCAAAAATTTCTCTATACTTCTACAAAAGATGTAGTTTGGGGTGAGAATCAACTGCCTGTAATATTTTGAAGTAAAGTTAGTAGAACTGCAATATAAATTGTTAAGGCTGAAAAAATGGTTACCTCTTAGGGAGAAAAAATGGTTACCTCTTAGGGAAGAAACTTGATAAGTAATAACTGTTTACTGACACATTATTTTGTTTGCCTGCATAAAAACCACAATAGACTGGAACCATTTTCAATTTGTGGAAATGAGTGACTGTTTTTAAAGCTTGCTAGGGAATATCGTCGTGCACCTCAATGAAATTTATAATATGAAGTCCTATTAAAGTAAAACTTCGTTTTCATGGCAACATAACTCAGATGAAAACATAATGGGATCTAGTTTTCATATGAAAAAACAAGGAAATATTCCTTCATGTTTCATCCCTTGTTCTTCATTTAGCAAATCATTTGCATACCGTCGTCTGTCGTACCTCTCCTCACGATTCCACCTACACAATCTCCTCAACGAGATGAAAGAGTTGGCTGCCCAGAAATCTGTCCGACACAGGGACTTCTACAACATAAGAAAGGTTTGTACCCCCAAGTTTGCAAGACTGGAAAATGATTCCAGATCTTCAAATAGTCCTTGCTGGAGAGTTTATTTGTCTTTTCTTCCACTTTTTTTATTCCTTTTTTCATTTCTTTATTTCTCTTCTACAATTTGCATTATGACAAGATTAGTTTTAAGGTAATTTTAAGATTAGTTTTTGATTCCTTGCCGTAGGCCAATCTATGCGATGGTGATGTCGTGTGTGTGTATGTGTGTGTGTGTGTATGTATGTGTGTGTGTGTGTGTGTATGTGATGCTTTGGCTTGTAAACACGATATCTCAAGAAGGGTAAGTGTGACTAACCTCATATTTGGTGTGTGGGATGGTCATATTAAGTAGATGATCCCTATTGTTTTTGGTGGAGATCAAAGGTCATTTGGGGTCACGAGAGGTCAATAGGTCAAAACTTAGTAAACACGATATCTCGAGAACGGTACATGTGACTATGCTCATATTTGGTGTGTGGGTTGGTTGTATTGAGTAGATGATCCCAATCAATTTTCGTGGAGGTCAAAGGTCATTTGGGGTCACGAGAGGTCAAAAGGTCAAAACTTCGTAAACCCAATATCTCAAGAACGGTACAGGTGACTGTGCTCATATTTAGAGTGTGGATTGGTCATATTGAGTAGATGATCCCTATTGATTTTCCCAAAAGTCAAAGTTCATTTGTCAGCAAGTTCAAAGCCTGACAAGCTTTCCTGCACAGTCTTTCAAGAAAGGTCACTTGTAGGGTCCTGTAACTTTTCATGTAGATAGCACATAGTGAATACATGGTCCCAGAAGTTTTTGGTGGAGGTCAAATGTTATTTGGGTTCACAACGGGCAAGAGGGATCTCTATGTAGGAAGATTGGATGCCTTGCATGTGTACTTTGTGGGCACATTATTTAGCCCTGTTAATTGAAAAACATTGCAAAGCAATGTCAATGTGAAAAAAGGCCTTACATTCCAGTGGCAAGGAATCACGAAGCCTTTTGGCTTTCTGGTTAAGGTTTTAAGGTAGAAACAGATTTGACAGAGGAGGGAAAGAAACTTCCATCTGTTAAACCTTGTTGGGCTTTGCAACAAAAGAAGAATACACCATTGAAATAATATGTAAAGTACTAAGAAAATATCAAGGGTAGAAAGACAGGGAACTAAGAAGATTAACACAGACTTCCTATAAACATAGACAGGGCTTGTAGTGTGTATGTCCATGTAGATTGCAGCCATTGGGCAAAATAGATGTACCAAGATGGCTGCTGCATGATTTGAGGAAGGATCTGTAATATTTTCACAAAACTTTAAACTTGAATGGGAAGGAATATATTCCTGCAATTTGTGCAGTGATTCTGACCATACCCTTGCATTACTTCCAAAATATTTCAACTTTTTAAAAAATGTGTCGATTTGAACTACTTGAGCAAGTCCAAATTTTCACACACAAAACCATAGCAGACAGCGATCTTGCTAAGCCTATACTCACATGTACAGTAGCGACAATCTACGGAAAGTATGCTCTGTCCATGTAGAGGAAGTCTGTGAAGAGTACAGTAATTAATAGAAAAAATCACATGTCAACTCTTTGTGTGAAAGGCACACCAAGACAAAAAGCACATTTTGGTTCATGATATATGGGATTGATAAAGTTGATGTATACTAAAACTTTGTCCTATGATGCTTTAGAACTTGCTATTTGGAATAGTCTTGTGATAAAATTAGTCTTGATTATTGGGGTCAGAAAAGTGTCCAATGCATTCCTTACGTGTTGGTGTTGTTGTAGACTTTTGCAGTGGCAAAGTTGAATATTTCTGTTCAATGTGATTTTGTTTTAGGTGGACACTCACGTTCACGCAGCTTCCTGTATGAACCAGAAACATCTACTACGATTTATTAAGAAGAAGCTGAAGAACGATAAAGACATTGAGGTTTACTATGACAAGGGAAAGAAGAAGGTCATGACTCTGAATGAGGTCAGTTCTCATGTGAAATTTGACCCTTGACCTAAATATAATCATGGTAATATTAGGGAATATGAAGGTATAAAACGCTACGGTTGTAGGTAGTTAAAGCCACTCATGATATTTGAAATGTTCTTTGTTTGTTGCTGCCTGCATGTAGATTTGGAGTGTTGAATCTATGTTGTGTAAGGGAGAGTGTGTTGAATCTATGTTGTGTTAGGGAGAGTGTGTTGAATCCATGTTGTGTTAGGGAGAGTGTGTTGAATCTATGTTGTGTTAGGGAGAGTGTGTTGAATCCATGTTGTGTTAGGGAGAATGTGTTGAATCTATGTTTTGTTAGGGAGAGAGTGTTGTGTTGGGGGGTGCTGGTGGGAAGGCTGTGAAGGGATAGCTGAAAACTGTTTTATCACTCAACCTTTTTCTTCCGCTTACCCTTGCCTTCCTTTATGCTGTAAGCCCCCACTTCAGGTTTTAGACAGATTCCTTACTTTTAAGCTTTGTCGTATTAATAGCGGGATTAATGTTACTAATTGTACCTCTGACATGTGTGCTAGTATCAATACTGCCTTTTTGTGAGTAAAAGCCAACAGGTAATGTCCAAGATCACATCAATTTAAAAACATGCTTACCAAAACCCCTCTTCCCTATAAATAAACTCCTTACTGATTGTCACCAATAGGATTAGATTTGGAATTTTAAAATATTAGTTATTGTAAAACTTGGACAAAATGCTGCAAACTCCCAAGTTTGATTAAAGTCCTCTTGTCAAGACTGATAATTAAACTGAGGAAAATCCTGATAATGTTAAAAAAAATGTAAGAGAATAAAAAATTGAATACAAATCATTTGGGGCTTATTATTTTTTATTTTTTATATTAATTTTTATATTATAGCTTAAGCATATTTCTTATCAATTGATGTTAACTGATCAAGCTATTTACTTGTTCTTATCTTAAATTGTAACAATCCTATATCCATGTGCTTTGGCTCTTTCTCCTTGAAGAGGCATGGGGAAGGGTTGTGTAATGTGATGCCTTGGGTCAGGGTTGTGTAATGTGATGCCTTGGGTCAGGGTTGTGTAATGTGTGTGAAGGGTAGGGTGGGGTACAGGTAGGGAACATGTTGATGGGTGATTACTAGGGAGCGGTCAAGGGTTTGAAATTGGTCATGTATTCATGATCGAGTGTGTTTTCTTTTTGTTTTGATATCACCAGTCCTCATGTACTTTCTCAGTTATTCTAATTCTTTTTTCTCCCGTTCTCTTTCTTGGTTACCCTATTCGACAAACCCTATGGCTTTTTTAGAGTGCTCCCCTTTGCAATATCTGTGAAAACAGTCTGCTCATAATCCCTTCTGCATTGACATATCTTTTACCATTTGTAAAGTTTTGACGTCTTTATTAAGGACCATGATATGGAGAGATTTCTTAACTGTGTGAAGCATTTGCCTGGCACTGGGTCACTGGACCAAATTTGGTCCATTTTCTGAGGACTGAAAATTGATTGCTTAGAAATGCTATTAAATGATCAGTTGCAGTCTTCTGCTGTTACATTGAGCCATTATTTGAGTGGTTCCTGCCAAGTTATTGCTCTGCCTTTATACTATCAGACATTGGTGTAGAGCAGGTAGTGTTCATGCAAAGGTGACTTTAAAAGTCCAGCAAAGAAAAAAATTCAAAGACAGAATTTCTTGCATCGTTGGTACATGCCAATGTGGACAGGTTATTGCCAGTGTGGGTTTTATAATAGTAATAATAATAATGGAAATTTAAGTCTAGATTTAAATGTCTGTAAAGTTTTTCCTTCCTTTAAAATTGAAAATCACTCCTGAAATTTTTTTCAACGAGGGAATTTCTCTCCTTAATTTTGAAGCATAGCTCTAACACCATAGCTCTAACAAGCTTCCCCCCCCCCCCCCCACTTTTAAACTGAACAATCAGAATATGTTATGCTTGTTCTCAAAAGTCTGGCCACAAGTTATATTTTTTTGACATATGATTGTGTTGTCTATGGGGGACATAATTCTTCTGTGCTTCCACTTTTACAGGTGTTTGAAAGTATGAACCTGACAGCCTATGATATGAATGTAGACACGCTGGATGTACATGCTGTAAGTATTATGAGACCAATTTATTATTAGACATCTAGGAATATATTTTGCATAAATCACAAAAGTGCGAGGCACACTTTTATTTCTCACAAATTAACATGCATGGGGTACATTAAGGCACCCACCATTACTGCTGCTAATATTGAGGCAGAAATGCCAACCCTGCTTGATTCTCATTTAGACTCCCTGAAAAGGATTTCTGTCCATTCTTATTAACTAATATGACAACCCCCCCCCCCCCTTACCCATTCAAGAAGGTCCCCAACCCCCATTAAGGAACATACTGCCATTGTGCCTGATGCTTGGCATAAGCAATGGAGTAGGGAAAACAAGCCAGTGAGCCACAACTGGAAAAAATGGCTGTGGCCAGCTTGGCTTGATCCAATAGGATGGAAACTGGGCTGTAAAACTCCATCTGACTAACTAACCCACCCCTATTAAGTTGCATGTAGGTTTTAAAACCTCCCTGATTCATGTGTGAAACCCAAGATTTCAGAATGAAAGTGTTGGCATCCTTGTAATGAAGTAACAACAACTGGAAAGTTAGCAGAACATGCTATGATTGGAAAAGAAATTGTTACCTGTACCATACCCAAATATTCTTGTGACATACAGCAACTTTTCTACAGAACACACACAAAGCCTAACCTAACTTACCAGAGTAGTCTAACTTTTGGGGTTTTTTTCAAATATGTCAAGTTAAGTATTCTGGTTTCCTAACTTGGGGTAGCCTTACCTTTCTCAACCTTTTATATATATGAAGGCTTAACATTTCGTACCCTGCTCTATAAAAGTATCATTATTTAGGGTTCACAGGTCATGAAAAACCTGGAAAAACCATGGTAATTTGGATAATTATATCAAGGCTGGAAAAGCCCTGAAATTCAGAGAAATTGTTTGTAATCATGGAAAAGTCATGGCAATTTCCACAAAGTAACATTGCTGCATGCTCACTTGTAATGTCAAAGTGTGTTCTCACTTTAAAAATCAAACTGGAATTTTATTTAAAATGTTGAGCAGAATGTCATAGAAATTCTTTTTTTGGTCCTGGGAAAGTCATGGAAAAGTCATGGGAATTGATTCATTCACTGTGGATTGATTTGTGATCTATTAAAGGTGTACCATTGAATGGCTGGTTGAGATGTGACATGCTTCAGTGCACCTATTACAGGACAGATATATCTGTCCTATTAAATAACATAGCATGAGTTAGGTGAGGATTTACAGCCCAGTTTCTAACCAATCGGTTTAAGTTGGTTCTACCAGAGCCTTTTTTCCAGGTGTGACTCACTGGCTTGTATTGTATTCCTGACTCCATTGGTTATGAGCACCCAGGATAATGGCAGTAGGTTCCATTTTTGAAGTCTTTGGTATGAACCAGCCATGAGTGGAACTTAAGCCCTCCTGAGTGCAAGTTCTAACACCATGTAGTGCAGGATGAATATATTTATCTCATGCAGGAAATTTTTTAACTGTTGAATATTCATGCGAGCCTTTCATATTTAAATACACCCAATGCGTACGACAGGAAATGCATTCTTTCTAGCTTAGCATCATCAAATATGATACATTCCTAAAAGGTACTAAGCTTTAACGGTACATATCACAGTTAAGAAATGCATTCTTTCTAGCTTAAGAATGATGAAATCTGAAACCCGTACGTATTAAGTGACTGTCACCTTTAATTGTTGAATATTCATATAAACCTTTCATATTTAAATACTGATATATCTGCTTTATTGCATCCTCTCCTCTGCCACCATTAATGATGCTCACTTCAGTTGAGTCATACTTGGATCTTAGACTGGCCTCCCTTAGGGGTATGGTACTTCGATTTAATTGTTTTTCTTATCACTTAGTCTATACTTTCATGGGTGGTTCCATGTTTGTGACACTGTTTGTGGCAGCACAAGCTTTCCAGGCACTTTTTTAACATAAGTGTTGTTAAGCTTAAGATCTTGTGATAGCAAAATGGTTATTGGGTGTAAATGGCATTGAAAATGTAGAAAAAAGCCTCAATTCCCATCAAAATGCATAAAATCTGTAAATCTGGTTAATATGTTATTTGCACTCCGCATCATGCATAAGCATTAACTAAATATGAAATCTTAGGATGCCAGGCGAGGGACAGTATATATATACTTAATATTATCCTTTATTTTTACAACCTTCATTTTAAAGAAAATTTGTTACATTAGTATGTCTTGAGAGTTGAAAGTAGTATATTGGAAGTTTAAACTGAATTCTATCAGTATCAGTAGTAAAAAGTCAGTTTTTTGTTCACTTACCAAATTATAAACTGTATGATCAGCAATTTAGTGATAGGTTAGTAAAGTTCGAGCAAAAGAAATCTCAAAACTTTACGTCATTAACTTTGCATAGGCCACAAACGGCTTCAGAAACATTCAAACTTTGAAGAAGAATATAAGGATGCAAGGGATATTGACATAATTCCAACATATTCCTCCTTGGAGAATCTTATCCTTCAACTGTCAAGTAATGTCAGGTTTTTTTTGCTAACATGACACCATACCTTTAAGAAGGAAAGAGGGCAAGGGGTTCTAAGTTGATATTGTGGTGGGGAGGTGATCGACAAGAAGATTCATCTTGAAGAAGCAGTGACATAAAAATGGGTATGGGAAGGGACTGCTAATTTAGTAGCACAGGGCGGCACATTGGCTTTGGGTAGCATTTCGTTTCCTTTATGGTCCTTTTTTAAACTTTTATCTCAAAATTTTCAAATTTCTTGTAGTTGCCTCAGGTTAGAATCATGTAGATCAAAATGGTGACATGAGGAAAGGATTCATTAAAGCAGTATATATTTATTCATAAAATTCACAGTTTTGCCAAAAAGTTTCAAAGTTTTCTTCACTTTCTACATGACAAATATTTAAACTTAGGCAATACTTATGTCCTACATACAAATAAATTTATCATGAGTCAACTTTTAACAACTCAATTTGGTTTTGATAAATTTGTGGGCAAATAATGGGCAAAACTGGTACAGGCCAGAATACAAACAAATTCAAAATTTCAACTTTCTGGGTAACTTTGCTTGTAGAACTTGAGGCATACTAAAGTGAAGCATTATCATGAAGCAAAACTCTCTGACACTCTCTTTTACTTATTGATATTAACTCATTATGCCTCTTTAAGGGGGATAGCTTGATAAAGGAAATGCCTTTTTAAGTGTGGTAGTTTAATGAAGGAGATGCCACTTTTAGGGTGGTAGCTTGAAAATGGAAATGCCCCTTTTAGGTTGGTAGCTCGATAGAGGAGATGCCTCTTCAATGGTGGTAGTTAGGAAAAAAAAGACATGCCTCTTTAAGGGTGGTAGCTTGATAAAGAGGAGGTATAAACAAAAGTGGGAAATATCAGAAAAAAAATTCAAGGATTTCTAAAAAATTGGAAGTCTAATTTTATTTCACTTGTATCACATTAGTAATTTTGTAATTGTAGTTTTAGACAGTTTGTTGGATCTGCACAGCCCTCACGATCCCATCCCCAGCCATTCCCCTCTGCATTTAGTTTCAGTGAGAGTAATGTTTCGTCTAGTTTATGTGGAAATGTAACAGTTTTGACTTTTAGTTCTATTGAGGTAAGCTGAAATTAGCAAATATAATTTTCACACAATTTGTTAACCTATTGTTCAGTTTTCACTAATGTGGAGTTTTGTGAGTGGCATTACATAGCTCCATATTTCTGTACACACATCTGTCCTTCGGTTAATTCGTGAGCTTATGGTTCATCATCATAGAGCAGACTACTGCTTTCTGTAGGAAATGAACTCAGATTTGATCAGCATTGTTGAGCTTGTCTCTTGTCGCTGTCATTGGTGCAGGTGTTCTCCATGGTTTTTTTGGTTAGGCACCATGTCAAAACATGCAGTGGGCTGCAGTTGCCTGATCTAGACTGCAGTTGCCTGCATCATCTAGAATACAGCTGGCTCACCTAGACTACAGCTGCCTCATCTAGGTTGCAACTGCATCATCTAGGCTGCAGCTGCCTCATCTAGGCACATCACACATCACAATCACATGATTAATTAAGCCAGTCTGCTATTTTAGTAATGAAAATGGAAACAAAGCATGACTGCAGCTGCCTCATCTAGGTTGCAGCTGCCTCATCTTGGCTACGGCTGCCTCAGTCCAGCTTTGTTGCTACACACATCACAATCTCATGATTAGTTAAGCCAGTCTGCTATTTTAGTAATGTAAATGGAAACAAAGCATGACTGCAGGTGCCTCATCTTGGCTGCAGGTGCCTCATCTTAGGCTGTAGCTGCCTCATCTAGGCTGCAGCTGCCTCAGTCCTGTTTCCTGTTTTGTTGCTACATACATCACAATCACATGATTAATTAATATGCCAGTCTGCTATTGTAATAATGTAAATGGAAACAAAGCATGACTGCAGCTGCCTCATCTTGGCTGCAGCTGCCTTAGTCCTGTTTCCTGTTTTGTTACTTCATACATCACAGTAACATGATTGAGCCAGTCTGCTAAAATGGAAACAAAGCATGACTGCAGCTGCCTTAGTCCTGTTTCCTGTTTTGTTGTTACATACATCACAGTAACATGATTGAGCCAGTCTGCTAAACTGGAAACAAAGCCTGACTGTAGCTACTTCAGCTTGGCTATTGTGATATAATGTCATACTTTAATATGGCCCCAAAACAATTGTCCATCATGGCCAAGTAAATCACAAAGAAAAAAGCCAAGTTACATTTTCTGTCATGGGTTTTAATTGGCTTTAATGCTCATCAAGAGTTACATCACATTTCAATCAATTTTAATACAAAATCCCATCCAAATAGTTTTCTAAATGGTACTAATAATTTTCCCACTTTGACAATTTTCTAAGCAATGGGAAGCTGTGTTGGTGACAGATTCATTTTGGGTAGCTTTGTGACCAGTAGTCAAGAAGAATTCACTTCAGCTTACAAAAAAAAAAAAATAGGATAGTCATCTTTTAACCTTTACACTTTCCTTCTATTACACTTTTAATCTTGCCTTTTGGTAATTAGACCAGGGTAAACAAACAGCACAGTTGCAGGTGTTATTACAAGTGTTATAGCAGGTATTGGGGCTTGGAGTTTCCATAACAAGGAAGTTTTGGGGGTATTCAATGTGAAATCAATACCTGATACTCTCTTTAGAAACAACCAGAGAAGAATCATTTCACCATAAATGATCATCAAATATGAGTTTTATCTTCGTTTTGTGATTACAGGATAGAAACACATTTCACAGATTTGACAAATTCAACTCCAAGTACAATCCTATAGGAGAAAGTAAACTGAGGGAAATCTTCATCAAGACGGACAATTTTATGGAAGGACGGTACTTTGCAGAACTTATCAAGGTAAGTATATGATTTTCATGTTTAGGTTCTTGTTTTTAGATACATTTCTCTTACAGGGGCATTTGTAGATTCCCAAGCAAGGGACTTTTAAAGAAGTAACTCTGTGTACAGATCTATGAATGCCTTTGAAAGTATAGTTTTTTGCCCTTTGATGTCTACAATTTTGAACTTTTCCAATTTTCTTTGAGACAATTCATCACACATTCATCTTTCTATTTAGCTTTTGAGCTTCTTAAAAATTTGGGAAAAGAAGGAAGAGAAACATTTTTGATCAGAAATATTATCATGACCTTATTTCTGATTGATTTTGTCTAATTTAGGAAGTTGCTGAAGATTTGGAAGAGAGCAAGTATCAGAATGCAGAGTACCGACTCTCAATCTATGGTCGCAGTCGAGAAGAATGGGATAACCTTGCCAGGTGGGGGGTTCATCACAAGGTCTACTCAGACAACATCAGATGGCTTATTCAAGTGCCTCGTCTCTACGACATTTACAGAGCTAACAATCTGGTGTCAAACTTTGGAGAACTTCTTGATAACTTGTTTTTACCATTATTTGAGGTCACCCAGGACCCCAAATCTCACCCAGAACTTCATCAGTTTTTGAAATATGTGACAGGGTTTGATTCTGTGGATGATGAGTCCAAGCCAGAAGGATCAGCATTTACTAAGGAGACCCCGGAGCCATCAGAGTGGTCAAGTAAAGAGAATCCACCTTACTCCTATTATCTGTTTTACATGTACGCTAACCTGGTGATACTCAACCGATTCCGCAGGTTTGTGAAGGAACAAGAATTTTATTGTTTTATTTGTTTCCTACATAGACCTCCATCCAAACAGCAGTTGCAATAGATTGTAAGATACAATGGAAAAAAACTGGGAAAAGGGCCTTGGCTGTACGACTTGAACCAATTGGTCAGAAACTGGGCTGTAAAACTCATCTAACTTACCACAACCCTGTTCCACAATCCTTGTAATAAGTATTTGGAAAAGGGTGTATGTGGCATGTGAAATTTAGATATTTCCATTCAGTAAGAGCTAAAAGTGTCTGTGCAACTTGGATGGTCAGACATGTTCCCTAAAAATTTTGTTTTGAAACCCTTTTGCTGCTAAAGGGGACCCATCTCTCCATACTGAGCTATATATTACATTCAGCACACACAGAACATACATGCAGGTTTTAGGAATTCAAAGTTTCATGTTTGAATAGAACAGTTTTGCAAATTATTGTTAGAATTGTGTTCTAAAGAATATTTCTTTTCTTTCTTCTTTATCCAAGTCTTCTTTGTTGTCTATACCACTGTCTAGGTTCTGTATTCAGAGCTGCACTTGCTGTACACAGATCACTCTGTGAACCCCTTGTTTTTCCTTTGTATCGAGGCCATCATATTTGAATTTGCTGTGGACCCAAGAGGGTGCAAATTTGTAAAAAAACTCCTGTTCAGCCCAAAACATGATAGCACACCACAGGTTTATACCTTTGATGCCATGGTGCAATGATTTTTCGGGGGAAACCTTGTACACATAGCAATGGTGAATCGTGGTTTTGCGGTGGAAAAGTGCAAAGTGAAGGAGTTAGAATGCCCATCTTTGGTTTTGAAAAGGTCTTGAAGTTTAATCATCTTATTAACAATGTTATGTAAGACTCCTGTAATCATCTTGAAATGTTTGACTCCAAAGACTCACTTTTGAAGAACATTCCAGCAGTCATGGAAATTTGGAAAAAAATTTCCAAGGTCTTGAAATTCAGGACAATTTTGTGAAGTCATGGAAATTTGGAAAATAATTTCAAAGAGGTCTTATCTTTTTATGATAGCTTAACTCTTGGCACCATGCTGTACTGAAGGTCACAGAGTCGTGGAAAACCTGAAATAGTCAGTTAATTTGAAGAATCATTTTAAGACCTGAAACAGTCTTGGTATGAAGGAAAATTTTTTGGAAGTCATGGAAAAATCATGGAAATTTTTACCAAGTAACATTGTTTCATTCTTTCTTGTAAGATGAAAGTTTGTTTTCAGTTGTAATATTGCAAGTTATTATTGTCTTCAACTTTGTGTAATTTTATGTAAATTGTCAAGAGACAGCTGCCTTATTTGGTCCTGGGAAAGTTTTAAAAGTGATTCCCCCAAAACTATAGAAACATCTTTTCAGTGCAATAAGCAAGTTTGGTAATTCATTGCCCCATGGAATTGTGGGGGGCAGTGGGGATACACAAACCAAGCTCAGCACAAAGTGCACAGCGTTCCTTTCTTTGCATCAGTATACAACACTTGCATACAACTCTCCAAGTGTCTAACCAACTTAAGATAAAATAGTGAAGAGGTCTCAGTCCTACATTACAGAGTATTAAAATGCAAATTTTTACACCTAAAAAGATTATTTAGACACAATCCACTGCACAAAACCACATTCAAGATCCCTCCTTATGTTATGGATGGATAAACAAAGAAATGATTTCAAGAAATTTTCACGTAATTACGTGCTTCATGGAATATGTTTTGTGGTGCGGGATTGGTTTGTTTATCCCAACGATTTGGAGGATGTGCACATGTGCATAGCCACTAAAATGAATTATTAACTCGCTTGTTAGTACAAAGTTGCCTTTTTTTTGTTTTTTTTTTGTTTGTTTGGAAGAAACAAATATTATTGTACTTTAAAACCATTACAGAGAGCGTGGGTTGAACACCTTTGTATTGCGCCCTCACTGTGGAGAAGCTGGACCTATTCATCACTTAGTGGTATCTTTCATGCTGGCAGAAAACATCTCTCATGGTCTTATGCTCAGAAAGGTAAGAGGTCTCTATTAGTGGGTTCCAAGTTTTAACTGCAAATGTGCTCTATTCTTCATTCTATATACCCCTATCCCATCAGAATAGGTACAATTTATCATTTCACACTCTCACACTCTGTGTTGCAACCTCCTTTTTTTAATTACATTTAAATTGAGACTGACAGCTTAGTCAAGTGGTAATAGCAGCCAACTTGCAGTTGGCAGGTCTAGACTTTGACTTCTGGCCGTTTCGTACCAAAGACTTAAAATGGAACCTTCTGTTTATTGTGCTTGTTGCTCAGCATAAGCAATGCAAGGGAAACAAGACAGTAAGCCACAACTGGAAAAAAGTTCATGGCCAGCCCAACTTTAATTAATTGGTTAAAACTGAGCTGTTAAACTTTATGTTACTACTCCATGAAAATTGAAAAAGGTTGTTTTTTCTATTATGGTAACAGGGAGGTAGCTAGCCAAATTGATTGCCAGGTAATTGTTTGATCTGGGAAAGCACCTCACCCCCCACCCATGGCATGTACTCCATTTTTCAGCCATTACTTTTATATTTTTTACCTCATTTTTCTTTTGGGAGTGAATTTAGGGCTAGTTTTAGGCCTAATTAGGCAGATTTGTGGTTGGCAGCGGTAGATGTGTGTTTGCCTGGAGTGCTAGGTGGGAATATGTCTTTCATCGAGTAGCTGTTATTTTTTTTTTTTTGTAAAGCTGGAAGCTTTGTAAAGTGTTATGTTTCTGCTCTAGTATCCTGTTCATGCTTTTACACAAGTCTATTCTGTATTGTTATTTGTGTGAATGAAATCAAATAATTCCATTTCTGTTCCTTTCCCTTCAGTCACCTGTGCTGCAGTATCTCTACTACCTATCCCAGATAGGTATTGCTATGTCACCTCTCAGCAACAACTCACTCTTTCTAAACTACCATCGGAACCCTCTACCAGAGTTCCATGCCAGAGGTCTTTGTGTCTCATTGTCAACAGATGACCCTCTTCAGTTTCACTTCACCAAAGTGAGTAACAAATTTTATCTTTTGAAGAAATATCAGAGATGCTATCAGTAAAGGAAGACTATCTTTATTACTACTACTTGTAATACCTTTATCAAAAATAGGCAGTCATTCTTGCCTAAGACCAACAATGCTGGAAAGCCATTTCCAAACTAAAGTACCGGCCATGATAAAGAAATTTGTCATGTGCCAGTAAGATAGGCAGTACTTCTGTTAATTACAAGTTGTGAAGTGTTAAGATAACAGTGTGTGGACACAACAATATAATAGATACCAGTGGAAAACAGTAAGTGTTTGGGGAACAGTCTCCCAGCAGACACAGAAAAGTATATCATCCAATAACGAATAACCATCGCTAACTCTCATCTGAATGGATTATTTCAGGAAAGCAGTATCCCTATAAGATCCCAATTGAGCTACATCCTAGCAGAAATCACACTGTATTTAAAATTGTGCTAAGTATAGAAATAAGCCAGTGAACTATTCTGCAAGTTATAACCAGATAGATCATTTAGTTAGTTTCATAATAGCCCCATGGGTGGTTATAGTCTAGAAAATTTATGAATTTGATGTGCAGATGTATCTTTGCCATGTTTGTTTAATTTCCTGTATTCTTTACAAAAATTGTGCAACATTTTTGGCTTGACGTTGTTGCAGTTCGATGTAAATTTTTTTAAAGTGCACCTCATGTCAAAAAAATTCAAAAATATATATTAAACAGCATGAAAAATGAATCTAACTGCCCAACTACCATCTTTAATACGGCATTCTTTGGCGGACATACAAAATGTTGAAGTTTTTTCACTCAAATTTGACATTGTTTGTATTAACTCAAATAACAATCTTTGTATTTCTTCTTCTGAAAGTTATTGCACCTTGTACCAGGGTGCGATAGCACTCTTACTCTTTATGAGGTGATGCAATTAATTAAGCACTCTCTGTGCAACATGGTATGCAAGCAAACAAGAAGTGATGAAGGTCTTGAAAAAACAAAGCTGGTAGTGTCAGCCATACAAGGGGAAAGTCACAAATTATTGCACAAATGGACTAATTTTGTTTTAAGTGAATAAATTTGAACATTTTATATCTCAGCTCAAGAATGTCCTATGAAGATGGTAGTTGGACTGTTAGAATTCCTTTTGTATGCTGTTTTAATATATATTTTTGAATTTTTTGACTTGAGGTATACTTTAACTCATTTGAATGTCAAAGTAGCTTAATAGGAGGAAATACTGGGTGCCTTAAAAATACCTTTATGCCTAGATTTGAATTTAAAGCCAACATTTATGAAGCTCATTAATTCACAACAATGATTGTTTTACATGAAGACCCTATACCACTACATTATTGTACTGTTTAAGGACGTAGAAGACTTTTGTGTGAAATTTGACCTCATGGTCATGTGGTTGCAGCCGAGGTCTTGAGTTTGACACCTAGCTGGGTCATAACTAAGACTTGAAAAATGGAACATACTGCATCTGTGCTTGGTGCTCAACATTAGCAGTGGAGTGAGGAAAACAAGCCAGTGAACCACAACTGGAAAAAAGTGGTGGGGTGGTGGCCCTGACTTAGACCAATTGATTAGAAAATGAGTCATAACACCTCATCCAACTTACACACTCCTAAAAATTTGAACAACATCAAACATTTATGGAGATGCCTGCATCTTTTAGCTGCATGATTCATCTTTCCAGAAAGTGTTCATACTTTTAACTGACAACTTTTAGAAACAATCTTGTGATTAGGAAGATGGACTTCGTGTTACAAGAAATTTTCTTGTATAAATGGGGTGGGGGTTTCATGTATGAGTGAGGTTTTCATGCTCTCTTAAATCCATTTTTGAATAATTTTCACCAGACAGGTTATAAAGGTGGAGTCTTCATTTGTAAGTTTTAATTTTTTCATTTTGCATTTATTTCTACAAATCTGTCATAAAGCTTTAAGGTATGACATTTCACCATATTCATTGTTCTTATGTTTACCAGGAACCCTTAATGGAAGAGTACAGCATTGCTGCTCAGGTCTGGAAACTTACAACGTGTGACATGTGTGAACTAGCTAGAAACAGCGTGGTAATGAGTGGCTTTGAAGAAGAGGTGAGGATAAAAAAAACTCAAATATATTCGTTTACTAAATTTATTCTTGTACTCAAATATATTCATATATTCAAATATATTCATATACTCAAATATATTCATGTACTCAGATACATTCATATTTCAGATCCAAGTAGAAGAACAGTCCATATGGACTGAATAAGTTACCCCTGGTTTATAAATCATTAAATCAGGCAGTCAGTCCATCCGTCTCTCCTTTTGCACATTCTTCGTATGCCCGTCCATTCATTGATATTCATCGATGGATCAATCAGTCGTGTTTTTTTCCCCTACTAACTCATTTACTGCATCTTTGTTTCATTCTGAAATAACAAACCCATTGTCTTTAAATTCTTTTTTGTCAGTTAGATCTTGCAAACGATGGTTACCATGAGTTACAATTCTTGCCTTAAATGTACATTCTTACCAGACAGTTTTAAATTTAATATTGAACAGGCCTGAAAAATAAACTCATGTAAATCAATTAATATAATAAGGTGAAGAATTTTGTTAAGCTGTAACCTGCAATGGACAATAGTAAAATAACAGTCACAAGTTCCAAAAAAAAACAAACTTTCCCATTCCATACAAAAAATATGGAGTTGACAAATTTTGGCTGATGGGTACTGTTTCACAAGGTATTTCTTGATTGGTTGTTGCCATTGTATTTCGTGAATTGTATTCTTTGTTAGGTTTAGGGATTAGCTTAGGAGTAAGGGCTATCATTAGCCAGTTAGGAAATTTCTTGTTTAATAGTGTGCATCGCCTCCTCCCCCCCCCCCCCAAAAAAAAAGCTAATACGGATAAAATGAAGGAGAAACTAGGGAGGAGGGCATGGAAAAGATTTCATCACAAAAGTTAACATCTTCACTGCCTTCATAGGAATGGTCATCATTTTAATTTTTCTAAGTCCTTGGCATTGCAGAGCAAATTCTGTAAAACTCTGTGAAAGGGTGACCTTATACTTCTGGATAAAAGTATCACTGGGCATGTATAAACAAATATACGAACGATAGAAGGAACGAACAAGCAAGCAAACCAATGAAAGGAGGAGCAAATAACATAGCTTCTGAAAATCTGTCATTATCAAATGATTATGAGATGGTTTTACTCTCTGTATTTAACCAGGGGCTTGCTTGAGAAGGAGAAACAACCCTCTACAGTCTCTTTGAGACAATGTTCGTTTCTGATGGTATCTTGCTTTTTTCTGCCGAATTCTTATCTCAGTGCTTCGATCAACAAGGATTAGTGATGCATTATTGAAATTCCAATGAAGAGACACATCCCTTAAACCCTACTCACTAACATTTCATTGCCAGGTGTTATGCACAATTTTAAAATTTATATTATTCTACGCTATCCAAGACACAACGTATCATTTCATTTGTAGACAGCAGCAATCTTCCTACCAATTAGTTCCAAAAATTAGTTTTGTAATCAAGACAAAATTATGTAAATCTGAGGGAAATACAGAGACTTGAACAATGCTTTCATCCAATGGAGAACAGGGCACACTTGAAGCATATATTATAAACGTTTGCTTCCAGTGGTTCTATAGAAATCCTTATTGTAAGCATGGCCATTGGTGGAAACAAACCTCCAAATCAAAGGATCTACAGACAATGCCTTTGTTTAGGGATTACATGGGAAAGAATGGAAGAGATTTAGATATTAAAACACCTTACTCATAAGGGATTTAAGAATAGAACAAAGGGACCTGTCAATCAAATAGTGACTCCTCAAAAAATATAATCCGTTTCCAGTGCATATTGTCTGAAAAAATTTGTTCCGTGTATCTCCTTCTCTAGCAACACCCTGATTCAGCTAAGAAAAGGTTAAGCTGATAAAGAAGTATAGGATTATGTTAGGAATGAGACACAGTAGTTTTCAAGACCATAATGCATGATTGGCATTGTTCATAGGCTTTTACAATAATTCTAAACCTAAACAAGTATTTGAGTTCTGTTTAACATGACTCAGTAAGTCTACCAAGATATCTGAAACATTTAGAGAAAAAATTGAAAGGGTAAGGCTGTCCGTGAAAAGTATGTGGAAGAAATTAATATGATCTTCTTTCAATGGTAATAAACAATAATTAACATTGCTTCTCAATGTCTCTATATTCTGTGGAAGAATTGGTTTATAATGGAAATTCAAGGTGTCTGAACAAAAGCTTAGTTATCTCAATGAAATTGTCCCTTTAATTTGGCAGCACTGCAGCTGGAACCATAAAATTGGAATGTACAATCCACAAGAATTTCTCTCTCTGTAGAATTGGTGTATAAAGTACAGTAAAAACTGATTAGCACATCCTACTTCTGGCAAAGTATGAACACATTTTTACATCACAACCCCAAATTAAAGAAAACAGCATCTTACTGGATTTTGTTCAATGAGCATCTCTCTGCAAACTGCAGTTAATTTAATTCTTAAACGTGTACAACCAGCTGGTATGCCCGCCTTAGACCAAAAGCTTTAGCAATCATGCCAAAATATTCTTCTAACCACTGTGGACTGGAACACTGGAGAAAGCTCTGCCCTTAAAGATCAGCATCATACATTGGTAGAAAGACTTCACAAAATAGAAGGGATTTACAGACCTGCCAACTAGTATGGTTTTGTTGTAATAAATTGTTGACAATATGACCTACCTCCATTACAACTTGCAAATGCATGGCTGTATAATGATGGGAATTCATTATACATACCAAAAATAATTCTGTACAATGCATTGTGTGCAATGTAACATATGTAATCCTTGGAAGCATTATAGACTTTTCCTTATGTGATGTAAAGGTATACTGTGATTTGCATACTTAAAAGAAGGGTTTAAGGTCGTAGCAAGTTTTTATATTTCAACCCTTTACTGTTGTTTGGGTCCTTTTGGACCCATGCGGAGAGCTCGGCTGTCACCCATCTTTACTGTTTCACGTGGAGCTCAAAACTGCGAGTAGCTACCCGAAAATTCGGCCACAACAACGAGAGAGACAATAGTTCAAGGTCACGGGGTCAATGGCCTACGGAAGCCGATGCAGGGCGGGCTACATCCGCTTTTCCGCCCACTCCAGAGGCGGGCAAATATGCCCGGATCGGAGCACAACGGTAAAGGATTAATCTAAAATATCTGCACCAGTCGGCTAAAGGGTTACGTGCACACACGCGGAGACGGTGGCATCAGCTTTGCAGTAACCACACTCCACAGGCTTATTTTAACCCTTTACCGTTGTTTGGGTCCTTTTAGACCCATGCGGAGAGCTCGGCTGTCACCCATCTTTACTGTTTCACGTGGAGCTTGAAACTGCGAGTAGCTACCCGAAAATTCGGCCACAACAACGAGAGAGACAATAGTTTAAGGTCACGGGGTCAATGGCCTACGGAAGCCGGTGTGGGGCGGGCTACGTCCGCTTTTCCGCCCACTCCCGAGGCGGGCAAATATGCCCAGATCGGAGCACAACGGTAAAGGGTTAAAAGGGCTACTTGTTCTAAGCATTTTGGTGAAATTTGCATTGAAATCCGATGTGTGATTCTGAAGATATGAGCAAGTAAATTTTTCTCATTTTCAACAAAAAGTGAACTTGAAGCAAGCACATATGACATCATATATCAATATGAGGAAGTGATATAACCTCTGCTGCCCTCAAGCCACTTTGCAGCACAAATCTAGTAACTTCATTCACTGATATTTTGAAAGATACATGTCAGAATTTAATGGAAATGTCACCACACTGTGCAGATACACTTCTTCTTTCACATATGAAAATTAAATTTTGGCTTAAAATTCCCCTTTAAATGAGGGATGGTATAGCTATAACACACCTTGTATGTTTTCCCCAGGTGAAAGAACACTGGCTTGGTCTAAACTGGAGAAAAGATGGTCCAGCAGGCAATGACATCGTCCGCACCAATGTTCCCGATATTCGAGTGGCCTTCAGATACGAGACTCTTTGTGAAGAATTGGAAACCATTGCAACTGGAGCCAAGGATTGTGGGGCCTTCGCAAAGTGAGGTGTGCCTATTGCACTTATCAATTGTAAAATGGACCCTCTGGTCCTTTACATGGGTGTGTGAAATGTGTGTCATGTTCATACAAGCAGCAAAGAAGTTGTGGCATGGGAGCACCATATTCTACAACAAAGTCTTTGAAATGTGTCAATTGAATGGCAGAGGAGTGCATCAATATACAAAAAATGTTTCATACTCTTAGCGAACATCAACTGAGTTTGCTAGGGGGACAGATATCATTTGTCTTACAAATTGATAAGTACCTAAGGATTTTAGAACTTTGCCATGTGAGTTTGGTGCCTGAGCATTGCTCATCTTTGCCAAGAAAAATTCTTAGCACAAGACTGTTCAATTTGCGAAAAGCAGTTGGCCAAACTTTTCTGTTGTTTTTGTCTTGGAAGAAAAAAACAGAAAAGTATTTCGCACCTCACGTGTCAGTTACTTCAAGGTGCACATGCCATTATGTTATGTTATGTTAGATGGAGTTGTATGGCCCACTTTATCACCAGTTGGTTTCAGTCGTGCTGGCCACAGCCTTTTTTCCCATTGTGGCCTTCTGGCTTGGTTTCCCTACTCCATTGCTTATAATGAGGACCAAGAACAATGGCAGTGGGATCCATTTTTAAAGTGGTCAGTGTGGCCCCTTGAGGACCTCTAAACTGCAAGTGGGATGCTCTAACCACTCGACCATGCATTCATCACGTTATCTAAAGTAATGTTGGATTCTGAAACCACAGAGAAGTGTGTAGCGCTGTTGGAGAGCAAAATATATATGAATTATTGTCTGCAAGCAATTTTTTAGGTCATAAAGATTGTCCAAGAGGGGAACTTTGAGACACTGAAAATGATTGTTCGATAATTTTAAGGTTTGAAAAAATTTCCTATTGTTTGAAAAAATTTCCTATTGTTTTAGCCACTGTTATTTAAAGTGCAATACATTCCTTGAGATTTTGTCAAGGTGTGATGAAAATCATAGATTGTAAGGTCACACAATAAACTTATATTAAACAAAGTATAAAATAAATAAATTGGATTAGTTAGGGAATAATTTTTACAAGAGCTTAGCAGTGTCCTAGTCAACACCAAGATCTCTCAGAGGTGTAGCTGAAGACAAATGAAGGTTTATCCATGAAGGTTTATCCATGGATCATAAATATTGGTTGTGGATATGTTAGTTGTGAGGTATTTAGGTATGTCACTACTGAGGCATATGTAGATATGGAACTACTGGGGCATATACAGATATGCTACTACTGAGGCATATGTAGGTCTGCTAGTATAGAGGCATATGTGGATATGCCACTACTGAGGCATATGTAGATATGCTATTACTGAGGCTTATACAGATATGCTACTACTGAGGCATATGTGGATATGCTCATAGCAATGTGTTGTGGATATGCTACTACTGAGGCATATGTGGATATGCTCATAGCAATGTGTTGTGGATATGACACCACTGAGGCATATGTAGATATGCTACTACTGAGGCTTTTACAGATATGCTACTACTGAGGCATATGTGGATATGCTCATAGCAATGTGTTGTGGATATGCTACTACTGAGGCATATGTAAGTCTGCTAGTACAGAGGCATGTGTGGATATGCCACTACTGAGGTATATACAGATATGCTACTACTGAGCTATATATAGATATGCCACTACTGAGGTATATACAGATATGCTACTACTGAGCTATATATAGATATGCTACTACTGAGGCATGAGTGGGTATACTTCAACTGATGCATATGTATATATGCTACTACCGAGGCATTTGTAGATATGCTGCGACTTACTTTGTGTATCTGTTATACAGGCACCTGATTTTAAATGACTGCTTGTCCTACACAACTCATACAATTTGTACAGATAAATTTGAAAAGCTTTTAGATATTGAATTCAGTAAAGTTAGTTTTGCCAGCTATTAAGAGGCAGTCTTTGTGAGAATAAAGTTAGTTCAGCATTGAAGTTGGAAGCTTTTTGTCAGAAGGATTTGGTAGACTGTAAGGTTGTGTTGTGAATAGGACACTTCACTTCGTACACAGGGGGGGAATTTTCTTTTCAACTGTGGACAGCTTTAAGACTGACTAGTGTCCATTGCTCTTTGGGTATGTATAGCTAGGTAATCATTTTCTATTGAGACACTATTAAAACTAATCTTTGAAGAGAAATCTTGATGTCACAGTGTATAACCATAAAGAGCTTAATAAAAAGGAAGAACCATGTTTTGTATCTAGGAAACAGCTTTCTCCTTGTGTGAGGAGATTGAAAATACCTTCCATCTCTGCAGTTTTCCCCTCTCAGTATCTTAGAATATTTGGAACTATATTTGTCAATTTACGAAAAAGCGTGTGAACATGCATTGCTGTTGTTGGAATAAACACCTCCTTAAAACACATGACATGATATACATGAATAAAAAGAAATTACATGTGTGAATCAGGCTGAGAGAAGTTGTGGAGAATATCCTTGATATTTTGTAGTGTTGAAAATGTGCAAAATATTTGCTGCAACAGAGATGATGTTGGTGTAAATTGTTAGGATGGACTATCTCCCACCATCTATGGCGATACATGGAATAGAGAGAATATGAATGATAAGTTAAAAATGAGTATTATTTCTTAATTCTTTTTTATTTTTCTTCTCTGTCAAAAGCACAAATTTGTTGAGCTGCAAAACCTGCCAACATTCATATTTTATCTTTTCTGTTTTTGCACTGCCATAAAAAAGTCCAATTTATCAACTAAAGCCCCTAAATGGTAGATGAAATGATTGCTTTGTTAAGTTTGCATTTTGTCAGTTTTTTTACTGCTGTTTGATCTGATTACTTGAACCCAGTTATGTGACAATTTTAGGGTAATGTTATAAATAGACTTGGTGTAACTTTGATCTTACTTCTCTTCATGAATGCAAGGCTGTGCCTTGCATTTTATTTCTTTAAATTTTCTTGCTATTAATTTAAATTATAATTTCTCTGCATATATTAGCAATCTAAATATTAATTATGACATTATTTATTTCTTCTTCTTGCAATTTAAGTCTTTTTGTAAACTTTCTTTCATTATATTGAGTAACTTTTGTCTTTAGATATATTTGGTTTGATTCTTACTCAATATGTTCACCAGTAGGTAAATATTGAACATAGAAATGGCCTCACTCTTTAACTGCTAGCCAGCATAGTTTTATTTTGAAATAAGGTTCTTTTCTTTTATTATCATTTTCCAAAAATTGAAGTTTGGTAGGTCTTCAGTATTTTCACTAGTGTTGTGCTTGCTTTTTCTTCAGTTAACCATACCCAATTTAACTTTGTTTTTTAGGATTATTTCTTTGTCAAAACAATTATAGTCTAGGATGTATTTTGCAGCTTTATATTTCTAGATGCCATTAGTTGGACATTCAAATACTAATTTTGGAACTTGGGGTAAAGATTGCCCTGAACCTTTGCAGATCTTTTGGCAATTTGTTGGCATACCAAAGATTTTGCAACCATTCAAAAAGTTGCTCCTGGAGCCTGAAGAACCCCATGGATGATCATACAATGACTCTCTTCGCTTCATTAATGATGCAAATGTTTTTTAAGATCAGAATCAAATTTGAACATTTCCTTTAGTGTACCAGTCTAGTGCCAATTTTATGCTAGTATGATGCAGGCCTTGAATTTTGAGGCCAACACCCACCTGAAATCATTGTAAGGAGTGTGGTTTTTTGCATTCCTAAACAAAGATTTGGAGCTCACATAAATCTATTGAAATTTAGTAAAACAGCACTCCAACCCCCCCCCCCCCCTTCTTAATTTTCTGAGACGTGTGATTTGTAGTACACCCGGAAAATCTAAGACTCAAGGCCTGACCATGTGTGCATGAGTTTAAGTATATTTCTTTGTGTACTCCCAAAAATATTTGGAAGAATTATAATAATCTGTATAGTATGGTTACAAAATACTAATGTGTAGATGAAAGAGTGAGAATTGACAAATTAGTAATGTAACCTGTACCAAAATAAAATTATAAGAAAGTTTAAAGAGAGGCAAAAGACCACCAAAGATGAATGATGAAGAAAAACATACATTGTTCACAATGGTGACAGAAGGAGACCTTTAATTTTCAAAATTAATTTCTCAGGGAAGAGAATCCTTTGTCATAATATCTAGAAATTATGCTGAAGTAAACCAGGATTTTTCAATTTGATATAAAAGTTTTATTTGTTCTCCGTTACGTGTAGGTTTCCTTTGTAATGATTTGTGATTTCTAAATAAAAAACAAAAAAACATTGGCTATTTGAATAGTTTTGAATTTGATGAGAATGTGGGCAACACTACTGTAGCATGGTGGACTTAAGATTTTTAAAAGAAGACATTTTCTTGTTCAGTTTTATAACAAATAGTGAACCTTTGCTTCTTGTGCTTTCAGCTAAATTAATGTGTTGTGTCTATTCTTGTCAGCCAGACAGGAAAGGAGCCATGCAGGATATGCCTGTAGTGTTGAAATCAGAAGGCTGAACTGTCAGCCGAATGGTCAGTCATGTCCAGTTTGGTCATTTTGGTATCCCTCCTTTCAGTGCAACTCCATTAAGATACTGTCAAGCTTTGGGCGTAAGGTTTGAGAGTTTCCTACAGTTAGGACTGGGTAAAATGCTGAATTCAGCTTTATGAGGAATGCTCTGAATGCATTCTTATCTCCCAATGAATTAAGTTTATGGTTATGAATAGGCCTGAAAAAGCTATTGTAAGACAACTAGTGTGCTGTGTTAACCCAGATTTTCAATTGGTTTTGTCTTTTTACAACAGAATACCTCATATTTTCATTGTGTTGAATTGTTCCATAAAGCAACTTATTCAAAATATTTGGCGGTATACTTAAAGTATGACATGACAGTTACACTTATGGTATCAAGTTCAAGTCTTGTGTAGTAGTATATTTAGTTTCATTGGGTTGAGATTTATTCCATGGTGTTAGCTATCAAGGGTAACCTATCAAAGTCTTGCCCTGGACCTTTGTACGTTAGTTGAATGCAGGTGCACAGTGCTGGACCTTGGAAAAGTAAGTGCTTTGCATACGCACACACATAAGTTTCTACATTAATCATTGGATCAGTAATATGAAGAACAAAATGCGACATAATGTCAGATTTTGTTTTACATCAAAATATCTAAATCAAACAAAAGAAATTGAAGAATTCATAGTTGTCATATCTTTTCAACCAAATGTAGGTATTTTGTCTCTTTCAAGAATTGTTGTATTGTCCCTTCCCTCTCTCTGGTCCCACCCTTGCCCTGACTTATCATCTGATAATTTCTCTGTGTAAGAAGAAAGGTCCCCTTTCCCCCATCCATATCCTCACAGTTCATCCCTTGTTTCTTTCTTTTTTTTGAGAAGTTATTGAAATATGCAGTATGTTTCTCCTATTTCCCCCTTCTCAAAACAAGATAAATATTGAAATTTGATCTGTTTAAATAATTAGAAACAGTCAATCTGTGGAGCGTTACTTCACAGTTTGTGTAAGAGTAATCCAAGGTTAGCATTGGTTTATGTATTTTATTAAGATTCAGTGACATTGTGATGGGGAAGTTAAGATAAAACTACATCTGTGTACATTGGTCCTGGTGATTTATCAGTTCATTTCCACATATTGGTAATTCATTTGCCAGGCCACCTTGGCTCAGTATTTATTTTAGCTCGAAATAGTTATTATAAATGTTTGTGAGGAGTGGAAAGTTTTGTGAGACTTGTCATAATCTAGTCCATTTGAGATCATTACAAAAATGGTTGGTCTTTGTTATAGTTTGTATGCTACAGGCATGATAAAAATTGCATGATAAATGAGTATTAGCCATCATTACTATGGCTAGAAGAGTGCTTAAAAATTACAGGTTGTAACATGGCCTGCAAAGAGCAACACCATCAATGAGCAAGTGTTGTATTATAGGTCTGGAAATCTTGGGGAAGGTAGGGGTAGCCCTCCCCCCCCCTCCCTGCAGGGTACAGTCCAGAAGAGTGCTTCAGAATTACAGGGGGTCTGGAAGGTAGAATAAGGACAAAGAAGAACCCCCACCTCAATGAAGTGCTCCCCTCCTTCCATTTTGGAGCTAAGAATGTAATGGGAGAGTTATGCAATCTAATTATGTTAATGTTCATAAACAATATTTGCTTTGTGTTTACTCATATCATCTTTGTCACACAGTAAACAAGGTTTCTAACTCCACCCACCATTTCTACTACCCTGGATCCTTTAATACCCTGGATCCTTTAATATCACTGTTTGTAATGGGAAAAGGAAATGCTGACCGTAATCCCAAATTCACAATGTAATATACAAGCAGTTGTGGGCGAGTTTAGTTAGATGAGGTTTTACAACTTTTTCTAACCAATCAGTTTGAGTCAGGTCGACCATACCCCTTTTTGTGGCTTGCTGGCATCCAATAGTAGGTGCATGTCACTTGCTTTATCACCTGGTACACTATCTTTTTGTATGTGTTATATCATTGCTATCAATCACAATGTGGATGCCATTTTGCTTTTATGTTATAAAACTTCAGATGGTGCTCGTATATTTAATTTTTCAGTTCAATAGTTTTAGTTTCTTCTTCTATTGATGGCAGCATTTATGTTCTCTAATAGACAAGTTTTAAGTCTCATCTTCAAATATGTGTGCGACCTATCTGTTTGGGTCAACTGGTAACAAAACATCCTGAGGGCTTCACTGGCTGTACATAGCACACTGTTTATTTATACATGTGTGTCCATCTCACCATCAGCTTTAAACACACGTAAAAGTATTAGTAAAAGTCTTTGACCTATTGCGCAAATATTTCACCATGAAAAGACTTAGAACTGGTCTTTTAACCTTTGTGTAAACATTGAAGTTGAAGTTGAGTATGACCTAGTTTTAGCATGTTGTGCCTGGGATAACCTAGTGAGGGTAATATTATGTATTGTCTGTTGCCTTGGATTAGTTGGTTAGTTAGATGGAGGTTTAAGGCCCAGTTTCCAACCTATTGGTTCAAGTCCAACTGGCCATGGCCTTTTTTTCCAGTTGTGCCAGTCGTGGCTCACTGGCTTGTTTTCCCTACTGTATTGTTTATGCAGAGAGCATCAGGCACAGCTGTTGCCTTGGAAAGCAGAATAACTTCAGGAGTAATCCTTTGGTTTTGCCAAATGGCTCTCTACCAAAGAGGCTGGAGGACTTTATGAAAATGCTTCATTTAAAGCTTCTGTTTACAATCGTCACCCCAACTCTGTTGTAGGTATATTGTTGGCCAAACATCTTAGCGTTCAATAGTTTTCACTGAGTAATTCTTCTGCGTTCAAATTCACCCTAAGGAACTTTTATTTCATAATTTCATTTAATGTTGCTGTGACACTTCTTATACTCCATACATGTGTGTATTTATTGCCTTGTAATTACGACATGCCTTAAATTGTAAGAGCGTGCAACATATCCACAGATACATGTAAGGTGAAAACTTCACACGTTTGACAAGGGAGGAACAGTTATCTATGAAAGTAGTACAATGAAACCCCTTTCCTCACCCCGCCTTGACCCACTTTGCCCCACTCTACTACACCTTACTGTCATAATTCCATAACTTCCACCCTTTACCCCATGTTACATGTACTTGCAACCATGGAAGTACTTCCATGTTGCAACAACTCCTTTTGTAGGCTTAAGACCAGACTAGCATGTTGAAGAGATTTACATGGACTGTCAAGTGAGGGGAAGAATCATTTATCTCACTGGCTGTTATGGCCAGGTGCCATATGGATTTCCTTGACCCACTTGCCCATACTGGCCAGTTAGATAAATGACTCTCAACTAAATGATATTTTATTTCATTTTATTTTATTTTATTTTATTGAGTTCATGGCTTAAAAATTTGTGACCAAACATAGTAGATGAAAGATATTAGCATCAGCGATGCATTGAAATAATTCCCTTATTTGGTTGCAGCATGTTATATGAGGGCGCTGTTGTCATGCCTGGTTAGTCCAGTCTGCAATGAAGCATCATGCACATGTAGCCAAACTTTCCTTGTTAAAAGAAATTATAGAAAAATGTAATACAGATTAATGTTTCCGAAAAGTCCTTGTAAATAGTCTTCTTTTTGTACTTTTCTTCCCATGCTCCTCTCTTTTTTTTTTCTTTTTTTTTTTTGTGCAAATTTTATTTCCTTTCTAAAGCTCGATTGACTTGTTTATGCTTACATGCACCCAGGGTCCACAACACCTTCAACACTATCTTTATTCATAAACTGCAGACAGTGCTTTATTACGAAAGAACAGCTCATCAGTGAAAGAGTTAATAACTACGACACCTCAAAGAGTGAAATTTACTGGTTCAGCAGAAGCCTTTATCAAGATCTGTGAGACAGTATGCTAATCAACTGCAGCACTGCATTCTGGGAAGAATTATTTTGTATGCAATTCCGATTCAGCATTGTGGCCACTTCCTTTATCCATAGTGACAATTCACTTGTGGTCCTTTACATGGAATAAACTCTTCCCAGGATGCAGTTTCGAAGCGCCCTCTTGATAATTGGCACAAGTTCCCTCCATTATTTCGATTTGAAAGTAGTCCACGCTCCCAGCAGTTGGAGCTGTAGTATCTTCTGTCACGTGGGGAAGTCGCCGGCGGAGCGGACGAAGTCTTTTCGTTCAGCTCTGGGGCTGCAGCCACAGAGGCCCTATGCAGGCTACTGGCAAAGAGAACTGGCGTCGACACGCGGTGTTCTAGGGAGGTGTAACTAATCACACCTCCCTGTTCCAAGGGGAGTTTATCACAAAGGAGGTGACAGCCATCGTTTCCGGGGAGTGAAGAGAACTTACGCCGTAAAGATTCGACAGAGGATGGTTCAGCAGAAGCTACCAAGAAACGTCGGAACCAAAGAAACTAGCCGCAAAGGCTTTTTCCATAGTTATTTTAAATCGATATGTTAACTGTACTTTTCACTCTGACTTATTTAGAAGAGGTTGGCAGTGCCGAGATAAGACCTAGGCCTAGTACAGGTCGTTATTGTTGAGAATTATATCCTTTGGCGGCTACCACTCTCTGAAGATGGTTTTTGACTTCGTGTGAAACCAAAAAACCGAATAACGGAAAAGTACGTGTCGCCCACAAATCAGGCTAATTAATTAACCCACATTTATACCGTTAAATATCATGTTCTACCTGGTCGGCACGTTTTTCATCGTGTAGACTTTTGCTTGATTTCAGTACTACACAGCCAGAGAGCGAAAGGAGATTTTATCTGACAGTAAATTTCAATGTGATGTTAACCATCCAGCAGCAAAGTTCAATGCACTTGTACCCTATCGAGATCACATGACAACCGTTTACTCCTTTCAACTGTTGAAACACGAGTAAAAGCTCTAATTTCATTTTTCTTCATATAAAAAAGACTCTTCATTTTTGTGAAATATTTTTACACATATTTGATCAATTCGATTGCATGATGTATTTGCCTAGCAAACGAACTCCCCGGTAAATATTTCGAGAATGTGCGGTTAACTTATAATAGGACACTCGCGAGAAGTAGGGTAATACGATTTCCTTTGAGACAGGCGGCGCTGTTCTGTTTGGTTTTTTATTGTTCCGCGGTGACAGTAATCTTTATTTGGTTTGCCTATGTGAGTGACGGGATGCAAGCTTTTATTGCTAGCTGGTGGGAAAGAAAGAAGCTGGTGGGAAAGAAAGACCCAGGGCCATGCTACAAGGTAAAAAACGATTAACTGTCAGACCCATAGCCAAGGGGGTGAACCCTCCTTTAAAATTTTCTTTTTTAGACTTTGAAGTTTGTCATTGACATTGACATTTGTTCAGATTTGCCCCTTCCCTGAAAAAATTTCATCACCGCTCTCCCGGAAAGGTTTGGTCCCCTTCGATGCATTGTTTGGCTTCGGACCTGTTAATGGTTCTTTCCGTCGTAGGAAAGTTTTTGGCAAGTAGCAAACCAAACATTTCACCACTGCCATCTGAGGTAAAGACTAGCCAGACAAGTATGTGTGGGGAGAAAAAGCTTCGAGTAGCGCGAAATATTGAAAAGTAGGCGTACCAAAATGCATTTGGGGTGCCTGGTGAGGAAAGAACCCATGTATCACCCCATTTCGCTACAACTTTGTTGTAATAGAAATTTCGATGCCCTATATTATTTGCTGGCGCATACATCAAATGGAGTTCTGTCAGAGTAAAGTAATTACTTCTGGTCTCAGTGAAAGAGCCAATTGAAGGCCATCCTTTTGTTTGCTCAGATCTTATCTAAAGCAGAGAAAGAACATCTCTTTGTTCAAATTGTAAAGCTCCATGAATATGTACTGCACTGTATTGGCAACTTGCAACGCATGCTATGTTTTTTGTAAACATCACTTCAGTTAATTTCAACGCTTTTCTGCGTTTAGTGAGTCCTTCATACTAGATTCACAGGTGTGAATTCATTCTATCGTTTCCAGACAGTTAAAGCATAAAATTCTAACCATGTAAATATACATCAAAAGCCAGAAGGTCGAATGAAGCGATAGTTTTTTGCTTCAAATGATTCCCCTTTTCCCTCCAGTTTATCGACTCGTACGAAGGTCGGTATTACAAAGGGGAAGTTACCGCTTTTAACATGGAAACTCGATACGACACGCTGTATTGGCCAAGCGTAGATTTCGCACATTGTGTCGCCACAATGATTGCAAGGGAAAAGATTAGAGGAACTTCTTACTAGGTTAGACGGAAATGACGTAACTATGAAGGATTGTTGAAGCAATATTCGAAGTTTGAGTTAAGCGAAGTCCTTCCATTCTCCGTTCGCGGATTTCACTTAAAGTTTCCAGTTATGAATAATTATGCAAATGGATATAGTAATACTGCAAAGTTCGTTGACCTTGATTTCTAATATGGGTTTTTAGATATGACTGTCATATACATTACATACAATTTCCACAGAATTTTGGAGAAGCCAACGTAATGCACTGAGTCACCAAATTATGAAATAATCAGAATTTATGTGATATATCTAAGACCTTAGTCGGGTCTTTCATCTTCGGTCTTCGTCAGGTTTAACGCACCCACACAGAAATGTTAAAAACTGACTCCAAAACGAAGACCCTGCCGCTGGGAACGTTCGAAAACACTGTCTGTCACTTATAGAAGACTGAATATGGCGCGTATTAAAAATGAACCAAAACATTTGCTAGTCGAAATAAAGACTTGTTCAAAGGGAATCATCCTCTTGACGAAAGTGTATTCACTCGGCAGTCGGGTCACGGGTAATTTAACCCGGTAAGAAAGAAAGCTGCTTGTAACAAATCTAGACTTAAATTTACGCATGTATTGTCCGGGTGGTTTGATTCTATTTTAAATCAAATCCTTTTCGGAATGCAAAGTCTTTGGTCGTCGGTCGTTGTTTTTAACACATCCATGAAAAAGTTGGGGAGTAGGAATGGGAACACAGTTAGTTTCTTCTTCGACCTTCACCCCTTCTGTTTTTCTTCTTCTTTCCTGGCGATCTTTAAAATCTGCCCAAGATCAGAAAATGAAAGTACTTTAACAGCCCGCAGGTGTGAAACGAACTAATCGATTTGTATCTCAGTTACAGAATGTAAAAGAATTCTTCTCATCGATTGCTACATTTGTTATTTTTACGAATTCTAAAACATTACCATGACCTTCACTTGTTTATACTCATAACATATCCCTCAGGAGACTAGAAATCGCTTACTTGACCAAAAATTTTACGGCTAACACCGTCACATGGCCGGGCACTGTGAAATATAAGCTTGCATTCAGACAACGCTTCATAGAGTACAACAAGCGCTGGGCTTTCATATTCTATATTCATCTGACAGAATTGAACGAAAATCCTGATCTTGCTACAGTGGGTTTGTTATTCGAAGATCTTTAAAAGCGAAAGATTATGTCTGTTGGAATAGATTCAGAGATATATAAAGAATAAGAAGTACGGCAACCTCTATGAACAGTCTTACATTTAAATACAAATGGGGAAAATGTTTTAAATCAACAAGTCGGGAGAGGGAATAACATTCCGAGATGTTTTTGATCAATCGCAGTTTGTTTTCCCAGGGTATTCTGATTTAGATTGCTCCAGGGCATATTCACTTATCATAAAAAATTTCCTTGGATGCATTCTGCCGTTGCAAAATTCCGTCCTTTGTCACGTTTCTTAGCTAAAAAGCAGCGAAGTTTGATTAATAAACAGGACAAGAATCCTATTCGTGTTTTGTTTCAAATTGTTAAAATATTTCCAACATTTTACTTCATTTCAAAAAGCAGTGTCACTTCTATTTAATTTACAATCCCAAGTTTTGACTTGCAGAACCTGAGATATTGAAACTGTGATGCGTTTGTTCAAATTTAAAAGAAAATTCCTGAAAGTCAAGTCAGCTTTTCTTTTGACAAAATACTGAGAAACTTATTCTGAGCATTTAAATTTTTCTTTAATTTCCATGTTCTATTCATAATAACTTTAACCTTCGAGAGAGGAGTCATCAGTAAGAAACCATTGCCAAATTAAATTGACAAATTTAAATAGAGCAAAAGTCATTTTCACCATTCCAAAGTGAATATTCAGATATAAATTGGCAGTCATAAATATTATAAATTTTCAATTTCTTGGATTTAGAAAGTATTATTGAAGTTATCATATTTTCAATCAGAGGTCAACTTAAAGTAAACAGGTGGGATATTATGGCTTTGGTGACCAATGTTATGTATTTATTTATCGCTGTATTGTAGTTATTGTGGTATGTTGGACCCACTGCCATTGTGTTTGGTGCTCAGGGAAAACAAACGGGAAATACAACTGGAAAAAGGCTGTGGCCGGCTGGACTTGAACCAATAGGTTGGAAACTGGGCCGTACAACTCTATCCAATACGGTGGTTATTTCGGGGCCCATTGGTTAGGGTTGCTACCGTGCAAAGGGAAGGGAAGAAACGAAGAACAGATTGGAAGTGAGGGTTGAGGGGATCATTTGTTCTACAAGTTGAAGTCGATGCCTCGTGTTTCGATACTGAGGTCTGTAGCAGTACTTCCTCTGAAGACATCTGTATATGAATATAATATATCATTAGGATGCTGGTCCCCGGTATACTAAGCATTCCATCTATACTTAATTGTGTGTAAAAGACGGAGCTTGGAATTTACCTACACCTTGCACATAATTGATATTTTGCATGCAGCGAAACGTACCGTATGTGCTAGGCTATTTGCGGGGGGAAGGTCTCACATTTTTACAAGAATCTTTTCCAAAGGTGCTCAACCCGGCCAGTTGGAAGTAAGACTCATTCGCATGTAACGGTAATAGCGTAAGCTGAGTGAGTTCTATGCATAGGTCTATACATTTGTAAAATAAGTTAAACTGATCACCATACTAATTTCATGGTTAGGAATGGACATTGAAGGATCAAGTTGGCTGTTGGCAGACACGGTTGCATGTAGGCTAGTCACCAACATTTGCTTCCGTTTTCATCTTTTATATGAGTGTATCTGCAATTAATTTCTCTTGGTTCCTCGGTCCTTCTTTTCTGTCATTATATCAAACCAAAACTCAAATGTTGCTTAGATTAATGACACTTTTAGCTGCTTTAATGCAGGGTTGTCAGTTTAGCGTTTTACCACCAAAAAGGAGAATTTGGCGTCTTTTGGAAATGCTTGCAGTTTTTTTTAAATGGGACCCTAAACCGTTTTTCTGACTTTTTTTTTAACTAGCCTATAAAAGCAACATTTCCTCCTTTTTTACTCAATTTCAACGAGAAATTACACAAATCACAATTGTTATAATGCTCACAAAGCATAATTTGAGCCAAATATGCAGTTACACAAGTATTTATAGTGCACCAAACTCTGAAAAATACAACAACTAATGCAATGAAATAAGTATGCTCAAGACATCTCATGCCTTTCTGAGAGATACATTTATTAATCCTGACATGTGTTATCACACGCTGAGGGATTTTTCGAATTTGGCGTTTTTCGGTCCATTTGACGCCAGATTTGGCGGTTTGAGACTAAGGAAAACCTGGCAACCCTGCTTTGATGTCCAAGGCAAGATTTGACACACTGTTTGCATTTCCTGCAACGAGATTGATGCAGTAGTTTGAAGAGGGGGGGGGGGGGGTAAAATAAGCATACAATCCTCGACAAAGCAAATGAAACTTGAAAATCTCTGATACAATGACAAAATGCTCTCATAATAATCTCTCAAACTCCATTTGGAACCCCATCGCCCCTCTCAATGTTGTGTACTACCTGATAGTTGCGAAAATGCAGCCACCATTGAAAGGCAAAGGGGGATGCAGGAGGGTGGCTTGTTCCATTTACGTTTGTCGGGAAGTGTAGGCTATATGCCTTCATACTGGGATACCAAAGACTACATCACTGGGTAGCCTACATATTTTTAAACCGAGAAATTGAATCTATAGGCTATATCGTACTTCCAAAAAAATGTAGATAGATGAATATGTTAGGAATTTTCCGTTTTTCGTATTTCTTTACCCAAGTGGGCGTCACATTTGACAAACGATGTGGATCTGTTTGTATTCCGTATCGAACAAAATATATTTCCATGAGGTATTGCGCCTCGGGGCCCTAACAATGTATACAAGTATATCAGCCAGGGACACCACTGCAGACGACCATCGGTGTACTTGAAGGATTTTTGACCCGCAGAACGTGACAAATCCTCAAAGAGCAGAACCTCATCTGCTCGTCTGATTTAAAAAATCTGGTGTCTTGCCTCTGTCATGTCACAAATTTCAGGTGCAAGTAAGTAGTAAAGTTAAGAATCGTGCTTTTTAGAAGCGCATCGACTCCGGGTGGGGACACTCTACCGCTGTGAGTGAATTTGAGGAACGTGTCACATAGGTCTATTACACAAATTTAACACCGTGTACTGGAAGCTTTTGCAAAAGTAATGTGGTTAACCTAACCTGACCACTATATAATGAAGACTGTCTTTGCCAAAAGATACAATAAGGATTCTTTTTTTTACTCGTTTACCCCAATTCGTAGTCTAAAATGCTCCAGTTGATTTCATAACTTTCGACTCCTTGGGGTTAATTTCAATTTGGATCATGACTTTTTAGCAAAATGTTGAAAATTATGAAGGAAGTTCCAGAGATTCTTTAAGGTGAGGGTTGATAACACTCTTAAGAAAAAAGTACATTTCGAGCCATGACGTCAACCAAATACACACCCGTCCGTTTACACTATAAACGTTTCAAATTCTTAAAGGTAAAAAAATCTACTCGACGTTCATTTTACAAGCAAAGGCAACTCTCCCGTTTGAGTTTCCGAAACCAGGGATTTGATACAACTCCCTTCTCAAACCTATGTTGGTTAATGTCGCACACACGCAGACAAAAAATTGCGTGTTATGTCGCAAATTGTCGATGTCCATCGTGTTTTTTTTTTTATTTTACTTTATTTTTTTATGTGAGGGTAACTATGTAAGTATAAGTTTGACCAGGGTTCTCTGAAGAATAGGTCGCAGCCTCGTATGTAGTTTGGGCGATATGTATGTTTAATAGTTATAGCAAACTGGATTCCGACTGAAGTTCGTAGTTTAGTGAGAGACTAATCTGCTTGATAAAGTAACCCACGCTGACTCAACATTAAGAAGCCGTGGCCACGGCCACAGAGACTGCTTCTTCGAGGGCCATAAGCAGAGAGAGCGGAGCCAATTTTGAATTGCGTGGCAAACCGTCGATGCGGTGTAAGGCCGCGGCCACACTTCAACCGCGAATTCGGATCGGATTCCGATCATATGTTTTCGGGTTTTTGTTAAAATCCTCCCTTTCTCGGGTCAGAAAGGCCCAAAAATGTGTCATCCAGCGTAAATATATAATTTGCATCTGAAGTCAATAAAAATGAAGTGCTAACTGAACTTACTTTTTCGTGATTTCGCACTGACAAACATTTTTATTGGACAGATAAAATCTGTCTATTGATGTGACGTCACGAAATAATTAGCATAAATTTAATTTTCGTAGTGCTGGACAAATTTATATTCACACGGGTTGGCAATTTTTTGGCTCTTTCCGACAAAAGATTGATAATATATTAATAAAAACTCACAAAAATTGGATCGGAATCCGATCCTTACTCGTCGTAGTGTGACCGAGGCTTAGGGCGGCACAAAATACAGTTGAAGGGCACCCTAAAATCCCACAACAGGAAAGGTGCGGGAGCTAAAGACTCCACGTCTCCTCGGTCCCTGATTTATTGTCACTTATTTATAGCAGAATCGGAGTTTTCAGGGACTATCAAATTTGGCGTTTAACTTTTTTTTGGTCTTTCACTCGTTACAAGAGTGAAAGTTAAACTCTAAAAATTTCCTCCAAAAGAGAGAACGTTACTACGAAAAGAGCGAAGTTTCACTTTTGATGGAATGCCTGCAAGGTCTACTCTTAAAAAAAGAGTGATCCATGTCAGCCTGTAAACACTCGTTGAAAATTGAATTTTCACTATTTTTGGAGTGGATTTCACTCTCCTGGAAGAAAATTTCCACTCTAATGGAGTGAATTGACACCTTTCACTCTCTTGAGTCTTAGACAGTGCCTACGGTAAGTTCACTCCTGTTTTTGGAATGAATGGACTCCCATGTACAGTCGGATACATACACGGTATACGTTGGGTGCCGTATACAAACTCAGTAGAGTTCCGTGTGATGATTTGACTGTTTGACCTATAAATGGTTATGGCCCAATCTGGCTTGTGTATTTTCGGCATTGTCGATTCGACTCAATTTTTTTTTCAGGCTATCAGAAAGCAAATAAAACACTTATTATTTGGAGACATTTCGTAACCCAAACCTTTGGTATTTGGGTGACATTTCGCTTCTCCCTGACGGCTATGCATCCACCTAACATTGCAATGAAATTATTGAGGCCCTGAGACTCATTTGGGGTAACCCGCTACCGGTGCGCTATGTGGCTACGCGAAGAGGAAGCTTTACCGAGTCACACATTTTTGGGTAATCCTCAATTTTCAAGCATAGTACTCTTTATACCCCACTGGAAGACTTTTGCTGCTGGGATGGTCACACAATTATGTGCACACTCACAATGTGCTTTGTTAAGTACGTTTATCCAATGCTAACACACGTCCCTGTGTATGAGGAAGCATATGCATTGCTGAAACACAGTGCCCGAGAAAACCCCAACATATTTCTTGCATGAGTTATGTCTGGTGGGAAGTACACGGTAAATGTACACTTTATGAAAACTTTACATCAAAAGGTACTGCTTAATTTTGCTAAGTTCGAGCAACTCACTGGTTCTCAACTTATACGGCGCCACCTAATTTGTGAGTGCAGCGCCCCCACCAAAGTCTAGAAACTAAAAACCGGAAATTTCTGGCCGGGGTTTTCCGTGCGTGCAACTGAAACAGTGTTCACACATTTTAACCGTTTAAGCAGAGCCGAAAAAGGAAAAGTAGGCTATTGAATTAACAACCAAGGGACAACTTGACCTAGTGGTCTTGTATTGTGGTGATTTTAAAATATTGTAAGACACCGAGGGTAGGGAAGTATAGACAGGTATCCTGAATGGGTAGGGTATAAAGGTTGCGTAGGAAAAGATAGGATAGGTGGGATATTTAAAGAGCTGTTTTGTGGTGTAACCGGCATGCTAGGTGGGAAAAATAGTTGGGGTGTATTGGCCGTATGTCGGGTCAACTGAATCACTGAACCGTACAGTTAAACTGCTGTTGGCTATTCTTAGTATTGTATTTGATTCCCTCTTTGAAAATGGTGGCAATTAACCCTTTCAATGAGGAGCAGCCACTTTCAATACCGGGAAGTCGTACCTCAGGAGAGAGCAGGGAGTTGCAACCCTGAAAAGAGGAAGTTGTGTTAAAGTTGAATTTCGTTCAGTAACTTGAGTAGACTTGCCCCAAGTCGATCGAGATGTTTCCTTTCAGCTGTAAGGATTCTCTTGTGTCACTATTCCTTCTCTACGGTGTAACCCCTTTGAACTCTCCCAATGCACCTCTGCAAACAGACCAACTTCTCACACTTTCCTCTTTCCACTTCATCTCGATATAACGCCAATACACACTGTGCTAACCAACCCACATCGACCAACACACCTCGACCGGTATTGCCCGCTGACAAGTTCTTACACTCACCGCTAAGAACGTTTCTACTGAGTCATTGTAACGATCGTGCGTGGCAGATTCCTGTTTATACACTGGACACATATCAACAAGGGGAGATCTGGCTTTCTCGAGAGACTTGTAGCTTTTGCAACTGGTGACGTAGCATTTTGGGCGGTCCTGTTTTTAAGCACTAATCTCTGTAGCCAATGAAAAGCTTTCTATATGTAAACAGACAGAACGACGCACCGTTCATCACACGATGATCTTGATGAATATCCAGCAAAAGTCGCAAAATGTGGAATCCGATTGGATGATACGGTAAACTATCTTGAAATATATTCATCTAAATTCTTAGATGAATAAAACAATAGAGAAGTTAAAGATGATGACGTAAACAGTTGCAAAAGATACAAGTCTCTCACAGCAAGCAGCAAGTTTGTACTGGCCGCTCAGCAGGGTCGTGTGTGTGAGCTGTGTAGTTCGCTTCGAGAGGCGTTGTAAACAGGTGTTACAGCACTAGCTCGCGGAAGTTGCAGCAACGTGCAGTGAGAGTAATCTAAATATAACAGTTGCGTAGCGGCAGAATCCGATGGAATTACCGTGAAGAATAGGAACAGTAATAAAATGAAAGTTGGATGGAAGAAAAACGTGAGAGACTTGGGGCAAGTTTATAACTTGAGTTCCAGGGGAAACAATTCTCATATTTATTGAGATCGAGCCGTTGAATCTACGTTATGCGAAAACATCTTTAAACTGTAAAATTTCAACCCACCAGTCACGCTTTTAAATACAATAACATTCCTTTTTTCTCCTATATCAATTTCTTCGTTCACAGTTACAATGTAAAATAATAGGGCAGATCCGTAACTCGGTGTTACCGCCTTGTCTGGAGTCCGACTTTGATGAAACCGTTCGATTTAAATATTATTTATAACAAACTTGAATTTGTTTGGAAACCTGAGTGGTGTTGATAAAATTACGGATTGCTTATATCAGAACTGGTATACCGATGAGACCAAACACATGAAACCGCACGCCTTCTTTAAAATATTTACAGGTGAAACAAACCAGTCTGACTACGTGCTTACGTGCTTACGTGTTTTACGGGCCCCTCCGTTTTCTCCTACAAGGGACTGACACCCTTTACTACATTTTCATAGCTCTGGGTGACATAATTAAACAAAGATTTCTACCTGGAGTGAGATCAGTGGGGCAGCCACGGGGGGGGGGGGGGGGGACTGGGGGCCTAGGCCCCCTCAGATTTTCTTCAGCCCCCCCCCCCCAGATTTTTTACGTCCTGATAAAGTAATTGAAAAAATTAAATATTTGAAAGGAAATAAACTTTGAAGTGTTTCCTTCAAAACAATAACTAAATAAAATGTGTAACAATTATAAAAACATGGATGAATGTGTGTAAAACACATTTTGTGCACACGTATGAAATCAAGTAATAACTTCAAAATGCCTACTTTCACTAAATTAGATACCATGTGTGATCTGCACTGTCATTTATTGCATTTCACTTCGAAGATGAAACGAAAGTCTCGACGACAAACTTTAATGTGACTTTGTTAGGTTGAGACCCTTTCTGCCTTTCGGATGGCTGGTTGATTTACTGAAAATTAGGCAATCGTACACTGGAGACAATTCTTACACGACCATTCCTTTACTTTATCATACACAAAATATGCCGTAAGCAGGTAAGGATAAGGTACTGCCTTCGAATAATTCTTCCCTTCCATCGATCCTCAACAAGTAAGGTAATATTGTGGCTCACTCCTGCCCATGACAAGTGCCACTCTAGCGCGATTTTTTTCGACAAGTCCTCTTTTTACTAGTTGGCACTGGCGTCCGGGCGGATTTGTAAAATGTCCACAAGGTCCGGATTTCATGTGTTTCCCACATGATCCATACTTCTGCTTTGAGGTTCAAATATTTTGAGAGATTTATTTGTAGTATTTTAATTTTGACCACGTAATGTACCGATGACTGAACAAATACTGCACCATTTTGCATCTAGACACCACTGAAAACCGAAAAACATTGTTTCTTTGATATAGTATGTATGTCACTTGTAAAATATCTACAAAAACTAAAAATAAGTATTTTGATATTTTTCATGCTCCCCAAAAAGGGAAAATCCTAAAACTTAGGCCTAAAATCAGTTCAAAGTTTTGCCAAACATAGCACCATTTTCATTTCATTTATTTGTTTCATCGTAACGACCAATAATAACAATATTTACATATGTACAGTGTTGTAACAAATTAGCCTACGTTTTGAAAGTTACGAAAGGAAGTACTCTAAAAAACCTTGGTAGGCTTATGGGACAGAGCACTCCCTGTGAGAAGTACAAAGAGGAAAATATGAACATTAACCTAAACGATATACAGTGAACGTAAGACTGGTGAATGTTATATGAGGTACTTCGTTAATCAATACTTTTCGATGCAGTGCTTGCAATACTTACTTTTAAAACTAGAAATTGATTTACAGAGTTGGACTTCATTAGGGATGGTATTCCAGATGGAGGATGCTCTTACGTGTAAACTTTGCTTCAGAAAATTTGAATTAAAACGTGGTAATCGGAGATATCCGGACTGCCTTGTATTATGGTCGTGTGTGTAATAGTTAGATGAGAATATTTGTTGAAAGTACGGTGGAGCAAAATTATGTACGATACGATAAGCAAAGATTGCTTCTTTGAAGTGGATTAAATCGGTGAACTTCATCAAGTTAAGTAGAGAAAAAAGTTTACTGGTATGTTCAATTGAGTTTGCCGAGCAAATATGCCGGATTGCCATCTTTTGTAATGTAATGAGTTTGGTTAGGTGTGTCTTACTTGTCCCAGCCCAGACAGACAGGCAGTATAGAAGGTGTGGCAAGAAGAGGGTGAGATAAAGGGAACGAAGGATATTCCTCGGCAAATAGTGTTTAAGCTTAGACAAAATTCCAGTGCATTGGGCAATTTTTACACTTATGGCGTCAATATGTGGTTTCCAAGTTAAACGATCGTCAATTAAAACCGCTAGGAATTTAGTACAATCAACTTTTTGTAATGATTCACCACTCATGAAAATTCTAATACCATTTATATTAGGTGTATTACTGTAATTTACTTTATTAAATAGCATAAAAATTTGTTTTCTTTACATTTAAAGAGAGCTTGTTAGCTGAAAACCATTCATGAAATTGACTAAGTTCAGTACATAAAGTGCCTTTTAACTGATTTATATCATCACCTGTAAAGAATAAACTAGACTTTTGCATCTAGGAAAACTAACGCAAAGAAAGTTTCTCAGGGGTGGACACAACTACTTTTGGTTTTCCTGTTAAAGGGTAAGGTACTGCCTTAGGTAAGCTGAAATACCTTAAAATATTGCCGCATTTGCGATCTATGTCCTCCTGAAGTTAACATTTTTTTCAAGGAAAACGGAGGTACCGGTTCCCTTTAGTCTCATCCCCCAGGCCGCTGATCGGAAGTGCCCAGTTTTGGGGTCCCTAAAAAGTGCATGTATTACCATTTTTCATAGATTGATTTTTTTTTTGAAGTCGCAGACATGAGATTCGTATTTCAAGGCTGGGTACATCCAGCTTAAAACACGTGGGAAGTGCCATCTGGAGGGGTTATAAAGCCCAAACTTTTCTTGTACGTTCCACGCCAACTGATGGTGGCGCTCCGCTCAGATAGTCTTGCCATGCCTTACCCTCGGAGGCACCAGGCCCCCACTTATTACCTAGCCCCCCCCCCCCCCCCAAATCCATCCTGGCTACGCCACTGAGTGAAATCAGACTTGCGTAAGTTCATGGCCCAGTTTCTGTGCAATTGGTTTAAGCCGGGCCGGCCATTGCCTTTTTTCCAGTTCTGGTCCACTGACTATTTCCCTACTCAATTGCTTATCGGCTTATGCCGAGCACGAAAGACATTGGCAGTAGGTTCCGTTTTTTAAGTTTTTGGTATGACCCAGCCAGGAGTCAAACTCCAGAACTGATGAATCAGACATAGGTCGAGACCGTTTTCACGGGTCACGATAGTCCAAATTCAAGTGCGTGTTGTCCGTGCACGAGTGCAAAAGATGAATGTGCAAATGCTAATTCCATACTGGAAGCTTTATAACCCCAAAGTGATACATTTTTCATGCTGTTTAATACACATTTTTGAATTTTTTTACTTTGAGGAACACCTTTAAGGAATGATCCCTACTTAATCTGTTAACAAGTATATAAACTTTCACGATGGTAACGTTACTGGACAGGTGGATGAGACGACGGTATATACACTCTAAAAAGTGTTGTGTAGAATTTACACAACATTGTGTGACTAGTCCACCAATCAACAAATGTGTATAAAGTACACATGGTTGTGCAATAAATTTACACAACATGTGTAGAATTTGATGTGTAAATTTATGACACAACCATGTGTACTTTCTACATATTTGTTGATTGGTGGACTAGTCACACAATGTTGTGTAAATTCTACACAACATATTTTAGAGTGCAGGCATGGTGAGGGTTTAAAAATGGCACCAAATAGTACAGGTGTACTGCATTAGCACGATTCTTGTTCTATCAAAGAAAAGGTATGGCTAGCTTTGCAGGCCTTACATGCTAAACTGCCACAACTACGTCAATAATGAGCTTCAGTTTTGTGTTTGAAATTGTTTCGGAGGCCATTTGGATGTTTTGTAGCAATAAACTTTCTGCAATGGTAATCTTCATTGCTGATCAGCTACAATTTCTCTTTCTGATCACCACACAAACCTCCCACCAGGCATTTTACTTTAATCTAATCTTTGATATTTCTTCGATAACTTGGCTATAAGATCACTGTGGTTGAGATATTTTCGTTATATAACTGGTTATAGGCCTAGTTCTTTCTCTCAAATTTGATCACTCGTATTAATTCAACGAACTTATCTATTTTTAAACAAATTGATTTAAAGATCTTGTTTTATGATATCCAAAAGAAAGTTTGAGTAGCACTGATCGAATCAAGGCGTTTGTAGAAACCAACTAGCTAATATTTCGAACATCGGAAGTCAATGTTCATTGTGACCAGTGAACAGGTGAACCAAAGGATTAAACCAACGGTTCCGCGGGGCAGTGTTGGTCAGCGGCCATGTTGGATTTTTCAAAATGCCCACTCTCCCTGCACTGTGGTATCGTAATAAGTGTCAGTGACTCTAATAATGCCCAATAAATATAAAAAATGTATATAGGAAATGAGGTCTCCATCCAAGGAGGTATATCCATCCTTCATTGGCCATACATTGTTCCAATCCGCAGTCGACATCCGTCACCACGTGCTATCTGACCGAATGCATGGTCAAGTGGTTACAGCATTAGGTTTACGGTGGCAGAGTCTGGGTGTTCGACTCCTGGCCGGGTCATACAGAAGACTTTAAAAATGGAACCTACAGCCGCTGTGTGTTTAGTGTTCAGCATGAGCAGTGGAGTAGGGAAACTAGCCAGTGAGCCACAACTGGAAAAAGATTGTGACTAACTCTGTAAAGCTTACCCAAGTGTGTTACTGGAGTACACCCGCAAGGGACTTGCATTGCAGATTCGATAAACTTCCGAAATGCTCACAGTTCTCCACCGTTTCTACTCTCATATCTCTTCTCTCTGACATTTTTATGACGCAAGTGCTCCGGCTATATATGTTCGATGGCACTGGAGGACGCCTCTCATGCTGAAGGGATTTTCCGAGCAATCGCGGGCCTTGACTTATTTCTGCCTCAGTAAAATCGATTCGTCAATTATTCTATCAAGTAGCAATAAAACAAAGTGACTTTTTGAAATCTTTGGCAGGTTTGGGCGGTTTGGACAATTTTGTCACTTTGATCCATTTTCTTCGAGAAATTGCATGAATATTAAATCCAATAAACCTGACGCAGACATTTACTGGCGTCAGTCTGTATCTTTTCTTTGCCTGCAGGGATAATGATTCTTTCTTCACTTTCAAGCATAGTTCAACATTCGCGGGCACGGCAGGCAAGTGTCTTCTGAAACATGTAGTTCTTCTTTTGCAGATGAAAAAGAACCCCCGCCTCAAAGCCCATGCTTTGAAGCATGAAAAATAATTGTAAAGAAACTCTCACTAAAAAGGAAGTTGTCGGCTCTCTTGGAGACTAAAGTATATGCGAACATGCGTTTATGGTTCACTGGGGTGGACATATGACAGACTTGATTTCTTCACGTAGAAAAGAACAATATGACACCCCAGATGTATACTAAGTAAATGTGCATGCCGAGAGCAGTGGGGCAGCCCCAGAGGTTAAAACGGGACATAAGACAAAGGTTTAATTACTGTACTAGACGGAAAGGGGCTAACCGTTGAGTAATAGTGTACTTTTTGTTTCCCAAATTTATGCATCGGCACAGATTTAAGCGATGTCGTCATCCGAGCATTGTGTTCTTGTAGGGGTCTTGTACTAGTTTACCAATGCACGCTAGGTCAGTGACCTCGCGTGCTCGCGTTTCAGCATGTACAAGTTGTACTAATGGATTCAGTGAGTTACTCAATCTCCTGGTTCATTCAGGGAGCTCCTTGATCCATTACAGAGCACTGTCCTCAGCCAGCCTTTTTTAGCATAAGTGAGTGCAAACTATTTACCCTTTTAAAAACGTGATGACGTAACCACACCTATACGTAGACTGTATCTCTCTAAAACACAAAACATTTAAATACTTATTTCGCCCCACTTTGAAGACTCCTTTAAATTTTAAACATCATTGTAGGCACTCCAAGAAGAATTATTTTTCACTCTTATTGGAGTAGATTTCACTCTTTTTGGAGTGAATGTCAGTATTCTTGAAGAGAACTAACACCCTAACGGTGTGAATTCACACTGTTCCATTTTTCATTCTATTAGAGAGTGATTAAGTTCTCTTTTTGAAGTGAACCAATCATAAAATTTCGTCATTTACCAATAAAGCTGCGTAATTATGAATAAATACCATATACGGGTTTTTATATCTCTTGTGCCTCCACGGTATTTTTTTGGTTATTATGAGTTACACAAGACATTTACACAGGTGTTCCACAATTTTATGATGTGGTATGGATTTTATTGGGCTGTAGTGCCTGTTAAAGAATACAATACAATAAAATTCAGTGATATTTATCGGATTAATACAAAGCTTGTAATAGGTTTAATTCCCGATGACCTTTGTGACAGAATGAAAAAAATCGGAAAACGTCAACAATGCATTTTATTTTACGTGTGCAAATAATGGGAACTAAGTTATAATATGATCAAAATTGCAAGGACATCTTAGGCATTAAACTTGCATAAGCTTGTCTTCCTCCTAAAAACGAAAAGAATAGGACACATACACTTTACACCATGTCTTCAGCAAATTACAAAAAAATCCCTTTTTTGTTGGTAACTTGAATTATTATATTCTATTAAAGAAATAATTATGGATTTTGTTATCATCAATTTTTTAATGCCATTTAAAATGAAAATATATCTTTCACACTGTCGTGGATTTTTCCTCCTCTTTTGGTGATCAATTATGTATTTACATAATTGATCACAAATGTTCAAGTGGAAGCAGGGAGTTGCCACTAGAGGCAACTCCCTGGGAAGGACATACACGTTTTAAAGGGAAATATTGCGTTTGTTTTGCAAGGAAATTTCATCCCCCTAAAAACCAATATTTATTGGCAAATAGTGATAAACAATTACAAATAATGCAGTATGGTAGCCTTCTTTTCAAGAAATAAGTTTTCCTCAGATAGAAATTCAGTTGTATTTTGATCAAGAATAATTTTTTCACCCAAACTTTCAACATTTCAAAAGATGCAACTTCCATAACTCTTCTTGTGCATAATATTTTGAAGAGATTAAAGGGCAGGAGCAGTCATTCCAAATTGAAGTACTGTAGTAGACTGTCCAGTTTCATGATTGGCTGTTGTGAGTCATGTGACAATGTTTTTTTTCTCTCTCTCTTCAAATGTGAAATTTACCAAAAATAACTGTTTGATTTACCTTGAATATGCAATAGTAAAGCCATAAAATGTAATTAAAGATACTTTGAAGAGAAATAAGATGAAAACTGAGTTATTTAGCTTTTTCTTCAAAATAAGTTTGGGGGCTCTTTACCTTTAAGCTATTGCTGGAGAATTTATTGTTGAGATTAAATGATTTGAAAAAGACAAGAGCTATTTACTTTTAATGCTATGTTGGAGCATTTTAAAAGCAGTATTTCCCTTTAAAGTTACTGTTGGTTTTTAAAACAATTATTGGTTAAACGCTCAAGAGGCGTAAGCTGCCGTGCCAAATTCATCTTGTAAGCGCAGCTAAATCCATGTTATTTGTCTTCTATTTACAGTTTTCGTGATGTATTAAAAGATAATTATGTTAGAGATTAAATCTAAATCAAGATGTATAAATCGTCGTCAGTTTCACAATTCGGGTGAAAATTTTAAAACTTTTATAAAAACTGAAATGCTATTTTAACTTTAATTCGCTCATTTAAATTGGGGTGATTGCATTGCAGCCTTGGCTAATCCGCAGCAAGGAAATATAAAGGCGAGCATTACTAAAGGAAACACGCTATACTGTAGTTACTTATCAACGCATGCGCTACATGCGTAGCAGACTGTACGGCCTGACGGCACATTCCTTGATAAATCACATGATTTTGGAATCTGAGAAGCCGAAATAACATGTCAAAATCCCCTCTACGGGGTACGCGGGCGTACCTTTTAATTTTCAGGTTCACTAATACCGATTTTTTTTTATGTATATTGTGTTCATTGCCTGGTTGCAACAACTGTTTTGAAGTTATAAATAAATGATGACCAATCTTGTTTCAGAGTTTTAAAAACAGTGGCATTTCATGTGGACTCTGGGCGTCGATCGTGGGAGGACTTGGAGACACGCCCACACAAATTTTGGAAATGCACACGTTGAATTTAGATTTTTACACTGTTGCGTTTTGAGGGACTGAATTGACCACGGTCTCCCACCTACCCACATTCGAGAAAAAAATTGACGGTACTGACGTTGGAACCTCTATTTCTTTACAGTAAATTTAGTATTTTTGTACCTGACAATGAACGGTCGACTATTTTACAGGGCTGTAGTCGAGTCCAACAAGCTCGAGTCCAAGTCCGAGTCCAAGTCCAAAAGCTCAAGTCCGAGTCCAAGTCCAAGTCCAAGGGGCTCGAGTCCAAGTCCAAGTCCGAGTCCAGTGCTCTCGAGTCCAAGTCCGAGTCCAAGTCCAAAAGTAGTAAAACAACAATATTATTATCTGGTAAAGATCTATAGGCCTCTAGGGGTATAGCTGTATGAACAGGGACAAACTTGGACTCAATTCCTGATATAATCTGATTTTTCCTGTACTTGGAATTGGCCTGGAATGGTCCTGAAATTGGAACTGGGCCGGAATGGGCTGCAACTGGACCTGAAATCGAAGCGGAGCCCATGCAGCTGAGTCCACTTATCTTGCTAAGTAAACAGGAGCTCATATATTTTTCACTTAAAATCAGCCAATTGTCTGGGAGGAATGCCCCAGCCTGGGGATATTTACAGCAGTGCATGGGGTCCTAATGGGAATGCTCAAATATACTCAGGAATTTTGTAGGTGGGCCAAAGCCTTTTTGTTGGGGTAATGTATTTTTTAAGTTGTCCTGGAACTACAGGCTGGCTATAGAGAAACACTGTTAAAATACTGTCTGGTTTTAAATTTGTAACCCAAAGGACAAGCTGTTTGAGAATATAGTACAATATAAAGGCTATTGGTGATTATGCAGGAATTGCATGAAGGATTCCCAAAAGTGGGAATGCACTCAGTTCTGAAGCAACCTGAAACCAATTTTGGGAGGGCACATCAAATATTTTTAAATAACAGAGGCTTTAATTATATGGCCTATCTATAGTTAATTTGTTAGTCAGACAGAGTTTTACGGCCCACTTTCCAACCTATTGGTTCAATTCGAGCCTGTCTAAAGCTATCCTGCAGACGTCTGGTTGTAGGGGCAATCCCTTAGTAGCTGCTCTGCTAGCATAAAGCCCACAAAGCTATCTCTGGACAATGCCACATATGCATGCAAAACCAGCTGCCATATTGCCCATTTGTCTTCATGAATATCATACAGTAGTAAAGCACACATATAAATACAGAGGCTAATGAAAGTTGCACATATATGTTACTTGTTAGGGCCAACAACAAAACAACATCAATAATGTACTGTACATTATACTGTTCAAAGCATTACAGTATTGACATACATGCATGTAAATGATCCGACTCGCAGATGGCCTGACAAGTTATTTAGGTGACTTTACCAGCCACCATATTAACTGTTACTTGCTACATTATAGAAGTTTTTACCTTGCTGTGTCTGTGCCGTTTCTAGTCCATGGGAAGCATGAGGTGGATCAATTGTTCCAGCAAGGTGGAGGAGGTATGATGATGAAAACCATACAACTTGTCAACAGGCTAGGCAGGAATTCGAATAGGCCTACGTACGTAATGACGTAGTAATTAAGATACTGCAATAACATAGTAGGCTACAACTGCGTTGGTTTGGCAGCCGGTTCAATAGTGTTAGTGGCTCTAGAAGGTATGATGGTGTCATTAGAACTTAACCAAATTTTTAAACAGACAATGAACAAAGCCACAAAGGCAACTTGGCTATAGTTGAATATTCATAACTTCCAGGTCAATTATAAGGTATGTTAAAAATACAGTGTATATTGTTAGGAAGCCTTGTCAATAGATCTCACACAATTTTCTTGCAGAACTAGTGCCACCTGTACAAACTCTCTGGGACATAACTGTAATTGCCATACCTACCACAGTAATTTAATTTTTTTGGTTGTGCCTTCTATACTGTGACCTGCATCTAAGTAGCATTGTAACTGTGTGATGCAAAATGCCTAGGAAGGTTATCATTACTAATTCAGATCATGCAGGTCTAACATTTGTTTGAAATGGGTGAGATGTATGTGAAGAATGTCTGTGAAGTTTGATGGTTTATTTTGTGACATTGACAATCATGTAGACCTGTAGGCATAGGCCTTTAGCTAAAAACTCTCCTTGTTGATCCCCACATGATGCAAAAGCCCAACGTTGCCTAGTAAAATGGTCCACCCAAAGGTGCTTCAGTCCAGTGCGCAACTAACTTTGTGTAGTTGGGCAACTTATTTTAGTAGCAAGCCTGTTCATTTACAAGTAGGAGGCGGATAGCCGGACTACCGTAGAAAAACCCACATACATTGAACAGGAGGACTCCATGTAAATATGCACATGCATGTGCAACACAGTATTGATACATAGCAGCTCTGGAACAACTAGACCACCTGACCACTCTGCCACCCATGACTCCACATAATGCATCACCCCATGATTATAAACCCTCATCAAACTGTTATGGTAAACAATGTTCCAGAAATAAAGGGCAAGAGCAGTTGCCGCAAATATTTTTTTTGAAGCAACAGCTAAAATGTCACAATAATCCCCTTATTTCTCTTCAAAGCATCTTTTATAACATTTTAGGACCTGCTCCATATTGCATACTCAAGGTAAACTAAGCAGTATACTCTTCACATTTGAGTACAAAAATACTGTAATATATAATAACATATAACTCCAAAGAGTCATCTCATGAAACAGGAAAGTATACACTTCTTCAAGTCGGGGTGACTGCTCTTGCCTTATATGTTTTAAAATTTAAGCTTTATTGTTGTGTATTTACCTGACTTACACATCGTTAGTATTGCAAACTTCATATGAAGATTCAGCAGAAGCCAATTGGTAGGTTATTTATAGGCCTATCTTACAGTATCCCAAAATAATTAACAAAGGCAATAGTTCCCTTTGCAGAAGTAGCAGTTACTGGTTAGATGAGCAGCAGTGAAACCCATGCAGACTTTTTCTAAAATTTATATGAAGAAAAAAGAAACAGGATGCAAGAAGTATACAGGCCCATCTTTGGAATCCAAAACAACAAAGAAAAGGATTTCAGAAGATTTACTGACAATGCTGCAAGGGGCACGGCACAGCCAGACCATGTTCATTGTTGCTAATTAACTATTTTTAGGAGTCACATATGCCTTCCCTAGCATTTTTATTGCATTTGTCTAATTTTGAGGGGCAAGGAAAATTTTAGGGCTCTTCCCCAGAGGATGGAACTGGAAGAAGAGTACCATGTTGCAGCTGTTTTATGTTAAACACTGTTTACATAATATTATGCAAGAAACAAACTTCATTCGAATCATGTCAACAACTGGCATGTGACTCTTGAAAATGATCAAGTAACATAAAGATATGCAGGCCAATATAGTCCTGTATCCTATATTAAGGAAAATAAAGCCCAAGTATATGTTGAGAGTGCTGGGGTTTTTGGTGGATCCATCATGAAATTATAAAGAAAGAATCAGAGAAAATGGCTGCCGGACTTGAAGGACTCGACTTCAAGTCCAAGCCAAAGTCCAAGTCCAGAGGGCCCGAGTCCGAGTCCGAGTCCAAGTCCAAGTCCAGAGACCCCGAGTCCAAGTCCAAGTCCGAGTCCAAAAAAAGTGGACTTAAGTCCGGACTCGACCTCGAGTCCGGACTCGAGTCCTACAGCCCTGCTATTTTATACCTAAAACCGTGGCTCATGTTCGAAAATACCTATATCACATACAGACATATCGCAATATTTGTATCATATTAAAGTGTAGCTCAAGTCAAAAATTTTCAAAAATATATATAAAACAGCATGAAAAATGACTTCCGGTAGTCCAACTCCCATCTTCATAGGACATTCCTGAGCAAAGATATAAAATGTTGAAATTTATTCACTTAAAGCAGCTTATGCTGTTATTTTTACGTTTCCAGTGTTCATCAAATGTATGGGCTGTTCTCCATACAAATGTAAAAAGCTTTAAAAGCTAACGTACTTAAGTCTTTTCTCCGAAAATGAGCAAAAAATCGAAAAAATTCGAAAAGATTTCAACGGTTTCCAAACGCTATTCTGCCTAATTATCTTGCTCTAGCTCCGCCCAATGAATTTGATGCATATTCAGAAGGTCATTTTGAGAAGGGGTCAAGCAAAACGTAAACAAAACAGACAGTGAAATTTCGTTCAGTTGATACATACGTTATTTAAACGGCCTTTACATGTCCAATTTGCACATCGCATCGAACCGGCTGCGCAATTCGTTCGTTTCATTTGTGAACCCAGGTTCAGTGACAAATTCCTACTCACTTGTTTCGGCTCCATCGTTCAGTTTTTAATTTTGTCGCTGATTGTGCTATTTGAATCCGTCCCAAGTTTCAAGATAATGTTCATTTTCTCTTTGATTTGATGATGTGGCTTGGCATTCAAAAACAATCTTTGGGTTACATACGTGTGAAACTAACTGTCATTCTGTGTTGGGCCCGAACGGTTGTGAAAGGACTCCTGTAATGCATGTACACAACATGTGTGATATATTGGCAATACGTACATCGTTGTGTCAAAGGGTAGGCATAATTTTACGTCATTCATTTCTTGCATTGTGATTGGTCAAATTGAGATAAGAGCCCGTTGTCTTTGCATAAGAGTTTAGCCGAAAAAAGTAGATGAAGTTTTTTTCTATTGTAATTAGCGCTCTAATTAGTGAAATTTCACCGGACAAAAACCTGGCGTGAATGATTTCTATCGGGTTGGTATCAAATGGAAGAGCAAGATTGAAGATTAACGATGAAGGTTATTTTTTTTTTCCATCAAGCAGCATAAGCTGCTTTAAAACAAATTAGACCATTGCACAATAATTTGTGACTTTCTTGTTGTACAACTCACAGTACCTGCTTTGTTTCTCTTTGTGAAAAATAAAAAATGTTTTGACACCTAGAACACTTCCTGTTTGCTTGCATAGCATGTTCCACAGAGAGGGTTTCATTAATTAAATCACCCCATAAGAGCGACAGTACTATCACACCTTGGTACAACGGTGCAAAAACTTTCAGAAAAACAAAGATTGTAATTTGAGAAGTACAACAATGACATCAAAAAGTATTGCACAATGTACCACTTTAATTTGAAAGAAAAAAATTCAACATTTTATATCTCGGCTCAAGAATGTCCTATGAAGATGGAAGCTGGGCTGTTAGGATTTATTTTTCATGGTGTTTAATTTATACACTTGAACTTTTTGACTTGAGGTACACTTTAACTGCTTTACAAACTCAAGGGTGTATCTACATTTTATTCCCTTCTTTAGACCTCAAATAATGGATTGATGTTTTTATATGGAAATCCCCATCGAATAATGTAAAATCCTTACGCATGGAAGATTTATTGATGGCTAAAACTAAGGATTGGACTTGAACTCACTCCGAAATTCCATCAGCATCAACGACATCCAAAACCAGGAAAAACCATATAGAGACAAAAACTCGCATTATCTCATGTCAGTGCTATATAGTTTTGGACATTTGGGAGAATGAATTCTGAGACGTTCCCCACTTTCATTGGAATGGTTAATTCAATTTTTAGCTCCCCAATTTCATATCGCATTTGTGAATCCATTCAGACATTGGCCAACACCGTGGCCCTTGAACCTTCGCAACTGCAGTGGTCTGATGTCCCCATGTATTCTTGTCGTTTTTCCTGAAAGGATCTATGTGTACATATGTAATGGAAGAATACATATGTGAAAGCACACTCTTAAAAAGGAAGTGAACTTGAGGAACTCTCTAACAGGGTGAAAAGTGGATTCACTGCAAAAATAGTGAATTTCACTCCAAGAAGAGTGAAAATTCTCTCTGTAATAAATGCCTCTGCGTGGATCATTCTTTTTCAAAGATCCGCTGTAGGCACTCAATCAAGAGTGAAACTTTACTCGTTTGGAGTCAATTTCACTCTTCTCGGAGTGAATTTCTGCTCTTTTTGAGTGATTTTTACAAATTTCACACATCTGCCATACATAGGGCACGAGATTCCACTGGACAATATGACCATGATGTCTTTCGAAGTCGTTCACCATGGACCATGGGTTAGAGAAGGTCCGTAAAATAATTAAAGGGGAAATAATGGCAGAGTTTGAAGGAGAATTCGAACGTTTTGATTCAGTACCTCGCTTCCCCCTTCTGAACAGATGGCAACCAGAACATAGAAACATTGAGGAGATCTTTCAGGTTTGATGACACGTTAATATGGTGTAATTACTGTTGATTAAAACTTCTGAATACTTTGTTGGGTAAAAGCCTACACAGACAAACGACTAGACAGTCTCCACTAAACTGTAACCAATGACGACGATCAAGGATCCTTTTTTGTAAATTTATGCGCAAATGTGGTGCATATTTAAAGAATGTGAAAAATGATTAAAAGCACATTTAGTACTAAGCTTAAATATAGAATATGGGTTATTATTTTGAAAAGGGCACACTCTGAATAACGGCGAGCCTAATGGGGGCACGAACCGAAATGTTGTCAAATATTTGACAAGATTTGTTTCAAAATTGACTAAAAATGGCTCAAAATGAAACTGTTCGTTTCATTTGTGAGTCAAATACAGTATTCGGTATTGACATAGCCCAAGAAAAGGGTTGTGTTCGTAGGTCCATAGCAGGTCTTCGATCTCTTGAACTTCCGATCTATAGTGCCCGGGACAATCTTTAAATTCCAGAATAAAATTGTCCCTTATTCGATTAAAAGAGGCCAGGGCACCAATCTGGAATATGTTAGTTAGTTAGTTAGTGAGTGACTGAGTTAGTTAGTCAGTCAGTCAGTCAGTCAGTCAGTCAGTCAGTCAGTCAGTCAGTCAGTCAGTCAGTTAGTTAGTAAGATGGAGTTTTACGACCCAGTTTGGTTCAAGTCGAGCCGGTCACGGTCTTTTTTCCAGTTCTGTCTCACTGGCTTGTTTTCCCTTCTCCACTGCTTATGCTGAGCACCAAGCACAATGGCAGCAGGTTCCGTTTTTAAAGTCTTCTAAAGTCTTATGACCCGGCCAGGACTTGAACCTCCAACCTCCCGACTGGAATAAGGACTGAATACATGTGGGTTAAAGTAACCCAGTGCAAATCATTTTATTCAACCAGGCGTGTGATCCTGGCCAGATTCCGTTTCGGTGACCCTCTCATAATGTCGTTTTAAAAGTGTTCGCTCACAAAATTATCTCCAAATCGACTGTAGAAAGACACAATCACACTTAACAAGTTTTTTTTTTTTTTTTTTTGTAAATATACTCACTCTACCATTCATAGAATATCTGAAATTGTAATTTGTTTTATGAATTCAGTACAAAACTGGAATTTTGTCATATTTTTGACAAGATTCGACTCATAAATGAAACGAATAGTTTCATTTTGAATCATTTTCTATTCAATTTTGAAACGAATCTTTTTAAATTTTTGAAAAGATTCGTGCCTCATTTGACTAGATGTTTTTTGTTAAAGTGTATACCTACCACCCAAAAACTGATCCCTGCAAGCACTCGTTTAATTAAGAGTGAATTTTCACTTTCCTTTGAGTAAACTTTACTCTTCATTAAGTGAATTTCATTACTTGCTATTGAATTAATACCCTAATGGAGTGAATTTACACTTGTCACTTTACTAGAGAGTGCCTTAAGTTTACCCTTTTTGTTTTTTACTGTACCCCTCCTGTTTTCCCAAATTGTTAAAAATTCCTGTAGATTTAAAGAACAACAACAAAAAAAAAAGAAAGAAATACAAATAGAAAATGGAAAAAGTGCTGTCAATTTGTTTCAAAAATTGACAACATTCTTTCCATATCCGCTTTGAATTTCTTTATTTTTTGTTCTGTAAATCTGCAACATGTCTGTGACATTTTTAACAGTGCACACACGTACAAAGTCCCAGAACATCTCATATGGTGTCTAACATACAAGAGTCTAGTTTTACAAGCTCTAAATGTAAGGCCATACAAACATATAAATTAAGACGTTATACTGCCATAAACGAAACTCATATCTATATACAATTGGAACTTTGACCTTCTGTTTTTCTGTTATTTCAATTGCTATTTTTTTCTCTTTTACAATTTTTTTAGCCAACAAATTTAACACCCATTCAAGGATATATAAGTGAATGGTTCTCTCACGTAGACAAACACCGATGAAAGCCGATATATATCGTTACTTCATCTTTCGGGTGCCATGCTGAATTTTCATTTCTCTTTAAATATTCCTGTCTTGTCTTCGTCCATGAATTTCAATGAATAATTCTTTTCCAGAAAGACGATCTTGCCTAAAATTTTTGACAGCAGTGTGAGTCTTTGTGGGTCCCGTGAGCACTGACCCGTGGAAATCACATTGAGATATTCTAACGTACAGCATTGTTCCTACTCGAAGTATTGAATTGCTTTATATACACTGTGAATGTCAGCACGCTTTCGTACTAATTTCTATCCTACAAACAGTCATCACAGTACTGTATATTTTCCGAGAATATTAATGTTTTTTACTATTGAAAAACCGAATCAGTAGGCCTATGAGAAATAAAACCGAAACACGTGATATAAATATTGCAAGAACTAGAAACTGTGCCGAAGCAGTCAACATTTGTATGTAGAGGAAAGGCGATGTACTGTGACTTATTTTTTTTTTTTTTTAAAGATATCGATGTTGTAGTGATCGACTGATGTTGTCGTGATCAATTCATGTTGTAGTGATCAACAGTGATTCAACAAAAGACAAAGGAAGTGGTCTGAAAAAAACTCAAAAATCTTAACAAATAGATCCACTACCCGAAAAAAAAAAACAATGAAGAAGAAGCATCAATAACAGAATATTACAAAAGTTAAGTGAAACATTGCAAATTCATTAAGAGCACTTACTTAATCACATATAAATGGGTTCTTCCAATTTATTGGTGAAATTGTGTTTGAATGAGGACAATAAAGGGTTGGTTTTTACTGAATTTGACGAAGAATTCCACTGTTTAAAGACATTTGTAAGGGGCCGAGACCTGTGCAGGTTACCTTCTTGCCGTGTATCATGGTCATGAAAGTCATTATTTGGTGTAACAAAATTTTTAATAAATATGGGTCTGACTCTTAACATTACAGTATGCAAACATAGTAATGTGAACACGAGGTAAATCAGGGGATTTAAGAATGTTAAGAGAAGATAAAAGTTAACTGGTATAATCGTTGAAAGTAGCAAAACAAATTTGACCGTGCGCTTTCTCTTAAAGAGTTTTTTTTTACATTAGAAGATGATGTATTTAACCAAGAAGTTGTACGACTCAGATGGACGTGAACAAGAATAAAGTGCAAGGATCCACAATAGATCATGTTTAGAGAAAGAATGTGTCTCGTAGACAGAATGGCAACGCCTCCGTCTGCTCAGTGGTCTGGAAATTACGATTGAAATTTCTTTAAAGTGGCTATTTCACGTTAACCAAAAGTCAGTAACGACTCATAGAAATGTTGTATAATGAACCCGTTTGAAAACAATTACCATCGATCGAAATATCGATATCAATATATCAATATATAGAAGGGATCGATTGATACTGCTGTGATGCATTGATTTTGTAGAAGTCTATTGACGTTAAATAGGGATCTAAAGGTACGAAAGGGATCTATTTTGGTTAAAGTGATCGAGTGATGTTGCTGCGACCCCTCGATATTGCAGTGATAAATTGATATTGGAGCGACTGATTGATACCGCTGTGATACATTGTTGTTGCCGTGATCCATTGATGTTGTTGTCATCTCTTGACGTTGTTGTGATAAATTGATATTGTAGCGACCGATTGATACTGCTGTGATACATCGATATTTATAGGGATCCATTAGTGTTATAGGGATCCACTGATACCGTTGGTATACGTTGCTGTTAAAGTGATCCATTGATGTTTTTGTCATCCCTTGATGTTGCTGTGATAAACTGATATTGAAGAGACCGATTGATACCGCTGTGATACATTTTTGTTGCAGTGATCCATTGATGTTGTTGTCATCTCTTGGCGATGCTGTGATAAATTGATATTGTAACGACCGATTGATACCGCTGTGATACATTTTTGTTGCAGTGATCCATTGATGTTGTTGTCATCTCTTGGCGATGCTGTGATAAATTGATATTGTAACGACCGATTGATACTGCTGTGATACATTGATTATATAGGGATCTATTGGTGTTATAGGGATCCACTGATACCGTTGTAATACATTGTTGTTGCAGTGATCCATTGATGTTGTTGGCATCCCTTGCTGTGATGAATTGATATTGCAGCGATCGATTGATAGTGCTGTGATACATTGACTTTACAGGGATCCATTGGTGTTATAGGGATCCACTGATACCGTTGTAATACGTTGTTGTTGAAGTGATCCATTGATGTTGTTGGCATCCCTTGATGTTGCTATGATAAATTGTTATTGCAGCGATCGATTGATAGTGCTGTGGTGCATTGATGCTGTAGGGTTCCATTGATTTTGCAGTGATTCATACGTGTTGTGATGTTTTCATAATATTTTAGTGACATAGTCAGTCTTGTAGGGACCTGCGCTGCTAAAGTGATCCTTGAATATTGAGTTAGTTAACTGACATTCTTGAAATTTTTTACTAGGGGTAAGCAATGGAGAGTTGGAACTTTGGCATACTACCGACGGTGACGGCAATGGAAGTTTCCGTGAGAACAGAATATTGGGCATGTAGACACGGGACGAGGGGAAACGTCTTCACAGCTACAAGTCATGTATTATGTGTAGTAAACTACAGACTAACAAGATAAACGCTATTCATCTCCCTCTATACTTAAAATTTTAATTTAAGGTTATTGTGAGACAATCCTGATGCAAATTGAAGTGCAGTGAACTGTAACTAATAAGCCGCCATGGACAAAAATGTCGAACAGCCTACCGTAGGCCCTCATCAGACTGTCAGACACAGAAAAGTAACTTACCGAAGTGAGACTTCACATTTTAGGTCAAGAAGTACTTTACGAGGCGTGGGCCTACTAAAGGCAACAATTTTAAAGAATAAACGAATGCTAAGTTTTTTTTTCAATTCCTTATCTCCTAACAATACGTAAAATATGTCAACATGTATAGATTTTGTTCGAAAGGCTGCACGTGTTGCATCAGATTACAAGAAGAGTGTGTAATGTATGAAAGACCCTCCTCTTAGACCCCATTACCAGTCGGTGATCACTACACATACTTCATGGTCCCCTTGAGAAAAATCCTGGACGAACGACTGAATGAATGGGATGTGTGTAATCAACCCCTCCAGCATCACTAGGGTGACTGCGTTTGCTCTTTCAATAAAATGATTCGAGACTCCGATATCTGTACCACAACTCCCGGTTAATCCATAAGCCAGTTCCGTAATTTGTTGTGGTGGCTATGCACATGCGCACTTCCTCCAAATCGCCGGGAACAAACTTATCCCACACCTACAACACGTGATCCAAAATTTGAGTTCACATAAAAAATTGGGTGAAATCATTCTTTTTTAATCCATCCATAATATAAGGAGGAACATCGTGTGTGGTTTAGTGCAGTCGATTGTGTCTAAATTAACTTGAACTCTCTTTGTGGTGGAACAATTTGCATTTTAATCTGCCGTAAAGTAGCACTGAGATCCAAGTTTCGTTCGACTTGGCTAGACAGATAGTGTTGTATCCACTTACTGAAGAAAACTAGAGTAAACAACGCTGTACGCTACGTGTGGAGCTTGGTTTGTATATCCCACGCCGCTTCCCACAATTCCATGCGGCAACGAATGACCGAAACAGCTTATGGGAGTACTTTCTCATAATTTCTTGGTAATTTAGCCTCAATTTGGTTAAGGTGTTCAATTGTTCAATTGAGGTATTAGTATTTTCAAAATTCTAAAAAGAAAAGAGTGCATATAGATCACGAAAACTATATGCGAGCAGGCTATTTATCAAAGCATACCATTTCAAAGTTTACCTCAAATTTTTACGGTGTTTCTTGAGATGTATTAGCAGATAAACATCACGTGACTGCACCACATACCGCATCACATTTCATTAAAATCATCCTTTTGTTTTATCTATGGGCATTTTCAAGCATTTATTTTCCCCTTTATTCCATGTTTTTGCTGTGCACATGCATAAAAAGAATGGTAATTTTACCAACATTTCATTCCCCATGCGTAACACAAACCCTTTTCTATTAGTAACGTCATAAAGGATCCGACGAAGAAAACAATGAATTTTTTCTCAATATTGGGAAATGATGTCATATCCATTTCCCTCGAATCCAATTACTCTATTTATGAAAATAAACAGCACTTCAATGGAAGAGCTAGGACTTCAGTTAATGACGTCACAATGAATGACACTTTTAATACCTTGCTAAGCAGACAAAATTTTCGACGCAAAAAGAAAGAAAGAAAGAGAGAAAGAAAGAAAGAGAGAAAGAAAGAAAGAAAGAAAGAAAGGAAGAAAGAAAGAAAGAAAGAAAGAAAGAAAGAAAGAAAGAAAGAAAGAAAGAAAGAAAGAAAGAAAGAAAGAAAGAAAGAAAGAAAGAAAGAAAGAAAGAAAGAAAGGAAGGAAGGAAGGAAGGAAGAAAGAAAGAAAGTAAGAAAGAAAGAAAGAAAGAAACAGAAAAGAAAAGAAAAGATATTAGTTGAAGTTTATATAGTGATAAATAAACCCAAGTATAACCCAAGTTTGGCGTATTGTTGGCGTTACTAAACCTAAATTTGGACTATATCACTCTACAAAAATGTGTCTGGCATTTTTGTTAACAAAAATGGAACAATGTATGCAAGAATGGGAACGAAATCACCTGGAAACTTCAATTTGTCATCAATAAATCGTCAGCCCTATATATGTTTGATCGGAAAGTTACGTAGTGTTTTCACCCTGGTGGATTTGAAATTAAAGTGTGCCTCCAGTTAAAAATTCAAAAATATATATTATTACATATATATATTAAACATCATGAAAAATGAATTCTTACAGTCCAACTCTCATCTTCATATAGGGCATTCTTGAGCCGAGGTATAAAATGTTGAAGCCTATTCAAATTAAAATTATGGTACATTGCGCAATAATTTGTGAGATCATTGTTGTACCACTCAAATTACAATCTTTATATTTCATTGTTTTTCTAAAAGTTACTGCACCTTGTGCATCGTGTACCAACTGATGAAGGGCAAGGTGCCTGGAATATTTTGCCTTTAGTATTACACTTTTTTTCACTGGATGTAATGAAAGCGTCATCATCTTGCTCCTTCTTAACATATATATATATATATAGATATATATATATATTTATATATATATATATATAGATATATATATATATATATACACATATAAATATATATACACACACACACACACATATATATATACACATATATATATATATAGAGAGAGAGAGAGAGAGAGAGTCGAAAAAGGACGAGGCGTCCACTGCTCTGTATAGCGCCCCCTCAATGAGAGATTGTCATCTTTCTGTGATGAGAACAGCCAAGACCGGCCTCATTGGTTAAGGCACCTGCACGTAAAGCAGGAGGTCTGGGTTCGAGTCCCAGTGAAGGTGGTCAATTTTTCGCTGAGGATATATATATATATATATATATATATATATATATATATATATATATATATATATATATATATATATATATATATATATATATATATATATATATATATATATATATATATATATATATATATATATATATATATATATATATATATATATATATATATATATTCTGACTTGAGGTACACTTCAACAAGCCAAGTTCGTGTTTCGCTTCATCAAGTATGACAACATCAGTTCCAAGCAGGGATGTTAAAACGGCTCAATCGAAATATTGAACTAACTCTACATTTCAAACTTAACAAACATTCGAAAAGCTTTATTCCATCAGTCAGTGCATGCATGCTAAACAATGCGTTTGTCTTCGATTCAAATTCATCATCTCATTATAAGCCACGAACACATGTAAATTGTTTTCATTAAATAGGTAACAACGTGTTAAATAATTATCGTTCTTGCAATTTACCGCCTTACGTCAAACTATAGGGGAGAAATCACAATAACTTCAATTACCTGACGGGGATTTTAATAAAGTACCGGAATTTTCGAAGAAAAACCCCCTGTCAATAAAACCTGAATTTTAGATTGATTTCAAACCCTCTCAGATTGTTAAAGTTAATTTAGAAGATTATGTCTTGACGTGTTTGTGCCGTTTATCTCTGCCTTCCGCGCTTGTCAAATTTTATAACAAGTATACTTTCTTTTTTCTGTTTTCCCCCAAAATTCCTTCACCGTCGTCGCGTGGCTGTTGAACTCAAATTAATTTCCTGTGTACTGTAGTATCATCAGTGAGCAAGTGAACATGTTTTTTTCACTTGAATATTAAAGGCCCTTGCAAAACTCTTCCCGCGCTCGAAGAGACCTAACTGCCGCCGTATTGTTCGACACTTAAGATATGCAATGACGGGTGATTAGGACACGCGCCTACAATATTAACTTTCTAATGGGCGATTTAACATCTCTACAACGACGTTTCAGGTTTATCGGTTGACGTTGGTCTCAGGCCAGGAGTAGGAATTGTACGTTGAACTCGTGCAGTGGATGGAATGTAAATTAGTTTGTCACGTCCAACACGCGATACATCAACGTCGCGAAAGCATGAACGGGAAGACATCTTGACACGTTTAAGGGGAATAGAAAGGCGATTACACTTCGTCGCAATTGAACTAAAACATCCAAGGAGAGAAAGAGAAGTTAATGGGTGGGGCTGATGAATCTTGAAAGAAAGGGGGAGGGTTCAGTCAGGATCTAGTCAGGTAAGGTACAAAAGGGTGGTTGGTTAAAGGCATATTTTCATGATCCCAAACAGATACAATTTTTCCAGCCATCTTACTTCTAGCCCCTCCCACATTTATCTAAAACTCATCTTTATCAAGACACAATCCTAGTTTATTGCTTTATGGCTTGTCCCAGTGGCCATACAAGTCCATAATGTGTAATCAAGACACTCTCAGTGCCCATGCTGTGTAATTTAGCTTTGATGCATTGTTTGAATGTGATGCCAATCAAAGAGCTGTACCAATTGAGAGTTTTGATATATGCATACTGAAACTGTAGTTTAAGGTGACGAATGACTGCCTTTAATCAATTCGAGGTAGGGAGTGAGATTTTGAAAACGTTGTGGGCGATAGTCTGCTATCGCCAAAAAAAAAAGGGGGGGGGGTTCTCACTCAACGGTTACCATGGCCGTTAATCCCCAATATTAACTTGGGTGGACAATGTGACCATCCCCCAATGTTCAGTCTACACATACGTATATCCTGGCATTTATTTGGTGGCAAGTATACATATATACTGTCCACTTTAACATGATTAGGTGTTCATCTAACTTCTAAACTCTACTTGTGTAGTAACCCCCCCCCCCCTTCAATAAATTACCTAGTCAGTGGTATGTACTCAACTAATGTCTTTTGAAAACTTAACTCCAAGCGTTTTAGACCGTAATGCTTGCCATGAGCAATAAATTTTTGACTGATATATGGCCTTATATCAGTAAAAAGCTAATTTTATATTAAGCTTTATCATCACAAAGCATAAATACGCAGGGGGCATTTAGTCGTCTTTAAGACAGTGAACCGTGCAAAATAAGCATATTTTAGGAACATCGGTTGACTCCCTTTCGTATAGAATTGTTCTGTCTCCACTTAATATCTTGTGTTTTTGGATCGATGCACGTATTTAAAAGTTGTTTGAGGTTCTGAGAATAATCAGATAATAGAGGATTAAGCGATACCATTCGAACATTTAACTATTTAATGTGTCACAATCCTTTTCACTAAAGCGATTTATTCACTGTGACAACCCTAGATTTTGCCTATATTCGATGATTTTTACAAGATATGGCTGAAAATTTGGGTACTTTATCGCCTTATTTTTGGAGACTAAGTACGACATCCAGCTAAAGTTGTATATATTCATCTTTTTATAGATTTTTTCATTATTTTCATGAATTAAGTTGCAAGTAATCTCAAGCAAACTTGCAGGTCATGTATAGACTAATCCGATTAGCGCTTGTTTTTAGTGACTGTAGGCAGCCATTACTGGGGTCCATCAGCCTTTAATCGTCTTCATTTATTGTCTACGTGAATTTCAAATCCTCATATTCAGTAGTGGAGAAAATTAAGATACACTTCAGTGTACAACCATCCATGGAACAGGTAAGGGAGGAAATTTAAAAATTAAAGGTGATGGACCCCGGTAATGGCCGGATAAAATCAGACCATCACAATCTGTCCGGATTCGTCTATAATGGTCTCCGAATTCAATTCCTAGTTGCCGGGGATACCTGCCTTTAAGGGCTAGGCTTTAAGGTACATTGTTGCTCTTGTTCAATTTCAATACGCCAGTGCAGGTTGTTTACGAGTTTTGTGCTCAAAAGAGTCTTTCATAAATCTATAATTATGTCAATACCCAAGAACATTACCTGTGAAACTGGTATACCTCGTAAACCAGTCTTGCTTGGGACTCTGAGGCGTTAAAACCCAGGAACTCCCGGGGTGACCCACTTCCCTGGACCCCTTCATGGGCCCTAAGGCGGGCCCTTGGACCCCAGATGGGATGGGTTTCGCCCTTTGCGCTCGCCGTGAAAGATGCGCGTGCACATCTTGTGGATTTGTCGTAATTCAACCATCCAACTGAAGTTGAAAGAAATATACGCCCATGAAGGTCACGTTGGGAATTTTTTTTTTTGAAAATTTAAGAACTTACTGTATTAAGGGGAATCTCTCTATCCTGAATAAACGCTGGAAAACAGAGGTTGTGTAGTGCGGTAACAAGGTGGGATTCCTATGAGACAATTAATTCATTTTATTTGGTATCACAACACAAAAATTTATAAATAACACAAGCAAATAAATAACAATAGGTGGGAGAGTAAGTGCACTTAGAAATTATTTACGGCTTATCGAGAGAGAAGTGTCACTCCCTTACAGAAACAAAAAACAGTTACATAAAGAAGTAAACGTGGCACGTGTATAAGCCTAAAAATCTAATACACCTGACCACATCCCAGAACAGTGTCATCCTGTCATCCCAATTTCAAAGTTGCTTGATGGGAGCTACAAGAACCACATATACATAAATTAATATTAAATAAATATTAAATTATATCAATATATTAAATAAATCTCACACAAGTGAAACTGCTCTCATGTCGATTATTATTGGAATCATTTTCCCACACTACCTCCCCTATAAAATCTTAGGCCTCCTCATACTGCTATTAACTTCAGATTGAAGTCTTGATAGTTTATTTAATACAGCCCGAAGAATTTTCTAAAGCCTCTCCTTAGGCAAAATCTTGATTTCTTATCTGAGATAAGACTTGACATTTTCTAAAATACTGTTGTTTTTAATTTGTCCTAATGTCCAAAGCAAACTTAATTTAAATATTGAGGTATTTGTTTTTGCCAACTCGTGGTGTGTTTTCTTTATTTTTCGTCTTTTGTGATGTGTGTGTGTGTGTGTGTGTGTGTGTTTGTGTCCTTTTTTGCATCAGACGATCTCATGATTTTCCAGCCAGACAGCATGATAACCTGCGTAGCGCCTCTCTGGCTGCAGCCTCTTTACAGGCTGCCGCCCCTCAGTTTGGTGTTCGTAGCGATGAACTGATCAAAAGACTTCGGCCGCTCCGCGGGCTAAAAGCTTGATGGACGATGGGATAAGGAGTCGAACTGAAAACCAAATGGCTGCTTTCTCAGTTCCTTCTATTTTATCATCGTAAAGGTAAAGTAAAGGTGTGTGGTGCCACGATCTGACGTCACGTACATCTGACTTCACGTACACTCTCAAAAAACGTTATCTATTAAACACTTATTTTGTCCCTACTTTGTAAAACGTGTACATTCTACACATGTTAGCGGTAAACAAATGAACGTGTTTCAAAACGAAATGTTTATAAAACACTCGTATTTAGGATCCTAACAAGAATGTGTTTGGAAACGCGTTTAATTCCTTAACTTTTCAGAGTGGAATAGCCGCAGGAATTGCACATGTTTCAGGAAATGCCAGAGTCAAACGTGTGACTCATATAAAAGAAAATTAAGGCTTTATGAATTTGCTGGGGTTTGTAAGACAGACAAGGGAGCTATTACTTGACAGCTCCCTGATAAGACTTTCAAATTCCACCAAAGCATTTTTGGCAGGTAGACACAAATACGGTTTAATTACACGTGGCAATTAAAAAGGTTGATTCCTATCATCATATGTCTTTGTTTTTTCACTTGCTACTGTGCTCCAAAGACCGCTGTGAGGATAGCGATATTCATTCAGCTGTTAAATATTAAAAGAAAACCGCATGCAGACGAACTTGGCACGTGTGCCAGAGCCGTTGAAGAGACGCCACGCAGGCTCAATCGCGTTTTTTACCCAGGGAAATAAAAACTGGGATTTTTCAAAGTAATTTATCATTTTTTATGTCGCATTATATCCTGCTGTCCTAATAGGCAGTCCCTGGTAGATGGATTACCTCTAAGACGAACTACACTGAGAGTGTATTAAGACCTGGCAGCCTAGGATACACTAGCCGAGGGTCTTTAATAAGACTCATTAATAAAGCCAGCTATTATATATAGAATTCGGTGAATATCTTTCTTTAACTCATGGTAAGTGATCCAAATATTTTCTTTACTTCTGTTACAAAACTTATAAGCAATTTTGTAACGCGTCGATATTTTTTACCATTGATATATATTGAGACAAATCATTTTGCTGTATAGGCACCGTCTTCGAACATGCGGATAAACTGCAATACAGGCATCATAGCTCAGTTGAACGAACACGTTGTTGTAATGATAAAATATCTACAGGGCGGAATTACTTTATTGATAAAGATAATGTCCAAATGAATTGTAACCAGCCAGTTACTATGGCAACGGATTAACGAGAGAATGTTCAGGTATAACAAGAAAAATTTAATCCATGTTGAAAAAGTGCAGTCGATCGCCTATTTTGCGGTTTCGTTAAATCCCACATAAATGTATTCATCCCCTTGAAAGAAAGGTCAGATTGACTTCAAAGTTATCTATATCCATATATATTTATATCCATTAATATCAGTTTCCACATTAAAGGGAAATACTGTGTTTGTTTTGCAAGAAAAATTCATCATTTTAACACAATATTTGATAGATCATCAAAAATAAGGCACTATGGTAGCCTTATTCTTTTCAAGGAATTCAGTTGTTTGTGGCTCAACTGAATAATTTGGTTCACCAAATTTTCAACATTTTAAATGATGCAACGTCCATCGCTCTTCTTGCACATAATATTTTATTTATTATTTTATTTTTTATTTTAGTTATTATTTTATGACAAATTTTCTACATAAAACGAACTTGGAGCAAACAGGCGTGATGTCATGGCTTCACATTGTCGGCCAATGGTTTATATTTATTTATATAATTTACCACCAATTTTATGCGACAAAACTTTTATATATAAATACCATCGGTGCATCCTGAAAAATGGGATTTTAAGAGCTTCATGTGCCTTAGGTGCAAGATAAAGTCCCTAATCACTTTAAGGTCAAACTAATCCCAGGGGAAGACAAATCAAAGAAAAACAAAACATTGGCCAACCATGTGAATCCATGACATCACACCTACTTTCTTCAAGTTCACCTTTCATTGAAAATGTGTCAACTTCAATTAATATCTTGAGAAGCGAACATATTAAATGAATGAAGCTTTTTACCAGAATGTATAGAATATGTTCCTCTTTTACTAATCAAACAAAAAATTGGTTCTGTACTTATCCTCCTTAACGGCCCAATTCTCTCACCCGAAGCAGTACCATTTATCTTAAACCTTCTCACTTAAGCCCCTCCCACAAATGTCTGTAATTCATCGTCATCCAGCCACAATCTCAGCTTATTGCCTCATGGTGACTATGGAAAAGCCCAATGTGTATAACCAAAACACTCAGTACAGTTCATGCTGTGTAATATAAGCTTTGGTCCCGGAATTTTTTGAATTGGCTGTCAATCAAAGAGCTGAGCCAATTGAGAAGTTCTGGTAATCCCTACAAAAATTGCAGTTTGGGGTGAGAGGGTTGGCCCTTCAAAGGTCAAGAGCAATCGCCTAAAACTTATTTTGATGCATCAACTTAATCTCATAAGTTTGTTCTTATTTCTCTCTTTCACAACATTTTTGGGACTTCAATACTGCATACTAAAGGTAAACTGAGCGGTAACTCCTAGTAAATTTCACATTTGAAGAGACAAAATATTGTCACATGATTCTCAAGAGCCAATCATAAAACAGAACAGTCTACTACACTACTTAAGGAGAGGGTGACTGCGTTTCTGTACTGAGCTGAGCATAGCAAACTTTGTACAAAGCAAAGATCATGACAAACTCACTAAGTTCAGAGAACTTTCTCTTCAGCCAATGAACCAGAACAAATCGGTACCTTGTCAGGCTTGTTGACACGGGATGGTATATTACATTAGTACACCCTACGTACAATGTTTTTTGTATAAGAAATGAAAAGGGGCATTGAGTTGCAATCGATAAAATAACAAGAGTGTTGGAGTCACCGCACAATGCTTGTATTTAAAACATATTAAGTTATCTTTCTAACCCAAAAGTTACTCAAAAGGTTCAAATTTTGAATTTGTAAGATTTGTATCCTGGGTTGTAACAGTTTGGTGCATAATTTGAGTATGTGTCTGGCAACGACCCTTTTTTCTTGAATTTGAATAGTAAATTACTAACTCGGAAAACATTTATTATATGTAGAATATAGAGTTTGCCTAAGTTTGATCATCTGTCAATAGTATGTCACATAGGCAACTTTACAACTTTTGGAAAAATGTTTAATATCAAGAAAAAATTCAATATGTTACGTTAATTTCTTCAATTGCTTATTTCAATTTTGGTGAGACTCTTGTCTTGGCAGATTAACGATTTGCAATTTTACATTAAATCTTTATCATTACTTGCCATCCATGGTCGCGATTCCTGACATGGCCTCATACGGCAAACGCTGAAGATAAATTATAGCTTTCTCTTAAGCAGTCGCCACCATTGGAGAAAAGGCCGTGGCCGGCTAGACTTGAACCAAAAGGTTGGAAACCGGGCCTTAATACTTCTATCAAACAGTCAAAAGAGTTAATTAATTATCATATGAGATATGGCATTTGCATGTGTAAATTAAAAATGCTACATCCTACAACCAAGTTGAGTTAAACACTACATCATAAAACATTTACGTGTGTAAAGTGATGTGAACGATCGGATGAACAAGTCACCGCGATTTCCTTTTTTGCATTTTATCATTATCTTTGTATGGAAATCTAAACCAAATGCCGTTTTGTTGTTTATTACTAGTTTATGACCTTTTCTGTACAGGTAATATTCTGTCTAATTTTGTTCAAATCTAGAAAATGTGCTCAGGAAGTCCTTGGAAAACCTTAGGAGTATGTAACTTATTACTGTAAACCTGTGCAGGGGAAATAGCATTAAACTCACCCGCTCCCTCGTTAACACTCATATTAGAGTCAGTAGGGGGTGGAAGATTTTTGTTTGAAGCAACACCGTTGTTACTTAAAAGACTCGACCCTTCGTAGGTTCAACTACCCCGCGGAGCGGACTCGGGTTGTTCGCCTCTCCTTTAAAGGGGAAATAGATACCCATGAAATAGGGCTTCATTTAAGGCAATATGACCATACTAATCTATATCATGTCAATTTTGCTGACTGAAAATCCTGTCTGTCATGGTAACATGGTGCCATACAGTATGATAAACCTGAATTAAAACTTCCGTCCGAATGAGAAGACCCGCGAGGGAATCAACTTTGCATTAATTCTAAAATTGTCGTTATGATTTTAAACGTTTTTCTAAACGCTTTTTGTTCCCACTGTGTAAACATATTTAGATGTAAAACACAAGTATCTAATCCTGATAACTTGTAACATGAGATTTCAATGCTAAACATTTAGTGGTATATAATTAAACATGTTTAGAAATTAAGCGTGTTGAAAAGTTAAGGATAAAAGAAGTGTTTAATTACTGATCAAGTTTCTTTAGGATATAGTTTCAAATGTTTAATTCGTAACACTGACAAGTTAAGCCACTCTCTTTATTAATTACTAATTAAAGCAATATAATGTTCATTTTGCAAGTACGAAGAGACGAAGTTATTATTTCATTGTCTTTGAAGAGTTAAATACTCCTGGTAATAAATGCAATGCCTTAGCAAAATAAGTAAGGACCGAAATTTGACCACATCACACTACTCTCTGAGACTATAAATCATTCCAAACACACTGTTATTTAACCCCCTTTTGACGTTTGAAGAATAAAGATTAGCTCCAAACTGCGATATCTTTCCACATTTAAATTTTCTTTAAAGAGTTATTTTTAAGAGCTCTTCCAAATTTTATTTCAAGTCGTTGGGATGATGCTTACGAAATATATTACATTTTTCGAAGTATTGTTGGTGAATAAGCCTCAGAGACTCCAAATTTAAAAAAAAAAAAAAAAAAAAGGAAAGAAGAAGAAAAAAAAACAAAAACAGACGGACGAGTTCCTATTTTCTTGCTTTACATACTTATTCTAAAGTTATCCATTTGCAACAATAACGATTTCGCAAACTGAACGTATTTTTAGCACTGTGGCCTAATTTAAGATCTATTGTTTTTTTTGGGGGGGGGGGGTTGCGGTGGGGTTACTAAAGTCTTCAAGTGACCACATGGTTCATTCAAAAAGTCTTAAATTACATGAGAAGCTTGTAGAATTCTTCCGTCACAAATATTTAATCGTCTTCTCTGCTGGACTTCGCCAGCCTAGCTGCTTAGTGGCTTACACGCGAATTTAGAGCCGAATCAAATATGCGGATCTGCTAACAAACAGGACAAATTTCAAAGTTTACGAGAGCGTGGGAGGAACATAAAATTGCGTTTGTATCTAAAGTAACATTGATCAAATATAGTCTTGTGTTTTCCGCCTCTTTTAATTTTACTTTAAATCTAAAATTCACAATACGTGCGATGTATTCAGTTAGCCAACTGTAAAAAAGAACATACACTTGAGCCGTTAGGTTGCTGTACGAAGAATGTCATTTACATACATCAAAGGGGAATAGAAAATTAACTTTCGGTAGCTCACTAAGTCGTGTTGCTAATCGACTGTTCATTATCGCAAAATGTACTCAGCAGTCCCACCCTTCTCATGTAATCCTTTTGATTTATTACAAAAACAAAATAGCGACCTTAAAATGTAGATTGAAAAACACATTCTTCCACGAGTACCTGCAATAATCACTCTTTTTTTAAGAGTGATCACTGTAGGCACTCCATCAAGAGTGAAACTTCGCTCGTTTTAAGGGAATTTCGCTCTTTTTGGAGTGAATTTCAATTTTCTTGGAGTGAATTATTACTCTAATGGAGTGAATTCACACTTTTCACTCTGTTAAAGAGTGACAAGTTCACTCTTTTGATTTAGAGTGTAGATGATTCGGGTGCTAGGATTATACAAGGGAAGCTCCAATTGGATGAAAGATGCTGGCATTTTTCGAACTGTAACAACAGCAGTAACAACAGTTTTTGAACTGTAGCAGCATTTGACACCATTGTAACAACAGCAACCAACTGTAACAGCAGCAGTAACAGCAGTTTTTGAACTGTAGCAGCAGTTGACATCATTGTAACAACAGCAACCAACTGTAACAGCAGCAGTAACAACAGTTTTTGAACTATAGCAGCATTTGACACCATTCAATAGAAAATTAGAAAATTAACGCATTATCGTAGCACCTAACGCATAATCCGAAAAAAGTTGTGTTACGGTAAATATAGAATAACTCAGCAAGGTTTCATGTATGGGAACCATTGAGGGTGTGGCACTTGAAGTGATGGACCTTAGCGACCAGGAGATTCGGGGTTCAGTTCAGGGACGGATTCAAGTAACTAAGTAAGGGGTGGTTTTCCTTAAAGATAAGACCCTAAAATCATAAGATTGAACTGATTCACTCTCCAATAGAGTGAAAAGTGTGAATTTCACTCCATTGAAGTGATAATAAACTCCAAGAAGAGTGAAAATTCACCCTTCGTCTACTGTCTGCCATGATCACTTTTGTTTGGATCACTGCAGGCACTCCAAGAGTGGAACTTCGCTCTTTTGGGGGTGAATTTTACTCTTTTTGGAGTAAATGTCACTATTCTTGAAGTGACGTCACACTCTTCACTCTTTAAGAGAGTGACTTAAATCGCTCTTTTGATTTTGGAGTGTGCAATCAACGGTTCCGCCATCTGAAATGACTTATCAAAAGATACCAATAAGACTTCGAGCTTAATTAATAAGTTGGTTAGCCATCCGATGAAACTTAGCCTCGAAGGATGGTCCAGAATTGTGGTGGTGGTTTATCAAAGACCGTTGCTGTGGCCGAATGGATTAAGTAGGTGGCATTTGAAGAGATGGACCGATGAAACTTTTCAACATGGGGTTCAACTCGGGGTTCTATTCCTGGCCGGGTCAAACTAATGAGGATTGTTCGTCCAAAAGGAACATGCAACTTTCCCACCTGAAGTGGCAAAAGCTACCGGTACCAAATTTGATGCAAATTGGTTAGGTTGGTTGTCACCTTCTTTCAATTGTAATTCATAAGCAAAAGGCACCTCCCACATTAGTTTTTCATGAAAAAAAAAAAAAAAAAAAACAACTGTCTGATTATATATTATAAAACAGCTGTCATTTGAGATTTTAATAAAAATATATAGGCTATATATACCAATCACCCTATACGTGATGTTAAAACCATGAGTATCCCGCGTGGCCAGCCCTTTGTGCTCAGCGGCCTGTTTTGGAATGTATCGCTAAACAAGACATATGCAATGCAACATGTTTCATAGGACTACTATGAAGTCGGTCGACCTCCCGACTTTCAACTTGTTACGAGCTGCTTGATTCTCTAACAGAACTTCACGTAAGCCGTGAAGTAAGCTCAAGTCTAAGTATAGAAGAAACGGTGTTTTTCCTATCAGAAACGAAGAAGCAATCCACTAACGACACGAGTATTAGCAGTTTATATGACATTTACAATATCACTCTCGTTACACAGTAGCGACAGCTATCGAACGCTTGAAACAAGTTTACTTTCCCTCGGTGTTCTATTGATTAAAGAAGGCCATATTCTTGCATCCTGATCGAAACGGTTGAACATAATGATAATCTTGAATTTTGGGGAAGGTGGCCTCCGTATGCTTTCCAATAACGCATTTAATGCGGCAGTTAAAGCGATTGAATTGTGAGTTCACAGAAGGGCCCGTCTTCCCCTGAAGAGGAAACTCGCCGCGTCTGCCGTTTGTTATTTTCAGATCGTGTCTATTTTCTGACCAGGCATATAAGATATCACGAGCAGACGGATTGTATTATAGAAGTAGTGAACTGTAGGAGCGAAGAGCTGCTTTGTCACAGGAATAATAATGAGGAAACTTTTGTATATTTTTTTTTTCTCAAGGTGCTACGCGGAACAGTGTAGTACCGCCATGTAACTCTTGTCACTTTTGATATGGCAGTCTAGAGGCCATTCAACTTTTTATCCACTTCATAGATCCTTTTCAGTAAGTTAGATTTGACTTTGACGGCGGTTGTGAGATAGAGTTTTTTTGGTATACGTCGTATACGTCAGCGGCATTTCATTGTGCCAAAAAACTAGGCATACCAAAACTCCTATCCCAGAATCCTTTGTAATGGCTATTTGGGAAATGGCCAATTGGGGGAAACGTCCATCTACCCAGTTTTTTCCAAAGGTAAAAGGGGACTATGCCTATTTACATCCCTAAAGGAGAGAACTTAGTCACCCTGTAATAGAGTGAAAAGTGTGAATTCACTCTATTTGAGTGTTACTTCACACTCGAAAATCAGGTTAAATTATCTCCATTAGAGTGAAATTCACTCCAAGAAGCCTTAGCGTGTAACGAACGACGCATTGCTTGCCGGGATCGCTCTTTTTTTTTTTTTTTTAAGGGCGGTGCCCTTTTGGACTGAATTTCAATCTTCTTAGACAGTCGGAGTGATCTTACTCTCTTTTTTAGCGGAAATTTACAACCTTCACTTTTCTATGAGTGAAATTTCACTTTTATATTTTTAGAGGATATAGGTCGATGAACCCATGGAGCTTGTTGTTCTTATTACGTATAGGTGTATCTGCGTACATGTCGGGTTTCTTTGATTCTCCCATCACTGAGGATGAACCAGCACGTAGGCTAGCCACTGATGTAACTAAAGCCATGCAAGGTTTTTTAAGCATGTTAGAGCCACGTCTCTGGCTTCCTCTGTTACGATACTAAAGGGGGCATGTCTTCTTGCTAGAAAGACGCCACAAACAGGAGTCTCTCAGGGTTTTTCGTTATGACTAAGATCTCATGAAATTGCATTTATATGTAAAAGCGAACGACTAAGGTATTCTTGTTGAACATATGCATAAGCTGACACCAAATCTTCAATTTGAAGAAAAGAGAAGAAGGAAATCCTATACAGGCAACTTTTTCTAAAGTCCTCCCGACCCTCCGGCAAACGGCCTTTTGGCGAAACCAAATTTCAAACTGCTTCTCAAGAAAGCTGTTCATCCATTGAAGGACAACGCTTGACCAACCTCACTGCCCTCAGACCATTTACATCACTGGTCTGTCATGCATGGCTTCATTCCAGACTGGATGAAAAGAACAGACACTACACATGATCTTAGCCAAAAGGCCGAGGTCGTGTTCGTGCAGTTTCTCGCACAATAATATCTGAGTGTCATTTGACTATAGGGTTATAGATATTTTATCAAGACAGTGATGTAACCCTGCATAATATTATGCTGCCTATAGGGTCACGTGATATCAAACTCATGGTCCTGTAGATGAATGGGCGATCATCCAGTCATGGGTACAGGTGGCTTCCTGGCCAGGGTTCGAAATTAGCTTTGGTTTATCACTTGTCCGTCGTGCTTTCACTCCTTGAAAGTCACTTGCCCGGACACATGTTTCGCTAGCCCGTAATATGTAACTAGCCCAATGCATAGCCAAAATGAACCTTCTTTTTCTAATACTTTGAAACTTCATATTAAATGAATAATGCTTGGTAGAAAAACAGTTCGTTTACCTTATACATGAAATGATAAAAATAAAAGTCTGCATAATTCTTTTAAATGTCTTTAGGTGAACGCAAAAATACATATACGGGTACAATCAGGAGATTGATGTATTTTATATATCGACAAATTAATATATTAACACTTGTTCTGGCCATCATTTTTTAAGGAATAAGCAGGATTTGGACCTGCCCGTCGGGCTTAGCTGACTAAAATTGTACTTGCACGCACGAATGTTTTACTAGCCCCGGGCTAACGGCTTACGCTAATTTTGAGCCCTGTTCGTGGCGAGTGTATCCATGTCCGTGGCCGGGGGGGGGGGGGGCAGGGGACTGCTCCTAGGACTTCTAAATTCTTCATACACCGCATTCTAAGTGATTTTGGGGTGCCCTGTGAAGGTAGGCAGTGCTTGATCTGCTCCTTGGCGCTTTTGCCCAGGTTACGGTCCTCGCAATCTCACGGTGTGTAGTAACCATAGCCTTTTCATGATTATTTCAGTACGCCCATCTATACAAGCCCATATTTAAGGGGGGGGGGGGGATCTGACCTTCGAGTACAGCCGTAGATGGTGTGACACTTCAAAGTGGCAGACAATAGGTGAAGTAATGTGTCACGGAGTAAACGAACCGTCAATACTGACAGTTAGAAATATATTAGCTTATATATTCCCCCTCTTTAAAGAAAATCACTGATCCGACAACCTACCAGTATCCTATACCCTGTGGAGGGAACGAAGCTTTTTCATTAAGGGCCCACTTCTCTCAATTCAAACAGTACCAATTCTCGTAACATTCTGAATTAAGCGCCTCCCACAATTGTCTAAAACTCATCCTCGTCCAGACACAATCTCAGTTTATTGCTTCATAGTGAATATAGAAAAGTTCAATGTGCATAATCAAAACACTCTCAGGTCAGTTCATGCTGTGCAATACAAGCTTTGGTATTTTGCATTGTTTGAAGTAGCTGTCAATCAAAGAGCCGAGCCGATTGAAAATTCTGTAAACCTCTACAATAATTGTAGTCAGGGGTGAGAGGATTGGCCCTTGAAGGCCCAGTTCTCTCACCCAAAACAGTACCAATTCTCCTAACCTTCTTACAAAAGCCCCTCCCCAATTGTCTGAAATTCATCATCATCCAGACACAATCTCAGTTTACTGCTTCAGGGTGAGTATAGAAAAACTCAATTTATATGATCAAACCACTCTCAGTACTGTTCATGTTGTGTACTATAAGCTTTGGCACTCTGCATTCTTTAAATTAGCTGTCAGTCAAAGAGCTGAGCCAATTGAGAATTTCGGTACCCGGGTACCAAAATTGTAGTTTGGGGTGAGAGGTTTGGCCCTTTAAAGATCATTCCTGTGAAATATCTGCGGGCGGCGGTCACAGCGGTGCTACGTGGGCTAAACCAGGGCTTCACAAGTTGGTTGAAATTCAAGGGGAGAATATAAGCTGTCAAGGGGGCGGTAGCTGCTAGGTGGAAAATTTTCTTCTGTTGGAATATTGCATTTAACTTAATATATTAAGGAAATGGTAATATTTGAAAGCTCCCGATTGCCCCCCCCCCCCCCATATCATCCATGCCTCGTGCTTGGTGAAACTACAAATATGTGTGATTCAGTCAAAGGGAAGATAATTGGACACTGTAATACCCATACTGTACAGTAATGTTCTCAACAGGCCAGTAGCAGGGCAAGATACGGTATTGAAGGGGCGAAATATCTCGTGTTTTTTTTTAAAGAGGCAAATGTGTTAAAATGGACGGCATAAAGTAAAAACAGCTGGAAAGTTTCCAGGGAGCAAATTTTCAGAGGTTGGAATTATACCGTACCTAGTCACCTTATATATGGTTCTGATACAATGGTCTAGGATTGTGATGTTTGCTAAAATGTCCCAAGTGGGAGATATGTTACTACTCTCATAAGAAATCTGATTTAGCATCATTTGAAAGCCATTCTTTTTGTTGCATGGCATTTCAGAAGCCGCCCTCTCCTCTGGCTACGTCAATGATGCACGTTATATTTCAGTTCATTCGAAGTATAAATTGAACACAATTTTCCATTAAATTGGTCTCTCGTGAGACCACTTCATCTCACTGCCTTTTCTAGCAACAAATACTCTCAATTTATCAGGAAAATGAGGAAAAATGTGGAAAGCTGTCAACATGTCGGTGGGAAGGGAGCTGAATTTTGTCATTTCACAATGGGCGGTGCTTGTATATATGAAGGGGGTAGTGCCCTGGTATATGTCCTTTTAAACAAAATCACCAAAATTATTTTTTTCTTAAATCTTTCTCGAATCAGACGGCCTAAGAAATACATTAATACGATGACTAGTCATTAATGTAAAACTCATAATCCGTTTTGGGGGGCGTGTAATCAGACGATTGTCACGTGATATCACGGCTTAAAATGAAATGACAGAGAGAAAGAGATCAACCTGACTGTTTGTAGACTGCCTCTATGTGTGTTACATATATAATTATATTCAATCGTTATTTATTTAAAGACAAATTCAATAGAAGTACCCACAATTTCTCAATGATATTCGCGACATATTCATATCACGTGATCATATTATTCGACATTGTGGCGTCACGAAGGCATGCTCTGTCGCTCCCATATCTTTATCAGTATAGCGATCACATGGAACCCTGACGCTAAGCTGTTTCGCTCTGTAAAACTGATGTCTTCACGCGTTGTTTAGTTATTCAACTATCTACTGCCAACGCAATACCTTTTTTTGATTTTATTTTGCCATGTAATTAATTTTTATAAGGGTACCAGGAAAATTTCTTCACAAACGTTAGTTATTTTGATCGAAGAGACCCGCATTTGTTGTTGTTGTAGGTAGTTAATATCGTTGCAGCTATGATCGACACACATGTTAATACAGGCTATGTGCCTTCGTGGCAGATATCAAAGCGTTGTTTTTTGAGACCAACACCTGTAAGTGCTTGCTACATTGGTGCAGAAGTGCGTTGACAAACGTCGTCGTAGGGGTCACACGTAACGGCACAGACTAAAAAAAGCACCGTAGTGAAATAAACGTTACAAGAGTGAAGGCTGTAAATTTCACCCGAAAAGATAATACATACACTGAAAGTAGGGTGAAATTCATTCCAAAAGAGGAAAAAGAGGTGCCTTGAGGTACCAATCTTCCGAAGAAAAAAACCCCAAATGCAGGTACTCGTTAAGGAGTGAAATTGACTCGACCTAGAGTTAATGAACACCCTATTGGAGTGAGTACACAACTTTTCAGTCTGTTAGGGAGTGACGTAAGTTCACTCTTATGATTTTAGAGTGCATAAAATCATTGAGTAGAGCATATGTACTGACACTGACGTTATCGTTCTGCATTGCCCATTTTTGTGGTGTACATAAATTAGAACGATTTTTTTTAACTCAAAAAGGAAATACGCTTATTATTTAGACTACACAAGGATACTTTTGCTTGCCATCAATTAACTGAACGTAACTGCAGACTGCGAGTGAAAGGGAAAACGCCCCCCCCCCCCAAAAAAAATGTCTTGCCTGTATACAGTACCGGTAAAACCCAGTTTGTGGTGATAGCACAATTAATGAAGTCAACCCTTTGTCAGTCTGTATTTAAACCCATTCCACAAAGTTTGCATTATGTACATTCTTAGTGTATTGAACGTAAAGGGCAAGAGCACTCGCCTCGAAATTATTGTCAATCAAAAGATTGATTGCGCCAATTGAAATTTTTTGTGTATACTATAGACTAACTGGTTAAACTGTATCTTGGGGTTGACGAATTGTTGCTTATTAAGGTCCATACAACAAGTTACCTCAATTTTGCCAGAGTATCTGTCACAAAAATTAGGTTTAGGAGTGCATAGAGTGTTTATATGTCTAAATAACGTTTAAACAGTGAGGATTATTTTTTACTTGACAAAAGTTTGGTTAGGATTCCATCTCGGGTCAAATCGATAAGAGACAGTCAAATGACCACACTCGGAATTTTCAATCGATTCGTGGTCAGTATGCTGTACATAACCCTAATTAATATAACCAGGACCTCTTATTTACTGAAATTGACGAAATCATAGTTTCAAACGCCTAGATTCTGACCAGACTTGTTGATCTTTGGTTAAATAGGCCTACACCTTTTTTTACTAGTAACTTTTATGAAAAATCTGCTAAATTAACCAGGATTGGGTAGGTGACGTACTGACCCGGAATCTAGTTATCATTTACGATGATATTTTAGAGCTGAGTACAAGGTTTTTGAAATCAATTCATTTGAATAATAATCCTTCTTAGTTTGAAATCTGAAATATTAGTTTGTTGGTTCTGATTCATTGGTTTAGACGAATCCGAGCAGCTCGTGATGGCAGCCATTGGTGGGGTCCTTCATCCTTAAACCGTTCTAATTTTATTGCCTATGGACAATTCTAAACCTCCATATTCAGAGAAATTTAGGAAATCAAGAAACATTTCAGAGTGCAATCATCCATGAAACAGTAAAGTAAAATATTTTGAAAGTTAAAAGCTGATGGACACCCATTATATGCCCGACAAAATCAGACCATCACTTGACAATTCAGATTCCTCTATAGAAAGTGTAACATTTTGGTCAGGATACCACCCGGCAAAACCTGTCATTAATTGGCCCTCAATCAACCAAATCCCATACGAACGACCTACTTGAATCCGGGAGCTAAGGTGGGCCCAAGGCCGACATTCTACTGATTCTAGTGCTTCAGTTTTATTGAATGGCGAGATGAATCAACATTCTTACAAGATTTGAGTACTCGAGAATACAGTCTATGGCACTCAAAGAATAACTTTTCTTTCAGCAAATCTTTTAAATACGCCCAATAACTATTCAAGTGCCCAGTACAGAACAACGGGTAAGTGTTTTTGCGGACAAAACAGATCTTCGACCTGTCAACCTTTTTCATGTCATGTGTTTATTTAGTCGAAAAGATTCGGGTCCATGTTATGGGCAATAGTCTTTTTCTCTGACAGACCATACATGCAATACACCTCCGAGGTGGTAATGCCTTCTTCTGACGGACAGAATGTTGGAGTGACCCAGAAACTTCGGAAGAAATTAAACTCCCAGCAGTGTTCAGTAACCGTATAGCGATATTTGTTGGGGGCAGGCACTTTACCTAAATGGAAGAGTTCTATTTTATTGAACAACTTTGCTGGAGTTAAAGACATTTATTAACCATGCAAGGCAATTCCAATTCTCCAAACCTACTTACTTCTATAACCTCAACCATAAATGTCTTAAACTCATCCTTATTTTCCCCAAACAATCCTAGCTTATTGCTTCAAAGCACACCGCGATGAGTGTTCAGCGCCCTAACGCCTAACTGCCTAAATGTGTATTCAGAACCCTCACAGTACACATGGTGTGTATAATATGAGCTACCGTTACTCTGTATTAATTTTAATTTGATGTCAATGAAAAGAAGTGCGTCAATTTAGAATTTCTGTAAAATTGTAAATACCTTTAAAGCCGGAGGTAGACTTTTCTTTAAGGGGCATTCAGTTTGTTTTCTCAAGTTTTCCACGACTAAAATTCTGCACTACAATCATGCATTGAGTTAAAACTATCATTAAATGATATGTCATCATGTTCTGATATTGTGATTGGTCACCGCATATAGATAGACAAATAGTTAGTTTGGGTTTAACGACACATCGTATGGATGAGGCTGTCTAGTCTTAATTGCATTCATACAAAATTTCCATTCAAAACTAATTAACACAAAATCAACGTTTCTTTTCACTTGAAAGATCTCTACACTGTCTTATAATACTGTTAAATACGCTAATCAGTGACAAAAAAAGAAAAGAAAAGAGAAAAAACAAACAAACAAACAACGAGGTGCTGGAACGGAACTTAAAGGAAAAGAATCAACCTCAAACTGTAGTCGATTTGTTGTAGACTTTTAGACCTTAATATTAACCGACTTTCTGAAAATGTATTTTCTTATTATTGGATTTGTACGGTAACCTTATTTTATTATATCTTTTTATAAATGTTTTATGTATTTATATTGGAATAAATTGAATGAAATTGAAAAGATTAAAGAGACAGTTTGACAGAGGAGACAGAGGAGTTTGACAGCGAATATTAACCTTTTCAGTGTACCGGCACTTTGTTTTTCCTTTTTAAAAGAATAGTCCCAGAGCCAAATTTTTGTTTGATATGTTAAGCATTCTGGTGAGAGTTTCATTCATTTCCAATGTTCGGTTCTCGAGATATTGGTGATTACAGGTGACAAATTTTCTTTAAAAAGTGAGTTTGAGGCGAGCAGGCATGATGTTATGGATTCACGTTGTTGACCAATGTTTTTTTTTCCATCTTATTAGTTTGACCTTGAATTGATTAGGGATATTATCTTGCCCTTTAAGCATATAAAGTTTCTAAAAATTTCTTTGTTCAGGGTGCATCTATGGTGCCAATATACTAGAGTTTCATAAAATTGGTTGTAAATTCTAAATTGAAACAAAACAATGTGAATCCATGACATCACGCCTGCTTGCTTCAAGAACAATCTCTGCAGAAAATTTGCCACACTCAACAGGTAATATCTCGAGAACTGGACATTTGGAAAATGAACAAAAATCTTACGAGAGTTCTTAGAATATGTTCCTCGTTAACCTATCAAAAGAAATTTGGCTCTGGAATATTCTTTAAACTGAGTATTAAACAGAATCAACAAACATCGACGAGCTTTTCAAGTGAAGAGAAACGTCGATTAATTACTGTTGAATGGGAATTTTGTAAGATTCTTCGGGTAACAAAATTCCACACAAATGCAAGACCAGGCATCCAAATCCATACGGTGGCCACTGGCCAATCACAACTTCAGACCATTATGAAAGGTCATTCTTTGTTTCTTTTAACCAACGGATAAACTATAATTGTAGCGCAGAATTGAAGTCATGGAAAATTTGTCAAAAGGAACTCTGATTTCCCGGATTCCATATTCATTCATTCATATTGTCAAATTTTCATTGTCCCTTTAAGGCTGTGCCGATCTCAGGAATGATTCCATCATACATTGCACAGATATGTCAGTCATGCTTCCAGTTTACTTTAAAATCAACGGTTTGTATATGGATGTTGCTCGTAGCAAATGTTAATGACTTTACGGTCGATAAATGCCAGCAGAATTCTTTGAAGAGTTTAGTCACTATTGTAAGTGATTCCCTACACGTTACTCATTTTGAAGGTTTCATTTGATCAGAAGAATCTCTATAACGGGACAATAAGTTACAGAACCCCGTATTGTTGTTAATTTGACTTTCACGGATAAGTTACTATAGGTTAATGCACCTCGATTGAATACGTCAGGTATTACTATACACATGAACCGTGTTAAGAGTTCAAAGGTAAGTTTATTTGGCACAGTCGTGTTAATAACGTGTGCTCATTTAGAAGGTTGATTAGAGCAGAATGTACGGTCACGCTGGAAAGGGGAACGACCGGGCAAATAATACTATAGCACGTCAGAGGGCTGATCAAATCTTACATGTGAGCCATCTATTTGTGAACAAAGTTCAATCATAGTGACAAGGTATTAGTATTTGTACTATTTTCTCTCTACTTAAAGGGTCGGTCCTCTCACCCCGAACTACAATTTTGGTAGGAGTTAACTGAAATTTTTGGTTGGCTCAACTCTTTGATTGACAGCTAATTCAAACAATGCAGAATACCAAAGCTTATATTACACAACGTGAACTGTACTGAGAGTGTTTTGAATATACACATTGAGCTTTTCTATACTCGCTCTGAAGCAATAAACTGACATTTTTTCTGGATGAGGACAAATTTCAGACAACTGTGGGAGGGGCTTAAGTAAGAAGGTTAGGAGAATTGGTACTCTTCGGGATGAGAGAATTGGGCCTTTAAATATATATTTTTACTTCACTTCAAATTTCTTTCTCATTACAGGTTGCATCTCGTACACTTGAAGTTGGCCGAAAGTCATCGTTATTTACAATATTTTGTACGTTGTTTAGTTTCTCCAGAACATACGAGGGAGGGTGGGTGTATTAAAGGGGTTCATTGAGTTGATATCGACAACTTAATGAAAGTTTAAAATGGTTACTACCACATTTCAATGCTCATAGTTAGAGTTACCAGTCAAGTTTCGTGTCCAATACTCACAGGAAAAGTTAAAATCTTGAATTTTGTGGTTTCCTGACTTGCAACGGTTTTATGCATAATTTGAAAAAGTGTCTGGTCACGTATTTTTGAAAACAGAATTGAACTGTTAAGTACTCACTCATAAAACAGTTATCTGTATGTAGGATGTGGGGATTGTCTAAGTTTGACCATTTGTCATTGATATGTGAAGAAAACGTAACAGGTTTGGAAAGATTTTTTGAACCAACTCAATGAGCCTCTTTAAAGACCCGTAGCTAAGTGGACGAATTCCCATGTCTGCATTAGAGTTCCCGGACATTTTGAAGTTGACATTGACTCATTTTCCTACGCGTTTGATCCCGTGAAAATTATTCTTGCCCACTATTTCTTTATATTCTTTCAGTACAATAGGCCAACCTTGTATAGATACGGGCATGAACATGTCCGGAATTAAAAAAAAATCACTATCAATTACTCCCTAAAATGATTCGGTTACATCTCTATGTTCCGACAAAACGGCGCAAAAGTACACTTTTTCGGTGCCGAGGTACATTTTCATCGGCTCTAAAGTACATTTTTAAAGTCGCCAAAGTACGTTTTCATCGGTTCCAAAGACTGATCGGCGCCAAAGTACATTATTGTTGGCGCCAAAGTTTATTTTTGTAGGCGCCAAAGAACACTTTGTCTGTATCAGAGTACATTTTTGTCGGAACATAGAGACGTCGGAACAGAGATGTCGGAACATAGGGATGTCCCCGGTCGCAAGAAGGGTGGGGTCTGTATTCTAGCGAAAATACGAGGACAGTTAGACAGCCTTTCCCAACCGTACATTTTCAATGATGGAAAAGTTCGAAGTGAATCATGTAGGATGGAAAGGACCTATACAGGGCTTCCATTCGTATGGTGAACAAACGATATGCATACGGGAAATTGCTCCCACGGTTTCGAAAGACGGCATACAGCTTTTGAAACATTTACCATGTAACTTAAAAGACCTCAAGTCCTCAACAAATGGAGCCCCACCACCATTATTTTAGCACTTGGTATGTGTAAATTTGGAAATTTCGGGGGTGGGGATTCTCCGTGAACCCCATTACCGCAGACTTCGATCCTGGTGCCGTCTACGGTTAGGGTCACAGTGATTCACTTTTTCCATTCACCAAATTATAAAAGTGACCAATATAAATGTGAAGAATGTAAGAAAAGTGACTACGAACTTGATACCTTGAACGTAGTACCGTTACCGTATGTTAATTCTCTTTTGGCGAGGGGGTGGTAAAGTGCCTTTAGTTCAAGGTTTAATGAAATTGTAAAGGCAGAGAAGTTTATAAACAATTTTGACTGGTATGTGTATGGATCACCCGTTACGTAAATGCTACTATTGTACATGAAGTTTACTTGTAAAGTCATTTGCAATCCTTTTACGTGCAGTCTTGCGAAGTTCACAAAGGCTCCTGCTAGACACAATTGTTTGTACATAAACAGGATACCATTAAGGATAGGGAAGCCAGCAAACGACAACTCCCTCAGGCAGTTAACTCCGTTTGCCGCTATGACTTTTGTCAATCTGCCCAGCGACCATTCAAACGGTGATAATTGAATCTATTCTGCTTCGTTTCTAAAGGGGTTTTCGGTCTTCTTTCGACCGTTCGATTTAACTTAATCCTGTTATTGTCCGCTAAGAAGGGTGGTCGCTGGTTTGTGATTGAAAGAAGCTCAGTGAGTCACAATCGTGATCAGTTGTATGAGTTCGAGAGTTTCCCATTTCTCAAACCAGCGATGAAACTTGCGGAGTTTCTGTAGACGATTCCATTATTAAAGAGGTGTGACAAGTGGTTTAATTTGAACGGCAAGAAACAGACAAATAATATAACAGTTCTTATATAGCGCCTTACACAAGAAGTCTCAAAGCGCTAAAACTATACAACATGCGGTCAATAAGACAAAGTAAACAAATGAGTTTTCAAGTTAGTTTTAAATTGTCCAACAGTGGAAGAGTTCTTGACAAAAGATGGAAGGTCATTCCACAGTTTCGCAGATACTGTTGAAAAAGCACGATCACCATAAGAATGGGTAACAGATGACGGCACATTTAAAAGAGATTGAGAGCTGGAACGTAGTTCACGTAAAGGCTTGTAATTAGATATAAGATCCTTTAGATATAATGGAGCAAACCCATGGATGCATTTGTATGTAAGAAGAAGGATTTTGTAGTTGATACGATGCTGCACAGGAAGCCAGTGAAGATTACGAAGAACAGGGGTGATGTGGTCGCATGATTTTGTTAATGCAACAAGTCGAGCCGCTGAGTTTTGAATTCGCTGGAGTTTTGAAATTTGGTGTTTAGGTAAACCATAGAAAAGACTATTTCCATAATCCAGACGGCAGGTAACGAATGCATGAATAAGCTTTTCAGTAGTTTGGGCATCCAAATAATGTCGTAATTGACCAATTTTGTGCAAAGCAAAGGAGGCAGAGCGACACACATTATTAATATGCTGAGATAAGCTAAGATCATTCTGGAAAATAACACCCAGATTTTTTGCACTCTGGGCAGGCGTGATTAAAGAGTCTCCAATGGAAATACTGGTGAGTGGTATAGTATCACGGAAGCGAGAAACAAGGTGTAGTACTTCAGTTTTCTCAGGATTGAGTTTTAAACTGTTGGTGGTTGACCACGAAAGGATGTCCTTGACACAAGTTTCCAGTTGCGGTAATACTGAATGGCAGTTTCTATTATCAACTATAGCATACACTTGAGTGTCATCTGCATAAATCATTTTGGACAGACCATATGATTCTATTATGTTTTCAATAGGAGATGTGTACAAAGTAAAAGCAAGAGGACCAATAACAGATCCTTGAGGGACTCCCTCTTCAGGTACATGAGCCTCAGATAAGTGACCATTGATATTAATATGTTGCAATCGGTTGGTAAAGTATGATGTAAACCAGCGGAGTGCAGTTTCACAAAATCCAAATCTATTAGAAAGGCGTTGTAAAAGGATAGTATGATCAATGGTATCAAAAGCAGCAGAATAGTCCAATAATACAAGAACAGATTCCTTTCCTTTATCAGCTGAAAGCAGCAAGTCATTGTAAACCCTTAGAAGGGCAGATTCTGTAGAATGGTGGCTTCTGTAAGCAGACTGATACTTGCTGTGAAGGTTATTTTGCGAGAGGTAATCTTGGATCTGTAATACAGCAGCACGTTCAATTGACTTAGCAAGAAATTTGAGATTAGCTACTGGACGATAGTTTTTGAGATTCTCACAGTCAAGCTTTGCATTTTTAATAAGAGGAGTAATGTGCGCAACTTTTAGCGACTCTGGAAAAATACCAGTCTGTAGTGAACCATTAATAATCTTTGTTATGATAGGAGCCAGTTCTTTGATGCATTTCTTGAGAAGCCAAGTAGGTATAGGATCCATAGAACAAGAAGTTGTTGGAGAGTTCTGAATAATACTAGAGACTTTTTCCACACTAATCAGAGAAAATCCTCTAAAAGAACTAGTACAAGGCTCACAAGGAATATGTGGATCATTGTTAGCTGGCATATTATGAAGATCCTCCTTAATACATTTCACTTTATTGGCAAAGAAGTTACTAAAATTATTGGCAAGGGATGGCTGAGAACTAAAACCATAAGGAAGAACATGTTTAGAATCAGGAGCACTTAGACTGTTGACCTTTTGAAAAAGTTGACGAGAGTTACACTCTTCAAAGTAATGTTGATAATGGTTACGCTTAGAATCAAGAATCATGTTCTTATATAAGTATGCTTGGTCACGAAAGATCTGTTTGTGGACTTCAAGTTTACTTTTCAACCACAGGCGTTCAGCACAGCGAAGTTTCTGTTTTTCTTTCCTAAGATTGTCATTATACCAAGGTGCATGAGGACGGGCAGTAACTTTACGACAAGAGAGAGGAGCATGAATATTAATAAGCTCACTCAAGACAGCTTCATATTGTCGGACCAGTAAGTTCACCTCAGAGCAAGGAGCAGTGTATAATTTTGAATTAAGAATATCTTGGCGAAATTTATCAAGGTCAATGTCATTAAACCTTCTAAATTTGACTTCCAATTTAGTAGTAGGAGGTTTGCTTATTGATACAGAACAAGTTACAGCAGCATGGTCTGAAGGAAGAAAGTGTGTAGTTGAAACACCAGAAACAAAATCATCAGATGCCCTTGTTAGAATTAGATCCAAAGTGTGACCCTTGAGATGAGTAGGGCAAGGGACATGTTGCACAAGATTAGCTGAGTCAATAAGATCCAAGAAAACTGAAGCTTCATGATCTGATGAATCATTAACATGGTAGTTGAAGTCACCTGTAATGAGTAAGTTAGCAGGAGTGGATGCAATGTCCTCAATAAATGATGCAAACTCATGAATAAATACTGAAGCAGTTGACTTTTTGTTGGCAGTTAGCTGAGGTCTATAAACCACTACTAAACGTAGAGGTTGCTGCATTTTGGCAGTTAAAAACAAATCCATATATTCAAATGACTCAAACTGCCTTGCATGCATATCACGAACTTTAAAACCTTTACGAAGACAAATACAAACACCTCCACCAGATCGATCTCTCCTGGGCACATGAAATAAATAATAATTAGGTAGTGTATTATTCAGGTCTGCAATAATAGGCTCATCTCGTTGATCACCTGTCAGCCAGGATTCTGTAATAGCCAAGATGTCGATTTTGTCAGACATTATAAAGTCACAAATTATAGGGATCTTAGCTTTTATGGAACGAGCATTCCACAAGGCAAATGAAATTTTATCAGAACTGACATTTTTTGTACATTCTTGTGTTGGTTGAGCACAAAGAGATAACTTTAAGTCCTTTCCACCTCTGGGTTTTGGCTTTTCCAAAAAGGAGGCGATGAAGTAGAATATGTAGACCTTAGAAATGAAATAAAGTTCCTGGCTAATTGAACAAGACCCCTTCTATTAAGGTGGATGCCATCATATGAGAGGTGAGAAAAGGTTATTTTGTAATTGTCAATGAAAGTACATCGATACTCCTCACAGAACTGACGGATACGATTGTTTACATAGCACACATAGATATCAGCCTGGAGGCAGTTTCGGTTACCAGTGAGTCCAGAGTAGGCCACATGGATATCTTTATTCAGGGACATGAGGATGGTGTGAAGCTTCTGAAAAAGGTTCATTATTTGAGTTGTGTTGTGTGATGAAACATCATTAGTTCCACAATGAACAATTACAAAACTGGGTTCCTCATCACCAATGAGAAGTGGCACAAACTGGGCAAGCTTCTGAAGTGTCATACCAGGAATACAATGGTTGACAACTCTATACCTTCGTGAAAGCTTTCTTCCAACCAGATACTTTGGAATAGAGTCACCAAGGATAACAACAACAGGGCGTTCTGAGGGTGGCTTCTGTGTGGTGGCTTGATGAGAGGAACTATGATGAGTAGGTGAGGGAAATTCGTCTTCAACTGTAGAGGTCTGTTTAGGTGTATTAACAGATTTGCTTTCCTTGGGCGGTGCTTTGGTAGGCTTACAGCGGGAAGTTGAAGATGTACCTGATGAAGACTTATCAACAGTGATCAATTCCTCCAGTTCATCTGTGAGCGAGTGGAAACTGTTAGAGGTTCGGACAGAATATGTGACAGACGGTGATTTTCTGGAGCTTGATGTAAGAGATTCTTTTGGCAAGTTTTCAGTTACTTTGCCCACAGATGGTGACTCTCTGAGATTTCTTACCTTTTTAAGACCTTCTTTAATCTTTGTAGAGTCAATGGTAGTCTGAGTATGGCAACTCTGAGTCACTTTTTCTGTTTGAGCTGCAGCTGAAGTGAAATCCATGCAAGTCTGTGTGCTGACTTCACAACCCTTAATAGGAGTCTGTGTACCAACAGATGCAAAAGATATAGGTGTAGTGGAAACAACATTTTTGCTTTGAAGAGGAGTACTGGTACATGGCAGAGAAGTGTTTGGTAGTGGAGAAAGCAATTGGAATGAAGTGGAAGTTATATTGCTCATTGAAGGAGGCTTCACCAAAGAGAAATTCATGGAAGAGATGGTGGACAAACAATCAATAAGCCATTTTGTCTGTTGATTTCCTTGAACATGAAGAGTGTTGGTTGATTTGTAAACTGTGGTAATAACAAGAGTATTACCATATCCATCAGTGTACCTGTAGATGTCTCCATTAATCCCATGGTCAATACACAGGGATGATTCCTCACAGTAATTAATGACCTTCTGTAGAGCAGAGTAGGAGTGAAATCTAACAGTGTAAGAGTACTTATTCTTCACAATAGTCCACAGGGAGCTGTGTGTAGCCAGTATACTTTCATCTGTAAATCCTACAAAGGAAGCTGACACAATAGGGAATGCCACAGAGATACTGTCATCCATTGTGATGGCTTAAGTACATCCCAAGCAACCAGAGACAGGTGTTCACAGTGTGTACACAGAGGCTAACTACAAGTCAATAACAGCACATTAACAATGGATAGGCTCTGTACTAGTGAATGGTTAGGATAGACATAACTGAGGAGGAAAATTTCAGGCAAAATCCAACTGAAGAAAATGCAGAATACCTCATCAAAAACTCCACAGAAAAGTATTAAAACAGGATAAGCAAAGTCAGTAACATAGATGTACCAATGTGTACAAAGATAGAGAGACCAAAAGTTCATTAAAAGCAAAAATTTTTACAGCAATGTTGCAGGGGTAGCTGTCATACCACCTGTCATACCACCTGATCATTTTCTAGGACAAATGGTGGGGAAAGTCCCTCCACTTGTTCAATGAACCCGTTTAAATTAACGTATAGCGATTTATTGCTTCTTCATCAACACATATGATGTATCTGAAACGGTCCGTTGTCTCGGGACCCTCGTAACAGCTGGGAGGTACAAACAACACCTGAAGTGAAAATTTACCAGCAAGCCTTTTCGAGTTGGATCTACAGTTGTCGTTAAAGGCTCAATTCTCTCACCCCAAACAGTACCAGTTCTCCTAACCTTCTTACTTAAGCCCCTCCCACAATTGCCTGAAATTCAACCTCATCCAGACACAATCTCAGTTTATTGCTTCAGGGTGAGTATAGAAAAACTGAATTTATATAATGAAAACACTCTCAGTACCGTTCATGCTGTGTAGTATAAGTTTTGGCCCTCTGAATTGTTTGAATTAGCTGTCAATCAAAGAGCTGAGCCAATTGAGAATTTGGGTACCCGGGTACCAAAATTTTAGTTTGGAGTGAGAGGTTTGGCCCTTTAACATTCGGAGGCTGGGGCTTATATATCTACATTCAACCATAAATAGCGGCGTCCTACGATTTAACCCAGTTAGAAGTGTCATTCTGCTTAGCAAAAGGATATAAAGTAAATTTGCATAAAATACTGTCACATTTCTTTATTTTGGAGAAAGCACTCTTTTAATTCCTTTCCTACTACACCCTTATACAACTGTGTGAGGCAATTTTTTTCTATTGGAGAGGAGGAGGGGGAAGGAATAATTGGCCCGTACCTCGTAGCCATTAAAACAAAAAAAAAAAAAAAAAAATAAGAAAATGCCAGAATTTAGAGTATCCGTGGTGCTTGGCATGAGAAGTAGTACAGATCTCCTTGCCTTGTAGAGTTGGTGATTTGTTTTTTAAGTCATGCTTTTCCGTCAGTGATTGTACATCAAATATTGCATATCAAATAAAATGAAATGATTTACATAAAATGTAAAGATTAAAATAAGGATTTCTCTCAATAAGAATCGTGATTCAAATCAAACAACTCTGTTCCCTCGAGCGTTGATGTTGCATGACCAAATCACAAATTAAGCAGATTACCCCATTGCTTATTCTACCACTTGAAGTTTTGTTCAAGCGTTCCATTTAATGCGTCGTTAACATTATACCTTGACAAAAACAATGCTTTCCTTGTTCACATAACTGCTTTAAAGAAAAAAGTAAAAATAGATTTTTTTGTTTATTTTTCTTAGAAGGGAGACATTGAATTACATCTTGAATATAATTTTCAGGTACATACAATATGATAAACTATTTTCCATTATCCAAAGTACAATAACATAATTTCATGTTTGCATTTCAACAATTGGTTTTAAATTATAAAAACCGGAAAATGGATTGTTTTAGCCGAAATAACAACCTTAATTTAACATCAGTAGATCTTTATTATTCCTCTTGTACACTGAAGATTTCTTTTGTACTTCATTCCACTCTTCACAGGTCTTGAGGACGTAATATGGTAAATGAAGAAATAGATGGCACGTACAGATAATAGTGGTGAACTTGCAGAACACCTCACCTTATAAAACATCACTTACATTTCGGGTGATATTTGAAGGAGGCCCTCTAATTCACTTAATTGTCTGTTGTATGCGCACAAACGGATCGAGATGAGTTTCGCGTGTATTCCTTTGAAACCAAACCACGAAACGAAATTGACTGTTAAGAACAACAACGTGTGGCAATGTTAGTAATAATTTTTAAAAAGTAAGTAATGAAAGGAATAAAAAAAGAGAAAAGAGAAAACTGTTTCCATTCCAGAAGTCTTCGTCGCCCACAGTTACCCATTTCGTCCGTGAATGAGATATTTCCAGCATCTTTATGCACCATCATTCCAGCAAAACCTCAGATAATCAGAGGCAACTTTCAGTTGAAGTTGACTCTTTCAGTTTGAGTTTCCATGGTAACTCTAAATACATTTCCTTAGTATTTACCTTGTACGATGTCCGCTACAGCAAAGGGATGGTATTGTCGATGTCACGGTGACTGTAATTTATTTTGCAAGATATTTTCTTGTCACGATTTTGTCTGACATTTAAGTGTCCCGTTCCCTGATAACTTGATTAATAAAAGAATTTGTTTTTGGAAACAAGCCTTTAGGATACTTGATGGCGTGAGATGGAATCATTTTAAAACGTGTTGTCAGTTTATTCCTGTGAGAATGTTTTGCTAAACAGAAGGTTCATTTTTATTGTGAAAAAGAAAACCCGGTGGCTAACGATTTCTACTGAGTGTCTGTGAGTTTGTAGTATTAATTCTGCAAACATATTGTGGTTCGTCCAAGATGAGAGCGACATAAATGTGTCGAGTAAATTTGCCAAGAGGTTGCATAAGAACCACAAAAAGGTATATGTTATGACTACTTTCTGAAAATCGTAAAGGCAAATTCGTTGATCTGTTTGTGTTTTTCGTGGTGAACTATTAGAAAAAAAAGATTGGCTGACCTTCCTAAAGGATCGACACTTATATGTGTATATACAAACTTACTAATTTGACAAGCACAAAGTGAAAAGACCTATTCGGTCTTAGTAAACTGGGATCCGTCTCTTATTTTATAGGCTTTTACATTTATATAATTACATAAGCTACCGTACAGCCCTTCCAAGTTGAGAGATATTTCTTACTCTAATGGACATATCAGGGCCATATCAGAATAAATTCATATTAATTAGAAATAAGTTTCAAATCTAAAAATTCGGTCTCTCTTTCAGAGAGTTTTTTCCAGTAAAAGGTAGGCAAATTCGTTTTTGTTTATAAAACTATAATCTTCAAAGCATCCGTGTTATGGCTGGGCCGACAGACAGCGCAGGCCAACCACTAAAAATAAAGGAAACCGACCTTTGGTGTTCTGTAAATTGCAATATTTCAACCCAGAGAAATTAACCAACGTTAAGACTCGGCCGCGCGAATGCTACTCCTAGCTTTTCTTTTAGCCTTCTCACAAAGAAAATTGTGTTGTAAATACACACATACCAGCACAAAACAGTTTAAACTGTCTATATTACAAGGTTTTTACCTACAGTAATTCATCGCTACCAGCCAGGCTGCCAGGTGAAGAACCAAATTCATATTACTGACGAGTGTTAACAAATACCTTCGTTTCTCAACAGTTTTACAGGTATACGTTTTACCTTTCCTGTTGCTTGCATCCACTGAGAGGTATACCAGCTTTACGACTCGGATTAAAATGACGTAACACCATCACCTTCCGATGCTAAGTTTACTCCAATCGCTACATTTCACCTCCTATTAGTAAATAATCCCCGAATAATTTGCATATCTGGCACAATCACCCCTTACTATTTATTGGTTGCCTATGTAAGTAGACCCACCTTCTTGTAATTACCTTCTACTATGAGACGCCTGACATCATGCATTTCTAATTTTTTATAAAGTTCTAAAAATACCCGTTCTATCGGTCAGATCATAACTTTAATAGACCTTCACCTCGTTTCTTGTTTCGCTTGACATAGTTTTGCCATTTTAACCAGGATATATCGGCATCAACCTATTAAAGACATTAAATGGTGCCAGGCAAGTTGGTCCGTTTTAAGGAGAGCGATCCCACTTTTTGCAAACATAATAAAATACTTTTCTAAAAAAATGGGTACTGCGATGCCTACTAGTATTATTTCATGCAACCACCTCAATAAGAGACATATTAGACGCTATTATGTGTACTGATTCATGAATGCGCTGTTTTCCATCATAACACTACTTTTGGATTGAAAAGTAAAATTGTGGTATCATTCTCATAATTTAAGTGAAAAGAAAGTAAAGAACCTAAATTTATATTAAAACCACTTTTAATGCAAACATTGGCCTCTTTTTAAAAATAATAACTAGGTCATTCATGTTGATATGAAAAAGAAATGTTTTTTACAAGATAAAACGTGTTGATAATTTTACGCAATGAATCATCACCATATTCTATGCATTTATAACCTCAACCGCCACACGCACAGCAACTAGACCGAATGTTCGATTAATTCTCCCCCTTCATAAATGGATCAAGCCGCACATGCGTTGTAAACTGTTTTTGACAGTTCATCTCATTCTCACCGAACACACATCAAGTGTGTAGTGAGAACTACAACATTGCACTGCAGAGCTTACGCTGAGTTCACCACACACATAGTGCACATAGTACAGTGATTGAGTGAAGAAGAATAGTCACGGTAACTAGTACGCTTGCCGCATATACCTAACAGTAACACTACCAAGTTGAAATAGTACGAAATAGGCCATTTGCAGTGTAACTTTTTGTGTACACATACTTTCGGATATTTGTGTATGCAAGAAAGGGATTGATGACTTTTTTCTCCAGAACTCTGTGGATTTAAGCCGGAAATACTTACATAACTGTTGTTTCATTGTAATTTCTTGTAGGCTCTGTTTTGATGATCGGTGAGTTTGAGAATGTCATTGTTTTGAAGGGTAAGAAATGGATGTAAATTAAGTTTTAGTAATCATATGGCGAGGTGTGTTGTTTTTAGTCAGAGAGCATCGTGATCATGTATACCGTGCATATCGCACTCATACCAAGGAGCCATGGCACGTTTCCTACTTTGACAAGGAGCTCACGACAAAAGTTTGATGGCAAGTCTAAAAAGTTTTGGGATATCCTTTAATTTCGAAATTGAGTCAGTGCGGGAATATGAAACTCTTCAGGTTTACGTTTACAAACAAAACAAACAAAGGCCAGTGATTTGAAAACTTTGCAAAAAAAAAAAAAAAAAAATGAAAAAAAAAAAGAAAGAAAGAAAAAAAAAACAAACAAAAAGCTTTCCCAACGCTTGCAAAGTTTGGCCTAGCCAAGGTAAGACTAGCCTAGGCTAGTATACCTTGCAGGCTTGTGATTTTAATAAAGTTGATCAAAGGAAATAACCAGAAATGGGATTAGGCTATAGGCCTAACATGAAACTGTCGGCCTAGCCATTAATAGTGACAGCGAGAGTCAGCGTAGCCCAAGTAGGCCTATGTTGATACAAGTAATTAGGCCTTGAAAACCATGGTTAGGCTAAGCTAAGGGCATTTGTGCCCGATCCCTGCCAGCTGCCAGTACTAGTAGGACTATCACAAATTAAAACATTTGTTTGGCTGGAGCTGTTATTATCATTAGGCTGGTATAGCCCATGGAATCATTATTGAGCCTACTGTAGGCTAGCCTAGGCCTGTAAATTTTGTGATTTTCCATGCATTTCAAGAGCACTGATATTAGGCCTTGGCCTATCCTCTCTCTGTAGGCTATTCTACTTCGACATCATTTTGAAGACCCAAGTGGGTCACCGATTTAGGCTGAGTCCACATTACACTCGTTTCAAAATGAGTGAGGTAGCCTAAAGTTAGGCCAGTTTGAGTAGTCTGTTTCATTTGTTTGGTCTAGCAGCAGAGCATCTGCCTCTCACACGGAAGGCCCAGGTTTGTTTCTCAGGTCAAGTCATACCAAAGACTCTCCAAATGGAAATGGCTAGGCCTACTGCAGTTGTGTGTGATATGCTCTGCATTTAAGCAACGGAGTAGGGAAAACAGCCAGTGAGCCACTTGTAACTAAAATAAAGGTCCTAGCCAGCTTGACTTGAAGCAATGGGTTGGAAACTGGGCCATAACTCCATCTAACTAACTGTTTTTGTGTGCTGAAGATAAATTTAAGTTAAAAGTACCATGCAAAAATAAGGTACTGGGTGCCTGAAACTCTATACAAATAGATCTAGGCCTAGGCTAGATGCAAAAAATTAGGCACAGGTATTGCACAAGTTTGCACACCAGCCACTTGGAACTTGTGTGTGGAAGATCTTCTCAGCAACTTGCAAGCTATGCAGTCAGCATGGATGTTGGGCAATTGAAAACACTATAATTATGCACACAAAAAGTGCTAAACAAATACTTGCATTTTTGGATACTGTGTGGCAAATTGCAAGGGGACATTTTATAATAAATTATTCCCTTAAAGGGGATTCTTTATAGGCCAGCCAAAGTTTTCCAGAAAAAATGTTTATGGTTGCTGTACCTATTAACTTCGAGTGGGAGATAAAAATAAAGTCCCCCCCCCCATCCCCTGCTTCCAGATTGCTAAGGTTTTTGCCTCTTGCAGGGAAGAGGAAAAGCCCATTCCCAGAGAATGTTAATTATTCAAATTGTACAATTATTGTGAAGTGAATAAGAAACTGTGAAAATAATACTTAATTTAAGTTTTTATCACTGTTGCATGCTATTGAGGAAACTTTTTTTTTTTGGGGGGGGGGGAGGGAGGAGGGGGTGGGGAGGGAGAGGGAAGGGGTGGGGAAGGGGAAAGGTCTACAGGGGCCTGCCTCAAAATTTTAATTTACTTCATGATTTGAATAGGGAAGAATGTTTCTAATGCAGATGGTAAATTGCTCATTTCTGTTTGCAGCTCTGCAGCCCTATATAGACAGAAACAACCCAAATACGGTATGCCTTCTCTTAAAGGTCAAGAGCAGTCATCCCAAATTGAAGTAGTGTAGACTGTCCAGTTTCATGATTGGCTTGGTTTACCTTGAATATGCAAAAGTGAAGTCATAAAATGTAATGAAAGATACTTTGAAGAGGAATAAGACAAAAATTGTGTTATTTAGCTTTTTTTTAAGTAAGTTTGGGGGGACTGCTCCATACCTTCAAACATGTCTCAATTAAGCTTGTGATACCAGTTACACGATGGATTTTAAATGAAAATACGTACCTGGTGTGTAAGAATTGTAAAGGTTGTGTATGATTTCTCAGATAGCCCTGGACTAGTTTGACACACACAAAGTTGTTACATTTTATTACATCAAAAAGTTTTCTGTACAACGAATTGATTTTACCAGGTAAGTATGGAAGGAACACCAGCAAGTCTGCAAATATAATAAATGTTGAAGTAAATTTCCTACCTGTACAGGACAACTTTAGGGAGGGTACTGTGACAATTGTTTTCCTTGGCTGATCAAGAGTGTAATGAATTTAAAGATGTGCTGTGTGGATTTTCAAGGGCAGTACACTCAAACAGTTGAGGTTCACTTCCAACATGAGATGTACTTTTGTATTGAATTACCTTAATGTTTGTTTTTTTTTTTTTTTTAGTGTAATGAGGCTTGTGCACTTTTTTAATGTTTCCCCACTACCACTGAATACATATGTTCTCCATCAATAAACTGCAAACCAAAATCTCTTTCACAGCAAACATTTCAAGATTCCAAGTCTTATTTTCAAAGGTGCAGTTAAGGAAATTTGAAAATTTCCTGTTTTCAGGAAATGGACCAGTCTTGAGCAATATTCTGAGGGAAGTTGATCCATATTTCTAGAATTAGGCCTAAATTTTTTGGCCTTGGTGAGGTGGGATTTCTACTGCATTAGTATAGTTTGAAATGCAGAATAAGGTTCCATTTAATGCACCTAGGCTCCTCGGTGAAGTTTTTTTTTTTTTTTTTTTTTTTATAGTAAGACGGTGACCCTCTCCTTTGGACAGCTGGCAAACCTGAATGACAAAAAAACACAAAAACATGAATGTGTTTATTGTGTCAAAAAGATATAAAAATTGGTCAAAGGTTACTATAAATGTAAATTATATGGCTTTACACAGTACAAGTTCAAGTTCGTTCTCAGATAGAGGTCAAACGCAGTGCAAGTTCTTCCCTTTATTATTCCCTTTCAGGGATTCCGCAAGAAACACAAAAAAAGGGGGGAGGGCGGGATTTATTACTGCTAAACCCCAAGTTCAAATTAATGCTGTCCTAGGCTAAAGTTATGAGTGGGTTCAGGGGGACAAAAGCTTGCTTCAAAGCTCCTGTAAGGTGCAATTTGAAGGTTTTAAAGGCCATTTATTTGTGTAAGTTCAAACATTGTTGCAAAAGTGTCATCTTTTTAAGTAAGAAACCAAGGTATTGACAATTTTCTAATTTTTATGGAAATGAAAAGGGGGGGATTTTACCCACCTTCTTCTGGAAATCCCCCCCCCCTTTCCCCCCTCTGACGGAAACCCTGCCTTCGTTATAATTCAACTGCAGGACATAGCACCATTTAATTTTATACTTGTTGAGGTGAGAGGTGACTATGATTAGTCTTTTCTGCTCAACTATTACAGTATAAAAGCACCATTAAATTTGTTATCATGCAAATATTTTAAGGTATAAATTACTAAGTTTTGTGCAGGGCATTCAAGGTTTAAAAGTCCCTACGTACAGGCCAGCATATTAGACCGTGAACGTTCACACTATTCTAGGTAATTGCTGAAAAAATATTTGATTGTGTGGTTGGAAGAATTTGTGGGAAGCTCCCAAATTTATTTGGATGGAAATAGGAACAGAAGAAGATAAATTTTGCTAACTTCTTAAATTGCGGGCAGCTTGACTTTGCGTGCTAATATATTTATAGGCCTGTTCACTTTTCTAGTCAGGACTGTTTAAATGAATAATTCATAAATTGTTGTAATGACTTCTGTAATTTTTAGTTTTTGCGGTGCTGTACCTCAGTTTGACAGAGAGTATACGTACTCATCACAAAAATATATGACAGTATGAAGTTGCAAAAAAGAAGAGATTAAGTACTACACTTTGTATCCTTTGTCCAATTGTCATTTTCGATGACTGGAGCCGAATATTATGCCACTGAGAGCAACTTGGGCTTTGACAAAGTATGTGAGTAATCTGGTCTGTGCTTAATGATCAACTGTAATGTTCACCATTTAAACAGCTAAATGACTCAACTAGGTTGTGGTCAATGGTCATAGATGTCATTTGATTTGGATGTATTCATTCTTATAAAAATTCTGATCCAGACTGAACACAGTTGAAGTTAGTCACTTCATTTTTAGGTTAAAGTTTAAAAAAGTCACTTCATTTTTAGGTTAAAGTTTAAAAAGTGGTAATTTCAAAAAGCCATCCTCGTAGCAGAAAGCCAAGTGAAGATGCTCTGAGATTTCCTGTAGAACAGATCTATATTGTGTGCTCTCATGCATGTGTGATATTTAGTAAAGCTAACAGCTATGCAGGCATTGCAGGTCATTTCTGAAGGGGATCTTGCTGTCACCAGCATCTGTTAAACATACACAATAAGGGATCATATAGAGTTGTGACTCTATGGACACTTGGACAATGTGCTGTTTCAGGATGCCTCTCAGTACCACTTATTTCAGAGAGAGGTTGCTCAGCATGGAACATGATAGATTGAGGTTAATAGTTCTCATTTTGCAGCACTGGGTTAAAATTTGTACCACAGTATTAGATCTACAGAAGTGTGTTATAGTGTGCTGTGACCGTTTATCATCCCGATTTCTATATCATGTTTTTTAGATGTACCAAAATGATTGGGGAATCTACTAGCCTGTCCAATATTTTGTTGCATTTTTAGCAACTGCTTACAGTAGTTTGAAGGTGTGTCTCCTCATTAAAACTTTTAATGAATTTGAGCTGTGTACATGTCAGTATGGTATTCAGAAATTAGGCCTGCCACTCCTGTGCTGAGTCATAGTGTCTCTTTTTCAAGTTGGGCTCTTGGAAGGGGTGTTGTAAAATTTCTTTCCATTGCTCTAAATACTATTATGAACTGGACAGCCTGATATGCATTCAGTTTCTGAATTGAATGACCAGAAGGATATGAAGACCTGTGAAAAGGGGAAAACAAATTGCACTGTTCTTGTGACCATCTTACATTTAATCCAGACTTTTGCTTTTAAATAAAATGACAAACACATTCATTTCCATGCTTCTCTTACACTCACATGCTCCTCACCATAAATTTATAAACAGGCAAAACAGCTTGCCCTCAGCTGAACTCTCTGCTCACTCGAAGAGTCAAAACTCAAGAAAATCTGTACAAGAATACAACAGTAATCACTGAAAAGAATTTGCAGTGTTAAAAGTGCAACACTCTTAAGTCAACTGACAGCACAAATCATATTGGAACAACAGACAAGGCCCTCATTAGTTTTAAGCATGATAAGGTAGGCCTATAATACCTTCTACTTTACGCATGATAAGGAATAATAAAAGAAAAATGAATGACAAAAATTGAAATTTTTTAGATGGGTTTTAACAACACATGTACCAACGTTCAATGTGTAATATAGTTTTAACTTCAGAGGTAAAGGTTACAGTAACTTAATGCAGTTTTGTATACAGTACAAATTCAAGTTGGATTTCAGTACAGTTCAGACACTGTGAAAGTCCCATCTCTTCAGTTCAGTTCAGTTCAGTTCAGTTCAGTTCAGTGTATTTCATTTATAACCACATTTACAAAGATGCATAACAAGATGCATAGTAAAATGTAGAGTTATTAACCAGGTGCTAGAAAAACAGTAATATTTATCATAGCTAGTGACCTTTAAAGTAAAAAAAAAAAAGATAAAAGAATAAGAAAACAGAACACTATAGTCCCCTCTTATGACAGGAGGGGCTTAGTATTGTGGGCATACCCTTCGACCCCCTGCTCACGGGGGCCAAGTGCAATAAAAATTGGTGAAAACAAGACTCACTCTAAGACTTGATCCTCTTCAAAGGTTGAAAAATATACTGTATTGTACTATTTTAGCATCTTTATTACATTTACTTTTTCAAAAGTTTTAAAAAGGGGATTCCCTTTTGTAAGACCCTCCCTAAGGACAGTGTTTTACACCTAAAGTTTTCCTCATGTTTAGAAAGTTTGATAGACTAGAAACCTTTTGAAAACTTTCTAAAATCAAAGTGTAAAGATACGGTACCATTTTATAAAGATGGATAAAATCCTAGATGATCTACTTCCTTTTGTGTTTATTGTGTATTTTTTAAAATCTCTAGAGATCCACTTTCTTATCTTTTGTGTAATATTGTGTATTTTTCCAATTTCTCTGGAGATCTCATTAGGCGTGGACTTGGCCTGTTATCTAAATGAGCTTTTATACAAGTTTTGCCTCAAACAGTAAAATACCTACACATCTCCATAAGTTGACCAGTCCTCACTGTCAAACACATTGCTTTGTTTTAGAACTTTGCATAATTTGTTCTCCCTGGACTTGTTTTATTGACATTTCTAATGAGCCTATTTCTGGCTCATTACCTCTTTCAAACAAGCTCTTTGTTTTGGTCCTTCATTGAGGAAGTGGTTGAGTGCAGAGGTTTAATTGTGCTAGGGATTAGATCAGCTGCTGTGAAAACTCATTAGGGAACCAGCTTCAAATTACAGTTTGGTCTTGTGGGTTAGTAGGATGAGAGCAAAATGGTGATATAATTGAAGGTGTTATTTTCAGTGAGGAGAGGGAATGTGAGACTATGTAACCTTGGCAAGTTAAGCTGTTATAGTGTAGGAAGTTTTCAGGGACAATTACTCCTGGCAGCATTGCTAACGTCTACAACTTAAAAATATTTTAGAGAAAACAAAACGAATCTTATCCACGCACTTCCCATTTTCATTGATTTTTCTATTGACAAGATATTACACGATGAAACTTATCCACTATCTATTAGTTTAAATGCTATTGCACCATAACTAACAATCTGCATTCAAATGTGTGTGTGTTTGGGAGGGGTTCTGGAGGCATGATCACTTCTGTAAACAAATTTGGCATGTAAAAATTTTAAGTCAGTGGGTGTTTTTCTAAAAAGGGGGTGGGGCATGACTCCCCGTTCCCCAAGATAAGACACCTACTGTATGCATAGCACTGTAATAACTTGTTACATTCTTTCTTGTACAATTCACATAAATTTACTGCAGCTGCTTGGTTTCCTTGTCAAATTAAAATCATTTCAATATCTTAAAAGTTAAAACAGGTCTGTTTCCTTACATACATGTACATGCTTGTTGCATAAGAAGAGCTTGTTTCTAGTCAAAACACACAATTTAATACTGTTATAACATTAGCTGTAGCTACTGTAACATGATAACACCCAAACAGAGAAATCCAAAGATTGTAATTTGCATACAGGGCTCAAATAAAATTCCCAAAAGGGTAGGCCTAAAGCCAACGTTAACAAAATGGCAATTGGTTAATGTTATTTCAATGGAATATTTTTGATACAGTGGGCATTAACAGCCATCAAAAATCCATGGCATCCATGACTATTGATCAGTGCTACTACAGGCCTATCTCTTATGTTGAGCCCTGTGAGTAAAAGTACAAGGATGATCCCACAAACTACTGTGAAAGTCTACCATTTCAAGTTGCATGAATGTATTTTAGCAACCTATTATGCCCCAACTAGTCCTTTATATTGCAGAATAATCACCTGTGATGAGATAGGACGGGGACATCCCTAGATGTTCTGACATCTCTTTGTTCCGACGTCTCTATGTTCCCAGCAGTGATGTACTTTGGTACCTACAAAGTGTACTTTGGCACTGTTTTGTTGCAACATAGATATGTCGGAACATAGAGGTGTCAAAACATAGAGATGTAACCAGACAGGACACCTCAATATTGGGGATGAGAACTGTCAGGAGTGTTCCATAAAGATACGAGTTGGACCATTTGAATTCATTTTATGCTTTGTTAATATATTTCTGAAATTTCAGAAGTTAATACACTTTAAATGCAAAGCATAGTGATTGTAATAAATAAAATATTATAAAGTACAACCTTCATTAATCATAAAGTTGGTCTCAAATTTTGATGCCCTTAAGCCTTCAAATTTCAAGTGAACTGAAATTTATGGTCAAGCGACTGCTTTTTTCCAAGTATCATATGAATTATGGAGTGTCAAATTATTGAATTGAGGTGTTACTGTGTTATAATTAAAATTTATTGAAGAAAGTACTTTGCACCGTGTTTAGCAGTTGGTTAAATTGCAAAATTTATGTGGGTACTGTAATTGTGTTCAATCTGGAAGAGTCTGATCAGAATGGATAGATGGAAAAAAGTGCATTTTTCTGAAAAAAAAAGTCAAAGTTCTTCCTTTTTTTATTATTATTCTTGTCTTCCTCCAAATTAAACCAAATTTTCCTTTTTATATCCAGATATCCTCCCAGAGGGCAAAATTTTTCCATAGTTGAGGAGAAGTCCTCTGAATCTGTTCTATCAATGCCAGGACAAAAAACATACAGTGGTAACTGGTAGGGGGGGGGGGGTAATCAGGACTGGAATTTTTTTTCTCAGGAAGGGAGATGAACTTTTCTCAATACTGGTGATATTTTCTTATTTAAAAAGAGAACATTTCTCTTAAATCATCAAACTAGATTCAGATTACGCAAATTATGCTCTTTTAAGGGTAGAGCCTGCCAAGTTTTTTTTTTTTCCACAAGGGTGATTCGGTGCAAAATTACACTATTTGAAAGAAAGCCCTTTCATTCAATCTTTAGAAGTCAATGAAAGCATTTTTTACAGTTCTTTCCAATCCAGCCTAGTGTTCTGTCTCTTCCAGTTACCTTTAGTGAGTTTCATTGGGATTGAGGTTTGCCCTCTTGGCAGATATGTATTAGCCTACTCCTGCACCTATTTGGGATGCATGTTTAATAGCACCTATACATAGAAGTAAGTGTGTTTGTTCAACAGCACTGCAGCTGCTTTGGTGATGTCCATGGTTTTAGGTTAGCTTTTAAACCGGGCTGGAAAAAATGTTTTATTTCCCAGAAAGGAAGTAAAACTATATCTCTTCGGAAGGGAGTTAAATTTATCACAATTTTCCCTATATAATTTCATGTACAGAAACAATAAATTTCCCTCCAACTGCTGAAATTTCCCTTCAGATGGTCAAATTTCCCAGGAAGGAGCCTCCCAACTTCTCAGCTTTTTCCACCCATGGCCATCAAATCAATATGGTTGAGATACAAAAAAGCTGGTCTCTGCTCACATCAGTGGAAATAAGTCGAAGCTTAAAGGACCAGTTCTCTCACCCCAAACAGTACCAATTCTCCTAACCTTCTTACTGAAGCCCCTCCCACAATTGTCTGAAATTCATCCTCATCTCAGTTTATTGCTTCTAGGTGGGTACAGACAAACTCAATTTATATTATCAAAACACTCTCAGTACCATTCATGCTGTGTAATATAAGCTTTGGTACTCTGCATTGTTTGAATTAGCTGTCAATCAAAGAGCTGAGCCAATTGAGAATTTCAATACCCGGGTTCCAAAATTGCAGTTTGGGGTGAGAGGTTTGGCCCTTTAATGAACTGTACTGACGGCCATATCTGTCGGGCCTTCACTAGTGGCTGTGGTACCCATCAGAATATTTCCAGGCCTTGAGTTTTAAATTTTTCAGGTGTGTTATAAATAAATCACACTCCCCAGGAAAGTTGAGGAATTTGCAGCAGGGTGTGTTTGTTTATTAAATTTAAAAATAGATTTGTATGGACTCTCATTCTTTATCTAAGTGTGCAAGAAATCACACTTCTCACAGTGATTTGAGGTGAGTAATGGTGTGCTATGGTACTCTCAAGGCCGCAAAGACCACCAGCCAAATCATTTATTTTGGCTGTGGCCTTTTTCCTTTTTTCCCCCACAAATTACTTAAAGTAAAGGCCAGATTTGTTGATCTGCAACCAATTGATATTAGATTTTCCAAAATTGCTCTTGAAAGTTGTGCAAACTTTCAGCAAGCTCCTCAGATTCAGGACTAATCTTTGCAGTCATTTTTCATTCAGGCTGGCCTCTGTGCGGGATACAGTATGCAGCTGCATGCAACAATCCAAACAGTTGTGTATTTCCTGATAGTGTGTGAATATTATGTAAACTGTAAACATGAAGAATTTGATGAATGTTTAGTTATAAATATTTAAAGAGCCCACCGGGCAGTTAAAAAATCCAAGACACTGCATTGCAGTGTAGCCTAGGAAAATTTTGGAGCGATCAAACTGCCTGCCATACTACTTCTTGGATCACCAGACAAACATTTACTACTAGTACGTGTTTGTATTATAGAGCTTTATTATTTCTTTCAGTGAATTCTTAAATCCCAGTATGGCCCCCTCTGACGACATGTCTTATATTTTTGAATTTTCTTTTTCCTTGCGTTGATCTTACTTCAGACCTTGCCGACGATTTTGGAGTGTTAAATAAAAAAGCAAGCATTGACAGCTGGCTTGCAAAGATTTGATCATATTCCATTTTCATAATTCAAGCCTGAAGTGTAGCCCGATAGTGTAAAGCAAGACTTCGTTGGTCAGAATAAATTTGAGCAACATGAATCTTGAACACTGACCCTCAAAAGGAGAGCATTATTCGGGTTTTTGGGGTAAGAGTAAAGCTTTCACAACACATGGCCATACAGTATGTACTATTGGGTGATTTTATATACTCTGGTCTTCAAACAAATTTGGGATGACACGCACAGCAAAATGAAACTTTGTCAAATGCCAAATTAAATAATTCCAGAACTTGTATAAAACATGTATCCAAAGAATCCTGGCTATAATTGTAAACTGTAATGCACTGTGGGCTTTGCTTTGTCAAATAATACAAGTGCCTGGCAATATTTACAATAAAATTGATGCAGAAATTTGTGGACGTGCATCCAGGGGGCTTGATAAGCATGGATTACTTTGCAACTTGCGTAAATTCCAAAGTGTGTTATGCAGTGCCTCTCATTCACTCTGGGTACTACTTTAAAATTCTTTATGGCTTGCTCTTGTAATACAATTTCATGCACTTACAGCTACTCACCGACAGTAATTTTTACGTTTGGGGAATAGGATATGCCGGATATGTCAAATCTTTTGCATTTTCTGCAGTGTAGTTTTTAAGCTATGACCTTCCAAGGATACTATAGTTGGTAAGATATTGTTTCAGAACATGCATACTATGATGCTAGCAATATGCCAACATGTTGGGCTTTCAAAGCCTTGTTGCTTTATTTTTCTTTTTAAAAATCTGAGTTTACAAATGGATGATTTGTGTAAAAATAGGCCAGGGCATACACATACACAATACACACCTCGGTGAAAAAAAGGTGGGCCCACCTACAGTATTACTTATCATATCATTGGGTATTAAAATCTGGATAGTTCTAAGACTATAAAATCACAAGTAAGTTACTCTGGAGTTTTTGTTTACATCATTGTATTTTGGAGACAGAATTACGAACTTCTTTACGGGGTCTGTGCATCCCCTTGGTACCTTAAGATATCACATCTGTTCCTCAAAGTAGATTTCTCCCGACATAAATAAAAACTTGGCCATAAAACCACTTTTCTTCCAAGCCCTGACTGTAGGTACGTGTACTGTACCAGTATGGTGCAACTCATCAGTACAGTTATACCGCAATTCCACAAGCTGATGTTCTTAAACAGCATTATTTTACTACACAATTTCACAGCTGTTTCAACAGCCTCTCTCCTCCTACTGGTATTCCCTACTATTCCCCAGACTGTTATTAAGATGACACATCCTACAATTACAAGTACAAACCAGGGTTCCCCCCACACACACTTTCCTGATAAACAGAGTTCAACCACATGACCTTTACGACGTAGATAAAAAAATAATAAAATCTTGTATGGATATTTTTGAAGATTTAGTCAGTGTTGTGGCTGTATGGGTACAGTCTCATACTAACAGTGCACACTAGCTGCTTGTTTACCAAATTAATATTTTTCTTAAAGATCTGGGTTTTTTTTGTTTTTTTTTTTTTCCTGCTAGCAATTCTTCATGGGTATTGTGTTATATGAGCACCTAGGGAGCCTTTAACTCTCTACTCATAAGAATGAAGGCAGGCGCTATCTACTTCAGTATATGTGTCCAGGTTATGTGTGAAATGAATGCTGGAAAGGAACACACATTTTTATGATTGACTAGAATTTAATGTTAAAATTAAGAAAGCTCATATTCATCTCCTTGTTAGCTTTTTTTGTCGTGTGCCTCGGGGAAAGCAGTAAGGCGGCATTTCAAGTGGAACGGCTCCAACTGGCATCAGTTGTTAAATTTTTAAGTGAAGTGTTGCATTGAAGGAATGGAGAAGTATATTCATCTCTTTCTCCAAGAGTACGAGACAGTCGATGCAGTTTCTGCAGCAAACTGCCCCAGAGAAACCGTTTTAATTCAAAAGATGCAAAAAGAAAATATCCGCCAAAAAGCAGGCGATAAATTTGGAAGAAAGAATCTGGTCCGTAGTGTTATGAGATCAAGTGAGACATCTACATGTTTGCCGGTCTGGCGCAGGACAGGCATGACTCCCAAATTATAGGTTTTTATTGTACAGTAATATTATTGTGTTACATGGGCACTGTAGAGAAGTGTCAAAGTATCTGAAATGCTGACAGGGTCTATGACCAATGCTGTTTGTGTTTGTAGTGGTCAAGGTCTGTTAAAAATAGAGATGAAAAAATTAACAAAAGGAAGAAAAAATTAACCCAGCAAACAAGCAAAAACGGCCTGCAAATAGTTTCAAAAGTTGCATCAATGTCCTCAAGCTACATAGCATAAGAGATCATCCATATTCTGTATAGTGTGGATAGACCAGAAAATCTTGACTGACTTTGCGAAAGCTCACATGGACATGCGCATGGCAAAATTATGGTTGGAACATAGGGTTTAATTAAGGAAAGTATCAAAATTGAATAGGGCAGGAGCAGTCACCCCAACCTGAAGTAGTGAGGTAGGCTGTCCTGTTTCATGATTGGATGTTGACATTCATGTGGCAACATTTTCTTTTCTCAAGATTCAAATTTGAAATTTAGCGGAAGCAGCTGGTGCGTGGTATACCTTGAATATACCAATATATACCATATTGAAGTAATACAATAGAATGAAAGATACTTTGAAGAGAAATAAGAAGAAAATGGTGATATTTACTGTAGCTGTTGCTTCAAAATAGGTTTCGAGGAATGGTCTTTGCCTTTAATGTGCTTCACAGAAAAAGAAAAGGAAAAAAATAATTTTAAAGCATCATCACACATCAGAATGATATAAATTCAAAATAAGACAGAATGGTAGTGTCCTTATACCAAGAGAGAATTTCTATTTTCAGTGATTTGTTGTTCAAGAATAATTTCCAACTAAACCCAAACTTTCAAAAATTCAAATGGTGCAACTTCAGAAACTCTTGTCATAATGCATAATATTGTTAGGAGATGAGGCTATTGCTGGGGTCATTGTTGCGATTGCACATTTTGGAAATGACTAGCTATTTTTTTTTACACCATGTTGGTGCACTCTTTACAAATTGCATATTACTTCTCTTTAAAGTCATATTAAGGCAAAATGTGTTTCAATTCCTTGCAACAGAGATTTTTCATCAGGTACAAATGTGGCCAGTAAAGTCAATTTCTTTAGACTTGCCACATCTTGAACAATTACAGAGCACCTTTTTCAAATTCTTGAAGCCTTTGAAGAGAGTTTTCAAGCTGCAATTATTGATACTCAAGAGAGGATTTCTTACAGTAAAAGTCTTTTGAAGTGGTTTCAGCCATGCACTGAATGTCGTTGTACGCACATCACAGCTAGTGGCATGTATGTCAATTTGAAATCCACACTCACATATCTAACATGACACGGTGATGTTCAAAAGAGGATTTATGTCCAAGCAGTGTCCTGCGAGGGAAAATATACTGTAAAGTATCTTTGCAATTTGAAGTTTGGCCCGCATGTTTCTAATTAGTGGCATTTAATTTGACGTAATTGAATAACATTTGTCATCAAGTGGGTTGGAGATACCAGCCATTTTTGTCAGGATAAAATGTTTCTAGGGAACAGTACCAGAGATGGCTCCAGCATTTGGGGGATATCAAATTACGATAATTTGTGGATATTGGGCGTACATAGGAAAATGTTTCAAGTTAGAGGGTTATCTTGGAAGATTAGGAAACATTCTAGGTACAGCAGTTGTTGAGGCAGTTATTGCTGGACGCTGAACCTTAATGAAGAGTTCACCAACGGAAGAAGCATTATCTAGAAATCTATAACTAAAATCAGCTCTTTTATTTTGGAAAGGAATCCTAAAGTGAATTTAACTTATCTTCAAGTGTTTATGGAGCGTTGGTAGGAGTTCAATGATAAACTGCTTTTTTAACTGATACAACCTTTGGCACACTTGTTTTATTGTTTCTTATAATCTGTGCCAGTTCCTATTTTAAGAACAAATATATTTGGATTCAGAATGCAAGTTGTGAAACTGTGTATATAGTATTACTTTGTATTTTAGTAAGCAAAATTTTGTAGTACTTGAATAATTTCATCAACTTGAAGAATTTCACCATGAAAACTTCAGGAGGCTATTCGTTTAATCTTCTGAATTTGCATTTGCCATTGGAGTTGATTTAATTTGCTGTGTGCATTGCATTTACGCATGTAGTTTGCATACTAATTTAACCAGACTTACTTTGATCTTTTTAAGTTATTACGCACTGGTAATCCATTGTTTTTCCATATCTTTACAGGTTACTTTGGAGATAATGTTTAAATGATTCTTGAATATCACTTTTTCTTACAATTGGAGGAAACTACCCTGGAAAAATTTGTTCTTTCAAGCGGAGCGAGAGGGAAACAATGACACCATGATGAGCTGTGGCCCGACAACCGTTACTCGTATACTTACATTCCTCATCGCAGTTTGCCCATTCCTCAGCCAAGGCCAAGGTAGGTTTGTGGTTAAATGCACCATTTAAATAAAGCCCTTTGAGCTTCATTTGAAAGTTAAAAAGTCAAAGTCCAAAATGTTAAAGTTTCCTTTCAGGGTGGTAGGAGAAATTTCAAACAATTAGGCTTAAGCTATTTCATTTGTGAACAATTTTTACTAGTAGCTTCCTTTTACCAAAAACTCATAGGTGATGATGGTCCGAGGTTTGTTAAAAGAGGGTGAGTTTGCCAGATGGGATGGTGGGAGGAGTCATGAGAGGAGAGGGGAGAGAAGGAGGAGGGAAGAAAAAAAATAGCCTAAATGTTGAAAGACTGATCCAATAATTGTAGAGCTGTTTCATTTGCATAAGTTTCTCTGTAAAGGGAGGGAACAACTGTACATGGAGGACAGGCTCTTCAAACCTTCCATATCTTTTCTATTAGGGAGTGGGAGTGAGGATCGGAAGAGAGATAGAGGAGAGGAAGTAAGGGGAGGGAGAAGGAAAGAAGGAAAAGGTTCGAAAGACAGATCACTTCACCTAAATAATTTCCTCTGTAAACTGTGATGTAACTTAATACATAGGCAACACTTCTTTTCATTCTTTCCTCCATATCTTTCCCGTTAGGACACGGTGGGCACACTGTGTTGTACCTTTCATTTTGTGTGGTTCGTCAGTTGAAGAATTGCTCCTAGGTCTCTATTGTGATTTCATGTTTACATTGATCTGACTCTGAAGCATGGTTTGCCATTTTGCCATAGCTTGGTCCCCATTTACTGTCAGGTTTTATATGAGGCTTACCTTTCGGCAAATGCAATTGGGTATGTATCACGCTCTCTTGTACAGTATGAGACCTTTTGTTGCAGGGTCCAGACTTCACAATTCATTGTTCTTTTTCTCATTTGAGAATGTACAGTATAAAGGTCTTCTCTATTCTTTGCTATTTACTGTCACAGTGACTTAAAATAAACATGTTAACTTGTTAAGTTTGTTTTTGTAAAGAAGATATAGCCACAAAACGGCAGCCCTGGCCTAATCAGTGAGAAGAAGAAAAAAAGAAGAAACAAAGTGTATGTTTTAGGCAGTGTTTTCACTGGATCCTAAAATAGGAACTGGGTAATTTGTTTCTATTACACAGGGGTTACTAGACAGTCATGCCTATACAATAAGGAAAAAATTCATGGCAAATCATTGTCACAAGTGAGAAGGCTATGAATGCATGCAAACATAACGTAAAACAATTCCCAATGTCTTTGATATACAACCCCATATTGTCTTATATTATAATTCACTTCAAATGGTAATTGTGAAAAACATAGGAAGTGTGTTGTTAATTTGTGATCAATATTTATTTGTTTATGAAAAAATTTTCGAGCAATATATAAGTAAATGTTGCCGCAAAGTGACCATAGCTGTTTTGAATTTTTTACAAGGGTCAGGGGATTATAAAAAAACACTGTATGGCGATCTCATCAAATAACTGTATTTTTGTTTCAAATCAAACTTGATACATTATTAACAATGTCCTAGCTTCATTGAATTAAAAATATTAGTCATGGACAATTATGTAGCTTAATGAAGTGGGTAGTAATTTTGGAGCAGGGTAATGTCAGGCGGGTACCTGGATTACCTGTGGAAACACTAGTTTTGGTGTCTATCAGGGACACAACTTTTTAACAGTGAAAAATGTTGATAAGTTGCAATTGCAGTGTATCTACTGTACACTTGACAAAAAAAAAAAAAATCATGTCCCCAATAGTTAGATAGAGTTCAGCGGCCCAGTTTCCAACCAGTTGGCTCAATTTGAGCCGCCACTGCCTTTTTTCCAGTTGTGGCCCACTGGTTTGTTTTCCCCAATCCATTATTTTTGCTGAGCACCAAGCACAATAGCAGTAGGTTCCATTTTAAAAGTCTTCGGTATGACCAGGATTCGAACTCCCAACCTCCCGACTGCAAGCTGGATGCTCTAACCACTTGACCATGCAGTCTGTCCCCAATTTAGTACCCATTCATTCAGCAGGATATCATGCACCTGTCTAACCTAAAAAATAGGTCCAAAAAATTAAAAAATGGAGAAAAATGTATAGCAAATTTGTGCTTGAAATTTTTTTGGGTTACAGAACTTTGAACTGTGCAAAATCCAATTTCATGGCAAATTTTGCATGAATTGGGCACGTCTCTAGGCCTACAGTATGAATTTGCAGATGTGTCCACACTGTCTCAAGAAAAACATGCTAAAAATGTGACTTTTTGCTTAAATGAAAAACATAAGTCCACACACAAGAATGTGAGAATGTGTGTAACCATCATACACTTTCATGAGAGCTTAAAAGACCCTTCTTCATGTGAAACTATCATTTTAAGAGGAGTCTACAGCTATTCTCCATTGGCAAAGCTGTTTGAGCTAATTAGCATTAGAAATTGCTTCAAAATTAGTTTGGGGTGACTGCTCTTACCCTTAAAACTGTCTTACAGCTAGGGCTTGTTTTAAGGATACAGTAATGACATCAGGCAGGATTTTTAAGATCTGAGCTTGTAGGCCTAAACTGCAGCAGAATGGATATTAATTCAAGAGGGTGAACCTCTTCCATCCTTCACTACACAAGTGTAATGTGTATCTTATTTAGTCTTGGCTTATAAATGCATGCACATGCATACTTAATTAGATAGTATGACAGTTTCTACGTGGTCAGGCACTCTGTCACAGAACTCTTTGATCGCCTCCAAGGACTGTCCTTAACAACATGTAAACAGAGGTTGGCTAATTTAGTTTGTAGGTTATGACTAAGCGTTAAAGGGTGCACCGAAGTGAAATTTGCACTGGATTGTCTGGCCTTTAATCCAATAACATTCTTCCCAAGTGGATAACATTTGATTAACGTGGAAAGTGTGTGAAGAGTTTTTAAAGGGAACGTTAATGCTATCCTGGCGATTTAGCAAAATGCCTGTAGCCTTTATCCCAAAAGAAGGCCGGCCAAACTCAAAGGTTGGAAATCGGGGAAAGAAAATTATGAGATTCAGTTTTTAAATCTTATACAGTAGGCCTATATGGCCTAGGCTGAGTTGATTATCTCTTTACTGTGTCTTCACAGAACTGGAGGTATTCTCACTTTTAGTACAGCTCTACTACTAAGCTTGCTAGGAAAGCTAGAAAATTGGGCCTCACAGCCTTCTTCTTCTGAATTATTAATTTAATAAAACTATATCTTTTCCCTCAAAAAACTATCAGCGTCGAACTGATCTCTCCGGAATTGAGCACAACAATAATGCACACAGTGTCAATTAAATTCCTTTGCAAAGACCTTGGTTGAACTTGGAGATGAAATAATTTACATGTTTGAATGGAATATTGCAAGGCAGCTTGATAGTCTCATATAATTTAAAGTTGAGACAGTAATTCTTTACTGTGATGTACCGTTATCGACTCATGTGTATTAATATCTGGGTTTTAGTAAATTTATGTTTTTGGATTTAGACAACCTGTTGAATGGTTTTGAGTTGAAAAATAAAATGAAGGGAGCCTTTTTCAACTTATTTTGTGCTTTGGTGTACATAGGCATGTGGAGAAATTCACCCAGTCTTAAGTGAGTGTACTGTATCCATATACTTCTTTTTTCAGAAAGATTCTTGCCTCAATGAGTAACAAATCACTCAAGAATACCTAACCCATTGATGTCGTGTATTGTATTATTTGGAGTAAATTTTTGTAAGTTCACTCTAAGTACTGTGTTATATTTTAGTAACAGTGTGTTCCTACCAAAAATGATAGAGAGTTAGACAGTCAGTACGAAGTTATTGTGCGCTTGAACCTCCTTTATAAGGCAACCTTTCTAAAGCAGCTCTCCCTAGTTGTAAGAACTCAAACTGTTTGTTAACTTTCTGAAACCCGACCTTCAGGATGTGATACAATTTTCTTTTAAGAGTTTTCTTGAGTGTTGTTCATGTGCTCAGAATACTGTTCGTCCACAGTAATGCTCACTGTTTAACTGCATGAATGTATCACTACTTATTACTACTTATGTTACTACTATTCTCGCATCATGGGGAGATTGAATTTGGTTTGAAGAAAAAATAATGGGTTTTGCAATGTGACTTGTGTGAAGTGCTTCTGGCCATTCTCGATCGTATGAGTGTTATAAATATTCAAATTATTGTCTGTTCTAAATTGTAACTTTTTTCGGAAAAATAAGAAAAAGATGCTGTGTAATGGAATTTACAGAGTACTATTCATCACTTGGAGTTAGCTTGAGCAGGGAACAAAGCTTGATTTTCATGGTTGTATGGTTGTCCTAGACAACATAAATTCCATCTGGACTTAACCAAAAGATGAGAGTTTGTTGTTTTAAGGACAACCATTTTTTTTTCTTGGTAAGAACAAAAAGCAGTTTTTTTTATGTGATTCAAGACTGTATGTACAGCTTTATAATAGATGCTTTCAACTTATATTTCAAAATTTGCATCTTTGATGTAGCAAGATCAATAATACATGAACACACACTCTTCTAATGAAGAAACTGCACAATAAAGTACTTGTGAAGCACAATGTTTTGTACAGTAGTTGTATAAAAATGTGGAAAAAATGTTTGGACAACCAATTTTCGTAATGTCAGACAACTATTAAGTGAAATGGTTGCCCAAAGGACAACCATAAAATGTTTTGAAAATAGAGGCTGGTGTGAACTTTGTGTAAGTTTTGCAATTTAAATGCAAAAACATGTCTGTGGCACTGCTCAGGACTTTCGAACATTGACCCACATTTCCCAGGTTTCTGAGGGTGCATCTCACAATTGCAGCTTTCCCTGTGCATAATTTGGAGGCTCTCTCATTTTTTTTTAAGTGCACAGACACCAAACTGGGTAATAGGACTAATAGAACTTAGAGTGTCACTTAAAAAGTGATTCTTAACTTTTTATATGTGGTGAAAATCCTTTTCTTTTCAGTATAGTATTGTTTCCTGTCCTTTTCTCGTATAACACACATCTGTAGTCTAACTGTTTACCGAAGTCAAAATCATGCCACAAGTGTGTGTGCACAGTGTCTGGGTCCTGTCTACAATACCTTCTCTCTAGGTAGAAAAGTTCTGTCGAATGTAAACAGTAAATTAATAAAGAAAGGCCTCTAGCAAGAGCCAAGCTCCAGTGCATCTTTTGAACAGGTAGGTACACACTCTGCCCTCTTTTTAAGGTACGAAGCATTTTTATAGCTAGGCAGCTTAAAGTCCTATTATCCCTTAAAATTCTAGTTAAATTGATGACAAAAATGACAGACAATAGAGAGAGGATCACACAAAGTGGCACATGTCTTTAGCCCTTTAAGAGAAACAGGGAAGAGATCAGTGTGGTTTTAAGAGAAATGAGATACAAAGCTATTTGATACCTGTGAAAGATACAGATGCTGCTGGCAGGGTCGTCTAAGCTCCTCTATGGGCTATGGTCCCCTGTTATTCTTGGTTAGTAACCCATTGTTACTTGGTGCCTGGTAGTCTGGAATAAGAAATTGGTGGATCTATTGGGGATAAAGAACATATTAACCAGTCTCAATTAAGATAACTTCCAGAAAAGATTGGAAGAGGGGAATTTTCAGGTGTTTGAAGTGCTCAGAGCTTGTGCACTGTGCAATACTATTTGAGTGTGAAATTGGGATTAAAAGTGCCTTCCCTCATATGTGCAGCTTATTGGTACTTCTACAAGGCTTGCAACCTGCTTGGCCATTTTGAGCCACAAGGTTATGGTATTGCTAACTAAAAGGTCCTCCTTGGTAAAAAGGAATAAAAAATTAACTATACTGAGCACTCTTGGATCCATATCAAAGCTGGGCTTGAGAGTATTCTGAATGAACAATTACTTTGTTGGCCTAAGCATTTGTCTTTACTATAAATGTCCCTTGCCCTCCCCTATCTTGCAAGGGCATTGCCCAAACTCGAATAGGTGAAAGAGCTAGCTCATGTGGAAATGTTGCCTGCCCAGTGGAAATTAATATTCACATGACTGACATATATACTTACCCCTTGCTACATCTTGATCGCATATTACTCACCCTCTTGGCGCTACTCAGAGAAGTTTTAGCATTGCGCCGCCAATTCACCCCTATTGACTAATAGATCATCCCCATTACTCTTCCACGCAAGTCTTCACTGCTTTGGAGGTTTTATGAGTCCAGATATTTTGTAGCTTTTTTATTGTCTTACCTTCCAGGAATGAAGCTAAGTGTTGCTTACTTTCTCATGTTACTGTTCTTTCATCCCTTAGACCCTTTTCCATTTTCCTTCTGAGGTCTCATAGCAACCCGGTTTTGGGGGTTTGAATTTTTGCCAGGGGTAGCTAAAGTCACTCGTGAATATACCAGGAAGGTGCATGAGGGGAATTTGAGTGCACCGCCTTGTTTGGTCTAAAGGTAAGAGCATCTGCCTCTCATACGGAAGCCCGGGTTTGCTTCCCAGGTGAGTCATATACCAAAGACTCTAAAAATGGAACCTATTGCTGTTGTGTGTGATGCTCCACCTAAGCAATGGAGTAGGGAATTCAAACCAGTGAATCACAACTGTAAAAAAGGCCATGGCTAGCCAAATACCAACATCAACAACTTTTTACAAGAATATTTTTTGACAGTTTGAAAAAAAAAATTGTAAGTACAGTTTTGAACTATCAGTATTCATAATATTGTCACATGGTAAAATGAGTACATTGCATTGTCCTTTACATTTAAGTAATGCATAGTTATATAGGCCTACACAAATACAGCAGCGTATGCTGGGAACTCAAAATTTCACATCTCTCAAACATAATTATTATAAAAAGATTTAATCATTACTATTGCTGGTATGTTTTTTTAGTATTTAATGCAATGCAATGCAATTTTAAACAATCTCTCTAGACTGCATACTGTTAGTTTGGTAGTACTTGACCCTGCCAGAGTGCTGTGATCTTTCATCACATGTCCTACTTTAATACCTCACATGGATCTGTTCAAGTATCTAACCTAACCTAACACGTACGTCAACTATGCCATATACCTGTACCTTCTGGGAGGAAATAAGAATCCTGAAAAAAAAAAAGAAAACTTTCATTGCATATTTGTGGGAAGTTTATGCTATGGTATCAACTTAATTCTTTACCTGAATTTTTTTTTTTTGTCATGCTGGAAGCCTTCAGCTGGTTGACTTTTTATATTACAACGGTGCCAAAGCATTTATAGACAAATCCGAACAGATTGTGATGGTCTGATTTTAGTCGGTCATTTCTGGGGTCCACCTCCTTTTAATCTTTAAATTTTCTTCCTTACCTGTTCCACAGATGGTTGTACACTGAAGCATATCTTAATTTTCTCAACTTTACAGTATATGGGGATTTAAAATACATATAGACAATAAATGAAGACAATTAAAGGCTGATGGACCCCACTAATGGCTGCCTACGGTCAATAAAAACAAGCACTAATTGGATGCAGTAGCTCCAGTTTCTCAGTGTCTGTGTGTTGGTATTGCTGGAGGTGGAATTTCATTTAACAAGTTTGTTTTTAAACTTGTAAAAAATTTAATTTGGGGGCATGAACATTTAGCAGAAAATACAGATTCCTGTGTTAGTAACTGTTTTTTTTTTGAAGACTTGTATAATTGATACCTTCATATTTATTAGACTTGTACCACGGAAGAGTTTTAAAATTCATCATTTTTTTTTTACTTTTGACTTTTTCAAATGTTCAATAATCCTGCTGGTATGGTTAAAATTCCTCCTGTCTTAAGTAGTTTTATTGGCAGACTATGAGATACATGGAAAAAAATAGTGTGCCACTTCATATTTTAAGTTTCAACAGATGTACTCTTCATCCAAAACTGTTTTTATTTACTGGTGGAAAGCAAGTTTTCATATGGTAGGTACAGGTGTCTCAATTGGCATCAAATACATATGACATGAATTTGTCACCCACAAATACAGTATGCATATACATGTATGACAAATGTATACATATATGTGTATTCTTCTAACACACTAAAAGGGGCTCATTAAGTTGATTTTGATAACTTGAGGAGAGTGTTTAAGGGTCACTACCACATGACAATGCTTATAGTTAGCAGATGAGTCAAATTTTATACCCAAAAGTTATGGAAAAAGTTAAAATTTTGAATTTTGTGATATGTCATGACTTGTAATGGTTTTCTGTATAATATGAAAAAGTGTCTGGTCACGAATTTTTGAAAACTGAATTGAACCATTGAATACTCACTCATAAGACAGCTATTTGTTTGTAGAATATGGGGATTGTCTTAGTTTGACCATTTGTCATTGGTATGCAGAGCTGCCAAGTCTTCCTGATTCTGCAGAAGACTTCCTGAAAATTTCACCTCTAAACATGCAAAATATAAAATTTTTCTGATTGAGAATAATTTCCCACATTGAAATACATACAAATCCTTGAAATCTTCCTGATTTATGGAGGTAAATCTTCCTGATTTCAAGACCTCAATGTTGGCAGCTCTGGGTATGTGAAGAATACTTAGGTTTGGAAAATTTGTTGAACTTTAAGAACCAACTCAGTGAGCCACTATAAATGCCTTGTTTTCTTGTAAACTTTGAGACAGTCTTGGGAGTAGGTAGAAGTAAAATAATAATCAAGAGGATTGGATTACAAGTTTTGGATGAGGAGATTACATAGTTTTTAACAAAGATGAACTGTCTCTCTCTCCCAATAGAGTTTTTTCCTAGGCCTGTGAATTAAGGTCCATGGTCCTGTACTCTCTTTCTGTAAGCCCAGAATGCATCAATCTTTATTGGAATAAGAGGTGGGGGCATAACCAGGTCTGTCAAAAATTTACTGTGTAGAAATATTAAGTCATGTGGGATTTTTTCAAAAAAAATGTGTTTACCCCATTTGGACTTGGGGTTGTGAAATATACAGTAGCCCATATCCACAGTATTTCCCAACCCTCATAAAGAGGCGACTACAAGAAAGGATACATGTGCACGTCTTTACTGAATTTGAAACCATTCAAAACCATATTAAACACTGTAACACGTACATTGGTGTTGGTTTGTCATCAAATCTCAGAACTAGTATGTGTCCCTCCCACCCCCACCCCCTGTGGATTGAGGCCCATGCTGTGTTAAAGTGACCTTTACCATTCTTTGAGACTATTAATTAAGTAAAGGTAAAGATTCCTCATTTATACTACCATTTGCGCATATTTTTACAGTTTATGATGGTTCATGTGTGACCGGGATTTTTTTCTAGCAAAATTGGCTCAAATCTTTAAGAAAAATTGCACTTTCCTGGGTGAATTTTACAAGTACTTAATACCGTCATCTAAGGTGAATGCTTACTTGTAAGGTGAACCATGTCTGTACTCTGATGAAGAATATTGTCTGTTTGTCTAAAATCGAGATGGATAAAATTTCTGGGTTTTAATGGCCATACATGAGATGCTCCCAGACAATTTGCTGTCATTTAATTGCAAAGTGGAAATGTTTTACAGCAATTTGTCAAACTTCTAAAAGACATAATAAAGGTTTGTTTCGGGATGAATATGTGATAGATCTGTTTCTAATGTGTTTCTTCAAGAAATTATGAATTGATGTGAAGCGCTGTGTAATCTTAGATCAGACCGTCATAAAATGTAAAGCCATTTCAGAATGAAAAGGCAAAACCAATCAATGAAAAGCCAATCGTAAACTCACATGCGTACATTGTCCTAGCTTTTGAGTCTGTGGAGTATTATGTCACTGTGAATGATAGTTATTGAGTAATGTGTACTTGAAAGTGAAGATTTTAAGGAAATTTTTAGGGGTGGTGTTGTTTGTACTTTATGTAAGTGGGAGTGGAACAGACAGGGATTTCACCAATGTGAGTTTGGTGGCAACATTTTTAGGTGAGTGTAAAGTTAGCGAAAGACAATTAGTTGGGTAAATGAAATTTTAATCTGATTAGTGTATACTTGTTCTACACATGGCTGGAAAACACCAGCAATTTGGGAAGCTCATTGCAGGGAAATTTTGGTATTTGGAAGGAAATTTGACTACTTTTGTGTAAACATGTGAAGTCTTTGGGAAATTCTGATTTGGTTGCTTGGAAATTTGATTTGCTTGCAGGGAAACTGACTTTTTTCCAGCCTGTTTCTACAAACCTCATACTGTGATAGAATCACATCTGGTCTTTGAAGTAGGCCTGTACATAATGCTGAACACATTGGCACCTGCAGATATGGGCTGTATACTTACCATGCTGTTTCCCCCTATACCTTTGACTCCACCTGGCATGTTGCACATTATCTATCCTCCAGATGTACAAAGAGGGTGGGGTTGTGAATGGAAAAGGGGTTGGTTGTTTTGTTGGAGTTTTATACCATCCTCAACTATCAATCTTTTGATTTAAAGGTAAAGAGCAGTCCCCCAAACTTATTTTGAAGAAAAAGCTAAATAACTAAATTTTCATCTCATTTCTCTTCAGAGTATCTTTAATTACATTTTATGACTTTGCTATTGCATATTCAAGGTAAACCAAGTAGTCATTTCTGGTTAATTCCACATTTGAAGAGAAAAAAACATTGTCACATGACTCCCAACAGCCAATCATGAAACTGGACAGTCTACTAGACTCCTTCAATTTGGGATGACTGCGGCTGCCCTTTAACGTAATGGTGTTCACTAATGGTTTTTTTTCAAGTCTTGGGTATAGATTGTTTTCCCTACTCCATCGCTTGGTTTAAAGAGGACAATTTAGTTTGTCAGAGTTTTACGGCCCAGTTTCCAACCTATTGGTTAAAGTCGATCAGGGCATGGCTGGGCACCAAGCACAATGGTAGTAGGTTCCGTTTTTAGTCTTTGGTTTTACCCAGCCAGGACTTGAACTCCCAACCTTGAAATAGGACAAACTATTCTGTGTCTACCTTACAGTACAAATTTTAAATTGAAGTGTATCATCCACTTCCTCTAATAAAGACAGAAAAGAAGCCTAGATAACCAGGGCTGGTTTAATCTGATTGGTCTTGTCCTTGTCCCATGGTTGGTCAGATTATTATTAGAGAGTTCATCATCATGGACAAATTCAATCCTTGTTGACCAAACAAAGCTTAATGGTCAGCTTTAAATTATTATGTAGTATCCACATCCCTGTGCCTACTGTACCAGCCAGGGCAGTAACATGTTGTGTCATTAAATCTGAAGACAAACCACCAGACCACTTGAAGATAAAACTGGCTTTTGTAGCTTTGCATGGAGCTTTCCCACATGGTGTGTTCTTGACACACTTAACACAAAAGATTCTATGTAGAAGCAAAGTTCATTAAATATTTTGGACAAAGAATTGACATAAAAAGAGAATTAGTTGTCCACTGTACTTCAACTTGGATGGGTCATTTTATTCATTTTATTCTAGGGTTGCCTCCAGGAATAAGGCTGCCTAGAAAGCACTAAAATCTTCTTTTGAAGTCTTAAAGGGGGATTGTAATGCCTTTGTTATTTACTCTGTTGTCTACCAGTATCTATGTATCCATACAAGAGACAAGTGTGTCTGGTAGGCTTATCAAAGAATGCTAAGCTCTCAAGTCAGTTTACATGGTAAATAGATTTTAGCCTTGGTAAACTAATTATCTATTGGATAGGAAGAGATGTTCTATCAATAGTGCAATTACCTACAGGTACACTGCAATTGCTACTGCAGTTGGTTGGTTTGCAGGTTATAATTAAAAGTGTAGCAAGCCATAGCTTAATTAACGGGTTGGATACATCCAATCAATGTATCTGATGTTTTTTCGTGCTAGGATGAATTCATTTGGATCTGTACATAAACAAACAACAAGATACTCTGCTTCTCTGCCAGTCTTTGTTGTAATTATTGATGTTCATCATGGAGGAAATAAAGTCTCCTAAAAAAAAAAAAAAAAAAAGGAAAAAAGTATAAAAAATAGTAAAAAATAAAAACACTTAATCGAAAAAAAAGTGAGAATCTTTCTTTTTGTTTTGGCTTTAAAATAGGAAGGGAAATAGAAGAATTTTGTAGTTTAGCCTCTGATTTCAATCCACTGCCATAAAAGAAGAAAGAGACTAAAATCCCTAAAAAACCCTTAACAACCTAAATTTCACAGCCACCAGTGTCATAAAATGTCTGTCTCTCTATTAAGCTCGCCAAATGTCAATTTCTCTTACATTATGTCCTGTACAAAAAAAGCCAATTACCTTCCGAATGCTATGAGTTTTTGTGGAAGGAGCTTTCTGAATTGCTCTTTTTTCCACTTATTGCAGCCATTTTAAAAAATAGAAAGTTTCTTTGGAACTGTGTACATAGATGTACTTACATTAGAGCCTTAACATGTTTTGTACATGTTGTTAATAAAAAAATTTCCAAATTATTTTTTTACTTTTCAAAACCAAAATTTTTAACCTTTTTATTTTAAGCAAGAAAAACTTCTGATCAGCATACTAGAAATAGCCCTTTGCTGCTGGTAATTTTGTGCAAAGAGTTTGACGATCAGGACTGGAAAAACCTTGTTTCCCAGGAAAGAAATACAATTATTTCCCAGGGAGAGAATATAAGTCCCCAAAGTTCTCCCTATTTTTTCAAGTACAGAGAAAGGAAATTATTTTCCAAGTGCTCTACTTAATTTTCCCTTCAGATGCCCAAATTTTCTGGGAAGGAGCCTTCCAATGTTCCAACTTTTTTCACCCATGTTCATGTTATTTTCATTGAAATTGGGGTAACCAAACACTATAAAATTTCAGGACCTTTACACTAGTTCAAATTTGTTGAGAAATTTACAATTTTTCTACATGAGATTAGGGCTGTGAACGTGTAGCAAAATAACTAAACGTTTAACCTCAAAAATATGCGATTGTTAAGCGATTAATCGCGATTACCTTATCACAAAAAAATTATTTCAGTATGCAGGGATTGATACTGAATGTAATGCAGAAATAATAATAGTTGTTATCATGCATGGTAAAATCAAATTATTCTGAAACTTTGAAGCCTACAAGGTTCAAACATGCCCAGAATGTTCAATTTAACAAAAAACTGGGGTCATCACAGTGTAGAGATGGATATTAAAAAAATGTCAAAAACAGGTTTTGCGATTAATCTCTTTAGGCTTTGTACTAAACGTTTATTCCACATGCGATCGTTTAGCGATTAATCGCTATACGTTCACAGCCCTACATGAGATTTCCTAAATTTGCTAATTTAAGTCCATAAAAGATAAGATAAAATGTTCATTTCCCAAGAAGGAATTTTCCTCAATTCCTCTCTACATTTCCAGAAAAGGAAGATTTCCTTCCAATTGCCAAAATTTCCTCCCACATGCCCAAATTTCCAGGGAAGGTGCCTCCCAGCTTCCCAACTTTTTCTATCTATAATGAAAATCTTTTTCTTTTACATACGCTTGTTTTCTTTGATCATATACCGAAATACGAGATTTCTGCCACATTCCTACTGAATGTTGAACTGATTGACTAGTACTGAACGTAAACACCATAGTTGCATGATTGCCATGTCTCTGCTGAGCTTTTTGTCTCATTCTTGTGTAACGTGTACAACCATAAGCACTTGACTGACTTAGTACTGAACGTAAACACCAAAGTTGCATGATTGCCATGTCTCTGCTGAGCTTTTTGTCTCATTCTTGTGTAACGTGTACAACCATAAGCACTTGACTGACTTAGTACTGAACGTAAACACCAAAGTTGCATGATTGCCATGTTTCTGCTGAGCTTTTTGTCTCATTCTTGTGTAACGTGTACAACCATAAGCACTTGACTGACTTAGTACTGAACGTAAACACCAAAGTTGCATGATTGCCATGTTTCTGCTGAGCTTTTTGTCTCATTCTTGTGTAACGTGTACAACCATAAGCACTTGACTGACTTAGTACTGAACGTAAACACCAAAGTTGCATGATTGCCATGTTTCTGCTGAGCTTTTTGTCTCATTCTTGTGTAACGTGTACAACCATAAGCACTTGACTGACTTAGTGCTGAACGTAAACACCAAAGTTGCATGATTGCCATGTTTCTGCTGAGCTTTTTGTCTTATTCTTGTGTAACGTGTACAACCATAAGCACTTGACTGACTTAGTGCTGAACGTAAACACCAAAGTTGCATGATTGCCATGTTTCTGCTGAGCTTTTTGTCTCATTCTTGTGTAACGTGTACAACCATAAGCACTTGACTGACTTAGTGCTGAACGTAAACACCAAAGTTGCATGATTGCCATGTTTCTGCTGAGCTTTTTGTCTCATTCTTGTGTAACGTGTACAACCATAAGCACTTGACTGACTTAGTACTGAACGTAAACACCAAAGTTGCATGATTGCCATGTTTCTGCTGAGCTTTTTGTCTCATTCTTGTGTAACGTGTACAACCATAAGCACTTGACCTGACTGGACACAAAATAAACATTAAACAACTAAAAGTAAGTTAAGCAAATAATTCAAATTTGTGAGAGAGTTAACAGAAAAAAGAAAAAACGAAGGAGCATGAGCAGAAAATAACCTGATGCAGCATCCGTCATTGGTGTTTAGCTCAAATGCATGTGATGACATATAAAATTTCCATTTATGTGCTAAATTTGAGAGCTGTAGTCTTCTTGCATAGTTATGGGGCAGGGCTGTAAAATGTTTATTTTACAGTAAGATAGTAAAATTTTCTCAAATTCTACATGATATGCTGAAAATATGTCCATACACTCTTAAGAGCAAAATTCACTCCAAAGAGAATGCACTCAGGGCTCATTCCTTGTAAGAGTCAATTTAATGATGAATAAAGGAAAGATTCAGCTTAAAAGGCTAATTGTCTTTTCCCAAACAACAATTTTTTGTAGTTTTCTACATAAATTCTCAATTGGCACAGCTCTTTGATTGACAACTACCATACTTCTAAAAATGCTGAGTACAAAAACTCATGTTCAACCGCCATACATACGTGCTGTGCTGAGAGTGTTTCATTTACAAATTGGGGGCTTGTATACTCACCCTGACAAAATTAACTGAGATTGTGTCTGGGTAAGAATGAATTTTAGACAGTTGTGGGAGGGGCTTACATAAGTAGGTTAGAAGAACTGCTTGGGGTGAGAGAGAGGATCAGACCTATGACAGACTGCTGTTAATTCACAAACATAAAATGAAATATCACTTTTTATTTTATTTGCATAGTGCATGGACACGTTTTCAGTTTCAGTAATCTAGCAAACCGATGAAGGGTATCTCACTGAATGACATTGTGCAGCTCTGAAATTTCTTTTAGGAATTTATAACTGACAAAATGTAATCATGCTAATGTGTTAGACCATCCCTTCTGTAAGATGGCAGTGTGGTTGGTGCTTGGAAAATTTGGGGAGGAAGTCTTTCATTCACATTACACATGTATACACATGCTCTTTTATTGTTAACCACAGTAGCTCTGTGTCATTCACCCATAGTTCTTCATTACAATACCTCACCCACTGATGATTTATCCAGCTTCTCTCTGAAGTCAAGTACATACCAAATTAAAACACCTTTGTCCCACTCTTCTTTACCAAAATACTTTTGTTCATGTATCCACGTTTGTAAAAACAAAATGTCAACTTTGCATACTGGGATTCTCTGCCCTCATTTTAAATCTCTCACCATCAGGTTAATATATTAAACCAACACTACACTGTCTTACTCAAATAAAGTTGCAGTAAGAATGTGTTTGAAATTACCTGTAGTGCAAATAGATGGTGCGGTTGCTTTCTATGTTAAACAAAAGGTAAACCAGCATTCTTCAAGGGTTGCTGTGACACCAGGCAGATAATGTCCGTAGCGGTTTAATTTATCCAAAACCTTTTGACTACCGTAATATTAATGTTCCACAAGAAAGGACTCATTAAACCTGATGATACATTCCTTTGTTATGCTCCACATGATCAGTAGAGTAGGTAGTCAGTTTATCACAGCTCTGGTATCATTGGTCATCTTCATCAGTGCTATTTAAATCTCAGGTATAATTCTGTAGCAGTTGTATAAATACCTGTTTTTAAAGCATGGACACTATTCATGCCAACACCAATGCCCTATGACTTTTATTTTTATGAACAGGTCTATCCTGTATATTTTCAAAAGTTAAATCCATGAAAATGCTAACACAAGTCATTCAAACAGGTTTGAAGTGTATGCAGTCGTCATTTTATGTGCTAAACATCTTGGTTAGAGTCAAATTCAATGTAAAATTACTTTGTTTTGATCAAAAAAAGTTTTATTCTATTAGCGCTCCCCATTGGCTTAGAATTCACCAGAATATAAACATTCACATAAGATGAGCGTTTTCATTCCTGGTTGGCGAACCAAACTTTTTTTGGTTTGTGAAACCACTTTTGTCGCAATCTACTCTCTGATGTTGGGGTGTGTAAGAGGCAGAGTTTCCCATCAGGGTGAGCTTGACCATAGAATAGCGAGAACAATAAAGTGCCCCTCAACTGGAAAAAGGGTAATGGGCACTTCTAGATAAATCAGAAAGTACATGATAATTCATATTTCATACCAAGAAAGAAGGAAGTTATTCTCATTATCCCTTCCACCGCCTCCTTTTCTTCATTTATACCTCACTCTTCCACACTGAAAATTTGTGCAAAGTGATACACTTAATTTACTCACTTAATTCACATGGCTTAGATAAAGGCATGTACTGTAAAATGAAGTTTAACTTTAAATGACTGCATTGTATCTAGCCTATAGTTGAATTTAGCTTCATTTTCAAGGTTTTAGGTGTTTAATAGTTCCTTTCAGGTATAAATTAATTGACTACAACCTACAGGTTTTTATCTGCATTTGGTTGAATTTTTTTCAGTGCTGGAAATTTGCAGGATTTGGGATTAATGGCAAATTAATACATTTTATTGTGCGGTATAGACAAATTGGACCAGCCAGTGATGGCAGCCATTCATTAGTGGGGTCTATCAGCCTTAAATCGTCTTAATGTTATTGTCTACGTGTGAAATTCTTTTCTAACTGCATGGTCAAGTGGTTAAAGCTTCCAACTTGCAGTCAGTTGGGAGTTTGAGTACTGGCAGGGTCATACCAAAGACTGATGCTTATCATAAGGAATGGAAAAGGGAAAACAAGCCAGTGAGCCACAACTGGAAAAAGGCAGGGGACAGCTTGACATGAACCAATTGGTTGGAAACTGGACCCTAAAACTTAATTTAATAAACTAATAAACTCTGCAGTCCTAAATGACCCCAATATTCAATGAAATTAAAGGGCCAAATATCTCACCCCAAACTACAATTTTGGTACCCGGGTACAGAAAATCTTAATTAGCTCAGCTCTTTGATTGACAGCTGATTCAAACAATGCAAAGTGCCAAAGCTTATATTACACAGCATTAATGGTACTGGGAGTGTTTTGATTATATAAATTGAGTTTTACTATACTCACCCTGAAACAATGAACTGAGATTGTGTCTGGATGAGGATGAATATCAGACAATTGTGGGAGGGGCTTCAGAAAGAAGATTAGGAGAATTGGTACTGTTTGGGGTGAGAGAACTGGGCCTTTAAGGGAATCATGGGGTATGTTAGAGTACAATTATACATTATACAGGTAAGCAAAGAATTTGAAAGATTAAAGTTGATTTCGATTGGCCCCATCAAACCATTATTTGACAATTCGAATTTGTCTAGATAAGAAAGTAATTCGTTGCTTTTTAGTAGCTTGTAACTTAAACTTCCTGGATTGGAAGGCATGGAAGAAAGGGCTTTTGGGAGAAACTTCAGTGTTTGAATGAAAGGTTCTGCAATTCTTTGGCAATTGTTGGAAATTTTGTTAAAAAAAAACAAAACAAAACAAAAAAAAACCATTGTGAATGCTGTAAGGATTCACCTTCTTTGCAAAAAGGGAATATTTTTCTAGCAATGGTCTGAAAGATGAAGAAATGGAAGTTTCCCTTTTTACCTCAATCATTGCTCAAATACAGAATGTTTCACAATTGAGCATTCTGTATTTTAAGTTTATGATTACTTATTTAAGGAGGTCAGGTTTTAAAAGGGCTAAGATAACATAATGGATTGCCCTCAAGGAGCAAGACAGATTTTATAGTCAGCTGTAAATATTGCCAACTTCCAGTTGTGTGCATCTGTGTTTAAACTGGGATTCCCTAAAGAGATGAGTAATAGAACACAGATCCCTGTGGGTTATCCCCTGTTTACTTAGACCTAGATATTACAGGTAGACTGTATAGTAGAGCAATAATGGTTTGTATGGCTTTCCATAGTGGCTAGTAAAATAGCAAAGCAACCTGTTCCTTATACTTCATAAATACCAGCACTGGTTTTATGGTAGGGAAAAATAGGGTATTAGGCTGTGCCCACTAAAATTTTATTACTTGCTACATAGCAAACATTTTATTGGTTGTAACAGCCAGCAGAGTGGGTATATTAAAAAAAAAAAATTAAAAAATAGAAAAAAAAGAAGAGAGAGAGCAATTTAACAATGTGTACTTTTTAAAGTGCAATTATTGCAGTGTACAATTAAAAAAAAATTGAACAGAAAAAGAAAGACAGACATGCATTGCACTTTTAAAGTGTTATCACTGCAGTGCACAAGTTAATTTCCTCTGCCACTTTGCTCCTTAAAGGGGAACATTGCGTTTGTTTTACAAGGAAATTTCATCCTTTTAAAACGAATATTTAGTGGCAGAGAGGGATAAATAATTAAAAATAAGGCAGAATGGTAGCCTTTTTTCACAACGTAAGTTTTCCTCAGGTATAAATTCAGTTGCTTATTGCTGTAGAATAATTTGTTTACCCAAAATTTCAAAAAATGCAACTTCCATACTCATGTAACCCCCCTTGTGCATGCATAATATTTTGGGGAGATGAAGCTATTGTTGGGTTTATTGTTGAGACCAAATGATTTGATAATGGCTACGAGCAAAATGCCATGGGGCATTTTTAATGCAGTATTTCCCTTTCAGTACAAGGGTTGGAAAACGGTAAATTTTCTGCAGAAAGTCATGTTTTGTACAATTTCTACATGATTTACTGTACAGAACTAGTTCAATTTTCCTCAAATTTGCCAAAGTTCCTTCAAAAATACCAACTACAATCCTTTAGATTTAATTGCTCATTCTTACCATCAATATTGAGAACCTTGTGCCCAAATGGCGTGATGTTTTTACATATAGTGTGCAAGTTTAATAATACACAGACCAGGGAGTCATCCATAGCAACTCTCAGTGGGGACCTTTGAACATGCAGTTTGAATATGTGCAAATTGAAACAACATCCAAAATTGTCTTCAAAATGATATTACTTGTGGATTGTGAAATAAAATATTACAGGCCATTTTGATAATGTACTTCTTTCCATTTTAATGAGCTTTTGATGTTATGACTCCCTAAATGGCAAGTTGCAAAATTATGTACTGGAAAAAGAGTTTTGTGAGTTTTATATGAAATTGTGATGGATAAAATGTCCTAAATGTAGATTGTTCTTTGTATAAATTGTGGTTATATTCTAGAATATTAAAGCCTTCAATAGATAATTAACAGCCTGTAGTATGTTTGTTGTGGTATGTGTTAATGATAGTTAGGCCTACACTCGTTTGATATTTATGCCTAAACTTGTAATGTTGATGAGTTTTGAAAAAAAGTAAAATAGTATGTAGCCTGAAGGGGATGCTGAGTTTGGTTAGTACAGTATGAATGCCCCACATAACTGTCTTACTTGTCTGACTTGGTATCATAAGTACATACTCCGGCTGCATATTGTGTAAAAAAAGGTTAGGTGAGCGGTCAAGATTCTTCTGAAAAAAAATACAACAACCAGGGGATGTCAAGAAATTTGCTGAATGATGCTTTGTTGAAGAAATATAAAGAATGAATCAATTTGCAGTCTCTAGGCCATGGGGTAGTCCAATATCCAGGAGGGGGTGGGGACAGTTGTCCACATGACCAATTTGGTGCCCCAATGCAAGAAAGATGCACCCCTGTGATCTAAGATTTAGTAACAGTACATTTTTCTCACATGTTCTGTCCCTGTGTTAAACCACTCTCTGACCTAAGTCTTGATTTGCCCTGGGACCAGGGATGGGGGAGGGAGAGTCTCAATAAGGCCAGAGGCCTTCCTATAAAATGGTTGTAGCTCACTAGTCTTTCAAGCGTTCATACAAGTTTGGTTTACTTTTCATGTGGTACGTACCTGCATCTCTCAGGAATCAAGAAATTTTTGTGCTAGCTGCCCAGGGTCCTACTTCAATGGTCAGGCTTCCCAAATTCATGACTGGAGAATTTGTTAGGCTACTGGCATACACAAGAGGATTGCATTTAGTTCATTTTAATTTACTATTTAATAAGGCTTTGTTGTACTCCAGCAAAAGCTTTTTGAGTTATCAGAGTCTATTTCCACAAAGTTTGCTGGGACTACTTCTTTTAAAAATGTTTTTCAAGCACTGCTTAAACTGTTAGGTAGATTTGTCAAGTGCTGTGTTTCCTTAAAGAAATTGTATTCCTTCCTTCATTAACTTTCCTTCCTTTCAACCTGCGAAAATGAGGTTTGTTAATACTGAAAATGAATTTATTTTTGTTTTGTACCTGTTGAATACAAGGGGTTTGACCATTTTTTAGGCTAGATTTGGCCACTCTTAAATGACATACTTAGTTTTCATTTGTGTCAGTGATGCTAGTAAAACTGAGCTCTCTGAAGTAAAGTTGTGGAAGACATGCATGCTGTCTCAATGGAATGCCTTAATAGTATACTGTAAGTGAAAGCTAGAGTATATGTGCACAGAATTTACAAAAATACAGCTGGGCCTATCGATCTTGCAATGCTATAATGTGAAAGGAAAGTTTTATGGTCATTTAAATGTGATAGACAAAGAGATATAACCTTGTTAAAGTTTTCAGTCTAAAAGAGCTTGAAAAGAAAAGAGAAAGAACAAAAAAAAAAAAAAAATATGGATTAATCTAAGAATATGAAGAGGGAAATTTTGGGGGAAGTAATACCGCATTCTTGGCTATTGGCTCTAGGAATGAATATTCCTATAGGTTGTTCAATTTTTCACCATGCAAAGCACTGAAAAATGTCTTTGGAAGATTATTAGATTGGATATTTCCGGTACATTTAATTTAATTTTGTGATCGACTCTTGTCAGTTGAGCGAACACAGACATTTCATAATAATTAAAGATGAAATGACGCCAAAGAACTGCAGAGAGATCTAGTCTTGAAAATAATTGAAATTTGAATGATTCTCAAGCTTTGGGTTAAATAAGGATCTTGTTCAATGTATTGTGAATATGTGCAGTATTGCTAACTCAGTCAGTACATGTACAGTAGTGGATGAAAATCAATTCAATTGGGAAGGTTTATACATTTATTGCTGACTTAAGCAATTAACCATGCATCCTTATTGACTTCTGAATGCAGCAATAAATTATGGAAAGATTATTATGATTGGTTACCTGGATAATTACCTCCCACAAGATTTCCGTATCTAGTTGATGCTTATATTAGTGGAATATGTTTAGGAAGGTTAGTTTTTTATACCTTTAAGGGCCAAACCTCTCACCCAAACTACAGTTTTGGTATGGGGTTACCAAAATTCTCAATTGGCTCAGCTCTTTGATTGACAGCTAATTCAAACAATGCAAAGTACCAACACTTATATACACTGCATGAACAGTACTGGGAGTGTTTTGATTAGTTTTTCTATATTCACCTTGAAGCAATAAACTGAGATTGTATCTGGATGAGAAAGAATTTCAGGCAATTGTGGGGAAGGGCTGAAGTAAGAAGGTTAGGAGAATTGTTACTGTTTGGGGTGAGAGAACTGGGCCTTTAATGACTGAATACCATTCAGTTGTTCAATTTAAAGATGCTTTTACTTTCTTCTTCAAGGGTCTAGCTATGAATTTGGATACATGTACAAAAATAATACTTTGTTAGAATGGACAGATACTGTGCACACTGTATCATGAATTTGCAATGTACTGTTCAGACCAATTACAGTTAATTAGATAAGATTTTATGGCTCAGTTTCTTACCAATTAGTTTAAGTTAGGCCTGCCACTGCCTTTTCCAGTTATTGCTCACTTGCCTGTTTTTCTTACTTCATTGCTTAAACTACGTATGAGCACTATGCTCAGTGGCTGTTCAGAGGATTGTAATAAACTTTCCTAAAGCTGAGTATAGAACTAAAGAAATGAGTTCAATTGACATTTCATAAAATTTATCAAAAATGTAAATTTTGACTAGCTTTCAAGCCAAAATCTTTTCCAGTCCATGTTGAGAAAGGCATCCTGCAAGTCACCCAAACTAAATTCAATTCAATTTGTATTAAGATGGGCATGTTCAAAATATTACAGTTATGGTTAGCAGGGAGTTTTGCTGAATAACAGGGGAGGGGGGGGGGGATATTAGGCATGGACAAGGAAATCATTGGTCTCTTATGCAACATTTCGCTGTGTGAAAAAGTGGAAGTGAATTGGGGAGCATTTTTAAGGGGAGGGGGGCACAAGAGGTACAATTCCCAATCTGTCTTGAGATTTCTGCCGTTGGTTGGTGGTGAGGAAATATAGGGGTCTATCATTTCCAATTTGAAATTCAAATTGAATTTATGAAGTTTATAATTTTAGCCTAAGTTCAAATTGTGCTTACATTCTTTCCTGAAGATCAAGTTGTACATTTAGTTCAAGACAAGTGGTGAAGGTCAGTGCAGTAATTCAGTTCCAGTATCTTGGAAAGTTATTAGCAGAGCACGTGATTTACTTCGGAAAGTTGATTTACTAAAGCAGGTACCTGTGCAGCCGCGGGGAAATGATTCTCCTTCATCAGCATGCATGACCAACCCAACCATAGCACTGAATGTTAGGAGACACACATTGTCCCAATTGCAGTGATCCTTTGCATGTCAATATGGCAAGAGGGACAGAAATACTATGTTTGAACATGTACAGAATAACAAAAACCCTCAAGTTTCAAAAGCCGTCTTAAGTTAAAACACATTGATGTAATGGTATTTTTACATGATGTCTACGATTTTTATTGTTTCACTTGAATCCTTCACCTTGGTTCTCATTTTTTTGAGCAACACCTTCATACATGAAGCTGCAGGTTTCTGTTTTTCTATTGAGATAGTTCAGTATATTAAACTATTTTCATCTCGTCTCAGATGTGAGGCTTTGATCCTGCTGCCTTGTAAGCTATGTATTATAGCACACTCATGAACTAACTGTAGGGATATGCTTCAATATTCCACACTGATGAACAGGCTATAGTTCTTTCATCTACAGTAATACAGTCAAGTAATTAATTCATGAAACCCACAGTATAATTAAGGCGACTACATGGAGCTTCATGTACTTAATACTATTTTGATTGAATTGATTGAGAAGGACGTGTATGATCATCATGATTTTGAAAGATTGAAGTTTTTTTTGAGTAAGGAGTTGCTAATGGCAACTGCCTGATTTTAGAATTTGAATATGTGGCGAATGACTGATGTGCGGTTATAGAGGGTCCACTAGAATATAAAATTTGGAACATATAGACCTGTAAACTATCATTTCTAACAGCTTGGCCAGGGTTTGAAAAATAGGGTGTCTGGCTTGAACAATTACAAAAATGCATAAATCGCAAATAGCACGCCTGACCTGCATGGGCGCCGAAACTTAGTCAAACTGATCTTCATTGAGTTGAACACTATACTACAGTATGTTTGTTCTTATTAAGTACACTCTCCTGGCATTTTCATGGAACTCTTGAAGTTTAGCTTCAGCCATTGCAGAAATTGATAAACATACATTTTCCTTGATTTTTTATTTCCTCTATGCAGGCAACAATCGAGCGCTGGTGGCTCAAGGGGGGGGGGAGAGGGAAATTTCCCCCCATATTTTGGCCTTCATCAGTATTCTTGATAGATTTCACGCTAAGTGTTTTAATTATTGAGTGCGTATATCTTAACACACTTTTCCTCACTTCACAGGCCTGTCTTTTGCTAGGTTAGGCGAGTGATATGAAAGAGTGGGCCTGTCTGTCTTCTTAAGTTTTTGCATACTAAGCATTTATGTCTCTGCTGTATACTGTACTAGTTGCTCAGTGTGTAAATGGCAATGTACTTTCCTTCAACATCCTTCCATATCCTGTGTCTTGTTACAGTGCTAGGCATATAGTATTTTAACCAGCTAGACCTGCAGCCAGGTAAAAACCTTAATGTTGCATTTTTCATTAAATTTTGTTTTGAATTAAAACTAGTGAGCAATACATAAGCAAATTATTTTAGGGTTAATACCCTCAAATTTGTGTGGTAATTATACAGGGCCTCAGTCCCTCCTGGGCCATGTCTGCTCATCACATCCTTTTATTTCAAGCTTTTTTATTTTTCATTTCTTTCCTCCGTTATATTACCTGCTGTTTGTTGTGGGTGTAAGGGGAGGAAGATGTAAATTTTGAAATACTAGATGCGGACGTCATGGCCATTTCGGGTTATTCGCAAAAATATTTTAATCATAACAAGTTCTTTCTGTGAGGCAATGAAGAAAAACAGGAAGACCAATCGCTGCTGAAATGCACGCCCTGGGGAAAATCATGTTGATATTGAAATTTACAAAACTCTCCGAAGAGCACTAATAAATGTGGTTTACATGTTGAATGTTTAGTCCATTTATTTGACGAGGTATTTCACTGAAAAGGCTGAAAAAATAAGTTTAGGCTTCAGAGCAAGTACATTTATGAACTGCAGTGTTAGGATTTTGTTTGTATAGTATTTACATAGCTGGGCAATTGCAGTTACCCAAACATTTTAGAGTTCAGAAAATTTCCTGATTTCAGGAACTCTTTAGAAAAATTGAAAGGAAATCCATTTTCATGACTTCAGGGAAAAGTTTTGGCCAAGGGTGCATGGTGTGTAATTTCTACAGCATGGATGTAATTTTAAAGTGTAGTAAAATGTACCTATTTAACACAGAGACCTCTTCTTAAATATTCTCAAATGGAACCCTCCCCTTAGATGGATGACAATCCACAATCACAAAGTTTCAGGAAATGGACCTCTGCCTTGCATCTCTGAGTTACCCCATGCCTACTTCTTTGAAACAACAACCTACTTTGAATCTCACAAATGTCCTCTTAGTTCTGTTCCTGTTCCAAGTATACTTTTCAGGACACGTTAGGACTATTCAGTATTTCATGTTCAGAGCAGGTATTTAACATAAATTTTACAATAGAGTTACAAAAAGGTTTTCACATTATGCCATGGAAGAAGTCACTGTGTGTGGTACATTAGTTTATACAAATTAACCATTTTGTGCAGTTGCAGAGGCCCATGGTACCCTTTGATATCAGACGAATGGCAGGTGAACCGCCACAAGCATACTGTGTTGCAGACAACGTCACTCAAAATACAGAATATGGGCTACCTGCTTTGTCCCTCTCGAGAACAGCAGTTTGTAAGTAGTCTCTCTATTAGTGGATGAGAGTTACAAACAAAACAGGTTAAAGAGTGCTACTGCTGTATTCATGATGCTATGTTGTGACGATATGTAACACACTGTATACAGGATTCACTGATCTTTGCGCTTAAGGGTAACATGTAAATAATCTAGCTGGGTGCCCAACCAGTGAATTTTAATCAAACAGTTAATTAGGAACTGATAATCAATGAGGGTTTTTTTTTTTTTTGTTGTGTTGCATACGTAGATTTAAGATACCAGAAACACTGTCCTCACTCAGAGTTTTTGGTCTTTAATCATAACTAAAGGTATAATTCTTTGTATGAAAATGTGTGTGCCTTCCTTCTTCTTGTAGGTATGCACTTAATGGGCAAGTGTGAAGTGACAAGGATCTGGGAAACCCACAAAACTGACCGAAGAAGGTTGTTTTTCGATGTGCAGGACAATGTGCAATTTAGACCTTATTAAACGTCAATAGAACATGAAGAATTTAGACCTCATTAACTTCAATTGAACATTAAGAAAGTAGTAAGGAAATATTTTGGTAGTCCGACTCACCATTGTCCCCCTCCTCAAAATAAACAAAAAGGACAAAAATCTTTCAAGTGACTGTTTGGCCTTTAATACAGAAGCGACACTTTGGGAAGGGGGTAAGGGGGGCATTTTTCCCCAGATTTTGTCCTTGCTCGCCCAAGTTAGGTCAGTTAAGAGTTGATTTAATTTTTAATTGAAAAAACTAAGTAAGACACAGTCTCTCTTGAGACTTAAATTTTCATCCAGAGAATGATGTGCAAGAACATCAGGGCTTCAGGGAGCTTTGCCCCTAGACCTCCACTCCTAGGAACTGGCACTTTGGGCTCAATTTCTGGCCACTTTCCCCTTAAAATTTTTGCCCCCAACATATGCCTTAGTATGCTACCCCTCCCCCACCCCACCCCTATTTGACATTTTGGTGCCACTGCTACTTTTATTGTTTGTGACCAGTACCTGTTGGTGAGTTTTGAATTTGGGACAAAAAAATTGGATGCAAAGACCTAAGTGGCATCAATAGTTTGTCTTTATTGTTTATATTCAGTTCCAATCTGGATCCTGAAAGGGTTGTTAATATGGCCATAATAATATGTTTTAAGAAAACAAAATTTGGCATTGAATATGCTGTACTGCAAACTGGTGAATTTGTTGATGGAATGTTCTATTTTTTTCTCTGTTGGCAATCATTTTATGATTCTGGGATACATTTTTTTTCATGATACCCTCAATTTAGAGAAAAGCGAAATGTACAATAATTGGCTGCGTGATGAAAGTTTCAATGTTTTGAACTACCTCTCATAGGCCCATGACCACTAGATATCTGTCAAATCAGGCGAAAAAGGTCTACAGCCATTTTGATCACTTATTTCGTCACAGGTGTTCGTGTTTTCCAATATTGAAGGACTCTTATCCATATCACAGATAGATAGACTTTCTCATTTTCTTTGAAGGTTCATTTTAGATGGGCTGTCATTGCCACTTGAGTCTTGTCCGAGCGCTCACTCCAGTCCATCCATCCCTCAGTCTTTTTCCAATTCTGATGGCATCAAGTAACACACTCACTAGTAGATCCATCTGAAGCAATATGCATAGGTGAAACCACAATTCCATGGACAAGAGAAACGGAACAAGTTAGCTAATAAAGTGGTTCGGTATTGCAGGTTTTTCCCATAAGGGCTATTGATTTTAATGGAACAGATAGCACCAAATCGGCATCCATAGTACGCAAGAATTCCTGCCGTGGCAGGTCTTGGCAGGCATGAAATCTGCCTTTTGGAATTCTGCAGGGAAAGTAATAATCCAAAAACTGAAGGAGAAGAAAAGGAAAAAAAAACAGATTAGTCAAATGGCTTGTTCCGAACCTTCCATTGAGAAACATGTCTATACAAAATGTAAAAGAGATATAGATTATGGCCTCTAGGGTCAATTTCAGCCAGCTTGATAGAGAAGCTATTTTGTTCTTTCGAGGGTACGTTAAAGGTAATGTGTTTCATAGAGATCTCGAAATGGAACATCTAAATGTGAATATATTTAAAAACTACAAGCTGTAGGAGAAAAGCACATCTTTGATTCTTGATACTGATCAGTATCTGTAGAATGAAAGTTTAATATTATCTCTAGTAACAAACATCTTAGGAAGAAAGAACAGAAAAGAAAAAACAAACAGGGGCCAAAAAAGAAGAAGGAAAGAAAGAAGACTTGTAACCTTAAGTAGTATTTATTAGTTGTTTACAACACTTTTATTTCCTAAATTTGGGTTCAGATGAATTGAAATAACTAAGAAATAATTTGCAGATCTATTTGCCCCAGCTGGAGACTTTCCCATGCCTCACCTAACCTAACCTCATCTCTTAAACCCTAGAGCTTTTAGGCTTACCTTAAAGGGCCAAACCTCTCACCCCAAACTACAATTTTGGTACGGGAGTATCGAAATTCTCAATTGGCTCAGCTCTTTGATTAACAGCTAATTCAAACAATGCAGAGTACCAAAGCTTATATTACACAGCATGAACGGTACTGAGAAAGTTTTGATTATATAAATTGAGTTTTTCTATACTATACTTGAAGCAATAAACTGAGATTGTACCTGAATGAGTATGAATTTCAGACAATTGTGGGAGGGGTTTAAGTAAGAAGGTTAGGAGAATTGATACCGTTTGGGGTGAGAGAACTGGGCCTTTAAGACATTTATGCAGGTATGATAGACGTGTCTCGAGAGATGATTGTGACACCTTTCATATCAAAATTAGAGCATATTGACAGCTATTTTTTGTCATTGAGAAAAAAAATACACATTTTACACATGATCATTGTCATATCAACCATGGATGGAAAAAGTTGGGAAGTTTGGAGGCTCCTTCCCAGGAAATTTGGGCATCTGTAGGGAAATTTCCCTTTTTTGTAAATGGCAATGTAGGGAGAAATGTTGGCAATTTTACTGCCTTCCTAGGAAATAATTCTATTTTATTCCTGGGAAATAAACACTTTCTAGTCTGCACATCAACAAGCTGTTACCTAATTGATTCATTAAAGGCCCAAATGTCTCACCCCAAACAGTACCAATTCTCCTAACCTTCTTGCCCAAGCCCCCAGCTCCCACAATCGTCTGAAATTCATCCTCATCCAGACACAATCTCGGTTCATTGCTTCGGCCTAGGTGAGTTAGGCCTAGAAATACTCAAAGTGTTAATCAAAACACTTTCATGCAGTGTAACAGAAGCTTTGGTGCTTTGCATTGTTTGAATTAGCAGTGAATCAAAGAGCTGGGCCAGTTGAGAGTTTCTGTTACCCTGTACAAGATGTGTAGTTTGGGGTGAGAAGATTGTCCCTTAAAATTGTGATGCTACACATGGCATTCTTATAGACGAATCCTGGCAGCTAGTGAAGGCTACTCCATTAGTGGGGTCTATCAGTCTAAAATCATCTTAATTATATGTGTATATTTATATACATGTGGGGGATTGTGGAGCATTTTAGTGAACGAGCTCTCTTGATATAGGGAAGCAAAGAATTTGAAAGGTTATGGACCTCAGTTACACACCCGGCCAAATCAAACAACCATCACTTGACTACTCAGATTCATCTTTATGACTTTCTTGATTTTGCCACATATCCTTAGTATCCTGCTAGTTAATACAATGGTCAGTGAGAAGAGAGGAAGGAGTTTGCCACGGCAGACTCTTATTTGGTTCGCTCATGTTCCTGCATAGAAAATGATCCTTCCCTAGGGGTTATTTTGTGCACATGCATGTATAACCCAATCACATCCCATTTGGGTTAAATTTAATCAGAACAATGCCATCGCAATATATGTGGTTGCCGACGCTGAGATGTCCGTTATAATGTAAGTTGATAGATGGAGTAGACGGTAATGAAGGGGGAGATGGGGACTTGTACTCCAGGATAATTTGGGGCATGATAATTGCACATTGAATGGACCGGGGAAAACTTTCGGCCTAGATACATGTTAATTTGGTATGTGTTAGCATGACTGACTGCAGGCATCGGATCACTAAGAATGTTCAGGACTTCATTCTCGATAAAAGTGCAGTTGTAGATGTTAACTGGTACCACACTTTTTACTGTGCTCCTGGCAGATATCAATGTTCAGTCTTGTGAGATTTAAAGGCCTAATCCTGTCACCCTAGACAGTTCCAATTCTTCTAACCTATTTACTTAAGCACAGGCTTGTAGCCATGATTGTGTCATGGGGAGGGTTTTGGTGTTATGGGGGGGGGGTTAGGGGTTGGGGGCATGATGTGAGGGAGAAATCGAGGGATAGAGAGGAAAAACCACTATTTTAGGTGTTTTTGCATTGAAGGGTTGGGTCATGGGGGTTCTTACCGGGTTGGGTCATGGGGGTTCTTACCCCTCAAAGCCTCCCTGTTGCTATGCCAGTGCTTAAGCCCCTCCCACAACTGTCTTGAACTCGTCCTCATCCAGACACAATCTCAGTTTATTGCTTCAGGGTGAGTACATGACCCCAATGTGTATCAAATCAAAACACTCAGTACAGAGAGAAAAGTTTCACTATAATACTCTTGATGGAGTGTGTGCAGGAATGAACACTTGTCAAAAAAGAGTGATCCCCACAGGCACTTGTTAAAGATAGGATTTTTACTCTTCTTGGAATGATTTTCACTATTATTGCAGTGAGTTTCACTATTCTTAGAGTGAAATAACACTTTATAGTGAATTGTCACTTTTCATTCCATTAAAAAGTGACTTAGTACTCTCTTTGTTAAAGTGTATACAGCTGCAGTTTGTTACAGGTAAACACATACAATGAAATCATGCTTTTGCAATTATGTTCAAGTTTTCCCCAAAAGGTCAATATTGAGTTTTAATGACCTTGTCCAAATTTTTAGCAGTGTTACCTGCAGTGCACCTAAAAGCACTGAAGAAGACTTAGAAAATGAACTTGCAAGAATGTAACCCTCTCGTAGTGAATGTTTGTGAGACTTGTGAAAAATACTAAGAAATTATATACAAATTACTTGAATTTTCTTTGTTTACAAAATTAGTCCCAAATGTGGCAAGGCCCTGATGCAAAAAACAGGACTTGAATTTGATGTTATCAAATCAATTTTGAAATAAACGTGTCTTTTGTGCAAACTAGGAACGGCCATATTTGATTTCAGCTACGAATATGAGGGTGCAAATAAATCTGTAATTGTCATGATACTTCAATAACACATTGACTTTTGACGAGCATTTTGGCGTTTAATTGCTGCATAGAAAGCGCTTTGTCAGCACTTGTAAATGTCATGAGAACATGTTAGCTTTATCTTGCTTTCAAAGTTAAGGTCTAAATTACACTTAAATTTTAGGAGGCATGCAACGTTTGGCTTTTTCTTTTAGAGGTCAGGCGAGTGTTTACAGATGTACTTGCTTGCTTTTATTTGTGGCATGCTTGCATTTAGTTACATATCTTTTAGGGTCCCAGCCTCATTTTGTATTCATTTCAGGTAACCCCATACCCGCTTGACCTGAGGCAAACAAAACCGCTTTTCCAATGTCTGTGTTTTTGCTGTTTGCACAAGGCAAAATGGTTACCAGCCGACCTGGAAGACTATGTAGCCTAAATGCATGTCAATAGGACAAAGTAGCCTTTTTTAGTTGGGATAGAGTATGTGTTTTTCCATTGGTGGATGAGAAAAGGAAGATATCTGATCCATGTTGGAATACTCAAGAGATTTCATATAGAGCTTCCTCTAAGGGAGAGACTTAAAGAGGAATGAGTTAAGTAAGGTGAGCTAGCTGTTTTGAAGGTGAGCACTGTAGAATTGACGGATACTGCATTGTGAAGTTACCTCACGGGAAACAAGAAATGGAGAGGTGGGAAGAACTAAAGTGAGAGGAAACTGTTCTTTCAGATGATGGGAATGTGAAGAATTATACAGCCCTAATGGAATGTCATTTAATGAGATGAAAAGTTTAGAACCCAACTTCCAGTAGATGTTTGAGAGAGCTTGAAAGGGAAAGGGCTGGGGGGGAACTACGTGTAATGTAAAGAATGTTGGGAGAAATTACTGTGGTTGTTTAAGAGAATTGGGACCTCCCCTGTAACCCACAGAAAATTACAAAAAAAAAAGAGAGATATGGTCTGCATATTTTCAATGCTTCTTTCATTGAGATAGCTTTGTCTGCCAATCGCCATGGTAAAAAAAGTTGGGAAGCCCTAGGAGGCTCCTTCCTGGGAACTTGAGACAACTGGAAGGAAGTTTCCATATTCTGTACATAAAAATTTAGGATGAATTGCAAAAAATTTTACTGCCTTCCAAGGAAATAATTTTACTCTCTTCCTGGGAGATAAATATGTTTTACAGTCTTTGGCAATCACTGTCTTTTTAAAGTATTAAAAGTCACACAAGCACTGTTGTTAAAAGGTGTTAAATAAAAAAAAAAGGAAAGAAATGTGGATGGAATTTCTTCAAGCAAATGGATATTTTGCATGATTGTAATTTCACCAGATTTGAGATTTTGCAATTTCTTAAAAAATTGTTTAAAAAATGCTTCCTTAAAGGCCCAGTTCTCTCACCCCAAACAGTACCAATTCTCCTAACCTCCTTACTTAAGCCCCTCCCACAATTGTCTGAAATTCATTCTCATCCAGATACAATCTCAGTTTATTGCTTCAAGGTGAATATAGAAGAACTCATTTTATATAATCAAAACACTCTCAGTACCATTCATGCTGTTTAATGTAAGCTTTGGTACTCTGCATTGTTTGAATTAGCTGTCAATCAAAGAGCTGAGCCAATTGAGAATTTTGGTACCCCCGTACCAAAATTGTAGCTTGGGGTGAGAGATTTGGCCCTTTAAAGCAGCTCATTGAGTTGGTTCATGAAATTCAACAAAATTTTCCAAATTTGTTAAGTTTTCTTTACATACCAATGACAAATGGTCAATCTTAGACAATCATCATACCCTACATATAAATAACTGTTTTTTGAGTGTTTCTAGAACAGGTTGAAGCTGGTTTTCAAAAATTTGTGACCAGACACTTTTTCAAATTGTGTACAAAACCATTTAAAATCAGGAGACAGGAGAATTCAAAATTTTAAAGTTTTCTGTGACTTTTAGACTTGAAACTTGACTTGTTATGCTATGCATTGTCATGTGGTGGTAACCCTTTGAGATTCTCATTAAGTTATTGATATCAACTCAATGAGCATCTTTAAAGAGCAAGAGCAGTCCCACAAACTAATTTTGAAGAAACAGCTAAATCTGGCAATTTTCTTCTTATTTCTGTTGGAGTATCTTCATAATATTTTTGAACTTCAGTATTGTGTGAACTAAGCAGAAACCCAGTAGTAATTGTCTTATTTGAGGAGAAGAAATATTGTCACGTCTCAAGAGCCAGCCATGTGACAGGACAGTGTACTACACTACTTCAAGTTCGGGGTGACTGCTTTTTGCCCTTTAGAGCTTTTTTATCCTACACTTGAGGCCAGTTTCATGATTGGGAGGAACAGTAAGCCTAAATGTTATATTAGCATGCCTTTGGAGGAGGTCATTATCAGTACAACTAGAAAAGAGGGGAGGGATGGCAGGAGGGGGGTATGATTTATTAGTCATAAACACTGAAGCTTATCAAACAAAATATTGGAGCATGTGGCTTTTTTAGTTCATTTGTGGTCTAGATGAGAGAGAAACATAGAGGAGACGATGTCTTCTATAATCACCAATATGTCACAAGGGAGTATACACCTTCCCCCCTCCCCAAGAGATATTCAATTTTAATTTTAAACTCCCTACTAAAACTAAATGTCTTCCCTTATGTTTGAAAGATCTGTACTACCTAAGTTGAAGTCTACCGCCACCTATAGATGTTTAGGGGGAAACCACCGACCACCGATTGAATAGTCATCATTCTGTTAAGTATTAAAGCTCGCGCTGACAGTTCCTGCCATCAGACTATAACGATGTGTTGACAGACATATAGCTAGGCTCACATTTTTTGCCCAGCCAGTGAGTCTGTTTTGTGTACATAATTGATTGTTTCTACTAAGTCACAAGGGCAACAACATGGAAGCTCTCTACCTCCAAGGTAGTGATTACTATATGGTGAAAAAGATGGAAGGAGGATGTTATGCTGTGAACCAGTTAAACTGAAAATAAAGAAAGATTCATCAGTGATGACAGAATTACTACTAAGTAATAAAGTGTGTCGGTCAAAAGGGTTAGAAAGACTTGAGTAAGTCTAATTGTATAGCCTTTTGATGACAGATCTATTAGTTCTCAGTGTGTGCACTCAATTTTACACTTTGGCTGAGGTGTATAAATTTGTTAGTTAGTATAGGACTGAGAGCATGGCAGGCACAGTAATTGGTTTATAGGAAAAAAGGTAAAGAGGAGTTTGCAAATTGTTTTGGGGTGGAGGGAGGGTTAGAGGGTGGGGGGGAAGGGGGTTGGGGAGGGAAGGATAAAACATGGTAGGATTGTGAATACAGTGAAGAAGAGTTGGACATATACCTTCAGCGGGTGATCTTGTAAGATGAACAGGGAACTTGATTAAACTTGATGAAAATGACTTGCTGAGGATTGCGTGTTAGGCCTATATGACAAGTTACATGCTGTACATTAATTGATGGGAGGTATAATAAAAGGGCAGGAGCAGTCACCCCAACTTGGAAGTAGTGTAGTAGATAATCCTGTTTCATGATTGGCTCATGGGAGTCATGTGACAATATTTTTCTCCTTATATATGAAATTTACTAGTCAAACTGCTTGGTTTACCTTGAATATGCTCACTGAAGCCCTGAAATATATGCTTTTAAAGAGAAATATGAAGAAAATTGTAAGATTTATGTATCCTTCAAAGTGAATTTTGCACAACTGCTCTTGCCCTTTAACTGATAATGCTTTGATTGTGTTTGTGAGAAGGTCTCTTTGACAGCTTTCATCAATGTTGATGATCATTACAGCTCATCTGCTTTCATTCATTATAGAATCTTTTAACTATGAGTACTCTTCAAATGAAACTTTTATTCTGTACGTGATTCACATTAAACTGGTTGAATGGATAGGAAGCCTTAGATCACAGAAAGTGAAAAATATCTCTGGCATTTTAGAAAAACATCAGGCTGGCACCTTGGGTGTATATATGATATTTTAATTACCCTAGTTCAATCCTTTAGATGGGAACCTAACAAAATATCCTCGGGGGGTTGCACAAAGCTGTGGCAGAAAAGAAGTGAGCTGTAACTGGTCAGTGTACAGTGACAATCTTTGTTTCTATTTGCAGTAGTCTGCTAGTGGCTTACTATTCGTTGGGTATGTTCAATTAATATTTTGAGGTTTTTACCTGAATCAATGAATCGATTGCTAGCAGGGGTTTAGGGATATCCAGCCAGATCTTAGCTCCTTTATGAAGGTTTCAGTTGCCTATACTAGGTGTAAGGATCTGAACAATTTGGTAAATTGCATTTTCAAAGGCTGATATAATAAACTTCTATCCTGATTTTAATTTAAAAAGGGTTTAGGCTAAATAAGAAAAGGAGGAGGATTTTGATGCATCTGAGGTGATCCTGATACTGTAGTATGTTGTCATTGAGTAGAATTAAAATTTTAGTTGAACATGTTCACAGTCTTGTTTATAATTATTATTACCCAGGGAATGGTATAAGTCCAAAACTAAACTTTTCAGTTAATATTTAGTGGCATGGTAGTTGTAGATAGGGGTTTAAAAGCCTAATCCTCTCACTTCAAACAGTTCCAATTCTACTAATTCAGTTACCTATGCCCCTCCCACCACGCCCTAAAGTTCACCCTCATCCAGACCTAATCTTTAGTTCATTGCTTTCAGTGCGAGTATACAAGACCCCTGTGTGTAACCAAAACACTCTCAGTACATGCTGTGTAATATGAGCTACAGTACTCTGCATTCAAATTTATAGAAGTCATCTCATCCTGAATGTGCAAACCCATCAATTAAACTGGTCATGTGATAGGAAAGCTGTTGACCTAGTCCCACGTATAACTCCATAGTTAAGAATGAAAATTATAAACTGCACATTTGTAATTCAACACAAATATTTTGAAAACCATTTTAGCCTCAGCTGGGTCCCAGTTCATATTCTCTCACTCCTACTCACTCCCTTTTCCACTCATCCAACCCTTTTCCCTTTTTCTCTCCCCATGTCTCCTTGTTCATATTCCATTTTCCCTCTGCCCCCTTCCCCTACCCCGAGTAAAATACATTACAATTCAGACTGTGATTCTTGCATACAAGTTTTCTATTGGTAGCATGTGATTAAAACAGAAAGGAAAATGTATGGGTGAAAGTGAATTCCTATTGCAGACGTCCATTTTCCTTGTGTCTTTTGACAGCCATTGTATACAGTCGCCGTGCGGTCTTCAGCTCCATTAGTTTTTGGAGACTCTTTACCATTCATTGATGAAGTGACCCAGCAGGAGACAAACAGTTCATGCATTCCATATTTTGTCATAATTCTCAAGAATTTCAAGAAAATAAATGATGTAATGTGTGAAATTGAAAATGCTTGCAAGAGGTGCAGGTTATGAATCGATTAACTTTGAAAGCAAAATGTACTTTTTAAAGGAGGTGTAAAGGAAGCCGTTGCAGAAAAGAAGTAAACAAGAAAGTGGAAAAATGGAAGGAAAAAAGAAAATAGGTCAAATTCTGTCATTTTGTCAAAATTTAAAAAAGAAGCATTCATTACAGGATGGCACTCACAGAAGTCGATCACCATAAATGGCATGTTTTAGGTGTCGGTGTGAAAGCAGAGTAATGAGTTGTGTTGGTTGGCTCTGGTTGTTCATTCTTGCAAACATATTTTGTGCCAAAACTTGTGATTTTATGTTTATGTGTTGCCTCATGGTGTTGTAAGTGATAAATTGAAATGATGACACCTTACAGAGGAAAAAGTTTTCGTCAAAGTTCTTCTCAAACCTTATATTTTCAGGCATGCGAGTGTAATAATTGCATACCCATCATTCTCTCACCCTAAATCGCTGTGAGGAGTGTGATTTGCACACCTCGATACAGCACACCTACCAAACTCCTTAATTTTCTGAGGAGTGTGATTTGTAGCACACCCAGAGAATCTAAAACTCAATTGGCCTGTATTCTGTGTCACAATAGTTACCATATCAACAAAGGGCCCCACAACTGGAAAAAGGGCCATGGGGACATCTCAACCAAAAGGTCTTTATAAATACCGTGTTGTGCTTGCTAAATATCAAACCACCTTATACAGCCAACCATTTAAATCCTGTCACAGTGTTTATTCATAATGTACGCTCTGCCATCAACACATTATTTGGTTACACTTAATGCAAAACAACTTTTAAGTTTCCTATAGATATAAGTTTCAGCTATGAGTGGATAGGTGATTTTACTCATTTTGAAGTTCTGCCATCACAGCTTTTATGACCTATGCTGTACAAAATAGTTTTCACTTACCTTGCCCCTAGACAGAAAAAGAAAAAAATCCTTCTTTCTCCTTAAAGAAATGTTGGCACTCACATGACATAATAATTTGTTAGTGATGGAGCACTCTGTTTTCCTGTGAAGGTCATATTTGCCCGCCAACCTCGTGCTGTTCTACATTTATAATGCATTATTCCCCATGAGGCCTTATGAGATCATGTGGGCATTTATGGTGAAACATGATTCAAGACCTTCATGCATTGTATCCAATAGTCTTAACATTGTGACTTTAACTCCTTCTGCAAATTGTTTATTTAACTTTTTTTGTTTAGAAATAAAGCAGGATGCTCTAACATACTTTTTCCTTTGGTTGTTCATGTACATGACATAAATACCTGAGTACAAGATGGATGGCCTATTGCATTAGTACGTTCACCCCTCGGGCGGTATGATACAAACCTATAACCAGATTTTACACACTGCCTAGCAAATTGATTTAATGACAATTTCCATATACCTGGGAAAATGCAGCATCGATCGAGCGTCCTAGAAACCGGTGGGGTGATAACTCTTTTACCATCTTCTGATAACGTGGAGGGACGGCGTGATGACAGCTCATGTGTGACTGCGAATAAACCCCAATTAAGAAATGAAATATTAATATTCCTTGCTCACGGATGTAATAAAGACAGAGAAGACTGGGGTACTCTTGCAGGGAGTTGAGATGCGAGAAGTTGAGATGCAGGAAGTCCCGCTGTGGCAGAGTAAGCCGGATGCAATGCAAAATTTGTATCAATTGTAGAAATGGATGTTGTAAATGATTGAATTATGAAAGGTAACAATTTGATACTTCAAGGAATCCACCTTGCAATTATTTCCTAGTACTGGCTTGTTTGTAAAATAAGCATTGACATTTTGCATGAAGGGATTCTCTTACTGAAAGTTGCTTTCATAAATGAAATATTTTGCTTGTCAGGTTTTTCTGTCTACAATGAAAATTTATGTGGTAATTAACCTTGAAAATGTGTGAATGTCACAATTTGGAACTGTATCTGTGTCTTGGTTGTGATGGTTTTTACACAAGGTAGACAGACACTGATCATGTAGAAATAACTAAATAATTTAGCTACTTAAGAGGAGCTGAAGTAGACTTAAGTAGGACTTTTGAAATGAGGAAAAAGGGGATGGGGGTGGGGGAAAGGAATTTGTGTATGTATTTGATTTATTCAGCATATCTTATTAGATATAGAAGGATGCTGTTACTGTCTTATAGAAATGGAACACCAGTGTGTAAAATTAGGAGTGAATGTAATGCATGCCTGAAATATTTCCTCTTAGAAGTTGGCTTAAATGATCAGTCTTAAGTAGGATGGTGCACCATTCAAGTCTGTGGCTTGAAAATTCAATATTCACTTTTAAATATTACATACATTATACAACATACTTTGCCTTGTAACTAGTTTATTACAAAGTAGAAGTCTTTTTTGTCCAGCTTTATAAGAATCATGTACAAAACAGAGTTGCATCCTACTGTCATAGAATTTCATTGTATAACAGATGGTCACTATCTGGAAAAAGTATTAAGGAATAAAATGCTGTTGAAGGTCACTAGAACAATCTATGGTATATGGAATTTGATGAAAGATACTGCATTATAAAGGAGCTGTTACTACTTAATGGACAAAATTGCTTTCCATAATTTCACCTACTTATTGTTGGCCTTCATGCAAAGATGGCTGTACATTTTACAGGCCTTAATGATATTTTCAAATTATCTTTGGTCATGCAGGTATCACTATTTTCCTGTAAGCAGGGTTCCATTTGCTTCCTGAAAAGATCACAAAAATTATTTTCAATTTCAAGCCTTAACTTTAAAGCAAGTCGTGCAGTTATGCGACAAAATAGCAGAAGGATGGAATAAAATGGCGCTTTGTTGATTATCAAGGTGTCTGCCGGGAATGCAAAAGAGGGGAGAGGGGCACTGAGATTGCCATCAGTGGTTGTCATCCACAGTTGGGACACTATTTTAGGATCAACACCATTAATAGCAGTTTAGACTGTGGAACAAAGAGATATTTAGTATGATTAGGCCTGTGTCTTTTAATGTAACATGGTTGCATGTTTTGGAGCAAAAATTGGTTGAGACTAACTTATAGAGAAGGAACAGAGTTGAGATGAGCTGGATCTTTACTGTGTTGTGACCAAATTAATGTCTGTCAACCCTTGGAAATGCACCACATAAAACTAGTTAAACCACTAAAAATAACATGCAAAATAGTTAATGAACAAAGACAACTAAAAAACATTCAAATGATAGATAAGCAAACTCAAACCCTGATTGAATATATTCAAACACAATTATTCTCTCCTTTTGTGTTCTGTTAACCTCTTACTTCTATTTGATTTACATTTTATTGTGTCACCAACGAGTTGATGCATTGTGATTCCAAGGGAAATTATTTGGAGGTATGGGGAGGTCATGGGTGAAAATGTTGGGAAGCTGGGAGGCTCCTTTCCGGGAAATTTGGACATCTAGAGAGATCTTTGCCAATTGGAGATGAATTTCCCTTTCTTGTACATGATAACATAGGGATAAGTGTTTGAAATGCAACTCCCTTCCTTGGAAATAATATGTTACTCCCCCCCCCCCTCCCTGGAAAATTAACCTTTTTTCCAGCCCTGAGATGGAGTCTTTAACGTATGACAAAAAATGTTAACTGACTGGAGTAAAACAGAAGGTAAAATATCCTTCCTTAGTTGCATTGGGGAGGGGGTTGTGCCCCTTGGCAGAAACCATGACTATGTATAACTTTTGTAACTTTTACTTCATTTTATGGCCTCTGTAGATGAATTTGTAGGCTGACATTAACGGTCCGCAAACTGTAGTTACCCATAATTTATTTCACTGAGAATGACTCAGGGCTGTCAATCATGTGACAATATATTTGAAATTTTTGCTGAATTTTTACCCAAAAGGAGATACTAACAAGAGAAATCAGAGGAGATCTGTAAGATTTAGCCTTTTTGTGGGTAGGGTAGGGGAAATTCATTTGGGATAGTTGCTGGGATCTTTATAGGCTTGAAAAAGTGCCCAGCCAAGGTGAACAATTTGGCTGTAGGGTTATTTTACACATATATACCATAGGGCATTTCTTAAGGGCACCACAGCAATTAATATTAAAGGCTATACAAGGGCCGCTGTTGGTTATTTTGAACCCTGCCTGCACTGCTTAGGCTATATTTCTCAAATTAGGAGAAAAAACCATTAACAAGTGAAAGGACCCTTTTCAGTGGTATCTAAGCCAGAAAGGTAGCCATTGATACATGTAGCTGTATACTCGCAAATTGTATTGCTACATGAAAAGTTTGGTATCTCTTTGACAGTCTATAGTCAATGGGATTTTAATGATATGCACCACAGCCAATGTAATCCTGTTTTGTTAGTGTACATAGTACATACAGTACTACAGTGTGTTTGTAATGTACAGTGTTTAATACCAATAGTTGCATGATATTGTAGGTTTATTTAGAATAATTTTGGAGACTATTTCACTTTTAAAAAGTGATTTTATTCTGTTGGGAAATCAGAAGCTATGCAAATTTGTCTAAAAGATCCTAAAAGTCTTGGAAATTGATATTCACCAGCCCTATACCTGTGGGGATCCATTTCACATTGGTTATCTTCAGGTGATTTTACATTTTTAGGCAGCTTGTCATAAGAGATGGGTTGTACAACATTTCAGTGCTAAATAGTGTGAAGACATGCTACCCAACCCTATGAAGCTTAACATCCAATGAAAATAATATTTTCATTCTTATCATTTTCAGTATTTTGCTCTCAGTAGCCTGAAGGATCTTGAAATTAAACAGAGTATACGTTTTTGATGTATTTTGCTGAAAAATAATTGCAAATTATGCTCCATGGAAATTTGTCATTGTTGAAACTTGTCAAATAGTGTTTTTAAAGGGAAAAGTAAAAAGCTTGCATCATTAACAAAACATCCAGTCTGAACAATAAATCCCAGCAATAGCTTCATCTCCTCAAAATATTATTTCCATCGAAGATTTATGGTAGTTGCATCTTTTGAAATGTTGAAAGTTTTGGTGAACAAATTATTCTTGAGCAACAAACAACTGAAATTCTATCTGAGGGAAACTTATTTTTTGAAAAGAAGACTACCATAGTGCCTACTTTTAATTATTTATCACTCTTTGTCAATAAGTATTCATTTTAAATGGATGAAATTTTCTTCAAACACAATACTTCCATTTAAGAGGGGGTGTGAAAGGGGGGAGGGAGGAAGATTCAATGGGGGTGACTATCTATTGGTTGGGTGAAGGGGAAGGTATCTGCAGATCCTTGAGTTAAAGACTTTTCAGGTGTGCTTTTTTAAATCACGCTCCTCAGAAAAATAAGGATTATGGTAGGTGTGCTGTTTTATTCAACTTAAACACATTAATGAACTCCAAATTTTCATCTATGTGTACAAAAAATCACTCCTCTCAGTGATGCGAGGTGATAGTGATGGTGTGTGATTGCACTCACATGCCGACATGCTTCAAAATTCGTGGTCTGGGATTAGGAGTTTACATGACTTAAACAGTTTAATGGGCATAACAATTATCTTTGCAGTGGCTTTGCCGTCTTGGATGTGTAATTTGCTTTTGGTTGCTGCAGTTTGGGGTGAGAGAAGGGGTCTTGCACATAAATTCCATCAAGGATTACTAGTGTTGAAGGAGAGAGATCAGTGAGTTAAACACCAGGCATCATGGGGACATCAGTTACATGAAGTCTCAATTGGTTTAAGTCAGGATGACCACCAGTTAGCAGGGATTCCACCAGAAACACAAGAAGGGGGGGGGGGGTTTAATTATTACTGCTAAACCCCAAGTCCAAATTGATGCTGTCCCAGGGTAAAGTTATGAGTGGGTTCAGGGGGACAATAGCTTGCTTTAAGGCCCCGTAAGGTGCAATTTAAAGGTTTTAAAGGCCATTTATTTGTGTAAGTTCAAACATTGCTGCAAAAGTGCCGTCCTTTACCAAAATATTGACAATTTTCTAACTTTTATGGAAATGAAGAGGTTGTGGGGGATTTTACCCACCTTCTCGAAAGGGGGGGGGGACAAATCCCCCCTTTCCCCCCTCTGACAGAAACCCTGATTAGTTGTCAGCCATTTTTTCAAGTAGTGGCTCACTCATATGTTTGTTTTTCTTACTTCATTGCTTATGCTGAGCACCAAGCAGTACAGCACAACAGCATTATGTTTTATTTTTAAAGTCCTTGGTATGAACCGACCAGGGTCTAACTTTACTCCAAAACTCATTGTAAGACAAGATAGAGTACGTACGTTGCAAGCCAGTGTTGATGCACTTCCAAGTTTATGTCCATGGGAATATATATGTTGCATGAAAGATGAATTAATTATGGAGAAAGATTAATTTGGTTTACAGGCATTAAACTGATATTGTCAAAGGAATATATTTTAGCACATCTTGTTAGGGTAATTTGACACTTGTAAGTGCTATAGTCTCAGGCTCTCTAAGGGTACTTCAAGTTATAATTTTTTCAATCTCTACCTTCATTATTATGCAAACATTTTTGAGTCTAGAAAGAAAGGTTGACTTCGAAAAGTTTGAACCTTGAAAAAGTAAGATTAAAATTGGAGACTACTTGTCGGCAAATATAGAGCATCCACTTAGTTTGCAATGTTTTAATATAAAGAGGACACTGAATGGAAATGGACATTACAGGGAACACATTTTCAAGGGCAGTGTAATTTGAAACAGCCAGTTTTAGGAGTCTGTCAAGGGTAAAGGTTGCATCCACTTCGTAATGTTTTTGTGTGAATATCAAGTTAGATCTATAAGTAGGCCTGTATGCTTAACAGTGGAAATGAGTGCATTGACAGTAGATTTGGGATTAGAGGAGAGTACAGCATCTAACATTCATACATAGTGATAATCCTCAACTTTTATTGGCCCATTATGCAGTCATGACTGTTCATGATCCTTTGATAAACTAATGGTATTGGATAACACACTCATCTTAGGGCTGCAGCTCTGTGTATCCAGGGAACTTACAGCCCTCTGGTGTATCTGTTGCAGGAACCTAGGTCATGCTTTATCCTCTGCTAATTAATGCATGGTTTATTGTTGGATATAACCTGATGAAGCACTGTAAAATGTTATAAGCTGTGTTGAAATCCTGTAAATAAATTGTCCACATAAAAATTCTTTCCACCTTATAAAAAAGTATAATGTGTTGCAATGTGTCATGAAAACAAACCATGCATTCCACTATTTATAGCCCCTCTTTGCAGAAAAAAAGAGAAAAGCAAAAAGATTTATTGGCTTAAACATTTACTGTTGCAGAACCTACAAGTGTAATTTTTGCATGGCCAGTATACACATAGTGCTGTGTGTCAGCTGTGTTATTAATACAGTCAGGGCTGGTCTTTATTTGTTTGCTCCAAGTGCTGTACATCAAGTTATCATGATGATTGTAAATGTCATGTTAAGCCCTATATTATATCTACACTTCTGAGCCCTACATTCATGATAATATGAGGAAGAAGGACAATGGAAGTAATTTGAAAACCTTAACTCAAACAATTGGAAAAAAAAGGGGTTAAAAGTAACATCAAATGGTACGGACAACAATGTTAATGCATATCCGCCCCGGAATAAGGTCAAACAATTACTCTCAGTATATGATAAGACAACTCAAAACAAATGATGTCATCAGTTTTTGCATGATTTCTGCAACATGGCCATATGAGTCAGAGAGCTTTGCATTGACTGATTGGATAAATTCTTGCCTGAACGAATTGTAGAACCAAATGTAGTGGAAATTTTAATTGAATGCATAGCCTTTGTAAATTTGAACGAGGATTTGAAAAAAGAAAAAACGAGGACTGAAGTTTGCTAATTGCCGCATAGCTTGATCCGTATCTTACCAAGGCAAAGACGGAAAGAGACAAAAGGCTAACGACAAGCTGGTGGCGCAAAGTTTCAAGGAGATTGTTTCTCCCAAATCAAGGTTGTCTCTCTAGAATAGTTAAATGGATTTAATTCTTAAGCTGTCCTGAAATTCCGAAAGAAATTCTCGCTTTCAGCAAGGTTTTAGGTTTTTTATGTCACAATTAAGCTGATGGAATAGAAATGATTACAGTCAGCAAATGGATCTGGATTAGTTTCTACCGTTTAGTTATGAAATGTGTTGGCAATTTGACAGGCGACATTTCCATGTTTATAATTATTTTATTACACATTGTAGTAAGTGGTTTTAAGCATTTTAACCTTGAAAATTGTATTGATCAGAGAAAACTACATGTGGCTATGTTTGTGTGCCTGTATTTCCTCAATTCAAATTAGTGTAGCAGGTTTGTTGAGCAGAAAACTTAATGTCTGCATGCATATAGCCATTGCTGGAAAAAAATGTTAATTTGCCAGTAAGCAAATCAATCGAAATTTTAACATTATGTTGAGTAGAAATTGGTCAAATGTTTCTCCAATGGTATGAATAAAAAAAGCAGCTGAACTTAGGGGGCCAGCCAGTCCCTAACAAGAAATGCAAGGGCCATATAAAGAAATCAAGGAACTCAAAAATAAATGATTAAGGGCCAAATAAACTATAGCCAAATCAGTTTTTCCACACCTTTCCAGACCAGATTCAAAGGTCTGATGACTTGAAATGGACAGTTACATATTTGATGTAAAGATTAAACACTTTAACAATAGCTGAATGCAATAGCTGAGCCAATGGGGTACCTTTCCTGTAAAAGCAATGGGCCTAAGCAAATTTCTTTGGAAATCATGCCCTGTCTTTTTTTCTCCACAATGGCCCAAATTTCCTTTGAAATACCAACTTCTCCCTTCAAGAAACTTCCCAAAATGCCGACTTCTTTCAACCATGTTGAGATTGAGAGTGCCCCTTATATGCACTGTGGAGATACTGTAAGGTTAAGTATCACAGTAGTGAGATGTAGGTTAACCCTTTACCGTTGTTTGGGTCCTTTTGGACCCGTGCGGAGAGCTCGGCTGTCACACATCTTTACTGTTTCACGCGGAGCTGGAAACTGCGAGTAGCTACCCGAAAATTCGGCCACAACAGCGAGAGAGACAATAGTTTAAGGTCACGGGGTCAATGGCCTACGGAAGCCGATGCGGGTCGGGCTATGTCCACTTTTCTGCCCACTACCGAGGTGAGCAAATGTGCCCCGATTGGAGCACAACGGTAAAGGGTTAAGCTAAATTATCTGCACGGATCGGCTAAAGGTCTACGTTCACACACGCAGAGACAGTGGCATCAGCTTTGCAGTAAACACACTCCACAGGCTTATTTTAACCCTTTACCATTGTTTGGGTCCTTTTGGACCCGTGCAGAGAGCTCGGCTGTCACACATCTTTACTGTTTCACGCGGAGCTCGAAACTGCGAGTAGCTACCCGAAAATTCGGCCACAACAGCGAGAGAGAAAATAGTTTAAGGTCACGGGGTCAATGGCCTACGGAAGCCGATGCGGGGCGGGCTACGTCCGCTTTTCTGCCCACTCCCAAGGCGAGCAAATGTGCCCCGATTGGAGCACAACGGTAAAGGGTTAATGACAAACCAACACAAATGTGTTGTAATCCCTGGTCGAGTCATACCAAAGGCTCTAAAGAGGGAACCTACTGCTGTTGTGCGTGATGGTCTGCATAAGCAATGGAATAGGGAAAACAAGCCAGTGAGCCACGAAAAGGCCTTGGCTGACTCGACTTGAACCAATATGCTGGAAACTGGGCCGTAAAACTCCATCTAACTAACTATCTACGACTCCCCTTCCTGCAAGGGGCGTGTAGATAGGGAAGAGGGCGTGTAGATAGGGAAGAGGGCGTGTAGATAGGGAAGAGGGCGTGTAGATAGGGAAGGGGTCGTGTAGATAGGGAAAGGTGGTAGAGATGTAAGCCAAGAATGATGAAGAGAAGGGAATAGATGTTGGATAGAAAAGATACAGGTCTGGTATTAAACAGGTGTATTGTGCACACTTTGGAAATTATGTAGTCTACGGAGTAGACTCTGTAGTATTAGCCTCCGGTGAGATGGCGCTCTCTCAGAAATCCTAATACACTGTGCATACATACATGCACATAAATTACCCATTACGCACAATATTTTGATTTTTGTCGTGACATCATTTTCGGTGGCTGTAAATGAGTTTTGATAGAGAGTTGGTAGCCTATTGTGTACCGTAGGTTTGCCATATAACTATGTGGAAATGTTGTCTGCTCAGCAGTGGAGCCGTTGAAAGACTCATACTGTTCTTTATAGTTAGTGAAAGTAGGAGTTTTGATTCTTAGTTCATGAAGAAGAATGGAAGGCACACACAATCAGGCTAGAAATTCTGGTGAAACAGCAATGACAAAGTGCAGTGTAGAGAATTTTCTTGTGACATTATTACATCTCCTAATAATATCCCACTGACTGTCACTGATCAGGCTTTATAGTAACCTAGACCTGTGTGCTATCAATAAGCATGCACAACTGCATCCTTCATAGTCAAAATGTGTTGTACAATGGCCTTCAGGACAAAAAAAAAGGCAGGCAACTCAGTATATCCAGAAACATCCACAGTCAAAATTACAAACTTGTGATGAATCGACGACAAGGCCTTTTTCCCAATTTGACACAGTTTTCCACTTCACCTAGAAATATTGTCAGGGTTATAACTATTAAACAAGCTTTAAAAGCAGTTTAAACTGTTTGGATGATTACATTTGAAATGGCGTAATGACCAATGTGACCTGTTTGTATCCAGTGAAGTCATTCCATTCTGTATCAATGTCCTGTAATTTTCCAATTTTCAGGGACTGGCATCTTTGGTTGCATTTTAACTTAAGAAGAGCTGTGTTTTTGAAGGAAAAAAAAGGGGATCAATTATCTTTGAGGTCTTAAGTCAATGCTATATATGCACTGATGCAGTCAGATTGAGTGGCTTGTTTTTGATTTTTTACAATATTTAATCTTTTGACACTGGTTCATTTCATTTTTGTGGAAATTATCAAATAAAAAAAAAAAGACAGTCGCAGAGACTGGAAAGGCTATTTTTCTGAGGAGCATAAAGATTTTGTGCTAAATTTAAAGATTAAAAGACTTTAGGGGTAATGCACTCATTATTCTGTGTACACACTTGTTTAATTTTTGAAATTTATGTATACACAAGTAAACATTTTTTTTTTTGAAAAGGTCTTGCCTGTGTATTGAAGGTTTAATTTCCAGCTTACAGTATATCTTAAGGAACTTATCCCAAAGGACTTAAAATGGCATTAGTGGTCGAGTCATCCTCCCCCCCCAAACTTATAAGGAAAAAATTCACAGCTCTATATATCCCACAAATTTTTCTCATTTCTATTCTGATTATTTTTCATGATATTTTGGAATATAGTATTACATTCAAGATAAAGTTGACTTGTATAGCTTACAACTAAGTGAAAACAATATTTTCACATGATATCCAAGAGCCAATCATGTAGTACAGTATCCAAGATGGGATGACTGCATTTTGTAACATGGGCAAAGCCTTGGTTTACTGACCCTTCTCAGAATGGTTGGGCAGCATCGTGAAAATATTAGCACCGGTAATTGTTAAACACACAGAACTGGTATTGAGGCAGTACTGGTTCTCAACTGCCAGGTAGGGAAATCGGGTAGGAAGGAATCTAAGCCACCCATGGTCCTCATGTTATCCTGCACATTAATGCATCTGGGTGTTTGATTGGGTTAATTACCATGCAAGACCCTCTGCTCTAAATGTTTGTGTAAATATTTTAATCATCCACACATCCTGCCAGTTTAGTCAGCCAATAAAATGAGTACTAGTAATTTTTTCAAGGAGCGGTATTTTCTCAAGAACTGGTATTAGTAACACACCACATATCTTCGGTATTTTCATTACCTGTACCTCTAGTACCAGTATTGACCTCAGTATCAATATACCACCCAACCTTACTTGTCAATGTTTAAGTTTGTTGAGTTAAATAAAGAGAACTCTCACCTACAGTGTGGAGCTTGATGCATGTTTATTCCTCTCAAGGGACGGCAAGAAGACTGTTCCACTCGGCATAACTAAAACACAAAAGTGCAACGTAATATAACAGTACAAACATTAAATAGACTTCTTAACAGGTGAAACACAATAATACAAAGTAAACCATAGACACGAAGATAACAATACAAATAAATTTCAACAACACAAAACACACATCCATCTCTAACACATTTGACTTTTAAATAATAACAATATTGAAGAAAATCAATACCATATTAACAGCTTTTTTTTTAAGTTAAAGGCAGTCATGTGTCACTCCAAACTTTTATCAAATTTTACTAAATATAGTCTGCAGAAATTTTCAATATTGGCACAGCTGTTTTATTGACCTTATTCATAAAAAAAAAAAAAGCAGAGTAGCTTATATTATGCATTATGTGCTGGGAGTGTTTTGATTACACATAATGACCTTGTATGCCCACAAGTGCATATATCCTGAAGCTAAGAGGGAAATTGCATGCTCTTTTGACAGGAACTTAAAATGAATGCTTGTCTATGGATATTATGACAAATTTTCAACATGCATGTAATTCATATTTGAGTACCTTTGCAGACTTTTGCTAATAAGTTGTGGTGGTGATTGGTTGAATAATAGAATTTAAGTTATAAAACCAATTATTTACCAATTTTGGGATTATTGGCAGATGCCAATTTTAAAGAGTTGATTGGTCAAACACTAAATATGATAATTTGCTCTGGACAGGACCTGTATGTTAATGTTTTTCATGAGCTGCTCACTCGTTGTAGAATGTAATAGCAGATTGCTTGATAAATAGTTATGCATCTGTTGTTCTCTGTTTTGAGTGTTCTGAAACTGAAAGTTCACAAATTTTTCTCACTTTTTATAAGTTTTTCATTGCCAGCCTAATTTGCAAATTCTATGTTTTGTTACTGGTTCTGTCAATTCCATCAGTTTCCTGTAACATGGGAAAATGTTGGCTTTTAATCAGCTAGATACTAGATACTGTATATTCTAGCTAGATCCTAGATAGATGGCATAGTGGATCAAAACAATGTGTAAATCGCAGTCTATTTCGCTCCTCACCTACCTCCTATCACCCTATGTATACCATTTATACCTATACTTACCGTCTGGCAACCTTTGACACCGTGGATATCCTACCAGCAGAGGGCGCATAGCACCCTATGGCTTCATACTCCATTTTGCCTAACTCGCGTTTAGACGTGTGTTTTATGTCCGGCGACTTTTGTTATTCTTTCTTGAACTTGGATTCTTTCCTTGTGGATTTATTACTTGGAAATTATTTGGAATAATATCGGATATTACTTTCGAGTTCTTGTTACATCGTGGTCAACCCTGCCAAGCCTCCTAGGAAGACGATGAGTATCCTCTTTCTTATTCTACTCCTTCGGGAGTTTAGGTGGTTAGGCTCCTGGTTAGCACGTTAGGCTAGCGTTCTTAGTTACGGTAGGCTGGCGTTCTGCGGTTCCGGGGCCGTTGTTTAGCGGCCTTTTTCCCCTCCGCCTGTCCGTCGGGCCGGTAGGCCCGCGCTCGGGTCTTAGTCGGGTGGAACCCCCCCCACCCCAGGGGTTTTCTTGTTTCCGCGGGAGTTTTCCCGGCGGAACCAGGCTTCCCGGCCTCCCGGTAGCCGTGTGTGTTGGCTCATTTTTCACTTACGCGGCTTCCCCGAGCGAGTAGACCTTTTAGTTTAGCCTTCTCGCACTCGACCCGTCCGACGCCTTTTTGTTACGTCGCCTTCGGGTAAACGGTGTAGACAACGTATCGTTGCTTTTAGCTTGCCTACATCGTTTTGTGCCTTGTTGCACTCTCTTACTGTGATGTATTGTTTGGGTATCGATCGTAGCTTTACAATGTTATTGTTCTGTTCGTCTTGCATTCTCACTTCTTTGTTACTGCTAACCTCTTGAATGCTAGCTTGTATTATGGGGATGCAACTTGATTGTTATTGTGTTACCTTTTTATATTCTCTGTATTACAGGGATACAGCTTGTTTGTTATTGTGTTACCTTTATATATTCTCTGTATTACAGGGATACAGCTTGTTTGTTGTTGTGTTACCTTTTTATATTCTCTGTATTACAGGGATACAGGGATTGTTATTGTGTTACCTTTTTATATTCTCTGTATTACAGGGATACAGCTTGTTTGTTATTGTGTTACCTTTATATATTCTCTGTATTACAGGGATACAGCTTGTTTGTTATTGTGTTACCTTTTTATATTCTCTGTATTACAGGGATACAGGGATTGTTCTTGTGTTACCTTTATATATTCTCTGTATTACAGGGATACAGGGATTGTTATTGTGTTACCTTTTTATATTCTCTGTATTACAGGGATACAGCTTGTTTGTTATTGTGTTACCTTTATATATTCTCTGTATTACAGGGATACAGCTTGTTTGTTATTGTGTTACCTTTTTATATTCTCTGTATTACAGGGATACAGGGATTGTTATTGTGTTACCTTTTTATATTCTCTGTATTACAGGGATACAGGGATTGTTATTGTGTTACCTTTTTATATTCTCTGTATTACAGGGATACAGGGATTGTTATTGTGTTACCTTTTTATATTCTCTGTATTACAGGGATACAGCTTGTTTGTTATTGTGTTACCTTTATATATTCTCTGTATTACAGGGATACAGCTTGTTTGTTATTGTGTTACCTTTTTATATTCTCTGTATTACAGGGATACAGGGATTGTTATTGTGTTACCTTTTTATATTCTCTGTATTACAGGGATACAGGGATTGTTCTTGTGTTACCTTTATATATTCTCTGTATTACAGGGATACAGGGATTGTTATTGTGTTACCTTTTTATATTCTCTGTATTACAGGGATACAGCTTGTTTGTTATTGTGTTACCTTTATATATTCTCTGTATTACAGGGATACAGCTTGTTTGTTATTGTGTTACCTTTTTATATTCTCTGTATTACAGGGATACAGGGATTGTTATTGTGTTACCTTTTTATATTCTCTGTATTACAGGGATACAGGGATTGTTATTGTGTTACCTTTTTATATTCTCTGTATTACAGGGATACAGGGATTGTTATTGTGTTACCTTTTTATATTCTCTGTATTACAGGGATACAGCTTATTTGTTATTGTATTGCCATTTGAATTACTACTATACTTTACAGGTGTATGGCTTAATTGTTATCGTGCCTCATTTGTATTGATGTTTTTCATGCTAATTTATTTAATTCTGCCTGTTTATGTGTTATTTTTACCCCTCCCCAACCCTTTGGGTAGGGGCAGTGTTGTTTTTGTTGTTTTTATTCCTTTTTTCCTTGTCCAGACAAACCTAAGTGTACCAGGTGCCAGAGGTATCGACCATTTGCAGCCTGGGATTTTCACGAGGTCTGTCCTGCCTGCAGACCATGTACTAGAGACAGGACATGCAATATTTGTGAGGGACCCAACGCAACTTATCTACCGGGTCTGCGGGCCGTAGACCCGGTCGTGTCAGTGGAATGTCACAGGCTGATCAGCTACCAGGGGGATGTGGTACCGTTCCGCCACAAACAAATCCCCCAGGAGGTTGTGGTACCGTTCCGCCACAAACAAATCCTCCTCTGGACTCTTCCTTGCTGTCTACCTCAGCTCCGTCTTCAACATTGGCTCAGGATCAGCTACCAGGGGGATGTGGTACTGTTCCGCCACATACAAATCCCCCGGGAGGTTGTGGTACCGTTCCGCCACAAACAAATCCTCCTCTGGACTCTTTCTTACTGTCTACCTCAGCTCCGTCTTCAACTTCGGCTCAGGATTTTCAGTTCCAGTCTACCTCACTTCAGTCATCACTACAACTGACCAAGGGGGCATCTGTTGTGTCTGCCACAGCCCCCTCAGTTTCCTTGGCTGCTGTGTTATCAGCTTCAGCCCATCAGTTGCCGGTTCCGTCAGTTTCGGTTCCTGGTGTGTCAGCCCTTCAAGCCCATAGTTGCTGCCGTGTTATCAGCCTTCAGGCCCATAGTTGTTCTAGTCTCCTGTGGGCGGGCTTGCCTCAGGGACCCCGCCCTTCCCGTCAGGAGTTTTCTCCTGTCATAGAGTCCGACGTTTCCGTCGAGGCTTCCCTGAGAAGAAGCCGCAAGGGACATCGTTCCCCAGCCTCTTCTAAGAAGCGTCGTCTTCAGGCCACAGATGGCGCAGAAGACTCAAGCGATGCCACAGGAATACCTTTCCGACAGAGGCCATCGCCCAGTTAGTTTTCAACACTGTCTCTTTCTGTGATCCAGTTAGCAGCACATAGCCAGAATATCGTACAGTCTCAACCCTCTCAGGCGTCCACCTTCGCCGGTCCTTCGATTTCGGCCCCTAGTTTCGTCACTCCCCGGACGGTTTCGCTGATAGGGGAAGGTCAGGTCTCACGCGCAGAGGCTCCTTCATCTCTGTCTGCCTCTGATCCAGATCAAGAACGCGACTTTAATATGGGTTTTCCAGCTCAAGGTCAGGATCTGGAGGACATAGACCCAGTCTCATCAGAGCACAAGGACTCCTCAGAGGATGAGGCCCCTTTCCTGGGCACAGATTTGTCCAGAGAGGCTTTCGAGAAGGCTGTAGACATTGTTAGACACCAGCTGGGGTTCCTGGTGGAACCGATTCCAGCCCCTGATCCTTCTAGACGCTCTCGTCTTTCTCTGAACAAACCAGCTTCCTCTAGCAGAGTTTCCATGTCGGTTGATGCGAATGCCTGGGCCGTTTTGATGTACAGGCTTCTCTCAAGCCCTGGAGGGCCTTTCCCAAGAAACAGGCTTCCAATTTTTATGTCAAGGAAGAACATTGGAAGAACCTTTTCTTCCCCATTCCCACAGCTTGCTTTGACCATTTGAAGGCGGCACGTACGGTCGATTCTAAAGGGAACTTCAAGGCGTTACCTGTAAAGAAGTCGCTGAAGCCTTGGGACGGTGTGGATATGGCCGCCCACTCGGGGCTTAAGTTCGCATCCTCTCTCCTTTTGCTGACGGAAGTCCTGGCGAAGCCCTTTAGACAATGTACTCCCTAAGTTCCGAGGAAGGATACGGCCGCTTTGATTAATCTTCTGGGTCCCGTTGTCGGGCTTTCCTATGACCAGTTTGCAAAAATAGCAGTTAGGGCCTCAAGTGAGAGAAGAGGGATTGTCCTGGACTCTATCCGCCTTCCCTCAGATGACTTCAAGCGTAGATTTGTCAAACTCCCTAGCTCCGGTCCGGACTTGTTCTCCGGTAAGTTTGAGGAGCAGTGGGACGGAGAGGTCAAGAGGAGGAAGGACCTGAACAAAGCCAACTTCAGCATCCCCCCGGAGCGCAGACCGCCAAAGCCCAGACGCTCTCCTCCGCATTCTCGACAAGGTAGTTTGAACTTCTCTTCAAGATCCCTCCCTTATTCTCAGAGCTGCGGGCCTCGCACGGCCACTTCGTTCCGCCAAAGGCCCCTAGGCCAGTCTCGACGCCAGTTTCGCCAAACGTCAGGATTCCCGAGACCAGCTTCTAAGGCCCAAACTAGAGGTACTTCCAGGAGGGGCCCCAGTTCTGCACCTCTCCCGGCGGTAGGGGGGAGACTTCAAGACTTTGCAAAAGTTGGGAGATCCTAGATCCGGACCCATGGGTCAGGAACCTGCTGTTTCGGGTACAGGGTAGAGTTTCAGCTCCTCCACCCGCACAGAGACCGGGATCAAAGACATGCCCATGTGGGAGAGATCCGGAGCCTTCTCCAGAAACGTGCAATCTTCTCGGTCCTCCAAGGTCCTCTGTACCGCTCGTCCTTTTTCCTCACACCAAAGTAGCCCGACTCCTGGAGGCCCATTTTGGATCTGAAGCCTCTCAACAAACTCTTCGTGAGACCCAAGAGATACAGGATGGAAACACTCAAGTCAATACTTCCCACCCTTCGTCAGGGTCATTGGACCTGCTCTCTGGACCTCAAAGACGGGTTTTTTACATGTTCCGATTCACACCGACCACCAAAGGTTTTTAGCCTTCCGCTACAAGAACAGAGTCTTCGCTTTCCAAGCTCTTCCGTTTGGCCTTTCCACAGCACCAAGAGTGTTCACCAGAGTTACAAGGGTAGTTCTCGCTTTCCTCTGACGAAAGGGTCTCAACATACATATCTAGAAGACTGCCTTCTCCTAGGTCCCTCCAAAGAAGCGATCTCGGTCTTAGCAGATTACGTGGTTTCCCTCCTCGAGTTCTTAGGCTGGGTAATCAACAGGGAGAAGTCTTCCCTACTCCCTTCACAGAAAGTCTGTTACCTGGGAGCATCTATCGATTTCATATCAGGCAAGGCTTTTCCGACGGAGGGCAGACTCAACTCCCTCAGAGGAACAATCTACCGCCTGCTTGCTCGCAGAGTGGCTCCAGTAAGACTTTGGCTTCAGGTTCTTGGTCTTCTCGCAAGTCTTGTGGACGTGGTTCCCGACTGCCGGCTGTTTATGAGGCCAATCCAGGTTTACCTCCTCCGATTTTTCGCCCCTTTGCAAGACCCCCCCCCAGAAGAGGGTCCCTCTGGATCAGGAGATCAAGACCCACTTGCTTTGGTGGACCATCCACTCCAATCTGACTTCAGGTGTCCCCTTCCAGGACCAGCGGCCATCAACGGTCATCACTACGGATGCCTCCCTTCTGGGATGGGGAGCAGTCTGGCGTTCTTCCACAGCGGAGGGTCTATGGTCCGAAGGAAGTCCCCTCCCTCACATCAACATCTTAGAGATGGAAGCGGTCTGTCTAGCCATCGACAAGTGGAAGTACGACCTTCAGAATCGGGTGGTCACGATCCTCAGCGACAACTCCACTACTGTGGCGTACATCAATCACCGAGGGGGACCCAGATCTCTTCCCCTCTGCAAGAAAACTTGGGAACTGCTGCACATGTGTCGGAACTTCAACATCTCCATCAGGGCTTCCCACCTGGCAGAGAGCAAGAACGTCATGCCAGATACGCTGTCAAGGGGCACTCTGCGGGAGACAGAGTGGTCTCTCTCTCAAGCCCGGGCCAACCTATTCTTCGACATGTACGGCTGCCCGTCAGTGGATCTCTTTGCATCTCAGAACAACAACAAACTTCCAGTTTATTGCACCAGGTTCTATCACCCGCAAGCATGGGCAACGGACGCGTTGTCACTGTCGTGGGACGGTCTTTACGCGTACGCTTTCCCCCCTTGGTGTCTGATCCTGAAGATCAGAGAATCTCGGGCGGACGTCCTTCTAGTGGCCCCTCTTTGGCCGAGACAAACCTGGTTCCCAATTCTCCTTCAGTTACTAGTGGATCTACCTTTCCAGCTTCCGCTCAAGGGCAACTTACTCACCCAACGCATCTAGCATCTAGCAGCCTGGAATCTTTCGTGAGACACTTTGAAGATCAGGGCCTTTCACAGGAAGCTGCAAGGATTGCAGCAGACGCTAGACGCCCGTCCACCAGGTCCACTTACGGTTCAAGACTCCAGCGTTTTAGACAGTGGGTAAAGGAGAGAAATGTGGATCCCTTGGAGGCTTCGTTATAGACATTTTCGGACTTTCGGCTCACCCTCTTACAATTTAATACTATCCGCAATTACAGGTCAGCTATTGCTTCCATACATTCAGGGTTCCATGACTGCTCCACTATGAGTACCAATGCAGCGATCACTCGTTTGCTCAAGGGAAAGTTCCATTGCAGACCTCCTCATAAACCCTAGTTCCGGCTTGGTCGGTCGATGACGTCCTCGCCAAAATGGCTTCTAGCCCCGTACGAACCGATCCACAATGCGACACTTGAGCTCCTTACCTACAAGACTTTGTTCCTGGTAGCAGCGGCTTCGGCAAGGATGCGCAGCGAAGTTCACGCCCTGTCGGTGGATAAGATCCTCCTTCGTTTCAGCAATAATGGTGTCTTCCTGTTACCAGACCCTCAGTTCCTCACGAAGAACGAGGCAGTACCCTTCATCCCGGCTGAGATGTTCCTCCCTGTCATAGCATCCTCCTCCTCCATTTCGGAAGACAGAAAGGTCTGCCCAGTGAGGTCTCTTAAATGATGCCTGGAACGGACCAAGCCAGTTAGGAAAACAGACGCCCTCTTCCTCCTGCCGAAGTCCCTCCATTCCAGGGCTTCTAAAGACACGCTTTCTAGGTGGCTCGTCAACCTGATCACCCCTCATGTTTCGGACGGCCAGTCAGCGCACGCCCACCACCTTCGTGCCCAAGCCTCCTCGACGGCCTGGTTTCGTGGGGTCCGCCTGGATGACATCATGAAGGCAGCTGCCTGGAAGACAACCTCTACCTTTGTATCGTGTTACCTCACCAACGTCTCTCCGAGGGATGGACATTTCGCCAGGGCTGCCTTGGGGTCGGTGACGTGCGGTGTCCGGCCCCCCCCTCGTTCTCAGCGGTGCTAGTCAATACATAGGGTGATAGGAGGTAGGTGAGGAGCGAAATAGACTCCCCAAAACTCCCTGGTTTGGGAGTCTGTGAGGGACGATACCTACCTCCTATCACCATCCCTCCCGTTGTCCGCCTTCCAGTCACCATCCTGCTCTACCTACCATCAGAGGACCACTATGTAAATTCGGCCGGCCCCTCCAATCTCCTCGGCCTTCTAACCCATTTGCATCACTTGTCACATATGTAGGGACAGACTCTGACCAGTACATGCAGTCACCGTCCGCCGGCCGAGACCAGGATTACGCTCCGTTGAGGTAAGACTAACTCACTTGCGTAGGCCTTAGGCTGTCTTGTTTGTCTTATAGATGTCTTCTCTCCTACAGGTAGAGCACTTCTCCCTCTTGGGGTTGCTGATGCCAAACCCTTGGTGTCGGCAAAATGCAGTATGGAGCCATAGGGTGCTATGCGCCCTCTGCTGGTAGGATATCCACGGTGTCAAAGGTTGCCAGACGGTAAGTATAGGTATAAATGGTATACATAGGGTGATAGGAGGTAGGTATCGTCCCTCACAGACTCCCAAACCAGGGAGTTTTGGGGATTTTACCTTGCCTAAATGATGTATGTAGCTGATATTTTCCGTTTGATTTCTATTTAAGGATTCTTTGAAGTGCAATGAGCTGTAGTCATTTTTAAATGGACCAATTTAGTTATGCTCTCTGAAATTTGAAGTTCAGTCATGCATTTTCCTCTGTCTCCAACTTAAATCAGCATTCTGTCTTTTATCTGGAAAGATGAAAATTTGTCGTTCTCCTTTATCTAGGTTCAAAAGATTCTTTCAACAACCGGTTTCGGCAATAAACAGTTGACGTTTCAAGTCTGTCAAGTGCAAAAATCTACCGTATCTCTATCAGTTCCTATACAAATGTTGAATTTTACAGGGTTGCCAGCTATTCCATGCCAGTATATTCCAATAGTTCTACTGAACGATGATGGCGTAAGGTAGTAATGCCCAGGGTGGCATATTCATGTCTGTATTATCTTTCAATGGGAGATAATAGCAATGTACATAGGAGAGATTAAACTAATATAGGAGAGAGTTGTTGTGTAATTATTTTCAGTGCAGGCATTTATCAAAGTATACACGAATCCGGACAGCAAGTGATGGTCTAATTTCAGTCAGCCATAACTGGGGTCCGTCACCTTTACATCCTTTGATTTCCTTGCTTAACTCTATCATGGATAATTGTACACTAATTTGTATCTTAAATTCTCCAATTTCACTAAATATGAGGATTTGAAATTCGTGTAGACAATAAATAAAGACGATGTAAGCCTGATGGACCCCACTAGTGGCGGCCTACAGACACTAAAAACAAGCGCTATTCGGATTCGTCCATAGGGCTAAACAAAGTCTTTGCCATGTACGCAGTGCTGAATGTAGGTAGAAATATGAATGCTTGGAACTTTCATTCAAGGGGCATTATCAAGAATTAAACACTTCTGTAAATTGTTAACCTAGCTCATTGTTTGGGCAAAATAGCTGGTTAAAGTTTTTCATCTTTATTTTTTCTGTAAGGGTTATGTTCAAAGTTCACAAGCAAATCTGCATTTTTTTTCTTTGCAGAGAAATCTGTTTAGAAAAAAAAATTGATGAAAAATAGGTTCCTGCTTTTCTATGTTAAATACTTTTGAGAATGACCACGAATTCCACAATATATTGGAATACAAAGTGAAGAGTGGTTCCAAAGTGCAAAATTTGTCACTTGTAAAGACAAGCAGGTCATCGGGGAATCATTCTTTTGCTAGCAATTTTTACATCTCATTTCAACTGAATTGGACAGCTAAATAGTAATTAGCCAAACAGTCCTTGCATAGCTAGCTTCGGATAAAGCATACTCTAAATCCCTACTTCCATTAGCAATGTATGATGATTTCTTGAAAATGCTGGCATGGAAAAAACAGCCAAGGGCTCTGCCTAACCTTTTAAATTGCTAGGGAAGTTTGCTGTCAGGGACGTTTTAACCTGTAAAGTACATGTAATTGGAAAAAGGGAAAGCTATTGGGAAAAGTATGGCCCACGCCAAACTTGTGAAAACACAGTTTATTGAAGTCCTCTTGCTAGAGCAAAAACAACGGTTGTAAAAAGAAAAAAGACTAATGGATTGGATTCGTTTATTTCCATGGCGCAAATAGATTGCCTTGTTAGGAGCAGAGAGGCAACAGAAATAATTTAAATTCCAACATATATACGCTGCTACTTGGAATGTTTTAATAATCGAAAATGGAGTGATTTTAGTGCATAATTAACTTTTTCTTTCTTCGTAGTGCCTGGAAAAGGGTCAGATAGTACATTGTACTATACAGAGACAAAATCTTCTGTTTTACAGAGAAAAGTGGTAGTGTTGGGTTGGGTTTGGGTTAGTTATTAGTTAAAGGAAATTTAACAACATACCAACATGAATGTGTTATATAGTGTCATTCAACTGGATAAAAGTTCAAAGTTTCAATTTATTTTCCAGTATGGTTCAAGTTCAAACATGGTTTCCCTTTAGTAGCCAGTTATGACAAGTGGGAAATACTGTGAGCATATTCTACAACCCCAAGCCCACAGGGGGTGGGTGGGGGACACTAACTGCCTTCAGTTGGGAAGGTACTGTGTTGACAGCAATATATGAACTTTCCTCCTGATTATACTGCAAAGAGTAAGCTTGGTTGGAAACTGGGCAGTAGCTTTTTCCCTCTAGAAACTTTTCTCTCAAATTTATTTCCGGTGTTCCTCCCTGTATACTGGGGTTGTGCTGACCCCCAACCTCCATGTAGTCTGGGGATCTACAGCACCCTTCCTGAATTATATAAAACCCTCACTCACTAGCAATTATTCCTACCAGCAAATGAAAGATAAGCTAATAGATAGGCGCCCTCAGGAAGAGGGACTAGCTAGGCTGCTAATTCTTTCACTTCAGGTATCTAAAGTCTGACATAGTTTTCTCAGTTTTCTCTGACGTTGGAAGTTTGTTGACTGGAGAATGGATTTAACTTGTCCAATTTTTGTTTAAAGGCCCAATTTTCTCATCCCAAACAGAACCAATTCTCCCAACCTTCTTAATTAAGCCCCTCCCACAATTGTCTGAAATTCACCCTCATTCAGACACAATCTCATTTTATTGCTTCAGGGTGAATATAGAAAACTCAAGGGTATTATCAAAACACTCTCAGAACAGTTCATGCTGTGAAATATAAGATTTGGTACTCTGCATTGTTTGAATTTGCAGTCTGCAATCAAAAAGCTGAGCCAATTGAGAGTTTCTGTTACCCTATACTAGAAGTGTAGTTTGGGGTGAGAGGATTGTCCCTTGTGATTTCAATTCTTCTTAGAAACCCTTTGCCACAGTAGGGACTTTGTGATGTTTTCAAAGTAGAGTTGAAATTCAGCTTGTGCAATTGTATTTGCTGATCCTTATTAGTAAGACAAACTAGAACCTTTGAAGGCAAACCATAGCTTACAGTAATTTGTAAAAATTTATACAAAGTTTTGTGCCTCTCCATGGAAGATTCAAGCATTTGATAATGAACTAGCTTTACCTCTTGATAAAATGTGTGTTGCCATGGTAACTTAAGTGTTATTCCTTACATGGTAGTTGTATACATGAATTATAAAATGTGTGCCACTCTCAGTGTCCTACTTTTTTGTCATCTTTTATTCACCTACTTTTTCAACCCTTAAGAGAAAGGAAATTATTGAAGCAAGTTTTAGTCAAAAGCTGTCAAAATATTTTCTCTCGGACCCTCTGGTGTCCAAAACTTATGTTGATCAAAAAAATTGATAATTTGAAAGTCACCCCAAGCAAGGCAAAATCATTGTTTTATTGGTTTGTAAGATAAATGTGTAAGTCACCCTCAAGATGTTTGTATCGATCATTTTCATCTCTCTTTTTGTTCTCTACTCTGTAAAATTACGTCAAAGGTCGTAACTCTCTTCAACACTTTCAAGTTTGTGTGAATAATTGATTGTAATAACATTGACATGATTTGAAAGTGAGTGGCACTCTTGTCAGCTGCAAGTGAGAGTCATTAATGAGTCGTTGATAGATTTAGGTGGCGGTAATCAATTTATGTAAATGAGTTTGCAATTGTCATTGACCCATAGATGATGAATTAGCAGCTGCTGGTACTGTGAAATTGTCTGACCCAGTTAAAGATAGCTTTGGTTTATAAAAAACAGGCTGTATTCAATTTGGTTTAGTAAGCCATAAAGTTCCTATTAAGAGGATGGAATTTTGTGAATATTCATGATAATAATATCATTAACTCTGAAATACTGTTTCGCTTTTCTCCATAAATTGGAAAAGAGACGAAGTTAAATATATTGTGTACAGTATGTCTGTCACTGCACTTACTTGTTTAATGCCATCTTAGTATTTACCAAGGACTCAGTTGGTCATAATCTTTCAGTTGTTCATTGAATTTAGTGGAGGAGGGAGGGGGGAATACATAGGTAAGGAGGGGGGTACATAGTGGATAGTATAGGGGTCATTGATTGAAATAAAGTGCTTCAAAAATTGTATTGATTTCTGACCTTTTAGTTTAAATTAATATGGATACCCAATTATTTTTTCCAGTATAACTACATAATTTTGTAAAATGTACTATGAATTTTGGTTACAAATACTGCAGTACTTCTCAAAGAAATGAAATCCCACATCTACTGTAGAGACTCGGTGTTCACATTTCTTACACTACAGTAGTACTGTGTAATGAGTATTAGTGGTTAATTCCTTACTTGAATTTTGTGAAAAGAGAGTAGTAAATACTACTGTAGTTTAAGCTGGTGGTGCATTTATGGACCACAATTTGTAACAGTGTTACAAGCAGAGGGCATTTAGAGGGTGGTTTGGTTACATTATTCATTTCTGACTCAGTTGCCTGGAGGGTGTAAAAATACTGGTTTGTTTGTTGACAACTATTCATATTTCATGGGTTTTACTTTGGTACAGTGAGAGGTGATGGTAGTGTGTGGTTCACTAGCTACCTCGAAGGCATCACAGTACATGAGATATGTATCTTGTAAACAGTCAGCTGTGAAGTATTTTATGCTGTATACAGGACTGTTTCACGGTCAAAGCCCTCTAAAGCAGGAACACATCCTTTGTAGAGTGAGATCAATTAATCGCACTGACAATTTTGAATAAAGGACCTTCTGGGTACTTCGGATATGAAAATATGTCTGCTAGGCTTGTACTCATTGTACAGTAGATGTTTTTCCATGCATTGAATTAAGCCTAACTGAAGGACTGTTTACGATTTTTAAGCTACTTATAGTAGAAATCTGCTTGGCACGAGTTCAATTATTTTTTCAAAGACTTACAGTAATTGCTCCTCAGTGTGACCTGCCTGGTTGTAATTCTCAGTTGAGGTAGTTGATCCCTGGTACAAATTTTTGAAGTAACATAATAAAAACCACACTTGTGCTAATGGCACGTATACTCAGCCTTTTTAATGTTGGCATACATCTGTCTTGTATTCAGTTAGAAAGAGTTTAGTTTTCTCATATTTAATTATGCCAAGGTTAAATTGTGCTGAGTTCATTTGCTAATAAAATTGTACCATCCAACAGTGCTGAGGCATTCCATAAAGCCTGCAACTGAAGCAACATATCGTAGTCCAAAAGGCTGTAACAATTGTTAGAATGGTGAGTATAATGTTAAGCCCATATTTTAGTTTCAAGTCAGCGGTGTCTTAAAGACCCAATTTTCTCACCCCTAACAGTTTCAGTTCTCCTAGCCTACTTGTTTAAGCCCCTCCCACAACAGCCTAAAACTCATCCTCATCCAGACACCATCTCAGTTTATTTCTTCAGGTGAGTACAAGACCCCACTGTGTAATCAAAACTCAAGTCTATTTACAGGTAGGGTATTAAATGTGTGAACATCTTTTCTCTACTTTTTGTGAACTTGCTGTCAATCAAAGAGCTGAGCTGATTGAGAATTTCTATTGACTAGAACAAAAAATTTAGTTTGGGGTGAGAGAATGACCCCTTTAAGTATTTTGGACAATTTAGAAGCAATGAAATTTGGAATGTCCTAAATATTTACCATTTTTACTATGCCTATAATACAGTGTATAGGCCCACGACTTGATACTTGATACGGGGACACACTTATACTATATCAACACTGTTAACTTTGCATGTGTATGGCTACTTTACATGCATAAGTGCTCTTGAAGGGTTTCTTTCCTGGGGCCCCACTGAGGGTTGTAACAGTATAATAATTTAACAAGGCCCTATATCTGCCAAATTTATCTGCTTAGGACTTCTTGTGTTAATTAGAATCAGTTTCTTTGAAATTATTGATTTAAAATAATAAGAAAATTGAAATCACTGCTATATCTTCCGAAAAAAGAAGCGTCAAGACACATGAAAGAAAAACTTGTTACAAAAGGGAGAAATATCTGTATTTTTTTGTGAACCGTCTGCCTGCATGCCTTCAAACCTGTTTATCATTGATATTCATCTTGAAGAATAGCCCAGGTCTTACATGGAATACAGTCTGTAATGTGATGTAAAAAAATTGGCAAATGAGAAGGAAAGAAAGGTCACAGGAAATGAAAGATAAAATTCATGTGAAAATGGAATGACTACATTGGTTGATTGGCTGTAATGTTCAACCTTGCGGGGCAATCAACATTTATGAGTCTTGGATAGTCTTTGATATTTATTTTGCTGATTCAGGGAAGACTTTCCAATGTAATTACTTCCTGAGCCAATTTTTGGAGATCTCTAGAAGGTCGTAGATGAATACATTGCCTTTTATTAGAGTACTTTTTTGGAGTAATGAAAAGTAGTTTTGTCTGATCTCTGGAATACATCTCTTAGGAATTCAGTGTATGGGAATGGAAACTGGAGATTTAACAATGAAGAAAAAGAAATCATTTTGCTTATATGGGACTTTAAAGGGACTCATTGAGTTTATATCGATAACAATTAATGGAAGTCTTTAACGGGATACTCCCCACTTGAAAATGCTTGTAAGTAGCGTGATTAAGTTTCATATCCAACAGTTACGGGAAAAGTTAAAATTTTGATTTTTGTGGTGTCCTGACTTGTAAGGGTTTTGTGCATAATTTGAAAAAAAAATGTCTGGTCACGAAGTTTTGAAAACCAAATTAATTTAAAAGTTTTATACTTACTCATAAAACAGGATAGAAGATTGTCTAAGTTTGACCATTTGTCATGGTATGTGAAGAAAACTTAGTTTTGAAAAAATGTATTGAATTTGTACTTTTGAATTCACAGCCTCTTAGCACCCCTTTATGGTATCAGAACTATTGATGTAAATTGTACAGGTTTAGCCAAGGTCCATGTTAGTTTTAACTGGGTTGTAAATAGAGTTTAAAATATATTCTAAACATTTAGAGCAAAGTATTTTAGATCTCTATGATGTATTTTCCACATCATATTTCTTTAATGCAGTATGTTGTATAGCATTTTGTATACATATACCCCAGTTTGTGTATTTATGGCAAAGTTAAATTGTTGCAAAACCTTTTTATTTACTATGGCTTAATAATTTTTACAAAAAGTATTATTCACACTTGAAGTCTGGCAAAATTGAGAGGAGAGAACTAAAGATGGGAAAAAAATGAAAATTTTGGACCAGATGATTTTTAAAATTTGTTGTTAAACTGTACAAGCCGCATAGTAATGGTAGATGTTGTAAATTATCAAAATTTATATGGCTTTTCAATATTTTGAGTCGTTATGATATGGAGATAAGGGAGACAGTGTAAGTGACAGGAACTTAAGTTTTATCTTAAAGTCATAATTCTTTTGTGGTCATAAAATTTTTGTGGTCCTATGGTGTTTAGATGTACACAGATTAGGTTAGCCCGAGAGATTATGGTTGTGGCCGTACCACTGACCTTCACAAAAACATAGGAGTTCAGGAAATTTCCTGATTTCAGGAAATTTCAAGTCTTGAGCAAAATTCTCAAGAAATTCAATTTGCTGGACAACATTTTTTTGCTGTGGTCACTTTGGTTGGTATGGCCAAGGGTTGGAGAGTTTTTCACTTTTGAGAATCTTTCTTACATTAATTTATTTACCGCTTAAAAACTCTTGAGAAACGGAACAAGATATTACCTTTTTGGACAGGGGCATTGTCGGGCATTGTCTGTGAAAAGTTTCCTCCAAAGGGAACCCTCCCACTAGACCCCTCCTTGGGCCAATAATCCTAAATAAGAGTTTCAAGGAATGAAACTCTACTTCATTTACATTCCTGACTTCAGCCAATCACATGGCTGAAATTAACATTCAGGGGTGGGACAAGGAAGAAGGGGGGAACTAAAGAGATTACTTTGTTCTCATCAGTATAAAAGTATCTCCAATCTTTGTTGTCATATTATAGCTAAACCTCACAATTTCATCTTATTTCAAGACTAAACTTTTGCATATTCAAGGCCAAACAAGCAGTTGCCCTTAGTAAATTTCACAATTGATGAGGAACTGCCATGTGAATGTCAAGAGCCATGCTTGAAATAGGATAGATGGTGACAGTAATTCTGCTTGGGTTAGCAGTGTTTTTTTTTTTTTTTTTTTTGAGTGGAGGAAATTATTGCATGCTAGTAAAATTCTGACTTCAAACAAAGGTAGTTGGTTCTTCATTCATTGTTGGCAATTTCCATTCCAACGCTGGGTAAAAATTGTTTCTTAAAGTTGGCAAAGTTTTTTCCATTAATGACGATGAAGATACCACCTTTAGGCTGCAGTTAAAATGGGCTCAATAAACTTCCTCAAATTTGCAAAAGTGGAAAAGTTCTTAAAACCTTGCCAGATGTCCAAGGAAAAAATGAAAAGTGAAAGCAAAACAGTTTTGCATTTCAAAAACAGTAGACAAAACATTACTACCACAGCAAGAAAGTTCTAAACAAAGGAAGTTAGAGTTAAACTCCTTTTCATAACAAAGGAGGCTGTCTCTCAAATAAAGTGCCAAGTTGCTGTATGAGTCATGTTGCATTAGGTCACATGATATGTTATATGAAGCCCACTGTACTAGTTAACATTCATGGGCAGGCATTCCTAATGATTTTGTAAGACATAGTTTCATGAGTTGACTTCTTTTAACCCTCCACCTGCACTCTGAAAACAAAATGTGAACTTGATCACACTCTCATTGAATGAAAAGTGTGAGTCTTTTTCAGTCCTCACCGCCTATCACCCTATGCCTGTTCCATTTATACCTATACTTACGGTATGGCAAAATGTGCTAGGCAAAATGGAGTAGGGGGATTACGTAGGGGTATGCATAAAGTGAAAGGAGGTAGGTATCATCCCTTATAGACTCCCAAACCAGAGAGTTTCAAGAGTTTTCACCCCATTAGAGGTTGAATTTATTCCAAGAAGAGTAAAATTTCACTTTAAGAAGAGTGATCACTATAAGCACTCCATCAAGAGTGAAACTTCCTAATTTTGAAGGAATTCATTCTTATTGAAGTGAATTTCAATTCCCTTGGAGTGAACTTACTAGTGAACTTATTTACCTTCACCCTTTTAAGGAGTGAAATTTTACCCTTTTTTAGCGTATATATACAGTAAAGAATCAATTACAAATCCTATGAACAGAACCCAGGCTGTTCTTGTCCATCATCAACCAGCCTAATGGTATGCTACCATCCTTCAAAAAACAAATTTACTTTAGGTATGGTGACATGAAAACAAACACCCTGATTTTACACCAAAGAGGAAAAGTAGGTTAACACTTACCAGTGAGATCCAAATATAGAGATCTGTTACTGTTCCCAAGATATCTCTTCAAATTTTGAACTTGTTGGCCATGCAGATTTTGATGGGGAAGATTGCCCTTTGTTGACATTTCTTTTGTTAACACTGTATAAATTATCTTTAATTTACTCATTTTGCTTTGGTAATGATGGACATGGTGTTGAAGTAATCTGCATCACCCCTCACTTACCTCCTATTTTAATACCTATGTAATCCCCACTTACCGCAACTAGACCCTGGTAAACTAATAGCTGAAACTAATAACTTAAAACTTTGAAAATAACAAAAATGAAAGGGCTTTTGGTTGCAAATAATGTTAGAGGCTTGGGTAAATGACTCCTGCATAACTTTACAAAATTTTAGACTTAGTGGCAGGTTGTTCCAACTGTAAGAAGGGCAAGGGTTGGAGGGTGAGGGAACGTTTTCCTCTTGTCCAAACTGTTGTGCTATGAGCCTACTTTCTTTGGCAGTATTTCTGTTGTCTATTGGCTGTTTTTATGAACTTTGCTACCTTGGGAGATTCATATCTTTAAATGTTACCTCAAGACTCATTTCTTTGCTTGTTCCTTGGGATGTAATTGGTTGTTTGAAATTTTTGTTAAAAGCACCCAGAGCAGCTACACTTTTGCTCTGATAATTTGGCACTATGTTAGTTTATTGTATTAGTGTTGTTATTTGATAGGCATATAGGCCCAAATGTTTTTAAAATTATTCACATAAAAATGAAGTTCATTTCATTTTATTTTTTGACAATAAGATCATTTGGCTTCATGCAGTAGCCGACCTTCAAAATAAATTATTCTGTTTGGGTCTTTCATTATAATTTATCCATAAATTTACTCATGCATTCTAGTCGGTTATTAACAAATCTATAGGGAGGCTTTTTGGGACTTTTTGTCCCTTTGTGGTCTGGTATCCATGGTAACAACAGAGTTTGTCATACATGTCATGGAAGACTGAGAGACATAATAATAATAATAAAAAAATGCTTCATTGAAAGTCATAGACCTTAATTTTAACTCCCATCTCACCTAGATTTAAGGTTGAAACAGTGAGTGGTCTTCAGTTACTGCATTGGTTAACATTCCAGTTGCCTTGCATCACAGAAGATACCATTTTCCACTTGAGTGAATTCTGAGATATAGTATAGCTGGGTGCACAAACTGTAAATGCAACATGACCCTTTGACCTTTTATGATACATGGTCTGGTGTCAGGTGTCAGTGAACCTGACCTAGCTGATGGAAAGAGGAGGTTATAGGTTACAAAAATAAACCTTATCCAGTGGAAGAATGTGTAATAGAATTTGAGTAGTCTATGACAGCATATCTTGAATTTGAGTAGTAGTTAAAATAAGCATTATTCCCTGTTCAAAGCTTTCTTTAGGGGGGGGTCTTAGCATTGTTGCCTGTGGATGTTGCCAATGTGCCATAAGCACTGAATTTGGTGTTTTTTTAAAAAGTGTTGGGAAGCAGCCAAAAAGAAGTAGTGTTGCATAGAATTTCAGCCTTTTTTACATTCAGGCTCAGCTATCAATTTTCCTACAAAATAATTGTTTTGATGCATTTCTTTTTAATGAAAATTGTGGTATAACTTATCATTCCATCAATTTTCAGTTACAGTAGATTATTAAAATTATTTCATATCATTTTATGGTGGTCATGATTATTACTCATTGTGCATGGTTCTGAATAATTAGTATGAACGCTGAATTGTTTTTTTCATGGCAGATTTGCCAGGGAAACTGGTATTTACTGTCAGCATTAGTAATTAAAACATTGCATCTTATGAAATGTGTTATTCATGCATTGTGGGCCTATATGATTAAGTCTTGAGGATAAGAATGTAGTTAGAGGGCAATTATGTTCAGTTTTTGAAGATATTTTAGGACAGCTATTTTATATTTAAGGTAGATAAAGCACTTTTCCTCATAAGTTTATAAATTTTTTCAACTGAGTGAGAAAAAATGGATATAATTTTCATAAGCCATTCATAAAATAGGATTAGTCTATTACACTAAACCAATATGGGGAGACAGCACTTTTGCTTTAAGTAAATGTGTTCAATATCTTTATGTCCAGCAAAACCAGACTGTATGAGATAGAGACAAATCAGGCAATTATATGCTGTTGCAAATCTGCAAGACCTGGTGTACTTTAATTCCAATTGACTGTGTTTATTGTAATTTACAAAGAGACATTGAGTTCTTCATTTTCTTACAGTCATGTATTGAACATACCCTTCTTTGAAGTAGTGAAGTACCAAAATGTTAAATTCTGTTTCCTAAATTTTCAAAATGCAAACTTTTGTCCTTCTTTCATATGTAAAACAGTTAATAAGTAATATAAATAATATAACCTTTTAGACAGTATAATTAAACAACACAAGGTTAAAAAGAAAACACAACTTTTTTAAGATCAAAAGCATTGAATTGATAACAATCCAGAACACTGACAAATGCTGTTTGCCTTTACTTGAACCTTTGAATAATTGTTCTCAAGCTCATATTGCCAAATGTCATTCTAAAGACTTTAAAATAGCTTTAAATTTGTGCACATGAATATTAATACCATGCCAAAGCTATCAAACTTCACCAAACACTTCAAAATGGCCATTTTTAATAAGAAGGACAAAATGCATTACAGCATTCCCAAATCATTGACCACTGAAATATTCTTTTTGGACACTATTCTATTGTCCCAAGTCTCTGGTCACCCACAATTTTAATTTGAATACATTCAGTGTCTCGTTACATCCTGAGAGGGCACAAAAGTTCAAGTTTCTTGCCTTTTGTCAAAGGTGTCTCATTTAAATTCAAGGAACTGAGTCTTACGAAGCATAGCCACTAGAAGCCCTCATGTATGTACTTAATTGTACTGTTGGCTATCTGCATGGTCAATTTAAATGACCATTACTTTAATATATGGATTAAGCATTGATTGTTCAGCTCTTTGGACTGCATGTGCACTTTGGTATTAATGCAACTTAATGCAAGGGATGAGAAAATTTATACGCTCCTGTTTTAATTCTTGAATGATGCACTTTAGTGTCTGAAGTGTAACTAAATATACAGATAAAAAAAATATACACTTGCTTAACTGGTGTAGGTCAAATTTTGGTCATCTGTTTAATTTTTACCTGCAGTATTGACTTTTATAAATTCCCATCCTTTAACCCTTTGTCTGTTTGACTTTTATAAGCCCCCATCCTATAACCCTTTAACTATTTGACCCTTTATATACTGTACATACTTTAACCCATCATCACTCACAAGACATTCTCTCCGCTTAATTAACATATGCAAAAATCAGAACCAGTCTCTTTCTTTTAGGAGGGGAGGGGGGTGGGGGAGGAAGCAGCTTATATACCTTTGAGTTAGAGGAAGGAGAATTTGATCCGGGGGGGGGGGCATTAATTGGTTCGTTTTGTCCCTGAATGGTAGGGCATGGAGTCCATGATGTCCATGGTATTTCTATCTAGTTGAAGTGAATTTTGCTTGATTTTGAATACTAAAATTTAGTACAGATAAGAACAGTTTGTTTTCTCAGTACACTGTACTGCCTGCTGACTTCACATCTGGAACAATTGGTCACATGTACAGGCTACACATGCAGGGTCAGGGCTCATCACTAAAGAACGTGGTTTAGTGGACTCGGTTTCATAAGTGAAACATGAAAGTGAAAGTTCTTTCTCATTACTGAATGACAACATTGTCACAGTAAATGAGTACACAATGTAACAATTAGTTAAGTACTATTAGCTCTGTTTGTCATGCAGTCGATACCAGACAATCTGGCATAAAGTATGTTCTTATTGACTTGTTACCTGCCTGTGCACTTTGTTGGAAAGGCAAAGAGCCTGCCATTCATGAGTGTGGGTTGCGTTTTAAGTCCCACACCGCAATTAATTTGGATGCACAGTTTAGAGTTGAGTCAAAAACGAAGCTGGCATCTGACGACTGAGCGCCGGCCCTCCCCGTAATGTGAAAGATCATAAAGCACTTGTTTGGCACATGAACTGTAAACTAAGATATTAATTTCAAAAGACAGATGAGTTGCAATTCCCAGAGAGGATTGAGGGAATGGATTTTATTTTACTACATTGCAAAGCTAGACAACTTTGAATGAGAATTGTTGAGTTAAAGGAGAACTCATCGGTAGGGTATAATTCGTACAAGGAAAGGACAAACAGACTTTTACTTTGAAGTGAGGAATTTAACAAATTGTAAGCATGGTTAGAAGAAGTTAGGAGGCTGGGAGGTTGGGAGGCTCCTTTCAGGATGTATGGATATTTGGAGGGAAATTTCTAATGGAAACTGGAGGGAAGTTTGTTTTTTTTTGTACATGAATGTACAAATAGTGGTTGATGAATGTATACCTCCCTTCCAGGGAAAAAACATTTTTCTATTCGTGAATGTAAGGCACACCCTCTGCTTCCCCCTTCCCAAGCAGTTGTGAATCAAATGTGTATCATGTTCCTTTTGAGTAGTGTTGCAGGTGTGTATCAATTACACTAGATATTAACCCAACGACTTCGTCTCTGGTGATCATTCCATGTATGGACTGTCCAGTAGTAGTCATAGGTGAGGTACAGTTAGTATCATAGGGCTATTAGGTTCACAAAACAAGGTAGGTTTTGGGTAAAATTATGCAAATTTGATGATATTGGTGCTAGCACTAGAGCATGCATGCACTGCATGCATCCAGAACATTTTGTATGTACTGCAGTTTGCAATGTGAATAATTTGGATCTACTGTAGCATGCATGGGGGATGATGCAAGTTGAAGCTCCTTGTCAAGTATAGCCTACATTCGATCCCTACAGTCTGTTATGTATTTATAAAAGGAGCACCTTCATAATTGAATGTTTAGTATCAAACTTGTATTTGCATTGTGTATAGAATATGAAGACTCCATGGATGCACAATGGTCTCCCCATGTGCAATTTACGTTTTTGCTATTTCTTGGAAAGAATTATAAAAAAAAATGTAAATGCTGTTGAAGTTAATTAATTTGCAAATTATAGTTATCTTGAAGTGTTACACTTAAATCAGCTGGGCTCTGCACTGTGGATTCTGTGGTTTTCTATTTTCATGAGAAGGGGCTTAATCAACTATGTAATAAATCTGATTTGCATATTTTCTTTGGCGAGGACAATCTATAGACTGAATCTTTGACATGTGCACCCCAGTGATGTGTTATGTCTGCCAACTTGTTGCCTAAGTGGTCCTCTTTTCTGTTCTTTGCGACATGTTGCGTGATAACTTTTGAAGAGCATACCATATTCTGATATACATTTTGTTAAATGGATACATGCTACAACCACACATGTGTACGTGTGATTGAAATGACCAGTGCACACCATTTGTCATCTCCTCTGTCACTGACACATGTATCTTGAAAAAAATCATGACGTTCTCAACTAGAGACCCCAGTTTTAAATTCATTACCAACCTGAACATACTCTAAATTCATGTAAGATTTATTTGAATCTATGGAAAAATTTCTTTTTACATAAATGATATATTGTTCAATACCATTCCTACTTAAACATCTTGTACAATTGGACAAATCTACTGCACGATGATTAATGACTGTAGGATTTTTACTGGGGAGCACTGTAAGTTGCCATCTCCATGTACCGTACAACTTAAGCGTCATGCAGCCCCCACACAGAGAAAACTTTTTATTGTCGTGGAAAATTGTTTTTCAAGTGCTCTATCTCCCTATACTTTATCCCTTTTATGTGTGAATAATCTCTCCTACCAAAGTTTTAGACTAATGGGTACAGAGGTGGCCCCATCTTTACTCAGGGGTCATGACCTGTGATGTCATTCCTGTGTTTGCCACTTTTGAACTGATAGATGAGGTATAACAGAAGGTTTTGGATTTACATTTTAAAAATAAAAGACTGATATTTTACTCATACAAAAAGTAAAAGTTGAAAATTTCACTCCAAAAGAGTGAAAATTCATTTCAAAAAGAGTAAAATTCACTGCAAAAGAATGTGAATTTACTCTTGATGGCGTGTCTGCAGGGAACACTCTTCAGAAAGAACAATCCTGCAGGCACTCATTACAGATTGAATTTTCACTCTGTTTGGAGTGAATTTTAACGATCTTTGGAATAAATTAACACTCTAATGGAGTTAATTCACATGTTTTACTCTATTAGAGAGTGACGTTATAGTTCACTCTTCTGTGTTTAGAGTGAGAGCAAATTAACAAAATAATTTTTGCATGGTTTGAAATAAGATTCAAAAGGGGAGAGCCAAAATGAGCTAAATTGCTATTCCAATAAGACATTTTTAAGGGCACCATGGCCATCGATAGAGACACGATAGCCATGGGTATTGGCACCGTCAGGTATTTCAGGCCCTGTCATTGGATTAGTGTAGGTAATTACTGTAAATAGTATGGGAAAGAAGACAGTCTTTAGACTGAAGTGCAGTAGGAAAATTTCTTTCTAGACAATACAATACTTCGTCATTTGTACAGTAGATTTTCAATATTGAGTTTTTTAATCCAGTTTTTATAATATCTTCCTTTTGAAGCAACTATACGCTACCTCTATGTGTAATCTTGTATTCTGTAAAATTAAGCCATGGCTTCCCTTTAAGATATCAGTGACCGGAGCGAGAACGTCAAGCCCAATTTTCAAAGTGGCTGGGCCCATTCCCAGGTCAGGGAGGTGATCATTCTTAAGTCACTAGAGTGGAACACTTGAAATTTTCATGCGGATAGTACTTGGCCTTCTATTTTGTGAGGCTTTCCTTTATAAAAAGAGTTGCTGTAGAGTCATGTGGTGCCTTAGTTTTATTAAAATTTAAAAAAAAAAAAAAATCTGTATAGTGTTGCATGCACCATGGATAACATGTAGGCTTACAGTTTCAAATTTACAAAACTTAAATTTCTTCCTAACAGAACCTGACAATAAGGCTATTTTGAAATAATAAAGTACGACTTGCATGAAGGCAAAAATTGTAAAATTCATGAAAATTTGATCAGTATTGCGCGATACAGTAACTTCAATATTGACAGCACGAAAAAGTAATAAAATCATAAAACTGTAACACTTGGAGGTAATATTGACATCAGCGGACATACAGGCACCAAATCTCTCTAAAAAGCTGCTACGATAGTTGTATATGACCTTCAACATTAGATTCTTGAGGCACTTAACTTCAAGGATTACAAACAAACTCAGCAAAATAAATAACGTATGATGATGCATAAATTTTACATCCATTTACAGCTTTAAATTCCCAGTGTCCTGTTTTATATGCCTGGACACTTGTATTATGAAGGAAGGTGTTGTATGCAAAAATGGCTTTTGAATATCATCTTTTGTTCTTTCCAAGATGTAAATATGTAAAGCTTGACCCTTCCAGAAATAATTTTCTCATACTGTATGCAGAGATGGTTATGGGGAGAGGGTAAGGGAAGGGGTTGTGCCAGTCCATACTTCTATCGTTCATTGTTAATAAAATGTGAATTACTTAACACAATTTTGCTTTTAGTTTAGTGCTCAATGTGGACATTTTTGAAGTAATTAATAGCCACTTACTGTTTATACCTACCCCCCCCCCCCCCCAAAAAAAAAATGCGCCCTTGCTTTGGGTCAGTTATGTGTGTGCCCCACATACAAAACTTATTTAAATCTAAAATGAACAAAATGGGTATGCAGTCACCCCAATGGGTAAGTGTGAATTAGTGTTGTAGTCTGCCCAGTTTTATGATGGGCTCTTGAGAGTCATTGACACTTTGGTATGAACGATAATTGGGAGCAAACTTAGACAGCATTTTTTGGATCTGGCTGTTGTTCTTCCATTACGTTTCATGTGACGTACTGCATGCTCAGCAGAACAATTATGAGACTATCCCACCCCTCTGTGACATTCACCAAAAGGCAATGCCTTGTCTTATGGACAACTCCTTTCCCCTATTCAGGTCAAGCAATCTTCAAGTGCAAGTGATTTTTTAATCATCTTTTTCACTCTCAAGTTTCCCTATAGTACACCAAATCAGATGCATTATTCTGTACTGTCATCACCACATTAACAATAGCTTGAACATAGCACAGAGAGTCCTGACAGGTATAGGAAGTCCCTCTATCATCACCCTGTCCTCCATGACATCACTTAGAAAGCATGTCTGTCTTCACCTCCTTACCATCCAGGGTCTCATAGGACCCCCTACCTAACCTACCAATGATTTGATTTATCACTGATGGTTTTAAGATTCTTGTCGCATTTGATTGCTTACTGTGTAATTCTCCCTCATTCAACCAGGGAGCTGTAACCACCTCTGTGACCCCATAGGACAGTCTAGTACAAACATTTAGGATGCTTCCCTGCCTCTGAAAGCAAATGGTAAACTATGGTAGCAACCTTGGAAGTAATTTTTGGGCTTATGGGTGCAGGGATTTATGATCATTCGCTGTGCTTTTGTGTTGTGATCTTATTCAAACTTCTTTTTCTCTTCTGTCTGAAGGTTGACAGACTTATTGTATACAAGACTGGTTTTATCACTATTTGCTATTACCAACAAAAAAAGAGAAGATTTTTAAACAATTGTCTATTTTCAGTAGACTTTGTGTTTATGGACAACAGTTGTTTCTACTACCAGTGCATTAAACATATTGTGGAATTTATGGTGTTGTTTTGAAGTTAGTGGGTTTTATCCTTTGTTTTAAAAAGGGCTCACAATACCAACATGAAAATGGAAATGACATTCATGTGTGCCAGAACTTCCACAAGGCCAAGGCCTAGTTGTTAGATCCTGTAATATCTAGGTATAATATATGTATTAACCAAACCAGGATTTTAGCACAAATCCAGAGCAGGATTTATAGGCTGGAATTTTCTGACTATGAAACAGGAATAGGTCTGGAAATGTTCCAGTTTTGTACTAGATAGATAATGTTCCATAGCCCCGCCTATAGAGAACTGTATGGGCATGGTGGCCAGAGGGATGATACGTTGAAACTGAGTGGTGCAGAATTTGGGTGGTACGCGTGCAGAGACGTAGAGTACCTAGAGGTTGGACAGAATTGGGGGAGAAATTTTGAGCACCAGGCCAGGAGACAGGGGGAGTGGGGGCAGATGGGGTGTTTTATAGTTGAGCTCACTTGATCGGTGTGGCGTGTGTTTGATGCGGTGGTTGTCATGAAGTAAGGCGAGATATAAAGAGAGATGTGGTGAGGTGACTCGGTGCAAGAGATTGATTGGAGTCTATAGTTAAATTTATTTAGGTACGTGTCACTTTGACACAAATTTTGTACTAACAATGTTCAAGTCAGGATTTGATCAAAATCGAATCAGGATTTTGGCAAAAATCCTAGGCAGGATTTAAGCAGTAATTGAGCTGGAATATTCCCTGAAATGAAGCAGGAATAGGGTCTGGAAATGTTCCAATTTTGAACTTAATTTTCCTGGCTCTAGAAATCCTGACTTGAATATTTCCAGAAGGGCATGTATATTACATTTCTGAGTAGAATTTATGAAGAGATTTAACCCACTGAAAGGTGGATGGCTGTCTAGATGATCATGTTGTTCCCACACAGTCATGAAATTTAAAGGTCAAGAGCAGTCTTCCCCAACTCTTTTTAATGCAATGGCTAAATATCACAGTTTTCTTCTTATTTCTCATCAAGGCATGACTTCAATATATTGCATATGTTCAAAGTAACTCAAGCAATTAATTCTAATAAATTTCACATTTGAAAAGAAAAAAATGTTGTCGCATAACTCTCAACAGCCAATCATGAAATAGGACAGTCTACTACACTAAGTTGGGGTGACTGCTATTGCCCTCTAATTGGTACAACATTTAGGTTTGTAATATGCTTTACTATATTATGAAAGATACTTTTAGAAATCAAGAATAAGATCTGTTTAGCTGCTTTCCGCAGTAAATTGGGGTGACTTTTCTAACTGCCCTTTATAATTTACAAAAGCTGATTGCTAATTTTTACTCCCAAGTTAAACTATGAATCCTTAGGGTTTGAAACATTTATATCTGAAGCTAATGAAAGCTATGAACATGCCCTGTTGGGTTGCACACCTTTCTAACATATATACCACGTACTGTGTGGATGAATTGTCAACAAAAGTGCCTAGCTGTAAGGGTACTTTATATGTGTTGTTTCTAGGCATATTGGCATATTCACTCAGTCTGTTATTTAAGACACCTTTTGAAAAATTTGTAGTCTGAACATATTTGAATAAAAGGAGGGAGATTCCCCAGAGAGCTCCATCACTGCCATGGGAGCAGGCAGGCAGGCAGACATGCGCCATGCAGTGGCGGCACCCAAGGGGGGCACAGGGGCATTTTCCCCCCAGTCAGAACCTTTGCCCCCAATTCCCTCCAGTTGCCCCCCAGGCAGCTCCAGAATAATAGTGGCCTAACAAGATTTCGCACTTTTTTTACCCCCCCCCCCCAGCATTTTTGTTTGCCCTCCATTTGCCCTCCCCCCCCCCCCCACTTTTTTGATCTTGGTTCCACCACTGGTGCCATGTCTAGCTACTGTATCTTGCATGGCCTTCCCAAGCTTTAAATTCTCTGTTTACCTCCAAGCCCCTTTATTATTGCAGCAGTGAATGCATGAACTATGTGTTGTAAGCATTTATTCCAAGACAGAAATAAATTTTTCATTGTGGAAAATCAAATATTCCTGGTGTTACCAGTACATTTAGTGTGTTCAGCATACCATGACCATTTCTTTGCCATCATAAACAGCTTGAATTAAAGAAAGCAAACTATATCATGTTGTTGAACTCTTTGCAACCAGCAATTTTTTTGAAAAGGAAAATATACAGCAAAATTTTTCATAGCTATGTTAGAAATTGTAAACATCATAAAAATTGTATCAAAGTTTGTGATTTGATAATCAGTCATTTGTACTATTTTCACTTTGTATTCATAGACCTTGATCCCTTCATTTCAAATATATGCAATGTCTGTAACATTGAGGAATGCTTGCATGGCAATGTGTTTTGCTGTTACACCCAAGGTAACTATACAGTAGCAGACAATTTATTAGTAGGCCTGTACAGCACCTTCAAATAAATCATTTTGCATTCATGGTATACACACAAATCTCACATTCCATGGGCCTTTCATAACATTCTTTGCTTGTCATACACAGTATGAACATTACGCCTTCCCCCCGCAATGTATTTCCTTTAAAAACCAATTTTTCATGTCATGACACTCAAGCTACTCATGACCTTTTCCTTTTCCATTTTCTCACTCTCAGAGACAACCTTTTACACTTCCAAATTACCATTGATACTTTCCTGTCAACTTGGGTTTTCCATGAAAGAAATTAAGTTTTCTTTCATGACTTATCCTTGAATGTGATGGTTAGGATCTCCAGAGTGCAAAAAGACACCTATGGCAAGTGTTAAGGCCCAGCAGGGATCAGGGCTCAAATTCACAGTCGGAAATATAGAGGGGAAGGACATCCCAGCTATAGGTAGCTCAGCTTAGTGAGGGTTCATCATTATAAATGAGAGACCATCAGGCAATTTGTGATAAAATTTTTCACAACATTGTGCTCATGGGTAACAACTTCTTGATCTGGCAATGGCTTCATGTTCGTAAGACCTTCAATTTACACTCTGCTGTAGATTTTTGATGGATTGAATATTTCTTGGGAGTCATCCATTCGATCTTCAGGGAAGTATGTTCGGCATGACCAATTTTACTGTCAAAGTCAAGAAATTGTGGCAAATTTTATTGCTAGAGGGAAGGCATTGTGATCAATGTTATTGCCAAAGTGGAGAAATTGCAGCCAACCCACCAAAATCTGATGGTTGCAAATGTCCTATCCCATCTAAATATTTAGAATACTGTAATAGATTCAGCTTTTTCCCCCCTTTCTTGAGAAATTTTAATTTTCATAATTTTCAATGTTTGTTTATGTGTTGTTCCTGTAGACACTATTAAAAAACATTACTGAAGCATTAATGGATCAAGATGAATAATTCAAATTGATGTTTTGTATGCAATAAAAGTTTTGCCAGTTTTACATTTGTGAAATTGAATTTAAATTTGATGAAGATTGAGCTTTGAAAGTAACACATTCTGATTGGCATAAAGACACATACATGTCTGGGTTCTTGTATTGTTACTCCTTGGATTTGGAGGCAGGAACTTTATATGTAGCAATGAGGTGCAAAGGTGTGTAGTTGGACTGACCAGAATCTGATTTTTTAACAATGAATATCATTAGGCTTATTGTTTTCCTTTGTGTTCTTCTTACATAAAGTGCTTGTGATTGCTCTTAGTGGTCAGCAGAAGGGGTGGAGTGCAGGGAAATTGACCACAACTGGCAAAAAGGGCATGGCCATGGACAGCTTGGCTCAAACCAATTGGTTTATAAAAACTGGACTGTAAAAACTCCATCTAATGTACCTAACCTACCCAACATAAAGTGCTGAAACTTTTGCTAACTAGTATTATTATGAAAACTTCTGCAACCTCTGTTGTTGCCATTGTTCTGCACACAGCTGGTCTTTCCCCCCTCCCCTCCCGAAGTCATATTGGCGCTGCATGTAGAATACGAACCCCACATATCACATCCCTCTTTTTCTCTACTTAAAGGGCACGAGCAGTCATCCCAAATTGAAGAAGTATAGTGGACTGTCCAGTTTCATGATTGGCTGGTGGGAGTCATGTGACAATGTTTTTTTTCTTTTCAAATGTGAAATTTACCAGAAATAACTACTTGGTTTAGCTTGAATATATGCAATAGTAAAGTCATAAAATGTTATTAAAGATACTTTGAAGAGGAATAAGATGAAAATTGAGTTATTTAGCTTTTTCTTCAAAACAAGTTTGGGGGAACTGCCCTTTACCTTTAAGCATCTGAGGTGTCAGAGAGTGATAGACTTTTCATGGGGGTGATTTTTCTTGTGCTGTAAATGTAGCTGATGTAGAAGGAGGCCATATTTTATTTACTGTACGTTGTCATATGAGTTAGTTCTATAATCTGTCATTCTTGTAATATCTTCGTTTTTTATTTTTGCTTTCCAATAGTTTGCAAGTGAGATGAGAATCTGAATTCATTTTCCCTTTGTTTTCTTCCTTCATAAAGCGATAAAACTGAAACTGGTCAATCTCATTCTGAAAATATCAAAAACCTTTTGTTAAAGCTATTGCTCTCCTTGGGCATATTCTCCTCCTGTCTCCCTTACCTCCAAACACACCCTTACATTGGGGTATATGGGCTATATATCATTTTTGTTACTTTTTCGTCTTTCTTTTTATGGCAGGAGAAGTGATGAACTAAATATTAGTTTATACTTTACTAATTATCAAAATGAACAATTGAAATTGAACCAAGAAAGAGAGATTTTGAAAGTAAAATTTAAAAACAAAGGCCAGAAAGATGATGGTAGTACTAGCATAGACTGCATTCCATTCCGTGAACTGCGGAATAGCCTCCATACTTCTCAGAGAGAAATGTGGTTATGACTGTGCGCTGACAATTACGTTTGTTTACATACAAGTGCATTCCAGAGAAGAATGTCATAGGGTAACAGGTGAGGGCAGCAGGTAAAAGTAGGTTTACAAATTTAAAGGCAAGGGTTGATAAATTGAGAAAGGTGGTCGTCATGGTGTGACTGATGCTCCATGGAATGCATTTTGACCAAAATGTTACAACTTGTGGGATTCTGTAATTTGTTACCTGTCATTGGAATACTCTGCCATAAAAATTGGTTTCCAATAAAATATTTAACTGTAACATAGTGACAGGTAGAATTATTACTGTCTAGCATATTGTATGGTGAAGAAGCTTCCCTGTGGTTTAAAAACTGCATTTAAACTGGGTTATAGCGTTCATATTGTCTTCTGGTTGTGTAGTGATTCAAGTGGCTTTGATAAAGCAGACATTGTATTCATTGAACAAGTAGAAATATTTATTGCATTGTTAAAGGGTATGGGCAGTCACCCCAGTTCAAAGTTATGTCACTGTTTTATGATTGGCTGTTGGTGGCAGTCATGTGAATTTTTTTCTTCAAATGTGAAATTTACTAGATGTAAAGTGCTTGATTTACCTTGAATATTCAAAATTGAAGTCATTAAATATGATAAAAGATACTTTTAAGAGAAATAACAAAAAAATTTTGATATCTAAGTTATTCCTTTCAAATAAGTTTGGGGAAACTGCTCTTGACCTTTAAGGGAAAAACAGTCATAAAAATTGTTGAACAATGAGAAAGGAATATTTTCACTAGTTTCCATTAAAAGTTGCATTAAAAGTTATCTTTCACAAAACATTGATGTGGCATGTATCAGAGATAAGAGAGTATTCTGCAAGATAAATTATACAATTTCATTGTTTTGCAAAAATGTCAATTACAACTGACATAAAAGGGTCATTTAGGGAAAAAGGGATATACTGCAGTTAAACATAATGAGATGGATGACGATTTTGAAAAAAAAATTGCAAGGGAACACAATGCCCCAAACATACCTTGATCACATAAACTACATCATTTGTCACAATTACAGTTGCATAGGCAAATTGGTCTAACAACAAAGCATTAAGTATGGAATCAAAAGAGGGACATGTGGTTGTTTGTCCACCTCATTTTGTAGATAAATGCATATTGTAACAGTTTTTATACTTCCAGGACTCTCACAATGGCATTTACCATATCACCCCCCTTCCATTAAACGATGACATTGCTTTGGATAACTTTAAAAGAACAGTTTCAACTGTTTTGTTACATGACTTGCCAGAATTCACCAATCACTAATAAGGATCTCCAGGTAATTCAATTGACCCTTTTCCAAATAGCAACAAAAGATTTTGGGACACAATGCTGGTGAAAATTTTTGTTCCTTCTTCTTTTTGTTTTTGCTACAGCAGTATGTACAATGTCACTTGTTTGCAAAAATTATGACTCCTAAAACCCCATCTGACCGTCTTTTGTATTATTCGGCATTTCTGATATGGCTGCGTTTTCCTGTTTAAGAACACAAATATGTTCTCAGATTGTCTTTCTTTGACCTATAGTACCATAATTAATTCCAAGGTATGGTCAGTATATTCCTGTTTACAAAGTATATTTGGCTGAAGGACAGTTTATCAAAGACAGTGCCATGGCTTTACCTTCTGAATTTATCTGCATGTGGTGGCCGCATCTTTGATGATGTTCCAATGCACTTGTAATCATTGCTACTATCTCTGGTATCTCCTAATTCATGGAGAGATCCTGGTTTGTCCTTCTATGGTCATGGTTGGTGAATATCAACCATCACATAGTGTTTTATTACACTTCAATGCCAGTTTAACCTACAAAACAAAGATAGCAAGGAAAGATTTTGTTCTAAACTGTAAACCTGAGTGATAGGATGAGGTTGTCTCCATGACAAGCACCTCTGGTCATTGGTGGTAGTTGATAAACAAAGGGAAGGTCAGGATTGGTTCCATTGACCTTCCTAGTGTGTTCCTTCTTCTTAACAAGGAATTTGGTCCTTGTGAGGACATTTTACCCCTGCTGGTCACTGATCCCCCAGGTTACCAAAATGACATGATACCCTACTGTGCCAGCAACATTATTACTGTAGCATGTAAAAACAGCACTCCTCAGTATTCATTTCTTTGTTCAAATATCTCTAGGTTCTGATCAATCCCAGTTCTCCACCCTTTAACCTGATATGTTATTATGTTATTTTACCCTCAAACAGAACTGTGTATATGTTGCCTTCCATGGTCAAAACACATTACTCTTTACTTCACATACTTGATGGTGTGTGCATTGGCCATATGACGCAATGCAGGCCAGTTTAAAGAGCTATTACAGTTGCCCAACACACTTCATTGAAGCAACAGCAACAGCTAACTCTCATATTTACCCTCATATTTCTCTTCAAAGTATTCTTTTTTAATATTTACAGACTTCAATATTGCATATTTTAGGTGAAACATGCAGGTACTTCAAGTAAATTTCTTATTTGAGGTGAAGAAAATATTGTCACATTACTCTCAAGAGCCAATTATGAAATAGTCTATAACAAAACTTTAAAGGCCCAGTTCTCTCACCCCAAACAGTACCAATTCTTCTAACCTTCTTACTTAAGCCCCTCCCATAATTGTCTGAAATTCTTGCTCATCCAGATACAATCTCAGTTTATTGCTTCAAGGTGAGTAAAGAAATACTCAATTTATATTATCAAAACACTCTCAGTGCAGTTCATGCTGTGTAATATAAGCCTTGGTACTCTGCATTAGTTGAATTAGCTGTCAATCAAAGAACTGAGCCAATTGAGAATTTTGGTACCCCGTACCAAAATTGTAGTTTGGGGTGAGAGGTTTGGCCCTTTAAGCGGAGTGATACTCCATTGCATTTGAAATGATGCACACTTTCAATGGAAGCCTTCTAGTTGATGGTTTTGGTTTTTGGTCAAATTGAGGAGGGTCAGAAAGTTAAAGTGTACCTGTAGTCTAGAATTTTAAAAGTGTATAAATTTTGGTTGATTGCAAAATGAACCATATTCATCCAACTCCCATTTTCATAATGCTTGTTTCATTGCTACAACAATTGTTGGAATTTTTTTTATTTTAATCAGATCAGTTCATTGTGCAGTAATTTGTGACTTTTCTTCCTGTACTTTACTAACATTACCTGCTTTTTTTTTTTCCTTTTGAATTAAAAGTGATTACCTCATCTCTCCTGAGATGATTTTGTTGCTATGGCATGTCATATAGACAAATCCGGACTGATTGTGATGGTCTGATTTTAGTCGGCTATTACTGGGGTCCATCACCTTTAATCTTTAAATTTTTCTTCTTTACCTGTTCCATGGATGGTTGTACACTGAAGTGTATCTTGATTTTCTCAACTTCACTGAATATGAAGATTTGAAATTCATGTAGACAATAAATGAAGATGATTAAAGGCTGATGGACCCCACTAATGGCTGCCTACAGTCACTGAAAAGAACTAAGCCCTCATTAGATTCCCCTTTAAAGAGGACTGTCAGTCACCTCAAAACAGTAGCCTTGTGACCATATATTATCACATGCTTCAATTTCCAGAAGAGACAAAGAAATTACAACAATTGATGACAACGTGAACCATTTCATAACCTACAATAAACAGAAACAATTCTGTCTCAACCCAGGAATGTCTATAACGATTGGGAGTTAGACTGAATTTGTTTTTCACGATGGTCTGTACAGTACACATTTTTGAAATTTGCAGGCTTTATATGTGCACTTGAAGGCCCAATTCTCTTACCCCAAACAGTACCAATTCTCATAAACTCCTTACTTAAGCCCCTCCCACAATTGTCTGAAATTTACCCTGATCCAGACACAATCCCAGTTTATTGCTTCAGGATGAGTAGAAAAGCTTAAAGGCATATTTTCATCATCCCAAACAGTTCCAATTCTCCCAACCTACTTACTACTAGCCCCTCCCACATTTATCTTAAACTCATCTTTATCCAGACACAATCCTAGTGTATTGCTTGATGGCTTGTCCCAGTGGCCATACAAGTCCATAATGTGTGATCAAGACACTCTCAGTGCCCATGCTGTGTAATTTAGCTATGATGCATTGTTTGAATGTGATGCCAATCAAAGAGCTGTACCAGTTGAGAGTTTTGATATATGTATACTGAAACTGTAGTTTAGGGTGAGGAATGACTGCCTTTAATACATGTTTGTAATCAAAACACTCTCAGTACAGTTCATGCTGTGTAATATAAGCTTTGGTACTCTGCATTGTTTGAATTAGCTGTCAATCAAAGAGCTGAGAGAATTAAGAGTTTCTGTTACCCTATACAAGAATTGTAGTTTGGGATGAGAGGATTGGCCATTTTAAGGGCCAGACCTCTCACCCAAATTCTCAATTGGCTCAGTTCTTTGATTGACAGCCAATTCAAACAATGCAGAGTACCAAAGCATATACGTGAACTGAACGGTACTGAGAGTGCATTTTGATAATATAAATTGAGTTTTTCTATACTCACCTTGAAGCAATAAACTGAGATTGTATCTCGATGAGAATGAATTTCAGACAATTGTGGGAGGGGCTTCAGTAAGAAGGTTAGGAGAATTGGTACTGTTTGGGGTGAGAGAATTGGGCCTTTAAAGGAACTGCAGTTGCTTGTCCACAGGGTTGTCATTTTTCCAACCCTTTAGATAGCCACAAAATTCCATGAATGCCTTTAGGAAAGTTGCCTTTTGAAGCAATTAAACTAGGCCAAAAATTTCCCAAGTTTGGCTCTGGTTCAGTTTTAAAATTAGTGATGAATATTTATTTAATTTGGAAAATGATTTTGGTGTTTCCTAAATTGGCCTTGAATCTGAAAGCACAGCTAGTTACAGAGAACTTAGTAACGATTTTTTCTATTCTGTCACAATCTTTCTGAGTGTAAATGTGGAATAAGTCGTTCATTATATTTAATGGATTTTGTTAAAGTTGTTTCATAAGTTGTCCTTTGACACAGTAATAAAGACAAACCCTTTAGCCTTCTCTGCTTACAGTACATTGCATGCTCCTTAATGGTGCTAATTAGCCTTGTGGAAACTATATTATTCTTTTTTTTTCATTGTCACAATTATTATTAAGTACACTTTGCTTCAAATGCATAATTCATGAGACTTGTTTTAGTCATCATAAAGGAAAAGATAAACTGGTAAGGTTTGTCATGCATGGTGACTGAATCCAACATGTCTTCACTCTTAATTTCACTGTAAAGTTTATTTTTAAATGAGCGGCTAAACTACAGTACCGCTCAAAAGTAACTGAGGAAAAAAGAGTGCGCTCTAATCCGAAATTACGCTCTGATTGCGGGGAGACAAAGCCCCCGCAATCCACGCAGTCCGTCTTCCATTCATAGTGCAGCAGACCCCATTCATTGTGTACTCCCATTATACTACCTATTGTGTTTGCTGACTGTAACGGTAAGCGAAATTTACCGTTACGTGTTATAAAGAGTGTTTATCTGTGTGACTATTCATGCACGGTCAACTCTCGGAGGTTCATCACAACAACTTGGAAACTTATACGGTTGAATGAGTGAATAGTTTTGATTAAAGAAGACACTAAGTCTTCTAGTCAAAAATATTTTAGGCCTAAATCTTGGCCCCAAAATCCATTCATGGAAGTGCCAAATTTCCTTAACGGCGATCGTTGACTTTCGTTTAGCTTATTCGTCGGTGAAATGCTGAGAGCAGCGCACGGACGTATGTGCAGTTAACAGACTGCCAAAAGGCGCAATGCAACTGTAACATGTCGCAAATTTTCATACGTGACATGTTTTTGCAGGAGGTAGTTTCGTTCACTTGAAGTTTTTTTTCATTGCATAGCGAAGGGAAAACGAACGGCAATGCCCTTTCACGTTCTTGGAGATGGGTCGCGCACACGACACCAACCAAAATAACAGCCCCTTGTAACAGCTATTGAACCTTTTGTCAAAATTCTGATACGGCGTTATAAAGGACGTGTGAAATATACCAAATCATCGTAACCCATAACGAAGTATTTAAAATCCATTATTTTGAAACAAATTTACAAAAGATTTTCTGCTCGCAGCCCTCACGGAAAAAAACTAGCATTCCGCACGATTAGCCTCTGTACACAGTATACTCGTCCACAAAACACAACACTCACTTTTATACTGTATTTTATGTACGAACAGTACCTACGTACGTGCATCTATCAAGCAGCGCCTGCGTTAAGCGAGCTGGTTCCAAAATCATCGGACTGCGAAGTCATTTCGTAGCTCGTACTTCAGAATGGAAAGATTGCGAAGAAAGCCGCTCATCTTGCCGCATAATATACGGAGGTTTTTTTTACGTAATTTATGATAATATCGAAGATACTTTTGCCGTTTGAGGCCAGGAGTACCAGACAAATTATTTTTATCGGGCCATTAGTAGTCTTAGCAAATTTAGCCTGCATGCAACATACATGGCCGCGGCATACCTGAACACATAGTGATACAGTTCGCAGTTCCTTTACAAGAGTGGGAAACTTTTATTATAGTCTTCAAAATGCAACACGTTGTTGAGATAACGTTTCTACCTCTTTATAAATTTATAGATTTTCTTCAGTTTAGCCTATGTTCATTAACAAAACCCAGGGCATTTGCTTTTACCCATACTTGTACGGCTCTCTAGAGTGGCAGGGAAAGAATCATATTTAAGTGACATTAACTTGACTATTCACTGTTTTCCACAGGTGTCCCAAAATGAAAGAGATGGGTGTGCCTAACATACGGTTTCAAGAGAGTGCATGGCTTTGATTGTCGTTACCTCCCTTCGTCAGTCAAGCATAGAAAAATATATCAAGAAAACATGAAGAAGATGCTGTCGAATTTCAAATCATTCTAATTTTTCTTGTTCAAAAATACATGCATGATTTCACTCGCACATTTGTTCATACTAATATCTTGTTATTGTTTCTGAAGTTTTCCCACTAACATACACTTTGATCATTGTTTTGAATAAGTTTCACCTCAGCCGACTTCGTTAGAAGACGGATGCAAAGTTGTGAGGCTGATAAATCGCTTAATATAAGATCTGTTTAATAGGGGGGTTGGGGAAAGGGGGAGTTTCCAACGGCTGGCTAAACCGGGTCCCTTACGCACTGATAATTCATCACTTCTAGTTTCATTCAAGAAACCATGTTTTGGCGCCAATTACCAAGGTCACCCGAATCAAAAATTTCATCGTGGATACTGTATAACACAATTTCTCAGTAGTGACAGTGCTTTGCTTGGAATCCAGTTTTGAAAAGAGGAGAATTTAGCTCATATAGCTCATTCTAAAAATGCCCTCGTCAACTTGGAAAAAATCTAATATGAAATCTTGTCAAAACTTTTGACTACATTCTGCTCATATATGAAATGAAAAGTTAATTCTTGAGCCATTTCTACCTCTTAAAACAAATATTGCTAAACTATCTATTTGACAAGATTCCAATCGGAGCCCCATTTGACTGATTTTAGAGTGCATGCACTGATGTTTAGATAAAGTTAGGGTCTTGTATGCTCACCAGGACGTGCTATGGATCAATTAACTAGGATTGTGCGTCATGACGGGTAAGTAGGAATTTTAGGGACAGCTGTGGGAGATGCTAGTGGCAGGTGTCACACCAGGATCTGCCCGACAGGAAATCAAGGTCCCCTGACAGTGGTGGGCAGCATTTCAAAGCCCTAACAAAGGCGATGAGTAAATGAGTCCCGGTGAGACATTATTTGCAGATTTTGAGGCACGCTACGCAGGCTCCAGTTTCATTTTATGAAATACAGGTATTTGCAAGTTGGGAGTTTGTTTTGAAATTGTTAGGAATTTTGGCCTTTTAAATGGACCATTAAAAAGGGCGGGCTGTTTATTGACAATCTGTTCTTGACATGAGCAAAATTCGTACTAAAGCTTCCATACGAAACTAGAAATTTGCCCGAAGCAGTTTTACTTGATTGAACAAAGAATTGAAGAGAATCATATGTTTATTTTTGAAAGTTTGTTTCAGTGGCATTTAAGAAAAAAAAAATTTCAGCAAGGTGAAATTCAATCCAAAAATTGGTGGTTTCTATCAAGTCAAACCAAGTAGGATATGTCAGGCTGTTGAAGTAGGTTTTTTGTTGTACAGACTACAGAGTATCAAGCAAACTCACATATTGGAAGATTTTCAAAACATCTTTTGCTTTTTTTTAACTTTTGAAAATTTAAAGTTTATTTTGGAAAAAAATGATTTTATGAATGATATGGCGATTGTTACTGAAGAATCGAAACTTCTTAGGAAAATCAAGTATACGTCGCAGGTGAGACTTTTATAGTTTGGTGGGGTTTCTGAACATTATCATGCTGAAAAAAGTCCTCAGACTACATTTATAGGTAATTTCCCAGAAGAAAATGGCTTCCTCGTAACATAATTTTGAAAATCTGGAGCTTATAAACTGAAGGAAATTTATGGCAAAAATTGAAACAAGAAAGGTAAAGCTTACAGATTCCTTTCCCAGTGTTCATTGTTCCCGAGGTTCAACGTCCCCGAATCTTGGGAACATTCGCACTTCTGGAAACATCGAACCCCCGGAAAAATGGGGTATTAATCATCGCAAAATTATAGAGATAATACGAAAACAGGGAACATTGAATCTTGAAAACATTTAACCCCGGGAACAACGGTTAGAACCCACCAAGACTTATTGATAAAAATTCAAAATCTCTTTAAAGTGGTGATGTTGAACAAGATATTTAGCGAATTGGAGCATTCGACATGTGCTCAGCCACCAAAACAGTTGAAGTCCGGCACTATCCCTGATTTTGATTTGGAAATATAGCCAGGTCTAACCGTGGCAATTAATTTCAATCATTAACGTGGTTTAAGAAATTCCCGCATTTTAAACTTGGCCATTCTCAGACTGGGACCATCCCACCCAGGGAACAGTGACTAGGCCAATTATGATGTACAATTTGTGCTTTATTTCAGTGAAACCACTGAACATGAACATTTGACATCTGAGACATGGAGTGAATTATTAGCCAACAAACAGTGGTATACAGGGACTTAAACCTCGGGGGAGGGGCAAGGCGGGCCTTCGCCCCTCAAGTGGGGGGGGGGGGGCAAATCATAATTTGGCCCCCCAAAATTTGAGAAGACCTAAAAATATGGTCACCTTTTTCAGTTCTTTTTGTTCAAAACAGTTTTTCTGAAGCTTGGGAAATGCTAGAACACAAGCTTCTGGGAGCTTCACCTACTGGACCCCCACAGGGGCTTTGCCCCTGGATCCCACCAGGGGCCCTTCCGGGTCTCGGGCTTGCGGTGCCCGCCACCCGTGCACAGTTTAATACTCATGGGCACATCATAAGCATTTTTGCCCCCCCCCCCCACTCTCAAACAGAGATTTGTGCCCCTGGTGGTATAAAATGTATGGAATGGGACATGATTTTTTTTGGGGGGGGGGGGAGCTACCAACAAGGGGATCCCCCAGTGCGTTGCTGCCAACCCTGAAAACTGAAAGTCACAATGTCTCTCCTATTTTTATGAATTATATGACTAAATCTTACCCCTACCCATGGACATGTGAGGTGGCCTGCAGAAGACACTTGCCATCTAAATTCAGGCAAAAATTACCCTGGTTCACCTTTGCCCCAACCCGTTTAAGTTTCGTGACCTGGCTACCCCAAATTCAGCGAAATAAAGGGTAAAAGGTTTGAATGGAGAACAGGAGGATTTCAAGCAGTATTAGCTTCATGCTGTGTGTGACGTTAAAAAAATAACAGATGTTTATGATAGTGAAAAATGATCCAAATCTGTAAATATGTTAGTATAAATTGCCTTCAAAACACAACTGTAAAATGTTAGTATTAACGCCATCAAACAACATCAACAAAACTAAGCTATGCATTGTGACAGTTAATCTTGGTGAGTTTCCCAATACATTGACATGGTCTCTTTGTAAGGTTCCCAATTGTGCTATAAGCTGCTTATTCAAAACTATACTCTTTGTTGTAGTAGCTGCACAGGATTTTGTTGCATACCAAGGCAAGCTTTTGATTTCAGGACCAATAAACTGTCAATAAACTGTGATGCTGGGATGATTTTTATATTTCACTTCGGAATGGGGGTAATACCACAAGGGTCATATCTCTCTGAAAACTTTATATGTTGTATGTCACTAGGGTTACGCCAGAATATACAACATTAGGTCATGCCGAAACCCCTCTCTCAAAGAGTACAGCCATTGTTGTAACATCATGTCCAATGTTTTATTGTTGTTACTATTCTGGTTGTGTTAGATTACTGTGTGAATCCGGATTAACTTGGCCTTACTTAGCACAATAGTGCCACACCCCATTTTAATACTAGGCTAAGTACTTTAATACTAATACTTTTATCCTCATCGGTGATTTTATTGACATAGAAATAGGCAGGCTATTATTAAGGTTACCATCACAAACCTAACAATTCATTTCTTGCTAGGCTTGCCGAATTTTTAATGATAGTCCTAGCGTTCGGCTAGTATATGCCTAAGCAGTTACATCGTTGAGAGATAACTCTCACGCTTCAGTAATGAACGTCTTTACTTACAGTTTACCTACAGCAAGACTAAGCTAAATCAGTCATTAGTGTTTTGTAGGCAGCCATAATTAACGGTAGGCGTAGGCCTAACGTTATGTTTAGCCTACAAGTACAACAGTATACAGTCTATTGCAAGTCACAATCAAGTTGCGACATGAATCGCTCGTCTCTCGTCTAAAATAAAAAAAAGTCACGTTTGGCCTATGCATTGCTTATTATATACAAAATAGAAAACAGACATAGCAAAAGAAGTTCCTAAAATTTAAAACAATGACATATTCGCCGCATTGTCCCGCACAAGTAAGTGATTCTGCAGCGTGAATTGCATAATGAATGTTGCGGCAGTCACCGCAATGATCGATCGCATATAAGCTAGCTAGCTAATTGAATTTGCTGCACTTGCTAACGTTAGCAACTGTATAGCTATACGGAGATATTGCACCATTTTACGGATGCATTGCGACATTTTATAAGAAACTTGCGCAACGGTCAGTTAGATGTTTTAAAGTAGTCACAGAGGTATCGCTGATGAAAAAGTAACGTTCGCCGTGCAAGTTAAGATTAACAATCGATGTGTACGTACGGCCCATTGCCAATACCGGATCGCGTAAATACAACTATCATATTAATAACTGCTGTGCAATTTGGCTCACAAATACACCGCGCTAAAACAGTCAGCTGGAGAGATGTTCCCAGTGAATATTTCGCTGCTTTAACAGCCGTCCGTTATATTCCCGATTTCCCCGTTACGTTCTTACTGATTTAGAGAGCTTTGTCAGTGTACAACAATAGGCGAATATCCTTGTTAAAACCACAGAACGCAACGGTACATCCCCGCGACTTTGGCGTGGAGCGCGCTCTGCAGAATAATAGATTCCCCGCACTCATCCTGCTATGGATTGCGGGAAACGGGAGCGCGATTCATCAGTTACTTTTGGGCAGTACTGTACCTCACTAGTCTATCTCTCATTTAAAGAAAAGAATACCCCTGTGAGTGGTCTGTTTGTAGCCCTAAATGGAACTAAAAAAGAAGAAAAGAAAAACAAAAGAAAACCTCTAAATAAGAAAGGAAAAAAGGAAACAGAAAAAAGAGAGATGAAACATGTACCTTGAGATTTAAATGGCTTTCAGTTTCACTCATAGGTTTATTCCTGTCAAGGTTTCATAATATTGTGTCTGTTAAGAAAACAGTCTTCTTATATTATACTATTGTTGGAGTGAATTTAAAATTTCCTGTTTCTATTTTAATCTTCTCGTACTAAATTTAACAGTGCTTAACAAAAAACTATCAAGAATCATTATACGTTATGTTGACTCAGTTTTGAATTTGTATTGTAGATCCATTACTTCAAATGTAAGTTGTGCTGTATCACATTTTATCAAAAAGGACAATGAATTTTTTACCATTTCTGAAGTTAGTCCCATGGGTTTCTCGTTTCATCAGATGAGTGTATTCTTTTAGTCAAATTTAAAATTAAACAATGTAAGAGGAAGAAGATGACTGGTTTTGTGTCTTCCTGTCTGTGAAGTAGAGAAAGTGGCCTTTTTTAACTCAAGGTTAAATGCCAAACCTTGAGAAGTTGAATATAGTGTTGTAGTCGGTGCTTTAATATTTGGTTTCTGGCATCAGGAACAGTCTTTGAAGACACATTGTTGGTTGATTGAAAGTATTTTTTGCTAAGCTGATAGATACGAAAGTAAAAATGTGGTAAAAAGGCAGCTAAAATTGAACAAATATTGTTGTAATGCAGAGAATTATTTCATTCTGATGATTAATCTTGCACTTTTCAAAGGTCACACGACAATGTGAAGTGACTCAGTAATTGTTAAGAATGAAATAAAAAATCTCATGAGACAGAGAGACTCTGCTTTTAAAAAAATTAATGCTGAAAAAAAATGTATTGACGTTAGAAGTCCTTTGTCAGTGACAGAAATGTCCTACACAGAATCAAAAATGTGCCGCTGAATTGCTGCCAGGCATAGGCAATAAAATCCAGTTTAGCTTCGGGGTTGTACCTCTATAGAGTGTAAAGCCAGGCATGTTTATAAATCTAAAAATAATTTGATTTTAGAAGTCATATTTTGTGATGGAGCAGAAGGAATGTATTGTGATTATTTGAATTGTAGAGTTGGTTTAGCACAGTCTACTTGCAAGGCTGTAACCTCGAAAGCGAATGGACATGAAGGTTTAATGTCTACACGTTCAACCTGAGTCATAATATAATTTTAATAGAATGGAATGAAAACATTTGTTTAATGTGTTTGCCACACATGTTTTGGTAATGATGTCTACCATGTACAGAGTAGTAATCAAATTATGGTCAAAGATTGACAACAACTTCAATAATTGTATGACAGGTCTTGAGATAACTGCTTTTGGGTGAAAATGAAAGTCTGTTTCGATGGGGGGGTAGTGAATTTTCAGCATGAATATTTACAGTATGAGCCCTTAGCGTCTATCTCTTCACTGTCTGTGCTTTGCTTTGTAAATGTGTATTGTATTCAAATGAAAGGTTAAGTGTTCACCACCACAGACCAAAATCACAAGGAACTTTTCCACAACCAGCTGCAGAACACAAGTGCAGGCACATTTCACTTACACAACTATCTTTAGAAAACAAATGTTACACAAATCTTGCAGCTGTGTCAGGTCTACAGCCTAATTTAAGCTTAGGAGACAAAACATATGACAAAACTGCTCTATCTCGAAATGTGTGCGGTGAACTACCAAACATGATCTGGCTTTTGTTGTTCTCCAAGCAACAAAGCTGCTTCTAAGTATGCCAGAAATTCTTTCCTATGAGATCGATGAAAAATTTCAGGTGTTTTGAACGTTTGTCTCCATTAAATTTGTGTGGTAGGTTCGCAAAGCGCATGGGAGAAATAAAAAAAATGCCACCTGTAGCAGGATTTCCCTCGATCCAGTGAAAAAATTTTTTCCTGCGAAAGAGCTAGGTTATCTCCCACTTTTCAGGTCTTCCAATGCGATGAGTTTCTTTCGAAAAGAGCAGGTACAATTATCCAAGTGTCATTTCATTCCCTGGAAATTATTGGTTTGCAGAATCCTAAAGATGGTGCTTAGAAGGGAGAAACAAAGTAGGGGGAATTAGGAGCAGGGAATACTTTGCAAATGCCATTTCGGGATGCCTTTCTTCCGGTTCTCTTGGTGGCCACTGATTAGTTTATATGATCCTTTGTCTATAGGAAACTTGTCTGTTTTGGTCCTGGCCTAGCTATCACCCCTATGTATACCATTTATAGGCATATTCACCGGCCTGCAAACTAGTCGCACCGTGGAAACCCAACCGGCAGAGGGCGCTATACACCATATATCTTTCCTTCTCCATTTTGCCATGCTCATGTTTTGACATGTTTTTAGAAATCTATGGTAAGAAATATATGCATGAACAAAGATTATTAATGAGGCCTTTTATTTTATGAAAGATATTAACATAAAATGCAAATCAGAATTTTTCGGCACATCAGTGCAATAGCACCAGGGAATCAAGTTCGAAAATCCTCTGTGGTTTACATATAAATTAATCTTCTTTAGCAAAAAACTGGAGTTGTAAAAAAATTGCAGGATGTTAGGAGAGGAGGGTAGAGACAAGCAAAAAAATATATATTTTCTTAAAGGGCAAGAGCAGTCACCCAAACTTGAAGTAATGTAGTAGACTGTCCTGTTTCATGATAGGCTGATGAGGGTCATGTGACAACAATTTTCCTCAATATGTGAAATTTTCTAGAAATAACTGCATAGTTTACCTTCAATAAAATATGATGAAAGATGTATACTTTGAAAAGAAATATGAAAATTGAAACATTTAGCTGTTGCTTCAAAGTAAGTTTGGGGGGACTGCTCTTGACCTTTAATATTTTGCTTTTTCCGTCCCTCAATTAAAATCTACAACCTTTCATCCTAATTTCAGCTCAAAACATCATCTATGTTCATTTCACTTGAAAAGTAAACATGCCTACTTAAGTTGACAGCTGCAGAAGCAAATAAAAAGGAAATTATTCTTGTCATTCATGCCAAAATACTTTCCCAAATCTTGCAGCAATATGAAAATATGGTGGCATTGAACAGACATCAATCAATGTGTCTTTAAACCTGACACTAATTTTCCCAGGAGGGGTTAAACCACGCAAGAGGTGTCACTGTTAGTCTCAAGATATCCGTACGAATCAGCTTCGAGAAAGATGAGCAGATGTTTGCTTATGCAACTGATAGAGAATATATTCACACTTTGTTAAAGATTTATATTATTTTCAAGGAAAGGAATTGCCGTTAATGTGTGTTTGCTTTCTGTGTGGTGGAAGTTGAGTGATCGTTAGGCTTAATACACTTGGTGTTTAAATTAGAGCTTTGGACACACAAATAAGGCTAGTAGGATGGAACATACAGCATATCAGCTCTGATATAACTTGAAACTTACTGTAAAAAGAAAGGATAGATATTGATCAATATCAAGGTTATAATTGCAGGACATTAACATGTTTCCCATGTGGAGAAACTTTGTGATGTTTACTGATTTCTTGCTAACTGTAACATGAATAAATGAATTAATTTAAGATGAATTAATAATGAAAACCATTTACTGAAAGCAGACTTTTTTATTTATAAATTTGCCAATTAGAGAAGGAACTTTAAAAATGAGAATAATGACTGAATTTGCCTCTGAATTTACTAACAGCAGCTAGTGTGTTTTTGCCCTGAGGGAAAGTAATTCTTGATTGCAGGTGACTGCTCTTTGAATGACAACAACCTCAAAAGATGCAGAGTAGCATTTATTACTCAGCATACACAGAAAGTGTTCTGATTATACCAGGGAACTGTTAATTATTCCAATGTCATAGTAGCTAGCAGCTACCTGATTATACAGACCTCACATGCATGCATGGTCACCAAGATCTGCCTTTAAACAATGTACTGGTTTTTGTATGTATATATGCCAGGACCACATGTTTGGTCTAACGGTAACATGGCATGTATGTTTCAGCCTGCTTGTCAGAGTGAACAGATTCCTATAGTCTCAAGTTGATTACAACCTCACTACTACCAAAGATGTTTCTTTCTGCAGTAGCTAAAATTGCACCTTTTCCTATAGAGGTGGCCAGGTTCGAGGTTTTCTATGTTCTTTGTACAGCTTTCAAGGGAGCTATTCATGGCTGCTGCATGGAAAACCAAAATTTAATTCAAGTATATTTATGATGCCCAGATAAGGCCTGAAACCTTGGGCTTTTACATGAATTTCAATTGAAACAAAATAAAGAAGATATATAATTATGCAGCCCTAACTGTTTTATTTTTTCTTTCTTTTTCATGTTCATCTCCACTGCTGCTTTCAACATTGGATCCATAAAAACAGGTATGTCAGTTAATTAGAGTACTTTAGTTAGTGTAGACATCGTCGCTTAATAGCCGCCTGGCCATCGGGTGCCTGCACGGGTCTGACTTCAGCCTGCATAAATGCACTGACAGTTGTCAACTGGAAAAACACAAACCCCCAGGCTATATCAATACTGGTGCAAAGTTCAATGCAAATCATGTCTGAAAATTCATGGAAATATATTACTTCAATTGAATACAGAGTGATTTAATGCAAAATGAGTCAATTTTACAAACACAACTTTCTGAACAGACCCCTGTCCTTCAGCAGTATTGCAGCCATGCGGGTTGGGAGGAGTGGTACAGACCCACCATGGTTTTTACACACTACACTGATAAAGTGCTGTAGAGCTACGGTACCACTAGAATTCCCTAGCTAGAACCCTGAGAGAAGAGAAAGGAAAATTTCACAAAGAAATGAAAGTGATCGATGATCTATCATCTGCATACACAGAAACAACATTACGTTAAATAGCTCTTTAATACCCAAATCGCCTACAACCAAGCAGTCTAAAACTCGACTTTTGTTTAGCAAGTCGGGTTTTACTTGGTGTACGCCCCAGCAGTTTATAACCATCCCAAGGGCTCACTGGATTATATCTCATGTTTTATTGTTTTCAGGGTTGGAATGGCCATAACCATGTGATTATCAAGTAGAAATGCATTTGCCACCCAAAAGTCAGCCTTTTACTAATCATGTAATGAATAGTATCTTATGAGAAATGTACACAGCAGCTCAACTTTTGTGTAAATGCATAAGAACCCCATGGGTTAAAAAGAGTTTGACTAGCTGTGAACAATTTGATTGATAAAGCCAGATGTTGGGCCTTCCATTGTCATGAGTGCACAGGTGTTATTTACAACAAGAATTGGACCTAGTTAGAGTGCATACATGAGGTTCAAATCACAAGCTAAATAGATGAGACTTTTCTCATGAAATATCATGAAATTACCACCCCCCCCCCCAAAAAAAACTAGTATTTGGGATTTTTGTGGAGGTGGAGGTTGGGGGTTTGGGAGGATATGTGGCCCCCAGGCTCCTTTTCCTAACCACCCCATCTCTGTTCCACACAGTATGTATGATGCTTCTTGCTTTATGCCTTGTCAATTGTTGACTGACATACTGCATGCATCAAGTGTATGAGCATCAGACTTGTAGACAGGATGGAGGTTGGGAGTTCGAATCCTGGCCAGGTCATACCAAAGACTTCAAAAATGGAATTTGCTGCAATGGAGTAGGAAAAACAAACCAGTTAGCCACAGCCCAAAAAGAGGCTGTGGCAGACTCGACTTGAACCATTAGGTTGGGAACTGGGCCCGTTAAACTCCATCTAACTAACTAACTACATGCATTTTCAATGCACTATTTCTGGGGGAAGAAGGTAGGTAATTTTGAAATCTTTTTAACTCTAATTCTTCCAGATTAATAGGACCCACTGACCTACCTGCATGTCTCTTAAAATTTACAGAGCATTGTGTATTCATAGAAGTTGGGCCTCCATTTTTTTCTTGGTTGTTGGTGTCTACCCTCAGCAGGGTTTGCACTAAGATTTTTGTTGCCGCATGGATTACATTTTGGTTTTCTGCTTGTGAAGTTCTCCACAGTTACTCCTACAACTTCAAGGAGTATAGGTCCCCTGTCACAGTGTCAGCTATATTTGTTCCTAATGGGTGCAGTAGACTAGAAATGCTTGCTTCTTCTTCTTCCTACAAGTTAATTCTACTTACTACCTCTTATTAATTGGTCCATTTTTCATCGCACATTTTACTCAGTCATATGCATACACGGATTGTATTAAAGAACCATGTGCATGAAAGCATAGTCCCCTCCACATGGCCTTGTCTGACACCTTCACAAAGTCTATCACATTTAAAACTTTGGTATTAAGTACAGTTGACTAATATTTTTTTGAAAACCCATGAAAATATAGAATCTAAATTAGGTTCTGAATCATCCAGTCTGATCAATAAAGGATGGGTATAAAATCATTAGGTGAGTTTTCTGAAATAAATATAGCAGTGCCACACAGTAATTTCTGCCTGAGTTAAGGGTTGTAATAAGATACAATATAATCTGCTGACGGTCAGTTGGTCAACCGAATAAAATACAGATTTTTCAGTAGATTTTCAAGGGAATTGGCTAAATTACTGTAAATATAGAGCCAGCCAGCCAGCTTTTAACCCTTGGGGTTTATTTATCATTTTGCTTTCAGTAGATTAAAATTTCTTTTCCATGGGTCAGTCTTTTATCTGTGTGCAAACAGATTTGGTTGATTTTCTCTAATTTATAAAAAAAATCACTCGAATGCATATCGTTCACATTTGTTTCGCTTGCAATGGTAACCGTAATTTGAAAGAGACTATTGTCGTGCTGGTTATATAAAGTGCATATGAGTCATATGCATATATTGTGTGCTCCTTTTTCTTTGGAGTGACACGATTAGCGACAATTTTACCAGGGGTTTCCTGTAATCCTGTATTGATCCGACATCTGCAGAGACTAAAATGAAACCATGGCAAAGTGGGTCATTTTACGGTGAATGGAGATGCTTTCTCTGTTGACCTGAACTGACGAATATAATCCAAGCAGCAGTAGGAGGGCGTTTTCTGTGGTAGAAAGGAAATGTTAAGAGATGGGAAGACTGAATGAAATAGAGGGAAAGACAGGTGAATTGAAAAAGAGAATTTTAGTTAGTTAGATGAGATTTAACAACGCATCAATACGAATGTGATATTTAGTTTTAGTCAAGTTGATAAAAAGTTAAGATTTATTTTCAAGTGTGGTTGAAATTCAAGTACCATGGTTTCCCTTTAGTCCCCGCTTACGACAGGTGGGGAATATATACTGTCTGCATATTCTACAACCCCCCGTCCACACGGGGTATAGGGAAAGAGAAAAAAGCAAGTATGCAAAGGTGGGGAGGGGGGAATTGGCAGGGGTAGGGAAAGATGGGGAGGGAGATAGCCATGAGTGGAAAAATTGTTGGGAAGCTGGGAGGTTCCTTCTCAGGAGGTTTTGGCATTTGGAGGAATTTTTTGCAACTTATTTCTTATGTATTTATGGATAAAATATTGTTTTGCTAAGTGTACTGGCTGGTTTTGAAGACCTCTCCATATTCGCAAGACATTTTGGATGGAAAAACACATTCTTTTGCAAATGCCTCCCTGAAAGGGAATATTTAGAATTGTCCAACATAGCATACAAAGAAAATAGCTGTTGTCTATACCAATTTTCTGTCTCAATAATAAATTCCAGCAAAAGCTCTCCTAAAAGGAAATAGGATTTGTGGAAGTTAGATCATTTAAAAGTTTGACAAAAGAGTAATCCCTACAGACACTTTTTAAAGAGTGAATTTTCACTCTTCTTGGTGTAAATTAACACTCTAATAGAGTGAGCTCATACTTTTCACTCTATCAGAGAGTGACACAGTTTCCCCTTTTGTTTTAAGAGTGTGACTTGCACTTACTCTACCTACAGAGCGCTATGTACTTATTTCAATTTTGGTCATCAAGTAAATGAAAAACAAATACTTGAAAAACATGTAAAATAAACAAAACTTAGTGTTACATGTATTTAATTTGTGGAAAGGTGAGATATTGTTGACATGTGAATATTCCTTCATAATTGAAAATGTGGGTGTTTTGCAAATATGAGTACTCCAGTTGCCAAGAGGGTTTTTGGAAAATATCATACGTAATTAAATTTATTCGAAAACAATATTGTTTGTGTTAATTTCTGGTCTTGGAGCTTGAAGCTGTGTTTACACAGTATGGAATATGGATGAACCAGTTTGAGCACATTTTAAACTTAGAATCAACTTCATGTAATTGCTCAAAGATCCGCTAGCATGTTACTCTACAATCAGTAAGTGGTTATGTAAATAGCCTCTTATGGATTAAAATAAAATCAAAACTTGTTTTTTCTTTTCCTTACCAACATTACAATTCACATTTGTTTAATCTTCACAAATATTTAGCAATATGATGAAAGCGCAAAAACTTACTGTAGCTTTGAACGTAGGGAAATAAGTTGTGAAGTTTTCACATTCTAGATACCCTTTACATGTGTGCAGAATGCTGTATTTATTTAGTTAAAGTAGAATTACAATGGCATTTGCCATCAAAGAAAACAGCCCAAGTTTTCTCTCCAGTATTCCTTAAGGCTTACTTTTGAAGTGTGCCAAATATGAAGTAAAACTAATGACAGGAAATGGTATTAATTTGGGGATAAAACAGCCCATTTTTCATGATAGAAATCGAACATTTCACGGAAAGAACTGCAGTGGTCACGTGTTCCAAGTTGACCCGTGACGTCACTGTGAAGACTCATTCTTATCGTGACCTAAGCTTGTTTACATGGTGAAGTGCAGTGTATACATACACACGTGCAAAGTATATGCAAGCTAGCTTAGTTGTGGATGTACAGTACAGCATGCAACGTGAATCACATCAAACCAAAAAGGTTTCGCTGTTGGACTAGAACTACGAATTGACGCAAAATGCCAAGAAATTGTGTTGTTGGGGGATGCACCAGAACAAGTGCGGATCCTCGCTGAGCTTAGTGTTAATTTATGTACAACTGCATACAGGCTCATTTCCAGTTATTACTTTCCATTTCCCCAACTTGGCAGTGGTATATCTCGTAATTTCCTCATCATTTTACAATTTACTTAGTTTTTACTAGAATGAAACTTCTATTGAAAAAAAGCTCATCAGGCGACTATCGAAGGTTTAGATTCTACTAACAAGCCTAGGAAATGCCATTTCCAGCAAGGGGTCGCGATTTTCCAATATTTTCTCAACGCTCCCTGCCAACTGATGGGGTGGAAGGCCCGCTATGGTCTTTCGGACAGTCACAACTCACCATTTCTCACGCCCTCCGCCCAAATTTACTTTTACACGAACTCCTTGAGCCTTCTTCCTTAGCCTCACCGGTGCCAATACCCATATCATAGTGGGAAAAGGTTTTGAGCTAAAATTTCTACTGTCAAATGTAGCTATGAAATGGGAAAAGAAAAGCTGCAAACAAATGGACATAACAGACCCCTTCACTAAAGGATAATGATGATAGGAAGAAATTAAACTCCTTTAGATGTCTGAAAAATGTTATCACACATTAGGGAGGTTAAGAGGAAGGGCGGGTTAGGTGAGGGGAAGGTGCATGTCGGGTGGTTAGTGGTGCCACCTCATAAGTTTTAACACAACCCCCCTTCGAAATTTTGTGTATTCTTATAGTGGTGAGGCCACATATGCTCGGAAAATACTCTTTCAATACGGTTTCAAACAATTACATCCCTAAAACCTAGCCCGGGAGAGGAGGGGGTGACTACCGTGTAGAACATTGCCGATACCGCTCTCTTACAATTTGACCAGTGAGAAGTGATTAAAAGTGATTTTTAGGGGATTAAATGGGTGTCTCTTCTTCATTCCATCCACTACGTACAACACTTATTAAACGTTTTCGTAGCCTATACGAATTTCAAAGCGCGCCTTTCACAGAGAACAAGAAACTTTTTTGAACTTCATTCATCATACACAGACTCTTCTAAGTACCTAGGTACAGTATATATTTTACTTAAAATTAAAAAAGGAGAGAGAGAGAGATAAGAAAGGAAAAACGAACCAGTCTAGAACTTGGAGACGGCCCTGATTGGCAGGGTTCGCGGCAGGTTGTTCTTCTCTGGGTTGAGCTCCTTCAGCAAGGACAGGTTCAAACATGTAAGGGTTAACTCCCATTCTGGGTACATGAACTTCCGCTCCATCCTCTCCTCCCTCAAGATCAATGTCATCATATTTATCATTTTCTGATTCATCAAATTTCCTCTGAAAATGATGATGAATCACTAAATGGAGAATCCACACATTCTAATTCAACATATCCCTCAGCTGGTTCTTCTTCGACCTCGGGGTCTGGTTGGTTGGAGGCCATTCTGACCGCGGAATGTCGATGGTTGGCAGACTTGAAGGTGAGTTCTCCTATATATACGGGACTATCCAAACACTTGGTGAGCTTGTTTTGTTTCCCGTTTTAATTTTCATTTTCAGGGTTATGACTTCAGTGAAACTTAGCACGCAGTATAATTAGCACTGTTACCGAAATATCGGGACCGTACAAGCGGGACATCACTGCAGTAAAACAGCGTAGCTTGCATTGCCTACTTGTATGCTTTTGTGTATTGGATCAGCACAGTTGTTCTCTCGTAGCCTTCTCCAGGGACTATGGAAGTTTATTCACTTTGTTATGGATTGAAAGGGTTTTCTATTTCGTTTGGTTTTTTGTTTTCTGGATGTTTATATGGGTTTAATACCTTTCTGGGATATGTGGTGTTGACTGTCACGATTTCGTTCACTGTGACTCAGGCCACTTGTGTGATTTCCGGTAGCCATTGTGTGAACGAACCAAGCAGGCAGGGCACTGTTCTCAATGTGTTCTTCTCATTCAATTGATAAATTAGGCCTAATTAGTCTAAGTCGACATTTGCGAACATTCTACAGAAAGTAGCTCCCATAACCCGTGAAGCTTAACTAGTTGTGAAACTGAGGTATTGGCGAACTGCCCCAGCCTATTCTATGCAGGGACTTGCATTATCTAGCTAGCGGTATTGGAACCGAAAAGGTGAAAGTGGTATTACCGTTGCCAAGAGGTAGCCTATATTTGCAGATTTTGATATGAACATGAATAACAAGATTTTCATAATCCGCCCGCAACCCGCGGGTTGCCAACAGCCTGGACATTGATTCGAAGTCACCTGAAATCTTGCACAGTGATCGTAGTAACTCAACACAGATGTGTACGATTCTTTGCACCAACAGGCAGAGAGCTCGACTCTTCACAATGACGTCACGCACTGACCCGTGTGCTATTCGAGGTCATATCGGTGTTCTCAAATTGAGTGAATTCGGTTGTGTTGAGTAGGAGAAAACCCACGTTTTTATTCCCTTCGTTTGTGACTTTGTGAGGAGTTATTTACAAAAATCAAAAAGGATGTTGTTGAGTAACAATTGAACTACAATCTGTGTAAAAATGAGAGGTTTTTGTTTCTGTCATTGTAATTCTACTTTAAGGGACTTGATCTGAAGTGCACTCTGTTGAAATCAAATGTCTTGTGTCAATTGTTTTTTCTTTGCTATGATTTTTTTTTGCTCTTTTAAAAATTCATTTTCTCCAAAGTCTACTTTTCTCTTGTCTTGTAAATCGATCCATTCCTTTAGATTGACGGAGAAGGAAATATTTCTGTCATCTGGATTGGCAGACCCTCCACTAGTGTACATTAAGGCTGTTCAGGTTGTTATGGTTGCTATGGTAACCATATGTTAAATGATACAGACAACTGACATGGCTGATACACAGTCCCTGTTAGGAAACCAAAGGAAATAAAGAAAAAATTTGCATTTAGATGTAATTTTGAAGTGTCCGTGTTTTGAATCAAATGGAATGCTCCAGGAATTGTTTCTTCTGACAAGAATTGCAGATGCTTGCAAATGGAAGAATTGTAAATCCAGCAGTTTGGCATCGTATTGCCATAGTATTATCTAGAAACAACTTGAAGTTGTATGCAGTACTTTGTTTTTGAGTTTGAAGTCCCAAGGCCTTTATTAGAGTGGAAGAATAAATGATCCAGCTAACTAGATATGGACAGGCACTCAAAATATACACAGAAACTTTGAAGAGGTCCATGCTACTAGAAAGTGAAGAAAATTCAAGTTTCCAAAATGTCAAAAATACATATCACTTCAACTGTTATAACAGTTGTACTTAGTTTTAGAGATATCAGGTGATTTGATGTAATATATATGTGAGATGTAATTATTAATTTATTGCGCTGTTTCTGAAAGCAAGGATATTATTTTAACTACAATATACAATAACCTCCGTCATCTCTTAAATTGTTTCTTCAAGGGTGTTAATTTTTTTGTAATATGATTTTGTTTTATCTGCCTTCAATGCTCCTCCTTACATACTTTTTGTGTTGTGTCCATGCATTAACCCAGAATGCCAGCTTCCAGTTTCAAATAGCAAAACCATGCAATTTTAGTTTTGTCAGAATTCTGTGGAATGATGTATTCAACCTGTGAAGGGGGAGGTGGTGGGAAGGGGGATAGGTGGATGGGTGTGGAAGGGGGGAGGCAGACAGTCAGAGGGCAGAGAGCAAATTCGCCCTGAGATTTCCAAAAAGTAAACGTGTCCTATGTCCTACATGATCATTCTAAAATCAAAAGAGTGAATCAATTTACTTTTTAGTAGAGTAAAAAAGTGTAAACTCACTACATTAGAGTGTTATTCCATTCCACCAATAGTGAAACACCCTCCACAAGAGTGAAATTCACTCAAAGAAGAGTGAAAATTCACTCCTTAACTAGTCCCTGCATGGATAACTTTTTTTAAGAGTAGTCCATGCAGACATTCCTTCACTCTTTTTGGAGTGAATTTTATAACTTTTACTTATCTTACGATGGAATTGTTTTTCTTTTTAGAGTAATTTTAATGGTGCTTCTAAAGCAGTATTTGTTTTGAATTGCCCCCCCCCCCCCCACCCCCTGTGTTTTGCCCAGACCTGCAGCCCTTGAGATACAGTAAATATCCCACCATCCATACTATTCAGACCTCAGTGGGGGTCTTCATTTTAAATCATTTGAAAAACAAACAACTGTGTACAACATGTGACTGATACAGAGACCATTAAAAAGTCAAGTACCCAGAATGTACGAAGCATTAAACGCGTAGGCTTTTATAACATGAACCATTATTTTCTCGTTCATATTTTCTCTACCTAATTAATACCTATATCACTATAGAAATAGTATGGTAGAGTTTTCCATCAATCCATCCATCCATCAGGCTTTGCTGACTAAATTTATTTGTCTTCAAATTGCATTTTTTGCTTATATTTAGCTTATTCAAACTTAATCCACATCATAACAAATATATATGGTTCAGTTTTCTTTCATTACCTGTTAATCTGTCAATATGTGGCCAATCCTTTTACATGACACAGTTCTACACATCGTTATAACTTTGATGTCTTTTCTCGTCAGTGATCATATGTTATCAGCCTCTCTCGTTCTGTTGCTGTTACATTCTTATTTTTTGAATTTGTCTGTCAAATAAGAGGTCTCTTTAATACATAGAAGATGATAATATGAGATTACTCAGATTATCCCTTCAAGGAAAAGAAGTCTTCATGTACAGTGGGAGAAAAAGATGAAGAGAGAAACATTTGGCCCCAGGTTTGGTTTAAATGATGAGCCATGAGCTGATAGCTACAGGTATCATTTTCAGTTATGTACCCCCCTTTATTAGATTCGCTGTCACTAAGATTTCAACTGCTTTATTAGAATTTGTTGACAAGTTTATCTGACACAGTTGTTGTATTCTCTGACAGTTAATGTAGTCAATTTAAACAAACACGTTAATCTGACTTCTGTGAGCTTTATTTGTATAAATGTAGAAATCCAACCGAGGGTTGACTAAAATCCGGCGTTGTATCTTTCTTTTCTTACAGTAGCTTTTAAACAGCTATCACTTTTCAAGGCAGATTTGAATAATTCATAGAGAGATGTATGCCAGTATTAAGAAATATGTAACTATCATGTTTCATATTCGGGACTAAGCTCTGTCTCTTCTGATGCGAGCTGAGGGCCTGAAAGTTTTTGAAGAGAGAATACTGACTTCATTAGGATTATATTTCAATGTCATAAGTTTTTATTGTCTTTCTTGAAATATTTTTTTTTCAACTTTCATGGGTAGCTGCACTCCAGAAAAAGTAGCTAATTACAGTACTTCATTTATGTATATTACAAAGTTCTTTTCCCCCTTTTTTTGGGATGGGGGTATTTTGTGATCGTAATATGTAATTGCCACAATAAAATGAAGCATACATGTTCAGAACTCCAGTCTTCCCTGCTAATATGCTTCGTGCTATGCATATTTTTTAGTCTTGGAAAAAATAATCTCCACAAAGGGATTCCATCATGGAGGGAGTCATTCATCATGTGGTGACTTAACTTTATGAATATTCTACAACCTCTAAAACCAATCCAGAGACTTTGGGATAAGTAAGGAATTTTACTGAGTTACAAATATGCAGAACACAGTTAATTGCACCTGAAATGTAAAGTAGCTATTTTAAAATATAAAAGGTTCTGAATACAGCATGGTGTTTTATCGTTATCCTCTGTCTATGTGATCTTAAGATTGACATAAAAGTGATTTGTAGTACAATTATTCAACCTTGTTAGCTAAGCAGAGAACTTGAGACGGCATTTTATTCATAGGAAACATAAAAACGTGAGTGTTGTCATATTGTTCAAATGGGCAGGTGAAGCAGAGTGAGTGGTGGCACTTTATGGCGATATGGATGAATTATTCATATCGTGACCTAAATGTTACATGCTGAGTCGGGAAACACTGGGCAAGAATGACAAAAGATATAATGATTACAGATGGATATATTTGGGTATTTGGAATTTTTCATCCTATGAAGTCTATTTTCGTTAGTAACAAGAATGAGTTAGATGCTGCAAATAATAATTGTAAAAGGAGTTATGAGGTCACCCTGGTGATAGCGAATATGAAATCAATTTGGTGGTGAATATGGCTGAAGGGTTCGTGGACAATGACTCAAGATAGTGTTCGATATGCCTCCCTGTTTTAGAAGATGGATATTGGAATAAAAAATTGTGTCTTCTGTTGGTAAGATATGGAACAGTAAATGATACATTATTTGCTTAATTTTGTTGTGGTTACTTGGTTTATTGCTGGGTTAATTGTGTTGATTAACTTGTTGAATAGCTGATTCACTTTGATTACTTCATAAGTGATTGATTGATTGATTGGTGGGTTGACAGTGTGAATAACTGATTCATGGTGACTACTCAATAAGTGATTGATTGATTGATTCAGTCATTGATAGGTTGATTGTTGTGCCAATTTACAGTGTGAATAACTGGTTCATGGTGACTACTTTATAAGTGACTGATTGATTGATTGATTTATCTATTCATTGATTGAGAGCTTTGTTGATTGATTGAGTGAATTAGTCATTATTTTAACTGATTGATTGGTAACTAGCTGGTATTTGTTACCAGCTCTAAAGAACTGAAGTACAATAGAAAGTGACATGCTATAATTATTAATTCAAAGTATAAATCAGGTAATTCTAATTAAAATTTTAGATCAAATTTTTAATGAAACAAAGCACAATACAGAACAATCTATTAAAGAGAAAGCAGGTAGAGAAACCTAGTAGATACTGCAGGGTTCGCTTTTCATGGTTGTCTGATTGTCCGGGACCAGTAAAATTCCATGCGGACAACCAAATGTTAAAGGCTGGTTGTGCGATGGACAACCATTTTTCTCTCTGACTGAAGAAGTATACAGCTCACTGATCAACTCTTTCAACTTTTTCCATGATACAATGTTTCAGACTTCAAAACTGTTGAATCTTCAAGATCAGCAATACTGTACACAGTATTGTACATGAACACAATCACTGTTTTGCAATTGTGTGAAAAATGTTTTGGACAACCAAATTTTCTTGTGGGCAACTAAAATTAGTGAAATGGTTGGCCAAAGGACAACCATAAATTTTTCTGAAAATGGAGGCCTGGATACGTCATAGCTTCAACACTGAGGATGAACAATTGAAGGCCCATATTGCAGACCTTTGAAAGGGGGATTCTGTCAAGTTGGGGTGCACATTCATTGGCCCAGAAAGAATCCTTTTGTTTTTCTTTTTCATGCAACATCCTTCTTGTACGTGAAATTTGATACTGTGTTTATGGTATGTGCCTCCTCATGTAGATCATTACCTTATACTTTATGTAGGCAGGGTTGTCACCATGCTTGGCTGTGCTACCTGGCTCTCAAAATCTCCCCCCCCCCCCCCAGGTACTTGCCATCCATTTCATCATCACCACCTGGGCCTGGCACAAATTTCTTACCCCTAACTGAATAAAATTCTTAGATTTCTTTCAAATTGTTTGATAATTCCTCATTTTTTGTAAGCACTCTCCAACCTTCAAAAATTATTCAAAGGAGAAAGTGGGACAGTGACTCCACTTGGACCTCTCCCTCAGGAGGATAACCACATATTACCCGGCTCTGAAAATGGGATGGTGACAACCATGATGTAGGGTATAACAAAATAAAATGTTGCTTGCCATGAAGTTGCATCAAAATTGTAAATAAATTGAACGAAAAGTCAAACAAATTATGGGTCTGTGGTGACATCACAGATTTGTCGTAATGAATTTTCTTATTAAGAAAAAAAAATTGCATTACTTTGAAAATTAGTATCTTCTGTCTGAATGATCTATCATCTCTGCCATTGAAGTGCAATTTTCACCTCCTGAGAATGAAAGCATTTATTCTTATGGCAATGAATTTTGTCTCCCAACACAAAAAAGTTGTGATAAAAACAGTTGTCACTTATTAAAAAGGTGTCAGCAGTACATTCATTGTCTGCTATCAGAAAACTGCCCTCAGTTTGTTTAAATGCTTTCTTGTGTGGCTCTGCTGCTTTTTTTTTAAAAAAAAAAACCTTCCATATCTTTCTTTTGCTTGATTTATTCTTGTTCTATTAAGAGAGCAGAAAACAGACTGTCATCTCTGAAGTGTTAATCAATTGAAGAGACTAATTTTATTATGATTCATGATCTTTCATAAGAGTGAATGATTCATCATCATAGATTCAGTGTTCCTCTTCGGGCTCATCCTGTTTAGGTGGAGACTTGCAGACATGGAAATCTCTCATTTCTCCCAGGCATGGTCGGAGCGAGCGAGAATCCACTTCAAGGTGTCTTAACCCCTTCGGGTTTTGCTATCACACCTTTCTGTCTCCAGTGCTCTTACCTCGACAAGTGGTAAGCAGGCTGGAGATGTGGTTATACACTTTTGTGCCACCTTCAGGCTAGCATTGTTAGCAGAATAGTAATCCGTGACTCTCCTTCCCCAACAACTGATTTGGGATCTTCTGCGTCACATACGTCATTAAATTTCTTCGCTGGAGGTTGGTGTCGTGATTAGATTTCTTTCACCAGAGGTATTCTTGTGAGAGTTCATCTACACTGGATAATCGCAAGGAGTCTTTAGTTCAATATATACGTGTTTGAAATCACTCATGACTTGATCTGACAGACCAAATTTAAGATTCCATATATACTTAACTCACAGGGATACCTATCTGAAGAATATGTACTTAACTCACAGGGATACCTATCTGAACAATATACCGCAATAGCTATGAGAACTGCACTGTAGAATTACCTACGTAATAAAGTCTTTGAGAACTTACAATGAGCAGTATAGCTATGAGAACTATCTGTCCAACCTGTGGAACCTTTGTAATAAAATCATGCAGAACTTACAAAGGTAGTAACAACGAAAAGAGAACTGACTGTAGAACCATTGTAACAAAATTATACAGAACTTTGTGCAGATATAGTTACAATGAACAGCAACTATGAAAATTGACCGTAGAACTTTTATAAGAAAATCATTCAGAACTTACAGAGGTAGTAACAATGAAAAGCAACTATGAGAACTGATTTAGTAGAACTTGTGTAACAAAATTGAACAGCACTTACAGAGGCAATAACAATGAGCAGCAGCTATGAGAATTGAATTGTAGGACCTGTGTAACAAAATTGAACAGAACTTACATTGGCAATAGCAATGAGCAGCAGCTATGAGAATTGAATTATAGGACCTTTGTAATAAAGTAATACCTAACTTACAGAGATAAGAACAATGAGTGAACCCAGAAACAGAGATTCTTACTGTCATATGAAAATGTAGGTTTATATGCTGAGTAGTAGTTAGTTTCTTTTCCTGTATGTTAAAATATACAGTGGATGATAATAAAGTGTTATATGCTTCAGTCCCCTGCCTCAAACTCCTCAAAGCATTGAGGCATCTTCAAAATTCAAAACTATCTGATTTTTTTTACTTAAAAGAAATGTCCAGAATCAAGATAATTTAAGTTTGATATTTAAAGGGGAACATATTCTAAGCATTCTACAGTAGTGAAAGCCTTCATTTCCCATGTCCAGTTTATGAAATATTAGCAGTTGAATGAAGTCGACACATTTTCTATTAAAGGTGAACTTTAAACATGAAACAGGTGTGATGTCATGGATTCACGTTGCTGGCCAAAGTTTTGTGTTTTTTTTTTTTCATTTTTCATCCTGTTAGTTTGACCTTGAATAATAAGGGATGTTGTCTTAACCTCAAGGCCTGCATAGGCTACAGAATTGTTAAAACTTCATTGCTCAGGATGCACATATGGGCAAAGTTTAGTTGCACAAAACTGCTGGTTATAATTATAAATAAAAACAAAATGTTGGCCAACAATATGAATCCATGACATCACCCCTGCTTGCTACAAGCTCAGTTTATTCAGAAATTTAACTTCACCTGATTGTTAGTATCTGGAGAACCAAACATGGGAAAGGAGCAAAGATTTTCCCAGAATGCTTAGGATATGTTCCTCTGTAACATATAAAAAAAAAAAAAAAAAAAAAAATGGTCCTGCACTATTCTTTTAGCAGAGAATCCAGGAAACTACAGCAATTGAGTTTAGAGTTGTCTTCTTTCTCAATGGTTAAAAAAAAAAAAAAAAAAATAATAATAATAATCAAAAATAATCAAAAAATAAATAAAGATATGCAGAGAAAGACAGCAATTAAACATAAGCACATCATATGTGGATTTGCTCTCTTACATTTGATATTTAAATATACTATCTTAGTCTAGAGATACCTCCCATTCATATAGTTGAACACGACAATGGATTAGATGAGATATGACACACCAATATGAATGTGTTTTATAGTGTAAGTCAACTTGATAGTTCAAACTTCTAATTTATTTTCGAGTGTGGTTCAAGTTCAAATTTGGTTTCACCTTGGGAAATACCGTGGGCATGCATATTCTACAATCTCCAGCCCATGGGGGGGGGGGGGGGAGGGGGTGTCTCATGAAAATGGGAATAATACACTGGAATAACTACTGTCTGTTACCCTGTCATATTGTAGAAAGAGAGCAATTAACTGAACATACAGTAGGGTCCCTCCCTGTGTATTCTTTGTCAGGAATCAAGTGCAGAAGAAATTTATGCATGTGCTCTACACTTGGCAGGGATATGCTTGCTAATATTAAAATCGTCACTAAAAAGCTGCAAGTCACAGAAGATATTCTCCTTCAAATCTGTTTCATAATTAGTCAATCTTCAAAATGCTTGAATTTGTACCCCATTTGGCTTGAAATTCATCTTGTATTACATAGAGTTATAAGGCAACATTAATTGTTTATTGCATTAATTTCTCATGACTGTAGGGGGAAAAGCTTAATGCATCACGATTGTGAACTCCCTTGGGACCCTTACGTAAAGTTATACTTTTATGAAATGCATGAAATTAGTCACCGCTAAGTAAGAATAACCTTGATATATTATTCGGAACAAGGAATCATTTCAAATTGGCAAAGTTAATGCGTGACAAGTATTTATTCAGAGTTTTCTTTTCTGTCAAGATAGTTGAATTTTAAGTGGATTATTTAAATTAACTTTCGCTCAATTGCTCCAAAAAATTTGGTTCTGAGATTGCTTCAACCAATTTTGATGAATACTGTGTTTGGTCATGTTTTCAAGTTTAATATTACCTGCAATGAGTCAAAATAGAAGTTGTAGTTTAAAGTTGTCTCTGTTTTAATGTGAATTAAGTGTGTTACTCTGAAAAGCCTTAGTTGGATAATACCTATTAGTAGTTTAAAGTTGAAACCTGTTGACTTCATGGAAGACAAAACAGAATTGAAAAAGGACAGTAAACATGAAGTGGAAAAATAATTTCAAAACTTGGCAAATAGTTTATTTTCCGTGTTTCTCATATTTTAGAAGCCTTTTTTAGTCCGTCTCTTGGTTGCCAAATTGATGTTTCAAATATCCAAACCACCACATTTTATACGTGGTGTGTTGGAGAAGGTAATTTTTGAAAGAAAAAGGTGCCAAACAGCATTTAGGGTAGTTTTTTATTTTTTTTTTTACATTTGATCGTCAATTACTTCACATAAGAAGGTACATTTTTCCCCATTTCCCTTGTAACTATATGGTCAGATGGTTAGAGCACCAGACTTGCAGTCAAGAGGTCAGGTACGTAGTTCAAGTCCTGGCCGGGTCATACCGAAGGCTTGAGAAACATAGCCTACTGCCATTGTGCTTGCTGCTCAGCATAAGCAATGGAGTCGGGAAAACAAGCCAGTGAGCTACAACTGGAAGAAAGGCTGTGGCTGGCTCGACTTGAACCAATTGGATGGAAAGTGGGCCGTAAAACTCCCATCTAACTCAACCCATTTCCCTTGGGAACTATAAGATGAAATGAACATTTTATGCCCCATATTGCACATTTAAATCTTATGTGTGGCTGTTTCACTTGATAACCATCTTAAAGTTATCAAGTAGTAGGGTAGCATTTTACAGTGGGAAACAATTTTGTCCAATTTGAACATTACTAGCTTTTAAAATTTCCCCATATGAATGACCAAAGTTCAAAATATAGTACTGTTTTCTCGTTCACCTTTAATAGGGTGAAATGACGGGAAAAATTTTTCCAACATTTTCAGCCCAAAGAAAGAATGTTGTTAAGAGTAAGTGAATAAAGATTTTTAAAATCGTGGCAAACTCACATGGGAATTGATTCAGTTTCCAGATGCAGCATAGGACGGTTTTTTGCTAGATTTTGCAAATTAAATGCAATGTAGTGTGCCAAAGCCTTGTATTGAAGGCATTTTATGAATCACGAGGAAGCAAAGACTCTTTTTATTCCATTCTGCATGAAAGACATAAGTGGATCTCGTTGTAAGAGATCTTTCCACAACTATCTCTTTACCCATGGGAATTGAAACTGATCAGCTTTAAAAAGAAGTTTGCTTACCGATGGAAAAATTTAAGAGACATTACATTCTCCTTAAGATGTAATGATGAAGAGAGACATGCAATTTTGTGTGACTGAATGTCTAGACTGCTAGTTTAACCTCAGAATAGGACTCTGGATGAATGAAAGAAAGAATTTTCTTTGTTAAATGATATGAATTTGCTATGGATTCTTTGGAGAGCAAGAACAGTCACCCCAACTTTAAGTAGTATAGTAAACTGTCCTGTTTCATGATTGGCTGTTGAGAATCATGTGACATTTTTTCTCTTCAAATGTGAAATTTACTGCTTGGTTTACCCTTCTTGGTTCTTTCTTTCGTAAAACCTTGCAATCAAAATATATCAATGAGGGTAACTAACTGTGATGGATCTCAAACATCATGCAGTGTTTGCATGTCCCATTTCAAGAAGGCAATCATGATTGTTTTTGTCATTTAAGAAACACTGGTAATTTTTAAAGAAACATAGACTTACATTTCAGAGGCAAGTTATCACTGAGCCTTTTGGGTTTGGTGTTATTCTGACACGTTTGCAACTCTGGATATAACCTTTGCAGGGTCAGATTAACTGCTAGAGATCAAAGTTGTGTGAAAAAAAGAGCAGATCTAGATTTGATCCCTTAACAGGGTTGTCACCACGCCGGTCGGGACTATCCAGCACAGGACATTGCCGACCGATACAACACATAAAATGCAAGGCTTCCGACTGGCACAAAAACGATCTTTTATACTGAAAAATAATGAAATTGACAAAAATGAGATGGATCCCATGGGGGCAGGGTGAGGTGCATATTATATTGAGTCAGATGTTTAGCCAGCACTCAAGTTGGGCTGGTGACAACCCTGTCCCTTGATTTTTTATCCTTGTGAGAGGGGGAGGATTAGACCACACCTGCTATCAACATTAGAAGTGTAAATTTTCCAGGATTGGCAGCTTTAGCCTGAGATCAATTGTAATTTGAAATGTGATTCATTTGGAGGTCACTGCTGCTGAGTAAACTGAGGCACCCACCCCCCTTATGCAGGGAGAGCGACAAGGATGAGATAAATGGAATTGCAACAGGATTAAGCCGTACATGTAACTCCATCTACTGCAGTGCACCCTTAGTTTCCTCAGTACTCAATCATGTACATGCATGCACAGTATTTTAAAGAATGTGGAAATAGGTATTAATTTTAATTTCTCTCAAATGCTTTTGAAAATGTGTAAAAATAGTCATGTTTTTTTAACTGATCTGTGCTTGCATCAAAAAAGAATTTAAGAAATTTCATGCTTTTCTAAGAAATTTGAAGTCCTGAGCAAAATTCGCAGAAAAACCAGATGTTTTCTTAGACAGAAATGTTCACATTGGATGGAATATCACCAAGTTGGGGGAGGGGGGAGGGGGAAGGGGTGGGGAGGGAAGGGGCAGGGGAAGGGAGGTAGAAGGGGGCAGGGGAGGGAGAAGGGGGAGGGAGAAGGGGAGGGAGAAAGGGAGGGAGAAGGGGGAAGGGAGGGAGAGGAGAAGGAGGATGGGGAGGGAGAAGGGGGAAGGAGAAGGGGGAGGGGGAAGGAGTTGGTGGGTGAAGTTGCTACATATGTAAATGCAGTGTAACTGCCTGAAATATAATTGAAAAAAGACAGCACCATTCATTTTGTACTTAGGTCCCTCCTGAGGTGAAATGGTTTCTCTTAGTGACACCAGGCCTTGAGTTTTAGATTTTCCTGGTGTGCTTGAAATCACACTCCTTGGAAAATTAAGGACTGTGCTACAGTAGGTGTGCTGTTTTATCTAGCTTTATAGATTTGTGTGAACTTCAAATCTTCATCTAGGTATGCAAAAAATTACTCCTCACAGTGATTTCAGGTGAGGGATGGTGTGCAATTGCATGCGCACGCCTCAAATTTAAGACCTGGGGCCTCCTCCTCCTAAGAACCTTAGACAGGCCTTTGACAATTGTGAACAATAGTTGCAGAAAATGGACCTCTACTTAGCTTCATCTCTGGCTTACATCTCTCTTGTATTAAGAATGAATGAAAAATTCTGCCTCATTTTACATTTTGCCAGGGCAAGCTCTCATGACATTTTCTAACCAGCTCTTTTGTCAAATTTTCCACTGAGGTTTATGGTACCAGCAAAATCTGCATATACAGTAGTGTAACACAAATAGAAAGGGGAATGTTAAAGGGCATTGACTTCTGCTGTAAGTAATCATATATAACCACACTTTCTCATATATGAGAACAAGTGGTGATGAAGGCAATTTTGAGCACCGCTTTCCCTGTAGAGTATTTACAGAACCTCGTTTATATTGAGTTTTGGAAGTTGCAACAAAAGGTGGGCATATTCTACAACCCCCAGTCCATGGGGGTGGGGGTAATTAGGTAATTCAATCAAAGTTGATACTTTTACCGTATTAAGTAATTATCTTATCATTCCTTAAAGCCTATGTATGGTGCAGAACCAAAGATATCTGGAAGGTGATAGCTCAGCTGAAAGGGTGCCCTCTATAAAAGGTCCCTCCATATAGTATCCAAAAGGAATTATGCAAACTGGTGGGAGTTTGGTACACTCTTTTTCCATCCTTCTCGCCCTCCCTGTTGCATTCTTCTGCCCAGATGGCCCTGTTTGAAAGTCTATTAAGAATTCCTGACTTCTACTAAGTACAAACGACTGCAATGTCTCCATTGTAAAACTCTTGTGAAGGTGAATTTGTATATTAATGAGAATCCAGTTGTAATTGTGAAAAGTTGATCATTTGCAAAACGTCCCAAACTTTCTACCTTGCTGCTGTGAAACACACAAGTATATAGGCCTACACTTGTTGTGCTGGTATTCTTATGCTTTGCTACAATTGTTTTTTAACTAAATTTCATATCAATTGATCTGCATGCACTTCTCACAGATTTTAAAGGCTATAGTGTATATATTGATAAATGAACAATCAAAAGCCTCACCCATAGCATTCACACCTGAGAAATATGTACCCTCTCCCCCCCCCTCCCCCCCCCCACCACCATCATTTTACTCCTACCCATACCCTGTAACAAAAACATACTTTTCCACTTCTTTAGAGATTTTACTCACAAATCAAGAATTGTCCCAGACATTCTATACCTGCCACCCTTCTGCGCTTTCATCCCTAAACTAGCTTACACATTAATGAGATCAAAGTGATAAAATAGAGATGCTTTTAGCTCTTTGTTCCATCTCTCAGCGAGAAAAAAGAAAAGGAAAAAATAAAAGTCCTAGAAACTTGTCAGGAAGCTCATCCGACTCTGAAACAGTCTTTTTCATGTTGCGGTGGAGACACTTGAAGCCCATTCTCAAGAAGTGAAATCCGCTAATGTTGATGTTTTGGGACGCCTCTTTCTTTCCTATTCATGACACATACTCCAACCTTTGAGAGGGTAGATTAGATTTCCCAACTCATACTATGTCACACCTTGGAGGATTTTAGGAATGGGACTCCATCAACTTTGGGAACGTCAATCAAGGCAAGGTTTTAGAAACAGTAGCAAATGAAACCAGAGATATGGTCTTTCATTCTTGTTGTCATACTGGCTTTTCTTTTCCCTTTAAACCGTGCCGTGCATAAATTTGACGCCTTTCCCTCCCGCTAAAGTCAGCAATAATCGAAGCACACCTTCATTTATACCAACCTCTTTGGTAGTCCCTGAGGAAAGGGTCCTCGACGAGTCTCTGACTCACTTTGTCGTAGTCTTGCTCGTAGATTATCGCAGTTTGCCAAATCCCCCCTAGGCGCCGTATTAGAGGAGAAACTTGATCAAATGTGAAGTAGACAAATAGCAGGATGGAAAATATGAAGGAGTCTTTCGTCAAGGGCAGGCCTTTTTATGGAACGATGGAAGAATACTTGTGAGAATCTAAAAACAAGAAGAGAGAGAAGGGGAAAAAAAATAAGAACATAAAAACAGTTGAAAGGGAAGCTTGGCTTGCTAGTGTATCGTATAGTGCTGTACTGAGATCAACATACTGCAACAGACATTTGATGATAGAGATGAATTATTGCTGTCCTACCAAATAATATGTGAATCATATGAGTGCATAAATGTATCATGTTATTTATGTGATTAATTTTTGGTGATCAAATGAAAAGAAAATTTGCCAATAATACTTTTCTACATATTTGTTGGTGAAGTAGCAATCTAAACAAACGTACTGCATTCAAATATCGATTCATTGTCAAACCTTGTTTGTGGATGTGGGTTAGGTAGTTATAGTAGTTAGATGGGGGGTTAAACGATACACCAAAATGAATGGGGTAAACAGTGCCAGCTATATAAAAAAGTAAATTTTAGATGGTTTGTACTGGAGTACGGTGTTTATATTTTACCAACCCCAGCCTGAAGGGAGATAATTGTTGATGTGGGAAATCCAAGATTGCTGCAACTATGCATAGGTGAGGGAATGAGATGAGATTTAAAGGCAGTCATTCATCACCCTTAACTACACTTTCAGTATACATATATCAAAACTCTCAATTGGTACAGCTCTTTGATTGGCATCACATTCAAACAATGCATCATAGCTAAATTACACAGCATGGGCACTGAGAGTGTCTTGATTACACATTATGGACTTGTACGGCCACTGGGACAAGCCATGAAGCAATAAACAAGGATTGTGTCTGGATAAAGATGAGTTTTAGATAAAATGTGGGAGGGGCTAGAAGTAAGTAGGTTGGGAGAATTGGAACTGTTTGGGATGATGAAAATATGCCTTTAATGACACACCAACACGAATGTGATATACAGTGTCAGTCAGCTGGATAAAAGATTAAAAGTTAAATTTATTTTCAAGTATGGTTCAAGTGCAAGATTGGTTCCCCTTAAGTTGCCTCTTACAACAGGCAGGAAATATTATGTCTGAAACCCCCAGCCCACAGGGGCACTGCAAGTATATAGTTGTTGGAATGAATATTTAAATAACATTGAATAATGAAACCAACAGTATAAATATGTTCTATTTTTGTAAAGTTTTTTTGCTTGCTAATGCTCTTGTCTTGTCGATTGCAAGACATACCCTTTGACCCCAGGAGGGCAACGTCGATGAAAGTTTGTTAAGTTGTTCAAAGAGTTGCACCCCATGCCATGCAATTGACCCAACATTCATAAACTTTAACATGTCTTGAAGAATGTGATCATGGGTGGAAAATTTTGGGAAGATGGGAGGCTCCCACCTGGGAAATTTGGGCATCTGAACAAATTTTTGGCCTTTGAAGGGAAACTATCATTTTCTGTATATGAAACTATGAGGAGAATTGTGGGAAATTTTACTTGCTTCCACAGAAATAATTTACCTTTTCCAGAGTGATAAAAATATTTTACACCACTGAATATGATGCACCTGTGTCAACCTACATTCACCCCCCAAGGTGAACAAACCTTCATCGGCTGTTTCAGGGCTGTTATATATTCAGGACTGCAGGGTCAGATTTCCCCAACCAACTCGGAAGGGGAGGGGGGTGGGGGAAGGCGACTAACAATCAGTGAGATGGATAAAAGGCAGTGTAAAATTTACTCTAGAGGAACTTTGTTTCATTTGTTTTAGCAGCGATTGTAAGTTGTTGCAACGTTTAGAAAAGTTTTGCCACACCCCTGCATCGCACCTCAGATGAACACGATACACATTTGGGTCACCACTGCCTGAGGGTCAGATGGTTTTTCTTACTTTTGATATGAGAGTGAAAGTGTTGTTTTGCCCAAGAGCAGTCTGTAAAGAGTGAAAGTTCAGCTGTTATGCATGGCCATTTAATGTCTTAAGCAACAAATATATATGAATGATCAACTGTAAACTTGTTGGATCTGTTAGTTTAAGTCTCGGTTTTGGTAAATTACTCTTTGCTCTTAAAAGATGTTTGAGTTACTTTATCAGATGGAGGGTAACTCAGACAAGTCCATTAAGTGGCCATTAGATCGACGGAAAAATCCTTTAAGGGGACATGGCCTACTTATTTGGAAACATCTTGAAAATTTTCCTATGTTTCATGCCAGATTGCTTGGATTGGAGGCCAGAAGGGGGGGAGAGAAGACAGCTCTGGCACTTTTGGTTCTTAAAATGTCCGCATTTTAAATAACTCAGTAACCAGGTTGTCAATGTAACCATACAGAGTAATTAGGTTGTCATCAACTTAGCAGAAGCTAGTAGTTTTAAGATTACCTTCCAATACCCATTTTTAATTCTGCTGTATGTTGATGGCACAGAGCATAAAAGTCACCTGGTCTTTCGAGGAACAAGTGACGTGTAATAGTCATAAGATTTTATAGACGAATCCGAACAACAAGTGATGGTCTGATTTCAATCGGCCATAACTGGAGTCCATCACCTTTTAATCTTTGATTCCCTTGCTTATCTCTATCATGGATTGTTGTATATACACTACATTGTATCTAAATTCCTTCAATTTCACTGAATATCTGGGTTTGAAACTCATGTAGACGATATATAAAGGGGATTCAAGGCTGGTGGACCCGAATAATGGCTGCACACAATCACTGAAAACAAGTGCTAACCGGATTCGTCTTTAGTGATTGGTTTCATCTGAAGGAGAAAGCAACAAACAGGTTTTTCAGCAAACAGCTCAAAGCATATTGCTAGAATTGAATAGGAAATTTTAACCAATATTACCCGAGATAAAGGCTTTTTCCCTGGTGAAGTTTATCTTTTTAATTGCATCAGTTAATCCCTTTTACAAACAAACTTGCTCTATTGACCAAACAGTCTTTAAAAGGGTTCAAACCCCTTCAACTTTATTGATCTCATGACACCTGAACAGGAAGTTCTCTGATAGATTCTGGATTATAAGAGTGGGTCAACTAGAGATGTATAAAACTTGCTATATTTGTTTCTAGTATCATGAAGGCCAAATTCTCTAGCACATTTACTGCAGAAAGCTAGGCAAATCAGTAATAACTATAGGTTTTTTTGAATTTTTCAATTATTTTTGCATCTCCATGAACCCCATGATATAGGAAAAAGAAAAAAAATACCGTTTAAAAATGAGAGCACTTCAAAAATGTTTGAAATTGAGTGGCATAAACCAAAAGAAAACATAGGGGTTAGACTCTCCGATAGTAGAAGGAAGCTTGCTGAGCATACTCTCGGCCTGAAATAATTTCTACGAGGAATGAATAGCAATACGCAGACAGCTATGATTTGTTAAGGGCTTTAAAAAATGAAAAAGGGAAGGAAACAAAAGTATTGTCATACAGTGACGGAATTCAGTCATTCATAGGCCTACTTGTTTATTGGGTCCTCAAATTCAAGTTGGGACAGGCTGTATTTTCCTTAAAATTGAAGTCCCATAGCAAATGGAATAAAAGTCCTACTATTGAAGTGCGTAAAAAATGCTGAATCAGACCACTGAAAAAATATAATGGTCACCTTCAAGCAGTGACATTCACTGATGACATGTCCTATTTAATTCACTGCCCTTTCTGTAATTTGGAAAAAAATGGCAAAGTTAATGTTCAAATAAAATTGACTTTTACTAGTTTGTTCCATGATAATTATGTCCAAAGCCAAAATGTAACACCTGCATGGAAAGTAGTCAAAGTAGGACTGTAGTTTGCTTGCATGAAACAATGTAAAGTAGGTCACAAACTGTACCGCAAATTTATTTGCTAAGCATGACAACGACTCCAGCATCATTTTTAAAATTAATCTTCCTCTGCAAGCATCGATATTTACCAGGGGGCACACAGCTGTCTGTAGATTCCCGTCTCTCTAAATGCTCCTTTCTTTTGTGTTAATTCGGTAACATTAAAGGAATGCAGATCACGTTAGAAGATATGCTCATGGAGCAGAGAGTCTCTGAACTTTGTTCCATTTCTTTCCGGCCGATAGCGTTCATGTGGTCGGAAAAAAAGGGATAAACTTAAAAGTAATCAGCCAACCAGATTTGAGGCAGATTGGTTGAATGGGTTGCTTACAGATTTTATGTGAGGCTTGAAAAGATCTGTTTCAAGATTTTTTGATGGCAATGTTGACTTGCATGACTCCCCTAGGGCTGCCATTACTCTAAGTATCGTTACTATTAATTGGCTGGGATTGCAAGGATGAAGAACAAGTCGCTGCTTTTCATTGACTTCTAGTTTTTTTATTTATTTTTGTCTGGAAGGAAAGTATAGTAGAGTCGTTTAAAGGCATATTCTTGTGGATTTTCACTTGGATCTTGAACACAAAAATATTTCACACTGTGGTTTTCAAGCACTGTCTCAATACACTTATCCTAACTGAAGATATTAGTAGTTTTTGGTGAAAAATCTCTCTGCTTTTCGACAAGGCCACACAGAAAGTACTGTAGGCAGATACCTTTTGTTTTTCTTTATAATTAAAGGCCCTGTTTGAAATTTAATGTATTGTGTGAATGTTTTCCACATCTTTTCCTAAAGATTTAGCATTACCCTTCACAATACGTAAATTGACCCCCATCTGTGACCCTCACAAATTTCCACTATTACCATTAATAAATAATAGGCTACAAATTTACCACAAAATCTATAAACCAGTAATTGTCAATTTGACCATTTAAGCCAAAATTTGTCTGTAACACAGCAAGCCAATATGGTGCTACGATGATCATTAATGCAATTTGCATTCCACAGTCAGCTTTTGTGCAACCATGCTTATATAACTAATGTTCCTTATTTCGAAAGTGATTGGTACAGTTGGCATGTTTTCAAATAGCTACTTCAAGTCAATTTTTGCATAATGTTGTGAATAGTTTGTATTTTATGAAGTAAGAATTTCACAATTATGTAAGAAGATAGCAGGGGTCACACATGTAGTTGGTTAATTGGTTGGATAGAGTTTTACTGCCCAGTTTCCAACCTATTGGTTCAAGTCGAGCTGGCCACAGCCTTTTTTCCAGTTGTGGCTTACTGTTTTCCCTACTCCATTGCTTATGCAGAACGTTGGGCACATTTCAACTGCAGTAGGTTCCATTTTTAGAGTCTTTGGTATGACTCGACCTGGGAATAGAACCCAGACCTTCCAAGTGAAAGGTGGATGCTCGTACTGTTAGACCAAACATGCGGTCCTAGTCACATGTGTAATTCACCCTACAGTAGCTAGTTGGGGGAAGGCAGCCCAAGTGCTTGATAACATTTATCTGCTGAAATTAAAAAATTTCTGACAAGCTGTGAAAATATCGATAGCAAGCAAGGATCTACCATGTAAGAACACATACCGTAAAGCTTGCTCATGCATTGCCAGATTAAGCTGTCGTTGGCATGCTGGGGTTGGAACATATACCTAGGCTGGATGCTATTAAAGAGGCTCATTGAGTTGATATCGATGACTTAAGGCCCAGATCTCTCACCCCAAACAGTACCAATTCTCCTAACCTTCTTACTGAAGCCCCTCCCACAATTGTCTGAAATTCATCCTCATCCAGACACAATCTCAGTTGTATTGCTTCAGGGTGAGTATAGAAAAACTCAATTTATATAATCAAAACACTCTCAGTACCATTCATTCTGTGTAATATAAGCTTTAGCACTCTGCATTGTTTGAATTAGCTGTTCTTCAAAAAGCTGAGCCAGTTGAGAATTTCGGTATCCAGGTACCAAAACTGTAGTTTGCAGGGAGAGGTTTGGCCCTTTTCTGAGAGACTCAAGGGTCACTACCACATATCAAGGCTTATAGTTAGCATAACAAGACAAGTTTCAAGTCCAAAAGCCACAGAAAAGGTTAAAATTTTGAATGTTCTAGTGTCCCGACAATTGTAACGGTTTTGTACATAATTTGAAAAAGTGTCTGGTCACAAATTTTTGAAAACTGACTTTAACCGTTTAGTACTCACTCATAAAACAGTTTTCTGTATGTAGGGTATGGGGATTGTCTAAGATTGATCATTTGTCATTAGTATGTGAAGCAAACTTAACAGGTTTGGAAAAATTTGTCGAATTTCATGAACCAACTCAATGAGCCACTTTAAGTCATACTGAGACATGTACAAATTCACAACTGGTCTATTTTCAAAAGGAAGACTAGTAGAACTTTATATAGATGCAGATAACATCTTAGGAGACTAAAAAACAGAAATCAGAGGCAAATATAAAAGACAAAAGAATTGTACAAATCTCAGAAAACTTTGCAGTAACTATCTCCTTTACAGTTCAGTTTATTTTGCATTAATGTCATGATGGTTATCTTACAGGTATCTAACCCCTAGAGATAAGTAACACCTGTGTTAGTTGTGAATTCCAATTACCAAACTGTGGGTGCCATTTTGGGTGTCAAGTTCAATCACATCAACCCTGTAGCTATTTGGAGTATTCTTTGCCTCGAACAAAATAGGAGAAAATTTTATCACCGTCCTTAAAGATTGTTGACAGGAAACGTGCCACTGTAATGTAGCTTGAAGATATTGTTTCTCGCAAAGAAAAAATATATGAACAGAAGTAATTGTTAGAGAAGTGTTAGCTTTTCTCCATTTTTAGAAACTAACATCCTTCTTTAGGGAGAATTCATTTTTATAGAAGGGTAGAAATTAAAAAGTCTATTCGGAGAAAGTACTCACTCTTAGCTTCCCACTGTGACAGTGATGGCCTCCTATGTGGAAAGATGCTAGGTCTGCTGCGAGGACCAAATTGTTGGTTAACTCTTCTTGTTGAGAGGACAATTTCTCTCTTTGTCAATAGTGAATTGAACATGAAAATGATACTTTTTTGCTGGGAAAGTGTATCTTACAGTTAGTTTTTATAGATAGATAAAAAGAAAACATTTTGTCTTTCGAATCTTCATGAGGTTAACAATGTCTGGATTCTTGTGAAGCTTAACTCCTCCAGGGAGAGAGTAGTAAGGACTTAAGAAAAAGTACATTTTGTGAATGGATGGATCAAATGTGTTTTTTGAAAAGGAAAAATCTTGTCCTGTTTCAATAATCTCCTCTGTGCCTCTTCTTCTGAGGTAAATTTCCTACTGGCAATCAGAGAAAAATTAACATATTGCACTGAATGTTATATGTCCCCGACGGGATTGCAGCAAAATTTTCAGTGGTTACCCACATGGCCGTTGAGGGCTTTTTCCCTTGGGATAAGGGGCAGTGACTTTTTTGCCTGACTCCAGACCCCCAAGCAGGGCATCATCTCTGTCTGACCGATGCACCGAAGTCTGCCCAGTTAAGAAAGGTTTTGGTCAATTGGGGGCTGTAGGCAAAAGAACGCACATTTCAGTTTAGTTTTGTACAGCATTCAACCCCATTTTCAATCATCTACAGAATTTTACAAATAGCCTCTTACCTATGGTTCATGTGCCTTTCCTGAAATTTCTGGACATAAACATTAAACAGTAGGCTAAAGGTAAATACCGTAACACATCCAAAAATATTGTTGCAATGTTTTTAGCAAACGAGTCATTTAAATACTGGGGTAAATTAATTTGTTGAATGCATTTACCCATTGAAGATTTCCATTAATTAGTCTCCTACTAAATGTTATGTCAGAAATCTATACTGATTGTACTGATGCAGTGAATCAATCAGGGCAGGGAAAAATGTTTGTTTGTTTCCCAGGGAAGGGATCTGAGTAGCATTATTTTCTACTAAGGAAGTAAATTTTCCAACAACTCTTCCTATGTACAGAAAAGGAAAATTTCTATTTGCCACTAGTTGCCAAAACTTCCTTCCAGATGCCTCCTAGTTTTCAAAACCTTTTCCTCCCCTAGTATGAAGACCCTAATTTTATATTTCTTAAATAAGAGAATGTGTACTTATCTGACTGCTTCATAGATTTATACCTTTGCTTCTTCTTTTGTAATTTAAAACAAATTCCATAGTATAGCCTGCATGAAGACATTTAATTCAAGTATGTAGTTGAGTATGTATGTACTGGTTTGCCTAGATGTGTGTATTCAAACCAGTTACCTGGTATTTTCTCAATGGTAATTTATTTGAATGTTCTTCGTTTTGAAGAACATTGGCATCATATTCATTGTATTGCTTCTAACTAGTACATTTTCATTGCTTAATTCCGTCACACATCAAAGATATATTTTCTCTAAAGTAACAAAATATTAGGCCCTCATTTAGTTTTAACATGAAATTTTATATCACTTGAACAATGGCCAATTGCATGCATCTTGTCACTAGTCTTTCTGCAGCGTTTTTTTTTTTTTTTTATTTAAAGTTCATTTCATGTTAGAAGATTCAACTCATTTACTGCAGGTTCTGTTGTGACTTGCAATCCACAGCCATATATCATTCTAAGCAAGAAATTCCCACTGTCAGAATAAGTTATTACCTAGCAAACTTCACAGGATTGGTACTTTGGCTGACCCCCTTTTTAAGAGATAAACTGGTGTCATAAACCATTTATTACCTGTGTCTAGCATTCCCTCTCTTCAGATTCCTTCCACCAACTAAACATCTGCCTCTACCCTATACTTTCAGGGTGCCTTTTCTAGCTGGTCTGAATTTGGTAGGGCTGATTTACGATTGATGGGGGTTCCATGTTAGAAGATGTGACGATGACAGATCCCATCCAATTTATGTCATTTTGTTGTCATGATTTTAAGATTTAGGGACCTATCCTACCCTAGAGAGTGGTCTAGCTGCCTGGTTTATGTTACCAAGGCATACTTTGTTAATGTGTAGATAAAACTAACAGTATTATGTGTGTATTGCGGGTACTAATTCCTAGTCATCGCATTTTGTGGAATCAAATATCATCATGCAGGCGTTTTAGGTCGTAAATAAGAGAAAAAGTCTCAGGCAGTGAAAGATAGAATGGATATAGTGGAAGGGGAGGGTTCTATGTACTTTCTGCTATGAACTGGAATTCGTCCAAAAGACAATTTACCAAATTTTACTGTATACATGCCTTACTCTTTTTATGTTGTCATCATTACAGTTGGTACTGTGCTTTCAGCCTTGCTGGAATATTGAAATTTCCTTTTTGAAAACTTAAGGCCTATAGAATTGAGTGAAGAGGTTGGACACATCCGCTAGGATACTAAGTGCAAAAACAGGATTTTAGCAGACTAGGTTTCTTATACTGTAACTAATTTAAGTCGCTTTGATAGCGGGCGTGGAGCGGGGGGGGGGGGGACTTTCCCTTCCTCATCTCATTTATGGGGCTTTGTGTAGAGCGTCCTCCATGTTATTTCTGGTACAAATTGACTTTGGACAAGATCATTAATGTTAAAGGGATAATGAGAGTTTGACAAAGGATATAACCTTTGGCTCTAGTACCTTGTTTTCAGTCCCTTTTTGAGACAAATTGTTTCATACCAGAATATTGAGACATTGAAGAGGTCTTTCAAGTTACAAGAAATGTTAATTAATTCAATTACCAGTGATTGAAACTTTTCTAATATTTTAGGAGTAAAAGCTTGCAAACTGATGCAAGACAGCACCCTCTACATGACGACCAATCACAACATTAGAAGGTGATGACTTACCTTTTTTTGCTAGACATAACAATGTTCGAATGTGGTGCAGAATTTGAAGTTGAGGAAAAAGTTTAAATAGAAAATCTGATTGAGCCTTTAAAGGCATGTCATTCGTCACCCTAAACTACAGTTTTAGTATGCATATATCAAAACTATCAATTGGTACAGCTCTTTGATTGGCATCACATTCAAACAATGCATCTTGGCTAAATTACACAGCATGGGCACTGAGAGTGTCTTGATTACACATTATGGACTTGTATGGCTACTGGGACAAGCCATGAAGCAATAAACTAGGATTGTGTCTGGATAAAGATGAGTTTTAGATAAAATGTGGGAGGGGCTAGAAGTAAGAAGGTTGGGAGAATTGGAACTGTTTGGGATGATGAAAATATGCCTTTAAGGCAGGGTTATGGCACATGCCTCACTGAAACAAAGCTATGCAGCAGATGCCTGGGGTGTTGCATGTCCTGCTTGCATTTCAGAAACATGAATTGTTTATTACCCTGGGGTTGGTGCATGCCTTTGGGTTGGGAGGTGGGTCTAATTATCAGTTTAGTGACAAGAAAAGCAACAATTTTCTTGAAATTATAAACATATGCACTTTATTTATCAATCATGAATGGTCTGATTGCATCTTGAGATGGCCTGGGAAGTTGGGGTGGGGTGGATGGTAAATACTTGCTTTTTGCAAAGTTCAGTGACTAAAGAGGCTTTTCACATGGCATGGCATCATAATACTCCCTGACAACCATGTTCGTACATGCAACTACATAGTAGACCACGCTCAATACACTTGCTTCATCAACGTTTACACACTGTATTCACAGCCTGAGCACAAACTGTGCAGTGCATCAGGCACAAAGCCATGTGTACATGGCATTAGGGTCCTCCAGCATAATCTGGTACCCATGAGGTAATTCCAAAGCCTAGCTATCTTTGCTCTGCCTTTTGTGGACTTCTTTGTTTCTACTTAGTGTTTAAAGGCAATAAATAAGTGACCCATGCTGGTCATTAACCAACAGCTGCCTAGGTAAAATCTGCACTGCACAATGCAGTAAGTGGATAAGATGAAAGGTGGAGGCTTGTTAATTCGTCTGCTTTGTGTTAAATTTCAAAGCTTCTCCCACCAGACATAGTTTCAATTCTCCCAGCGTACTTACTCTAGCCTCTCCAACAAAACTGTCTAAAACGTATCCTCATCCAGACACAATCTCACTGGATTGCTGCTTCAGGGTGACATTAAACAAGACCTAATGTGTTATCAGAATTCTCTCAGTACAGCACATGCTGTTTAATGTAAGCTACAGTACTCGTAACTCTGCATTATTTTAATTTGCTGTCAATCAAAGAGCTGTGACAATTGAGAATTTCTGTAGACCTCCCACAAAAATTGTACTTTGAAGTGAGAATTGACTGCATGTCTTTTAGTTTTTTGAAACACATTTTGTCACAAATATTTGGCCAGTGTTTAAAAGAAATGTAGATATCTTTGCCTCTTCAACCGTTTATTCATTTCACTTGCTGTGGTGTATTAAAAACATAGCTTTTTTAGCCAGTTGCCTCGGAATAGGACTATAATTACAGCACAACCCATTCACTATCATTTTAGAGGCAGGCATTTGGATACATGCAAAACTAGAATGGTGAGGAGTGCCGCATATTCTGTGAAAGATGTGATAATATTATTAGGATGGCGGAGCTTGAGGCAGTGCATTGATTTGTTTTCGTAAAGTGACATTTGTAAGCAAACTGGTGTGTGCAGGTGTGGGTCAGTCTGTCAGTTAGAATGCTTGATTCTTTACACCAGTTCTCTGTCTTCTGTCAGACTGTCACGGCAGATTTTTGTCGTTTAATTGATAAGTTTCAGTTTTGTCTGTTAACTCCCAAGTCTCAATGTTTAGTTCCGTGATGGAAATAGTGAGGTAATGTTACAAGAGGAATGCTGATCTGTGCTTTCTTGGCTCTGCATGATTTAAAGGATAAAATCTTGCCTTCTATATGGGGAACTTTAGCTGAAGAATATGTATTTATTTCATATTCCCAAATATCCTTATTTTAAAGGCAAGAGGTCACCCCAAAATCTCAGTATTTTCTTCTTATTCCTTTCCAAAGTATCATTTTTAGTATTTCAATATTTTAATATTGCAAAATATTCAAGGATTTAAGGAGTTTCTCCTAGTAATGTCACAATTATCAAAATCTTGTCACATGATTTTCAAGAGCCATTCATGAACCTGGATAGACAGCATGCTATATTAATTCAAGGTGGGATGAGTGAATTTTTCCGTTAAAGAAGTTAAGTCATGCATGACTTCAAGAAAAAGGTGGCATGGTCAAGAGAGCCGGAGAAAGTGGGTGGAGGGGGGGGGGCATGGTAAGGGGTGGGGCGGGAGGAGTGAAAGTTACAGTTGGTGAAATGTGGTGTTAATGTTGTGCTGCAGAGAACAAACAATACAAAGAATAACTTAGCTCACTTGCCTTAATGAAGCATGTAAAGGCCTTTATCTTCTCACCCCAAACAGCTCCAATTCTCCTAACCCGGCTACTTTAATACTTAAGCCCCTCCCACAACTGTCTAACAGTTATCCTCATCCAGACACATGCAATCTCAGTTTATTGCTTCAGGGTGAGTATTCTGTCGGTCCAAAGAACGTCACATCCGGTGCGAAGAGTCAGTCATGTACATGTTGGAGTGAAACAGTTGTTGTCGTGCAGTACAGCAACAGTGCAAACATAGAGGTTTATAGTGTAACTGTACCTTGTAAACAACCTGCTGTCTCTTTTAACTTGTAGATAAATGACTGATTTTTATTGAAATATCCAGTTTTCATGCAGTATGCAGTTCGCCTTCACTGATACATGCTCAGCATCTTGTGTAGGGCAAAATGACTCAATGAGTAGGGTGAGGAGTGGACTTCAGTGCTAAAAAGGGGATGGTGGCCTCAGGAGAGGATATCTTAATTGTCCAAGATCCTGTGCAGAGTGCTGACTTTGTTGTGGATGACACTAGTCTTGATATGGCCCTGTATTTCTTCAGAGGTGAACTCTGTAGGTACGTGGGCAAGTTTCTCTGACTCCTGAAAGAAAGAAGCTCCTTTTTTATGTCAGTCAATTCATCGTGTCATAACGTGTTTTACTGTTAGATTGCAACAATGCACGATACTCATTAATGTCAAAGACAAAGGAGAGATATAATGCTAATAGCAAAAAAAAAATGGAAAAATCAATGCATGATGTGTAATTAATTCATTTGTCAGCCGTGTCAGTATACATGATATTTGCAAAACATTGTTTTTGATGTAGGCCTATATTCCTTCCTTGAATCTGTTTCTTGTAATCCCCTTATTTTGGGGGACTTTTAACTATCAGTTGAGATTCCAACAATTGCACAGACATTCACTGTTTCGTAATCCATTCGTCAGTCACGTTTGAAAGCATTAAAGGAATTCCCAGGTTTTACTGTGGCTTGCCTCCGAGAAATTTGTGTTGCTAATGCTCTTTGTCTGCAAGATAATATCAGTCAGTGGCATCATCAACATTTGAAGGCCTCTCAATGAGGATGAAAAATGAACAGAATGCGGGCAAAATTTCTTATTTGTTTTTTGTTGAACAGTGAACACCTCTTGCCCCAAGCCTTACTTGACCTGACCTGGTACTATGGTTACATTTCTGTAGCTCTAACCTCTTGGAAGAATTTTAGGCGGGTTGTCCCAAAATGTAAAGGAAAATGAAAAGAACTCTTGAAATTGTGTCTCTTCTTAACTCAACAAGAATCTCTGAAGATGCTTTGAAGGGAAATGCTGTTAAAAATGCTTAACATGGCATACAAAGAAAAGCTAGAGGGCTACATTACTATAGAAAAAAAAGAGTGTAATTTCTTTCTCTCACTCTTGATGGAGTGCATGTGGTGGCACTCTTAAAAAAAGATCCCTCTAGGCACTTGAAAAAGTGAAATTTTCACTCTTCTAGGAGTGGTTTTCACTCTCTTTGGAGTGAATTACTCTTTTCTTGGAGTGAGTTAACACTCTAATAGAGTGAAATTATACCTAACATTCCATTAAAGTGTGACTTAGTTCACCCTCTGAATTTGAGAGTCTAGTCATCATTAGACCATTCAGTCTTACCAGTAAATTCCATGCAGCAATAGCTTCATCTCCTCAAAATATTATGCACAAGAAGAGAAGAAGCTGAATTATTTGAAATATGGAAAGCTTGGGTGAACAAATAATTCTTGGGCAACAAATAAATGGAGGTTCTCTCTTTGGGAAACTTATTTCTTTGAAAAGAAGCTTAGTCTACCATGCTGCTGTGTTTTCAATAATCAATCACTCTGTGTCAATAAATATCAATTTAAAAAGGATAAGCTTTTCCTGTAAAGCAAATGCAATGTTTCCCTTTTAGCTATTAGGCCTACAAATGAAAGGTTAAGAGCAAAAAGATATATGTTAAAGTTTAAAGACCTTGAAGTGTATCCAAGGTCGCAAAAATCATTTTTAATTTTAAAGGGAAACAAAGCAGGTAATGTGAGTTGAACTACAAAAAGTCACAAATTATTACCCAATGGACTAATTTGTTTTAACTGAATAAATTTCAACATTCTATATCTCGCCTCAAGGATGTCCCATGCAGATGGGAGTTGAACTGTTAGAATTCATTTTTTATGCTGTTGAATATATATTTTTAAATGTTTTGACTTGAGGTACACTTCAACTTCCACAATGACTGGCATGAGCTATATGCACATATATTTTTTCGATCAGACAGTGCATATAAAATTTTTCAGCTTATATATAATGTGCTCTTGAATACATGTTACAGAGTTAAGCAAACAGTTTCAGTGTGAGTTTGTCAATGATGTGAAAAAATGCATGCAGCCTGTATTCCCAGGACAAGTTGAAAATAAACCAAAACATGTCTTGTTCTTTGCAGCTGATCAGAGCCTCTAGACTCTGTTGCTAGGAACTTGTGAACTTCCAATTGAGAGCCTCCACAATTAGAGCCAATAAAATCTTGTATGGGATGGTCCCAGGGGGCCAAATCCGATCTTGACTGGCGGCTAAAAGCAATAACATTTGCGTATTTAAGTGCAACGGCAAAAGTTGGCAGCAGCCGGCACCTACTGTCGTTGAAAACGGTGCTGGAGGGAAAAAATTCAATATTTTGATTGGAATAATGTGATAAGGAATCTTTCAAATGATGATGAAGGAATATATCTCACAAGATCCTTACTTTGGTGATGCATGTAATGTTCTAGTGTGTGAAGATATAACCGGATGTAGCGAATGTGTGGTTTCTTGTTTGTGTGCTAAAACTGTGGTTAATAAATGCGCTTGGAGGAACAATGACAAGGGAAATCACTGTGCTGAATTTGTAAATTGGTAGACTAAGTAATTATGAACCATGCCATGTAATCAGGCAAGAATAAGTACACAGTATCCTGGAAGTGTGTACTGTCCGACCTATTACATTCCTATTTAGTTTACTTTGCCTGTAGCAAAACGGGTTGCAGCTTGGAGTTGGATCGAGTGGGATGAGTTGGGGGGGGGGTGGAAGGGTCAGTTTGCCTGATGGAAAGCACAGAAAATTCCATCACCTTTTAAAAATAAAGAATTTAAATTTTACTAAACATGTACCTTAATTTGGTTGCCAGAAAAATTGTGCAAGCTTATGGTATAGTCTAGGGAAAAAGGACCAACTTTAGCACTGGAAAATGATCATAAAAGGCAAAGTTAACAAAATTTCACACAAACCTATCCCACTCCCCCCACCCCCCTTTTCGAAATTCTAAAACTGATTGTCTTATGTACGTGTGGAGGATATACCATTTCAGTCTTCCTTATCCTGTCTGGTTCCATACACAATGAGAAAGAATGAACTAGAGAGCTGGGCATGTATACTGAGTGGTTTTAGACCACTTGATGATATTGACTTAGCAAACACAAGTACAATGCTGACAGACTCCTCTAGTGTGAATAACTTGACAATCTCTCTCACCTTTTTGTGTACATACCAATTGGACACTTTCAGTTGCTGAAATCAAGGAGGTCTTTAAAGGTGGAAAAGTTCACAAAAAATGTTTGGGTGATGGCAGGGTCTGTGTTTTGTCTGTTCAATGTCATAGGCCTTCTTGTAGGCCAAGAAGGCCATGCTGGTAAGAAGTTTGACAGTTTAAAAGTGCAGCTACAAGAAGCCAAGACTTCTCTTTTGTCTCCTAAATGAGTCATATATGTTTTAACTTTACCTTTTAGTAGAAATTCTTTGTATGTATATATTACAAAGCATTTTGATTTCTCTTTAATTTCAGATATATCACGTTTTGTCTCCTCGGCTTCTCAGTGCTCAGGGAAATTGATTAGCAATGTCACACAAAAAAGAAAAAAAAAAGAAAGAAAGAAAGAAAGAGAACAAAGAAAGAAAGCAAAGAAAAATATCTGTGAGCCAAATCTCTGATCTGTGGTAGTGTTGGTTGTAGTCTGAGGTTAGGGTCCTGTAATTAGGGGCAAATTGAAAAACAGAGGTAGAACTTTATACTGCAATACCTGTGAACTCAAGTTGTCCTTGTTTTGACTTGGCAACCCCAAAACGAAAAAAAAAAAAAAGAAGAAAAAAGGTGACTCCAACCAGTATAGTAAATACCATGGCACTGGAAGCTAATTAGAAATTTCATTTTAAGAAATATTAAACCCAACTTATTTGATATGCCTCTTGCAAGTGCTCTTAATTGAATTTTAAAAAAGTCATCGTTAGAGAATTAAAAAATTATGAATTTGACAGATATGTAGTAGATAATAAGTAATAAAGAGTATTTTGGTGACTATGACCCACATTTAAAAAAATAGGTCCAGATGTTGAGTTGATGAACTAGACAACTTACGTTTCTGATATTCTGTGGATACGTATACCAGTATTAATAGGTTTATGACACCCACAAGGACATCCTGCTTTTATGTGTGTACTTTCCTGGCCTTTGTTGTTGTTGTTGCTATTTTAAGAGTATATAAACACAGTAATATTTGAAGAATATTGAACTTTTGAAATGTGATTGGTGGATGGAAACTCTATTCTCAGATAAAGTTGTGCAGCTTTTCAGGCTGTCAGTGATAAGGCTTTTATATGGTGTTGCCAATATTTGCTTGATAGGCAGTGGGGTAACCAGACTTTTTCATTTGAAGGGGATGGGGAAGGGGGGAAGTATTTAAAGTGAAGGAACAAGCAGAACAATTAAGTCAGTTAGTTTTAGTCAGTTAGATGAAGTTTATAGACCTATTTCCAACTAGCAATTACAATGAATCGTGGGATATAGTTTGGGGTTTTCGTCAATTTTCACCACAGTAAAATGTCATTGACAAAAATGACAAACACCAAAACTCTATCCCACAATCCTTTGTAATTGCTATTTGGAAATAGGTCTATTGCCCAGGTTCCAACCAATTGGTTCAAGTCGAGCAGGCAACACCTGGCAAGCAGTACAACATACTCTATGTAAGCAGAATGCCACAGTATGTGTGAAGTGGTTAATGTACAAAGGAAATTTTGGCTAAAAATACCTCTCAGATTGCAAAAAAAGACATTTCTCAGCCTCTCAGACTTTTGAGTTTTAGCTATCTATTCTTCTTCATTTTAGAAATCAGATATGAAAATTTATCATTCCACTATGATACGATGACTGTTTTAGAGCGGTGGTTTAATAGAAAATTTCAAAGGTGAATATTTTTTTTTTCATCAATATGAAAATGCTGTATGCCAAACAAGAAGGTTACTAGAATCTTAGTAAGCTTCACTGTTGAAGTGATTTTACCTTTTAGATGAAAAGAAAATACATGAAACTAATCTATCCAAACCATTTGCAGAATGTTTTAATAGTCCATTTAAAGGATGAGTTTGAATAAACAATTCACTACCAAAACTCTCCCGTGTTTTATTTAATTTCCATAACAGTAATAAAAAATGTAAAATAAAAGTTGATATTGAATGGGGCTAGGAAGCAAGTGGGGCACAAGGCATTTCCCGGGGGTTCCTGCCCCCGCCTCCCACAGGTGACACCTATGGAGGGTTTTCCTGCCCCTGCCTCCCACTGGTGACACCTATGGAGGCAGGTTCCCTTGTCCCAATTAGTCTCAACCCTGAATGGGGAATAGACTTACAATTTCAGCCATACAATTGTTGGACATTAAAAGGGCAGTGCATGATCAGAGACATGTAAGGCACACACCTGGAAATAACAGATGACACAGATATAGCCTTGGCTATCTGGCATTTTTTGATGGCTGTGGCTGTGCATGTGCCCCTTAAAAATGCCCCATTGAAATAACATAGACTGGTAGCCATTTTGCTCATTTTTGGCTATGCCCCTTTTTGATTTTCTGAAGAAGGCACCATGTCAAAGTTGCCCCCTCAGCCAAGCTGCAACCATTGCAGCCCTTATTGTTATTTTCACATCTCAATATCAGGCCTATTGTAATGTGAGTATAAGTTAGCATGGCTGAGGCAGTGCATGCATCCACACTTTTGGCTAATTTACCTATTGATCCCTTCATTGGGATTACAGAGTGTTAGCATTCTATAGCCATACCTCTGTGGTCACTCACTGATATAACATAATTACATGTCCTTCAATATTTAGCCTAATTGAATTATTTCAGTTTGTGAAAATGTTGCTTTTTCTGTTAAAATACCATCTCTCTTGCCTGTAACTATATATCAGTGTTTCTAGTTCATGGACTTCCCATACATGTGTATCTAGTTCATGGACTTCCCATACATGGACAGGGCATACTGCACTGTACATTGTTGCTACTGTATGTATGAGAAAAAGCACACCAAGATGGCCCTTTGCATGAGTTTGTGTGAAAGTTTGGAATTGCTCAAGTCAATGTCCAGATTTTGCAAGAAAGTTGAAATATTTTTGAAATATGGCAATGTAAGGTCAAAATCACTACACGTATTACAGGAATATGATATTCTTTCCCATTCAAGTTTAACTTTTGTTTTAAAATATAACAGAGTTGTCATCAAATCAGATGACTTATAGCTTCACGTCAGCCATCTTCGTGCCCCTTTTTTGTCCCAGCTCGTGGCGACCATCTACGGATAGGATGTACACATTACATGCTGTGTCCATGCATATAAGTCTGTGATCTATAGTCATATCATTCTAAACAACCAGCTTAATACACTACATAGAATGCCATTTATCTACAGTATCCTTCATGACTGTGTAGTTTCACTAGCTGCATAGTAGATACCAACATTGTATGTTTCTACCAGCTTTCTTGTAGCATGAGTTCTTGTTTTCAATATTCATTATTTTTTAATGTGATGAGTCAACTTTTTTAATTGTACTCCTGAATTAATTGGATTTGCTTCCCAGGTAATATTTTGTGTGGTATGTCACAAAGTTACACCACCAGTGTATTTCCTAGAAGCCCTTTAAATCTATTATTTTATTGAGTTTCCTCTCATGTCACATTGTATGCTGTGTGTTGTGTTACCCTTGGAATTTCATTAGCTGGTACAAAAAACACAGACCTGTATATTTAGAGATGTGAAAAACTCTTGGAAACTGAGGGCAGTATGCTGAAATCACTAGTCAGAGAATATGATGAGGGCAGTATATCAAAATTCAGGATTAAAATCTTCTGGGACACATAAATAGATCAGATTTTAAGGCGGTATCACAAGTGCATGTATTACAGAGGAAGGCTACTTGAAAGAGTGCATGGTTGAGCGGATAATTAACAAAAAGAAGAAATGATCAGGCAATATATGGAATTAGTGTTTACTGGTGTTTTGGTTTTTCAGTAAAATTGGCTCAAAAATGCTATGACAATTGAAATTGTACATATAAAAGGTGTATTTTTTAAGTGCCAGTATTTTACCTCATTTTAAATTTCATGCATGTAATTGATTTTATTTCATGCAATGATAACATTTTAACAAATATAATGTTTGTGATGGACATTATGAAATGTCAATAAGTTTGATAAATATTTAGTATCTAACCTGATATACTTCTAGGGTGCATAATCATTGGAAGAATATGGAATTTTTAAAAGAGGTCATTATAATTGTTCAAATGTTAGTTTTATAGCAGACATGGATGCCAAATTTGCTACCCCTCACCCATGTTTACAGGTTGGAGAGTCCAATCAAGGTAATATAATAATAATAATAATAATATAACAGTTCTTATATAGCGCCTTACACAAGAAGTCTCAAAGCGCTAAAACTATACAACATGCGGTCAATAAGACAAAGTAAACAAATGAGTTTTCAAGTTAGTTTTAAATTGTCCAACAGTGGAAGAGTTCTTGACAAAAGATGGAAGGTCATTCCACAGTTTCGCAGATACTGTTGAAAAAGCACGATCACCATAAGAATGGGTAACAGATGACGGCACATTTAAAAGAGATTGAGAGCTGGAACGTAGTTCACGTAAAGGCTTGTAATTAGATATAAGATCCTTTAGATATAATGGAGCAAAACCATGGATGCATTTGTATGTAAGAAGAAGGATTTTGTAGTTGATACGATGCTGCACAGGAAGCCAGTGAAGATTACGAAGAACAGGGGTGATGTGGTCACATGATTTTGTTAATGCAACAAGTCGAGCCGCTGAGTTTTGAATTCGCTGGAGTTTTGAAATTTGGTGTTTAGGTAAACCATAGAAAAGACTATTTCCATAATCCAGACGGCAGGTAACGAATGCATGAATAAGCTTTTCAGTAGTTTGGGCATCCAAATAATGTCGTAATTGACCAATTTTGTGCAAAGCAAAGGAGGCAGAGCGACACACATTATTAATATGCTGAGATAAGCTAAGATCATTCTGGAAAATAACACCCAGATTTTTTGCACTCTGGGCAGGCGTGATTAAAGAGTCTCCAATGGAAATACTGGTGAGTGGTATAGTATCACGGAAGCGAGAAACAAGGTGTAGTACTTCAGTTTTCTCAGGATTGAGTTTTAAACTGTTGGTGGTTGACCACGAAAGGATGTCTTTAACACAAGTTTCCAGTTGCGGTAATACTGAATGGCAGTTTCTATTATCAACTATAGCATACACTTGAGTGTCATCTGCATAAATCAGATGGTACCCATTGAGATGTATAGCCCAGATGGTACCCATTGAGATGTATAGCCCAGTCCTTTAGGCTTTCTTCCCAATTGGAAACACCTTAAAGGAATAGACTCCCCCCAAACTTATTTTGAAGCAACAGCTAAATATCACAATTTTCCTCATATTTCTCTTCAAAATATCTTTCATCGTATTTTACAACTTCAATAATTGCCTATTCAATGTGAAACAAGCAGTTACTCCTAGTAAATTTCACATTTGAAGAGAAAAATTGTTGTCACATGACTCTCAACAGCCAACCATGAAACAGGACAGTCTACAGCAATACTTTAATGGGTGCCCTTTAATTGCAATCAAAATCGTGCAGTTGTGTAGCCAACAAATTTGCTTGTGCCCTCAACAGAAGTGACTTTGACAGTATAACTATGCAGTTGACTTGTTTTTCTCCAAATCAATTTTGGTCCCCCCTTCCCTCTGCCCCCTCCAAAAAAATGAAAACAAAAATCTGCTACAGTTCACAAAATAATCTTCACAAAGTTGGTGTACATATCATCAGCCAGAAAGTACTGCCATGCTCAATAAATAATCCATCAAAAAATGTTGAAAAGAATCACACACATGCCCAAACAAAAAAACGAAGAAACAGAACAAAACAAATTGAATACAAATTGATTTTTATGTAGAGAGGAAGGGGTTCGGCCTGGAATAGAAAGCCATCCTCAAAACCAGAAATTTAGGTGTACAGATACAGACGAATCCCATTAGCCCTTGTTTTTAGTGACTGTGCGCAGCCATTAGTGGGGTCTATCGGCCTTGAATTTCAGTGAAATTGAAGGAATTAAGATGCAATGTAGTGTACAACAAGCCATGATTAGATGTAAGCAAGGGAATCGAAAGATTAAGTAAAGGTGATGGACCCCAGTTATGGCAGACTGAAATCAGACCATCACTTGCTGTCCGGATTCGTCTATGGAGCAGAAACATGTTTGCTATGGAAATAGAAGCAAAATTTTGTAAGGGATAACAAACTGAACTGTCCAATATTCTCAGCTTTTGTTCCTCTTAATACTATTCAGTAACTTAACTAATTTTCTGGGCAAAATATTGCTGTTATTAAATGTTAAGTAAATTTCAGTCTTTATTATGGAAATAGTCACATTCAGTGTATCTCTTCAAAGCTGTGAACATTCCCTTGTTAATGACAGGTTATAGTGCAAGGGCATCATACAAAAAGACGAAATGAGGTTAGGAAAATCAAGTCAGGCCTAGCATATATGCAATGTACCTTCTACAGTGCGCCTGTGTGCCTCTGTTAAGTAGATGAAAGCTAAATAATTTAGGTGTTATTTTAGTTGATTGGTGTAAAATGTGTGACTATTACACTACATACCAGCTCTTGAAAGTGGCTACCTCATAATATCATAATGCTTCTATGGTTTGCCTTACATTGGGCATTCTTAACAAAGCAAATTACATAACTCCTAAAGTACCAACTGGTCATGCTCCACCATATTCAAAACCGAAAGGAACCAAAAACTTCAGTCTCATTCTGGGCAATTCATGATACAGTACATCACAATGTGAATCAAGAAACATAGAAAACAATCTGCTTGAAAATGATAAGAGTACTATCATGACATCAGGGAGCACATCACCATTAATTTCTCCATTGACTTACACACTATTTTGCCTTCATTCAATGCCCCCCACAGCCCAGTCAAAGTTCACACCCCACTAAAGCTACCCCTCACATGAAAGCCAGTGAGTTGGCCAATCATGGCATCACAAATTCACCATAGCATGACTGTTTAGATTTTGAGATAAAAGGGGATGAAGTTTTGGGTCTGTACACCCTACCCTATTAATCCGCAAGGTGACGGAAATAATGTCTTTTTCACACCAAATTTTTAAACAGTCTAAATCACCTTCAGTTCTTCCCAATTTGGCAACACTCACACATTGACACATCCTCTTTCATATCCAAAACAAAACAACCACATCTGATTAGCTTAACTTGAGCAATTCACACTTAAAGAGGACCTAAAATTGACGGTGTACTTTGGAACTACTTTTCCCGGCAAGGCCGTTCTGCTAATGGTGATGTGCTCCCCCATCAAGAACAGTACAATAACAACTGCATACATTCTCCTTTCAGCTATTACGGTATAGCGCCCTCATTTAAGTTTCTTTGCTTCAGTTGTACCAAATCCAACATCACTGTTAGTCAGCCATTCCTGATTATCGCCCTCTTTATAGCATTAACATCACACAGTTGGTTGTTTTAGTATAAATAGTTTTGATTGTATGTGACATAACCTCTCTTGCTATATTCTGTTTAACATTCTATCCATGTTGTTTTGTTTGTTTGTCCATTTGTTTGTTTGCTTGTTCATTTGTTTGTTTGTTATTCTCTATGTATCAACCTAGGAGGTGAAGGATACAGAGGTGCAATAAAAGTGTACAATTTGAAAACATATCATTTATTGACTAAACGAGTAAACATGATAGGGAAAAAGTGAAAGGAAAAAGTATAAAACAGGAGAAGAGAAAGAGGAAACCAAATGGTAGTAACAAAGAGGTAATGAGTGGAGTTTTAGGAGAGGGGGCATTTAGGCAACTTACATTTGACGTTAAGGACAGACTTAATATTAAAAGTGATCATGCAATTCTGACAATAGATTTAATCTGTGTCACAGTGGTACTGTTTCTTGTTTTGGTCCCATGTTTTCATTTGAATGAATGCAGGAGTATTTCACACACTTGATGCACAAAATTAGGAAAGTAATTAACCATAAAGTTTGTATAAAGGGCTTTCATTTTAGGTAATCAACTGATCGTTGCCTCTTTCAAAGGACAAACTTAAATTTTTGAGCTGGTGTCTGTTACTATTTTGGCACTGTCACAGTTTACTTCCATCATCTTGCAGTTGAGTTCATTAACAGTAGGTTAAGGATACACATACACACTGTTCATGTTTATCCTATACATATTCAAATTATTCAGTTCAATTCATTTCTCATATGCATATTCCTTGATAACAAAATTATGCTCAAATGATTTTATATACGGTACACATGATGGACACTAGAAGAAACATCTCTGTTTATCGCAGGCTAGTGGCATGAAAGAGATAGAGAGAGAAAAGAAAAACATACTCCCCTCCCCCCCTTCTGTCACGGATGGTGAGTGGTGAGAAAGGAGAAAGGCAGAAATATAAAACTTGTAGATTGTTTACCTAATACATGAATATGAATGAAGGGTTAATGCAAATCTTCATAAAAGATATGGCTAAAAATGCAAAATATTTTATTTAACCATGGTACTTAATAGCATTTATATTATATTAGAACCATTTACTACTTGTTAAACATCCTTCTTTTGAAAATACTTTAAGGACCAGTTCTCTCACCCCAAACAGTACCAATTCTCCTAACCTTCTTACTTAAGCCCCTCCCACAATTGTCTGAAATTCATCCTCATCCAGATACAATCTCAGTTAATTGCTTCTAGGTGAGTATAGAAAAACTTAATTTATATAATCAAAACACTCTCAGTACCATTCATGCTGTGTAATATAAGCTTTGGGTATACTTTGCATTGTTTGAATTAGCTGTCAATCAAAGAGCTGAGCCAATTGAGAATTTTGGTACCCAGGTTCCAAAATTGTAGTTTGGGGTGAGAGGTTTGGCCCTTTAGCAGTTAAAAAAATGGTTTGTACATGCTTTGTAAGGAATGCCTGTGGTAGCAAGGTTGTGCATAATCAGGTCATAATAACTTTTATATTTGAAGGAGCCTTTTTACGTTCAACTTAATTTTCAAGGAATTGTAGAAATAGTTTATCTGGAGCAAGGTCATTACCTGGGAACAATGTTAAGAAATTATGTTATGCAGTCTGCTAGAAGCAAGGTTATAAATGTCAAGGCTAGCAGTACAGTTGTGAAAGGATTGATTCTAGGCAATGGAAGCTATTTTTGTTTCTGAATAGTAGTAGACAATATAAGGAGGGCTAAAAATGTAGCTGAAGTAATCAGTAATTTGAGGCATGTGGTTTCCACCTGATGCAACTAAAAATTGACAACTGAAAATGGAAAATATTTCTGAAGGGAAATTAAAATGCATACTTGAAATTTTGTGAAGGGTAAAAATTTTAGTTCCATATTCAGGAAGTCAATTTACTGAGCCAGCGAGCATCTTCTAGATATATGATATATTTTATCTTAAAAAAATGTGCGGTCGACTGAGTAAATGGTACACTAAGTTTGAATTTTCATGCATTGAATACAGTACTTATTAACCTTCATCTTTATGGTATGGTAGGCCGTGTTGCTTAATGTCAAATAGGAGAATTTTTACCCATTTTAAGTCAAGTGTGATTTATTTCAGATGAATTTAACTCATTATACAGGCATCAGTTTGATGTCATTGCCCATAGCACAGCCAGCTTACGCAACTGATCTAGTTACTATGGCTCGATGAATTTTAATTGCCCAGTTTCAAAAACAGAATTTACTTTGCAGTACCGTTCTGTATCCTTATTTTACATTGTTCAAAGAAGTTTGACTCAGCTTGAATAAAATTTTATCTATTACAATGCACATGAACAACTTCGCTGGGGCAAATTTTCTGGAAAATAACTTCCCAGTCCATGGCAGTTGTCATGGCGATCTTTTTGCATGATATAATTTCAGCTGGTCATTTTATTGATGCTTTCTTCCCCCAGCAAGTTACATATTAACAATATGACACCAGTCTTATGAATATGCAGATATTGATTTTATGACCTTCAGTGATGCTTTCTAGCCAGGGGGTTCTTTTCATCATTCCGTGTAGCATAAATGTTAATTCTAACGGAATCTCTCCGTGCCTCACAACTATAACTTGGTTAAAACTAAAACGTGTAGTGTTGAAACTATTTAGTGAGCTTCATGAATATTCATTTATTGATTACATGACCTTCAGGAACTGAATCATACTTCATGCAACATGTGGATTAGAAAATTCTATTTTTATGTGTTATAATTGTCCACGTTGTTATAGGTAGATGATGAGTAGTATGATGATATAAATTTAGAAAAGACTTGAAGACATAGAGAGAAATTAGGATGAGCATTCTTAGTTTAGAATTTAAAGGGCAGGAGCAGTCATCCCAAATTGTAGAAGTGTAGTAGACTGTCCAGTTTTGTGATTGGCTGTTGGGAGTCACGTGACAATGTTTTTTCTCTTCTAATGTGAAATTTACCAGAAATAGCTGCTCGGTTTACCTTGAATATGCAATAGTAAAGTCATAAAATGTAATTGCAGAGAGATAAGATGAAAATTGTGTTATTTAGCTTTTTCTTCAAAATAAGTTTGGGGGACTGCTCTTTACCTTTAATCATCAAGACTTTGGAAGAGAGGAGACACAGGTCTCGATTTTCAGAAAAGTTTATGGTTGTCCCTTGGGCAACCATGTCAATATTTTTAGTTGTCTGCAAGAAAATTTGATTGTCCAAAACATTTTTTGCACAATTACAAAACAGTTATTGTGTTTTGTTTGTCTCAAAAAATTAAAAGATAGGACTTTTGAAAGACAAAAAACTTGACATCTGAAATATTGCACAATAGAAAAATGGAAGTGCTGACCAGCCAGCAGTATACTTTTCAATATCAGATAAGGCATGCTGCTATATATATAACTGAAAATGAGAGAAAAATGGTTGTCCATTGGACAACCACCTTCTAACTTTTGGTTGTCCATATATGGAATTTCAGTTGTCCCTGGCAATTGGACAACCATGAAAATTGAGCCCTGAAATGACACCTAGATGTTAACCACAGTACAATTGCAGCCTTTAAAGTACTTTATCTAAAGTCATTTTACAATCTTTTCATTTTATTTTGAAATATTAATCACTTAAGCCCATGAAGTGGGATGCTTTTTATTAATTTAATAATCATATATTTCTTTTTTTCTTTCCCATCATGCATTGTAACCTTGGTCCTCATTGTACAACAGGTGAGTTTTTTTATCATTATACTTTGTCATCCTGTGATAAGTTGTAATGTTGTAGTATAAAACCTGCATACTTATGCAGCATTTCTAAGTAATCTGGGGCCCCACAGCTAGGTGAAAGAAAAGGTTGAAAGTCATAAAATTGTACATTTGTAGATCTTCCAGGTCTTGAAATTTATGAAACAGGTTTGAATTTCACAATTTTTCAAAAAAAAAAAAAAAAAAACATCTCTGATTGACTAATATTTTTCCAGCTGTAATTATTATTCTTAAAGTCAGATCATATATAGTGTTAAGGTGGAATGGTCAAATTAGGGATGTAGGGAGCTTAACTTGAGTGCTGGGCAATTGATCTGGCAAAAGCACCTTGCCCTACCTCAAGGCATCTACCCCATTTTGCAGCAATTATTTTTTCATTTTTACCTCATTTTACTACAGTATTAGGAGAAACTTTGGGGCTAGTTTTAGGTCTCATCAAGCAGATATGTTGTGGTTGGGGAGAGGTGTATTTGTGGCTTGGAGTGCTGGGTGGGAATTATGGAGGTATGGGTGTCACAACCCAGCATAACCCACTGTAGCTATTACATCTCTGGTCATGGAAAGACCATGCAAAATCATGGAATTTGAGATGGAAGAGAGTGTGAGAAACCTTTCTACATATATCATGTATTATTCCTCTTTCATTGGTGTATAGCCTCCTTACATAGCATTTTTCTCAACAGTGATGTGCAGCTCACTGGTAGGTATAGAGCACTGAATGGTGTGCTGTGAAGTCAACAGGAAGAAACACCTGGAAAGTTGGTAGCACAGTGAAAGAGGGCCCTCACCAAAATTCCCTGGCAATTCCTGCTTTGCCTGTCTGTAAAACTAATGGGTAGAATTGTGATGCATATTGCAGAAATGTATTGCACCTAGGTACAGTATGTTAAAATTAGAAGTCAATTACAGTTGCCATTAAATACATATGAACAGTGGTCTTTTATAATTGCAGCAGTCAAATTTGTTCTTGAGTAGTTTCAAAAGGGTTAATAGACTATACATATGCTAATTGAACAAAGTGGCAGTTAAGAGGGCAACTTCCTAAAACTGCTCCCCCCCCCATCTCCTCTTCATTACTTATTATGTACATCTATGATTTTTTCTCAACATGGCAATAAGCCATTTGGGTTTTCAATTCTGGGCCATGTAATTTCAGCTCCAGGAGTTCCGATTGGAAGAGAGGCAACTAAGTATTTAAAGGCAGAAGATGTGTATTTTAAGAAAAAAGGCAGTCATCCCAAAATTCCATAGAAAAATCACCAAGTTCTTCCAAATATCCTCATATTTGACTTACAAATGCCTCCAAAGATGTCACTTGAATACAATTACTACAATCAAAAAGGAGTTATTTGCTCTGAATTTACCAAATAAGTGACAAAAATATTGTAACATTGATAGAAGCCGTGCCTGAATTAAGATGATGGGGTATGCTTATAAATTGGTACAGGGACTTCGAATTTCCCTTTAATAAAAATCAGAATTAATTAGGAGATTTTGAAAGGTAAGTTTCATTGATTTACTGCAGTGTATAATGATGGTTAACAATTTTGCTCTCTCTAGCTTTTCATTTTAGTATTATCTCTTTACTGAATAATGCCCTTATTTTTAAAGAAATTAAGGGAAAGTGTCTGAAATTTCGATCGGTTCCAATGTGACATTGTTTAATGCTGATGATTTCCCAACCACACGTACTGAGTCGAAATTACACAAGAGCTATCTGCTGAGGATGGATCTTTTTATAAAGAAACTCATGTTTCTCATGCTGACGTAATGGACAGTGTTTAATTAATACTTCTCATCGTTTGCAATGGAAATGACTAATTTATCGGATTTTTGTCATTGTCAAGAAACCTCTCCTCTCATTCATTGCTCCTTCTCCAGTCTGTGTGCCAGATGTCTGACTTTGAACTACAAGAAGTACCTTCAAAATCTCAGATTATTTGGAGTGAGAGAGTGATGGAAATCGGAGCTGAGATAGGGAAGAGCTCTCCAAAGTGTTTCCTCCTCCTTTTTCAGTGAAAATGCAATTAAAGAATGACCAAAGGAGGCGTCGTGAAGAGTGTGGTTTATTTCTGGTGAGCAGAAATGCCACCTGCTTTTGCGTAGCCAAAGAGAGAAAGTGGTTCCCTGGCAATCCTTGCAAACTGATCTGGGAACGTCAATAAAGAATCCCTCCTTGATATTCTCTGCTACAGCCGGGAGCATCTGAGGGTGTTAGAATACTCCTTGAGGACCCCAGGGCTTTCTTCAGAGCAGTGTCACCTCTCATCAGGGATGTGATATTGTGTTTATTACAAGAGAGGACGCGCAATAAGACATTTGTTGCAATTTTTCGTCTCCTCAAACAAATGAATACGTGAGATAAAACATCGCTAGAGGTATATGAGTAATACTGTTTGCTTACAGTAACAATGAGAATGCATGCAGCTCCGTCTCTCTCACCCTATGAGAATATCTTCCATCTAAATTTGGCCTTTCCTGTCCAAAAGAAAATTAATTTTCAATTTGTCAGAGGCAGATCTTGAGGGTGCTGGTGGGCTGCTAAAGAGACCTTGGCCAAGTTCGATGTAGTGGTGTCCTTACTTGTCAGTCAATTTTGAATTTTTGGGGGGTTCTCGGCAAGAATGAAATTTATATCACAATTTGTCTGAAAGATTTTTCCTGATTTTTACTGACGTGTTACTGTGGGCAAGGTTATGCTGAAATGTGAAGTAATTGACCAAAGTCCAGTTAGCTGAAATAGTTGTCATTTATAGATCTATCTTGGTGTAGATCCTCCATCTTGAATCTTGGAACTGGATTATAGCCGGAGCATACTTGTAGATTTATCTACAGCCACACTGGGGTGCTGAATTATACTTGAGTCAATAGGGCAAGCCTACATAGCTAATTTTATGGTCTCGAAGTTTCTTTGTGCTTATAGGATCAGTGGTCAAGAAATGTGTGCCCTGCAGGATTCTGTCTTTCTTTATAGCCTGCATAGCTAGCTGTAAAGTGTCTAACATCTCTCTTTTGTGAGTTAAGTTTCCCATTTAAATCTTCCATAAGCTCCATAAAAAAACATATTTTCCTCCATTTGGTCTTGCAAAGAATTACATGACCAACACAAATGTGTTGCATAGCATGCTATGATGAGAAGTTTAAGTATGGTTTGACACACTGCTCAAATTCGGTTTCATATACCGTTCAAATGCTGTGTAAGTCCTTCCCTTCAGTGGTTTCTTATGACATGGAAAATACCATGCATGGGCATATTCTACAACCCCCAGGCTATGGGAGAGGGGGGGCTTGCAAAGCAAGAAATGAGGATTATGTCAGAAGTGATCTCTGTAGAAGTCAATGTGAGCTAATTGTACTGTTATTGGCCCTAATTTGAAGGTTAGTATAAATAACACACAAGTACCATTTGAAAGTTCAAATATTCCATATCAAGTTGGATTGTGCATCTGAATGAACATTATAGGTGAGAATGTTATAGATATAATTTGCCAGAAAATATATGAGGCTTTATTGAATACAGTGTGAAAGCTTAAAGGACATAAGTAACCACCGCATACTCTAAAGCTGATATATCCAGTGCCTGTGCAAGGTTAACCAAGCAGTTACAGTGCTTCTGGTAATCATGCACTTGAGGAGGAAAAATATATTTCCCACATGATTACTAACAGCCAATCTGAAACAAAAACTTCAAAGGCAACACAATGAAGGGAATTGTCCAGAAGGTTCGTACCTGGAAATAAAAATAAGGATCATCGTACTGAGTGACTGTTATTCTCAAACAAGAAGTGTATGGTCGTTATTTCAAAAAGAAGATTATAGGGTCCTTTTCAACTTAAGGGTCATAATTCCAAAGTTTTGTTATTCCAAATTAAAAGTAGTGATATTTTTTGAAGTGTCAGTACTGATTCTGAATAGAGGATATAAGGGGCGTTATTACCAAATGAACATGTTCTGGCCATATGACACTAGGAACCCAGAGATGCCAACTCTCCCTGATTCTCAGCGAGGCTCCCTGAAATTTCAAGGATTTTTGTCCATTCCAACTAGCAAATATGACAATCTCCCTGATTCAAGTAAGCTTTTCCCACATTGAGTTGCATGTAATTCTTAAAAATCTCCCTGATTCCTGTGTGAAACCTCCCTGACTTCTGGATGTAAATGTTGGCATCTCTGGGAACCTCTCAATTCGGAATAAGTAACCCCTTTCCTAATTTTCTGGAAAACGGCCCATTGGAATAATAGTTCAGACTTTCTGAATGATGGCCCTTCGGAGTAACCACCCTTTGGAATAATTTTCAGACCTTGTATGAGCTAGACCCTCTAAACCAAAAATTTGCTATCTGATGCCATGTAGCTGCATGAGCAGAACCTAATGTTTCATCACAGAGCAGCAGTGATTTTTTTTTGTAAAACTCTCCTTTGAATAGGAATATCGCCAATCTTGTACACAAGACAGAAAAACATTTGAGACACATGATTTATAGCTTAGTTTGTTTTGTATATGAAGTAAAGAGGTTTCATATGTGATCCATTTGTGGTAATTCTATAGCAAAATTATTCCTTTCGAGTTCATATTGTTTCCAAATGTGTCTGGATTATATTGCAGTGTTGACTGCATCAAGGGAATTTGAGTAGATGCAATTTCTGAGAGGAAATCCAAAATTATGGCTACTTAATTTATGGAAACTTGGGTTGAAAACCTCTTTAGGTAAGTCCAAACATCAGGAACCTTACAGAATTTTATCCAGAGCTATTTTCCATCTCTCACTTGTAACACGATTCAAACGCCTTGTTTTCCAATTTGAGTTTCTTAAACTAGCCTTAATCAAATTCTAATCGGCTTTTCAAGAAATCTTATAGGAAAATCAATGAGACGGCACCAGGTGGATAGGAAGGAGAGAAATTCTGTTGATCTTAGATTGCGGCTCTCAGAGCCAATTTTTAGGATTCCGCTGAGAATTGAAAAAAACCTAAGCCTGCCACATTTTGTAGGAGCCGGTGCGAGCAGGAGTTTGATGAGAACATTAGCACAGAGCTTGGGGCCAATTTGGCAGAAATGTTGATGCTGGAATTATAAATATGCAAAATTGAATGCAGTCATGCTGACAAGGATCTCATATTCTAGCTGTTACCGATTTGTGCTCAAGGACATTCTTTGCCTAAAGGGGCAAGATCTTTGTAAGGAATACAAATATGTTTTTATTCTTCAGCTTTGTATCAGCTCCTTTAAGATACTGATCATTTTAAGAGTGTGAAGACTGCTCTCTCATCGTGATCTTTGTGTAACTCTCGGGAGGTAAAGTGTGAGTGCGAGAGAACTGCTGAGAAAACTCGACAATTTCTTGCTGTCAGTTTTAAACTTTCTTGCCGAGGGCCCTGTGTATAGTATCTAAGGTTTAATCTTTTTGCTGTGTGGCTGAACAAATATGTTCCCAACAAATTGTAGACATGGATGATAAAACGTGCTTTAAATTTACAAAACAGTACAAAATGCTTCCTTAAGAAGAGACTAATATTCCTTGAAGTGATAGGCATGTACGTAATATGTATTTGAAGGGACAGAGGACTTTTGTAAAGGAGGCTTAATTATGCCTTTCCTGCTGAAGCATAAACGATAGGTGGAGATGAACACAGGAATTGCTATAAGGATATATTGCAGTATTGTGCTTTTCTTTGTAAAAAGTAATGGTTGTTCAAACAAGACAATGGAAAACAATAGAATACATTGGTTAGTTTCTTAGATGAGATTTAAAGACACACCAATGCCAATGTGTTATATAGTGTCAGTCAACTCAATACATGAGGCTAGAATTCAATAGGAGGTTTTAGCCATCAGGCGACATAAGACATCTATATATTTCACCCGAGAAAATGGCCTTTTCCCAGGGAAGTTTGGCTAAACGACCCTATTGAATTCTAGCGGCATGCAAAGTTAAAATTATATTTTCAAGTATGGTTCAAATTCAAGTTTGCATGGTTTCCATTCAGTTGCCTAGCTCTTACAACAGGTGGGAATTACAGTGGGCATATTCTACAACCCCCAGCCCTTAGGAGACAACAATAGACTGCAAGTGGGAATTACAGTGGGCATATTCTACAACCCCCAGCCCTTAGGAGACAACAATAGACTGCAAGTGTTACAAAGCCTGTTAAAAATGTGACAAATGAAGTCTAATGTGCTCCCTCCTATGTTTATCCCAATTGCATACAAAGTAATTTGGAAAATACAGAAAAAAAATCAAAATGAACTAAAAATAAGCTGCAAAAATTCTGTTGGCATACATCAGACAGATCAATTCTCTTTTGATGAGATAAAATAGTTAACCTTTGTCCCTTTTCTGAGTCTGATCCAATGTTTCTTTGCCATGTAGCCCCTCTTCCCCCTCCCCTGCCCCCCCTTTGCCACAATGTAATATAAATATTTCTAATGTAGTCAGTTTTAAGGCTCAGTTTCAAACCAGCTGGTTTAAGTCGAGCTGGCCATGGCTCTTTTTCCAGTTGTTGCTTACTGGCCTGCTTTCCTTAGTCCATTGGCTGTGCTGAGCACCAAGTCCAATGGTACTAGGTTCCATTTTTAAAGTCTGTAACATATGACCTGGCCACAGGACACGAACCCAGACCTCCCAGTTGCAAGTCTGATGCTCTAAATCACTTCACCATGCTTATTTTAATATTACCTAGCTACCTTTTTTTTGGTCCCTGTCAGGGTTAAGAAAATAAGTCATTTCTCAGCTAGAAAGTCTTGATTTCTTGATTTCACATTTTTTTTATTACAAAACTAGCAAATTTTATCAAGCTTAAGTACCCATTTTCCCCTTCAGATACCAAAATTTCATCTCAGTAATTAGTGAGACCAAGTTCCCACATGTATGGTGTTTTCCATCAATTTTCAGTAATAATTACGTGGCGGCACATCATAACTGAAAGTTTTGCCTTCCATGATTCTTATTTTTTTTTTTTATTACAGTTTGTTATCTATTTTGCCCCTCATGCCTTTTGGGGAGTTACTCCTTTTAACACATGTATTCCCCATTTACCAGCAGTAATTAAGTCCCTGGCAGGTTAAAATGACAAAATGAGGCTCCTCCAACAGAGTGAATCCAACACATATTGTCTTCTTCTTGTTTGTTATCTATCAGATTGAATGCAGTTTTTTTTGTTTCCTGGTTTTCCCCCTTCAAGCTAAAGGCATTTATTCTCGTTTAAACATCAAGCTTTTCTTCATACTTCTTCAGATTCCATGCATTCTTTAGTTTCAGTGGTTGTCATGAAGACCCCCTTTTTTTAAGTTTTGTCAGTTTCAAGTTCATTTCTGCAGTTTTTGTCTCAGTCTGCTTGGGATGTAGGATTTCAGGTTATCTTTGCATGTTACTGATGATTAACTTAACTCTCATCCCAAATATGTAATACAGTACTCTGCATTTTATCTAATTTTGCTGTCAATCAAAGAACTGTGCCAATTGAGAATTTCTGTAGACTGAAACATTTTAAGTACATTACATACTAAGAATGATTTGATCATACACACATTGGGGTCTTGAATAATACTCACCTGAAACAGTAAACTGAGATTGTATCTGGATGAGGATGAGTTTTAGACAGTTGTGGAAAGGGGAGGGGGAGTTGTGGGAGGGGGAAGGGAGTTGTGGGAGGGGGGAGTTGAGTAAGTAGGTTGGAAGAATTGGAACTGCTGGGGGGGGAGAGATAGACCTTAATTTTAGTAAATCGGTTAGGATATTTGTGTTGAGCGTAGAATGTTTGCACAAGTCCAAAATTTTTTTTTCTCAATATTGTTTGGGGGGAGGATGGGTAAATAATTGATTTGCAAAAATAACTATGTGGAAAATATTTTAAGTGAATGGACTGCTTTGCAAATATTGGAGACATGCCTCACTCCCAGTAGGTCACTGCCCGTATGTTAAGGTTTGACTGTCCTCATCTACAGTATAAATATTTCAAAATTTATGTCGCAAGTGAGTCACTGTGGTCCTCCTTAGCCTTTGAAGAAAACGTTGATGCATGTCACCTTAAGTGACGATCCTTGATTCATAGTTCAATTTGTTTTGTTTCTGTGACACAAAAAGTGAAATGTGAGGCTAGAACCTTCTTCTTTAGCAGGTGAACTTTTACATGAATCGTGAGTATATTCTCCAGAGGTTTACTTGCAACTACAGTCTCCCAAATTAAATTAATAATTTCTCTTAGTGACCTTTCAAATCTTAAGGTTTTTAACTTTAAACTCTCCAAACAAAATTGGCAGTGATTTTTTGTATTAACTTAAATTGTTTACCTAACTTCACTTACCTATAGAATAAATGCCATTTTATTGTCATTGGTCCTAGGTGAATTTGCAAATAATCAAGAATTAGTTGTAAACTTATTCAGCCAGTATTTTAAAACAATAAAGCAATTTAGAGATGCTTCATTTTTCAGAAGTAACAGCGGAGATGCACATTAGCATAGAAGGGGTTGGTATATGGTAGTGGTTAGGATGGCAGACTGAAGTTCAGTCCTAACTTGTCAATGAATTTTCCCAATTTTACTCATATTTAGGAGTTTCATTGTCACTTAATTCCTTGAAGAAATGGCAGAAAAGAAAAGGCTTAACCCTTTACCGTTGTTTGGGTCCTTTTGGACCCATACGGAGAGCGCGGCTGTCACCCATCTTTACTGTTTCACGCGGAGCTCAAAACTGCGAGTAGCTACCCGAAAATTCGGCCACAACAACGAGAGGGACAATAGTTTAAGGTCATGGGGTCAATAACCGACGGAAGCTGATGCGGGGCGTGCTACGTCCGCTTTTCCGCCCACTCCCGAGGCGCGCAGATTTGCCCCAGTCGGAGCGCAACGGTGAAGGGTTAAAGGGGCAATCAGGGTTTGACAGAGAATAATAACCTTTTGTTCCAGCATGATAGTTTCATACCATGGTAGAAACAATGAATTATCCGGTAGAAGACGTATTAGTTTGTGTTACTCATTGTTGAATGGAATTTCCTGAACAATTGTTGGGCAAAGAAAATTTCACACAGATTTAAGATTAGATAGCCTCTGCTATTGGCCAGCTACAGTTACCAATCAGGGAATTAGATGGTAATCACAGTTAACCCTTTACCGTTGTGCTCCAATCGGGGCATATTTGCGCGCCTCAGGAGTGGGCGGAAAAGCAGACGTAGCCCGCCCCGCATCGGCTTCCATAGGCCATTGACCCTGTGACCTTAAACTATTGTCTCTCTTGTTGTTGTGGCCGAATTTTCGGGTAGCTACTCGCAGTTTCGAGCTCCGCATGAAACAGTAAAGATGGGTGACAGCCGAGCTCTCCGCATGGGTCCAAAAGGACCCAAACAACGGTAAAGGGTTAAGTTAGTTTTAAGTCCATGTGCAAATGCGGTGCAGATGTAAAGGTCATATGACAAAGTTGCGAAAACAAACTTAGATTGTTGCTTTAAAAGATGGATATTTTCTTGAAGTAACTCGATCCCAATTTTTTTTACAAAGTGCATTCTAAAAAATCATTCTCCGCTGAAGTCAGTGTTTTCAGGACTGTAGCTGTGCAATGCCCAATCCAGGCCCCGTCATATCTAATGCAATCATTTAAAACCCTTGTGAGTTGTGCTCTTTTCGGGTTTATGTCTCCTGGTAAGTAGTAAAGGTGGATGCCCTCTCTCTACCTTCATCTTATTTCTGTTTTACTAGGGGGCCTTGGTTTAAAGGGCAAGAGCAGTCATCCCAATCCTCTTTGGAAGCAACAGCAAAATTTCACAATTTTCTTCTTATTCCTCTTCAAAGTGTCTTTTCATAGTATTTAAGAACTTGCATATTTCAAGATAAACGAAGCAGTTACTGAAATTCCACAAATTAGGAGAAAAATTATTGTCACATGACTTTCAATAGCTAATCTTGAAACAGGACAATCTACTTGATACTAATACAAGTTGAGTTGACTGCATTTTCCCTTTAAGCTACACGATTGCTGCAGCTTTTATACAGATCGATAGAATGACATCAGATCAGTAGAATTACCAGGTTATGTTTGCAATTACTTCCAATTTATACATTAAAATTCATAACATGGCCTGCATTTGAGGATCTGGAGTATGGAACATGTGAAGATGCCTTTTACATATTACGACAAACACCTTCATTGCATTGAACATTGGAAAATTAACCCTGTTTATGGCCTTATCAATTCATGAAGAATGAAAAGCTGTACATTAACCTCGCTGGCACATCTGTACGTCTTTTCTGTCGCAAGTTTAGTAGAATCAACAAGCGAGCACTCGATCGAATTGAATCTTGTCGCCTGGTGTCAAGTCTTTTCATGTGAGCATGCTCTGGTGATCTGTGCCACTCACTAAAGTCCATTTAGTTTAGTCCATTTATAGAAACAGGGCATCAAGCCTCTATGCACTGTGATAACAGACAAGATTAAGGAATGGGACCTGCTATAGAATGTCTTTTTCCAATTTCACATTTTTAGTTCTTTCTGCTCGACTTCTTTTTATGTTGAGGGGGTTGGACCGCTTGACCTAGTTTAAGATGCAGCTATCCTACAGTTAATGTAAAGAAAACTTTGCTCAGAGAGACACAGTTTTTCAAAGTTTTTAGAGTGGAAGTTTGTCTTTTTTGCAGGACTTGAGTATGGAAAGTTTTCTTTTCTCTTACAAACATTTTTTTCTGCTTTGGCAAAGATTCTTCTGTGGTTGTTTGTTTTTTGAAGATTGAAGCAAGGGGGATAGGTTTAAGGGCCAAACCTCTCATCCCAAACCACAATTTTGTTATGGAGGTACCAAAATTCTCAATTGGCTCAGCTCTTTGATTTACAGCTAATTCAAACAATGGAGAGTACCAAAGCTTATATTGCATAGCATGATTGGTACTGAGAGTGTTTTGATTATATAAATTGAGTTCTTTTTTATTCACCTTGAAGCAATAAGCTGAGATTGTATCTGGATAAGGATGAAATTCAGACAATTGTGGGAGAGGCTGAAGTAAGAAGGTTAGGAGAATTGCTACTGTTTGGGGTGAGAGAACTGGGCCTTTAAAGTTTTGAAAAACAATACTTGGGGTATGAATTGCCTACAGTTGATACATATACAGGTTTTAAAATGATAAAAAGTAGGCCTAATGGTTTTGTCAATAAACATGTAGATAAAGGAATTTGAAGAAAGAAATCATTAAAATGCTAATTCTAAATCTCAATAGCCATAATTATTTTGAAGTCTTGAAGTAGGGAGGGTTTTATTCAGTAAATATAGAGGTAGGAATATGGTGAAAAAAGTCATTTAAATACTAGTTCTACACCTCAATAGCCATAATTGTTTTGTAGTCTTGAAGTGGGGAGGGTTTAGTCTCACCTGTACTGCTCTAGCTCCCTTTTCTTATCCCCCCCGAGCAACCTACAACATCCCCTCTTCTATGCCTCTGACCCACTTACACATACCCATGCATTCAGTGTCTCAGTGCTCTCTGGGTCCATTAGTTATGAAATTCTACCTTGCAATACTCGCTGATTCATCTCTGCTATTCCCCACATAATTGAGAATCATTGCTATATGAGTACTGAATTTTCCATGTACACCCAAAAGCCTTTAAAGTTAGAGTTTTGCGGCCCAGTTTCCAACCTATTGGTCCAAGTCGAGCTGGCCACGGCCTTTTTTTCCAGTTGTGGCTCATTGGCTTGTTTTCCCTCCTCATATGCGGATATCATGCACAACAGCAGTAGGTTTCCATTTTTATAGTCTTTGGTATGACTCGACCTGAGAATCAAACCCATGGCATTCCGCTTCCGCGTGAGAGGGGGATGCTCTACCGTTAGACCAAACACGGGGTCGGAATAGCTCCTAAAGATTACATAGTCAAGCGGTAAAAGCATCCAGCTTTATAGCTGGGGGGAGGGAGAGTTGGGGGAGGTGGAGGGGGGAGGCAGGGGTGGTCTGGTGTTCCACTACTGGCTCTGTCGAACCCAGTGCCATTGTGCTTGGTGCTCAACAATAGCAATGGGAGTAGGGAACACAATACAGTGATCAGCCACAACTGGCGTGCCTGACTTAAACCAGTTATAGAAAATAAACCCTCTTAAAGTCTTTCAAATTTTTAGACCTATTAGTACGTCATTAATTCATCAGGTATAGGCTGTCTTACGAATTAATGAGAAATAATGTAATTAAGATGCCCAATTAAGGCATGTATAGGCAAATGAGCTAATTATTCTTCCTATTCTTACATAATTGTAAACCTATGTTTGCAATGTTCTGCTTGGCTGGTTTTGCATCTGTGTCAAACTAATAATTCCATTACCTGCTTGTACAAATAAGTTCATGATATTTACAAGAGTGTGCAGTATGACTACATTTTCAGATATCTTTTTACTTCAAACTAATAAGTCTTTGTTCAGCTCATCCTGAGGGGCTGTTGATGACTGGGGTTGGAGTGGGGTTGCTCGGCATGATTTTATAAGTGGGACGCTCACTTTGTGTTCTGCCATGGAGATGATCTCCCAAGAGCCCTGCATCAACAACAGTGCATTTAAGTTCTTTATTACAAAGAAAGCTCTATGGTTAATTCAAGAGAAATGAATCAAAGTGAGAGAAATGTATTTGCCAAAAATAGGTTGAGATAAAGAGCTTGTATGCAGGTAACTAGATCAACGGAATTACGCTGAAGGCAAGAAATCTGGTGGCTGATGCGACTGCTTGACGCTCACCGCTAGTATTGCTCAGGGCTCTATCGTCGGCTTCGTTTTCATATATGTCCATCCCTTTGTTTTTATGAATCCTTCCCAATGTACAGCAGACTGATCCCTTCTAATGGCATTTCTCACTTCTCCTTATTTTAAATGTCCATACATGCGAAAGGAACAAACATTGAAAAGCGTTTAAATGATCGCAAGGGGTGACGGGCGGACTTCTGGTGACATTCAAAGGGAGAAGAGAGACTATTGAGATAAGATCAAATTCGACTTTTTGGTTAACTTGGTATACATAGGTTTTATATTCCATCGGGAATTAATTCAGATCTTTTTAGAATGTTCGAATAATTTATCAAATTGGTCTGATCATGGAAGAAATACCTGGTTTGATGACTTTAAAATTTGTAAAAGCAGGAAATAGCTTTTAGTAGTCTGTCTGTGAAGGGAACACATAGGCCTAAAAAAATAAAAAAAAAAAAAGAAATCTTAAAACAATGACAACAGTGTCAACATTGATATTAAAGTAATTCTTCCTGTGAACTCTGAATTCTTGGGGGGGCGGCCGGGGTATGGCAAACCTAAACATTTCGTTTTTAGATGGGATAAGTTTGGGAAGGTGTGTGGGAGGTGATAGGCCTATATAAAGGAGATATGCCCCACAGATTAATTTCAGTATAAATGGAGAGGAAAGGGTTTTTCTAGATATACCCCATGGTGCTATTATTCCCAGTTATTAATCTTTGTAAAACCTTGGTCAGAATTTGACATGTTGTCATTGAGATTGTTGTCATAGCTATTGTTGTCACTGTTATTGAACTTGTATACAACTAATTTTATCAATACTTGATAACCAAGTACAAGATATCCTTTCACTTCAGTCTGCATGAAAGAAATATTTGCTCAAGCATTAAAATTTAGTTTATTATGTGAGAATATTCACTACGGGCATGATCAAAATATGAGACCTCTACAGAAATTTCTAACTGGTACCACATCCATTGGTTCATACTGAACTTTGCTAGGAACATCAGCCATTTGCAAATAAATCAGTTCCTTTTTGAAAAGCCGCAGGTTTTAGTTGAATTGAGTTTACAGTGTTCTGTTTAGTATTTTATATTACAAATGTTGTTCCTTGAAAAATTCATGCTGGCTCGCTTTAACTTTGGCAAAATTGAAGTTAAACTTGACCTTTAACAAATCTGTTGATGACAACCCATGTAATTTGCAAAGCTGTTGGTATAATTACTGCATAAATGTGACCTGATGTTGTCAATATTATAAACAAAGGATGCACTCCTTATTCTTAATTTATATCACTTCCCGACACTAAGAGGGTCTCCTGACACTAAGAGGGTTGTCAGGACTTGCAGTTGGATGTTTTTCAATCCAGAACTAATCTGACTTCATTTCCTCTTGGTTTCCCAACTTTTAATAACCGCCTTTGATCAGACAAGCTGAAGACATCAGTACGTAACCATTCGGCAAAGTGCCGCCCAAATCAATAGCAGCTCTTTGATTTTAGAATTTCCTAATGGTTGCGGAAGAGTTGTTAATATACCTCCAAGAGGCTTTGCATTCCTTTGAAACTGACTTCTTAATTTCCACCGATAGGTCAATTTAATGGTGTTGAAGTTTTATCAATATAGGCGTTAATATCCACAACTATCAGAGATGATTTATTAATAAACTTTGAATCAGGTGGCATGCTTGCCCGATCAAGTTAAATTGTGCCAGTGTTGCCGGCACGTGCCCGCAGTTATTGGCTTGTATTATTAGTTTATCTAAAGAGTCTCATTTTCTGCCTCGCCCATTGCAGCGGCACAAATCTTTGGCTTTAAGGATAAGATATTGACAAGCAAAACAAACCGGCGCCACACAGGACAAGGGAGTCTTGTGTCAGGTCGATGGTCTTGTCTGCTTGTCTTGTCCTGCAAATTAGAATTTAAACCAGTCAACAAAACTCTATGGATAAGGAATGGTGGTTTCAAAGCTTGACCAGTGGTGACCAATTTTACAGAGGTGGCAAGGAAAAGTACAAAGTGCGGGTCATCAGATTGGAAGACGAAATAAACATTGTTGAAAATGATAGAGACTAAACTTGAGTATTATTCACCGAACCCTTTCTCCCTCCCCTACCCATTAATATTCTGTGATTTTTTATCTTTTTCATTGCTGTCATGCAGATTTGAGATCCCTTTCTGAATCAATTGTTTTCCTCTTCGGATGGCAGAGTAAATTAATTTGCAGTCATGCCTATACCTCAGGATGCCTCACTCCTTGCCTGCCTCTTTGTGACCTGATGTAACCAGGTAACCCCTTTCTCTCTCTGACCATCACCTGGTTTGAAAAGCTTTGTGAATGTCAGTACTCTTCTCCCTTCTTTCCCATAGTCATCTCCTCAAAGCTCATACCACACAGTTGGAAAAATATGGAAAGTTGGGAAACTCCTTCCCAGGAAATTTTGGCACATGGAGGAAAATTTGGGCATTTTGGAAGAAAAATTCCACTTATTTATACAGGAAATTATAGGGAAAATTGTGGGAAATTTTACTTTCTTCCCAAAAAATAGTTTACCCCCTTTCTGGGAAAGAAACTTTTTTTTTCACCCTTGGCTAACACATAATTTCTTGGCCAGAGTTTGCTAGTGGAAAAATTTCTGCTGCAATCCTTCAGAGAATTATGGATATTGCTTCAAGTTGGGAGTGGTTGACATTTTCGCAGAAAAACATTTGTAACATTTCCTTCTTTTTTGAAAAGTTTCAAGATAAGTTTCATCCTTTTTAAAAAGAAGTAAAATGCAGTAACCTGAACTTTATTTCATCTATGGCTGTCGAGAATGGTGTAACAATATTTATCCACCCAATTGTGACATTAACCAGGAGTAACTAAATGCAAGATTGGAGTCCTAAAAATATTACGAAAGATTTACTTGGAAGAGGAATAAGAGGTAAATTTGGGAGATTTAAATGTTTAAGGTGACTGCTCAAGTCACCATGATCCTAGACATCTTTGGTTGTCAATATGTCGGAATATATTTGCCGTAACTTTGAGTCATCTCAGTATGATATATGTTAATTATAGACTAATTATCAGCCAAATATTGCTTTTCACTAATTCTTACATTTATTTGTAAACCAATGTGTTTCCCTTTAAATTTTAGTGAAAAAGCTAAATCCTCACATTTTAGTTTTTCTCAAACATTTATCCTCATGGAGTCATTTTTTCAAGCTTTCTTGAAAGTTGAAATTTTTTTTTAAAACTTTTCTAGTTTTAGTTGAGGATAGGCAAGGCCAAATTGGTGGGAAAATGGTCTTCTCCGAGAATTGCTCTGTACTTTGCTGGGTAATTACATTACATCCCACACAGCAAGATTCACTGCCACAGAAAATCATTCAAATTTAAAATATTTGAGATGTTTTCTTCATTTTTCCAACCTGTCAAAAAAAAAAAATTTCAACTTAATTATAACTGTGGGAAGTTACCTCCCCATACCAACAGTGTGCATGATTGTGTTAAAAACATCACGTAGGAGAGTTTTATTCGGTAATGACCCTAATGGTATATTCCTCGCGTGTCAACTCATGCCGAGAAAACTCTAACATAGCTGTGGCGCCTTGATTTATTCTGTGAGCCGCCAAACCTCCTTATCCCGTTGATTTAATTAGGAGAATTGAGACCTAATAAGGCTATGGACCTCTGTTGCCATCCTGAATCTGCTGTCTGCATTAGCTTTCTCCTCAAAGGTTACCAAAACATGACAACCCGCTACCAGAGAAATTTCTGTTCAGTGTAAGAAGCTCGGGGGTATGATTAGGCCCTCACCATGCAAAAAACCTTCGCTAATACGACCCTCAGAAGTTTTCCTCATTCTGTCGTTTATAAAAGGGATATATCCCCTATTCAATGAGATTTTGACACCTTCAGGGGTAAAAATGTCTCTCCAACTTTTTCTTGATTTCTTCAGCCTGGCAAGAAGGGGTCAATTTTTTGCACCCAGCCAAGCTGAATTAATTTGTGGCTTGTAGGTTTTTTACTTGTTAGGTAGATATTTCCGCGAGGACAATACCCTAGTCTTCAGACTTTTCAAAGGCATCTGTCAAGCTTGATTATCCACTTAAAAAATTTTAGTGGATTTACTTCCCCTGTATTTCATACAAACTTGACCACAATAATAATGGTTATAACTGGAAGGTACAGTTTAGACAGAGGAACAGTAGTAGGTCTTGGCTTCCTGAGTGTGTTAGCATCACCGAAGTCACCGAATCAATTTTAAGTGAGTGACGCAGATTGTTGAATTAATGAGACAGTAATGCGATTGGAAATGGACGTAAGAGGTTTAAAATTAGGAGTGGCAGTGTTGAAGGAATAAAGTTAAATTTTGAAAAGATTGTAGATAGAGCTAGGACAAATTCCTGCATCACAGCTACATACTCTTTTGTCTTTGAGGTTTTTTTGCTGTGGCATCAGTTTGGCTTTTTGTTACATGCAGACTGAAGTCTTCCCACAAATGTGTGCTATGTCAAAAAATTCATGCTAACTAATGTTTGCAGATTGGTTAGTGAATGTATAGGCAGTATAACATGAGGAGAAAGGTGGTATTACAATGCTGTATGGGTAAATTGTTTTCAACCAAGTCCGTGCAATGTTAAATTGCTTTGAAAGTTTGAAGCAACTCATGTACAGCATTAAACTATTAAAAGAAGGGTTTAAGGTCACAGCAGGATTTAGTATTAAGTAAGGGGAGAGTTTGTTGTGATCAGACAGTAGTATGTGTTGTGAAGTTGATCATTTCTGAAGTACCAGTTTCAGGGAGAAAGATATTGAAACAAGTCAAAACAAGTATTAAAATTCCTCTGACTTAGTCTTGTACTTTTCTTGATATGAACAGGGCCCAAGAACAGTTCCCTAGGTTTGAGGCCATAGGAAAAGCAACAATATTGAAATAATGACATTTTTGGGGAAATCTACTGACCAGTTTATGGCATCACAGCAAGTGATTGTCTGATTTCAGTCGGCCATAACTGGGGTCCATCATCTTTAAATCTTTCGATTTCCTTGCTTCTCTCCATCATGGATGGTTGTACGCTAATTTGTATCTTATATTTTCCAAGTTCACTAAATATGAGGGCGGGTTTGAAATTCATGTGAACAATAAATAAAGACTGTTTTAGGCTGATGGGCCCCACTAATGGCGGCCTAAAGTCACTAAAAGCAAGCATTAATCTTATTCATCTATAGCACCGCTACTAAAAAAAGTTGTATTTTCATTGTCACATTTTTTCCAAGTTAAACTACATTTTAGATTAAAGGAAAGTTTTGAATATCTTGTGGCCAGGATTTAGAACAGAATTTACATTTGCACTTTGTGATCAAAGTAAGATCCGTTCCTTTAGCTTAAAGGCATTTCTTTGGAAAGTATTGTCTGAGAGGATGTTTAAGAAACAAATACATTCATAGGATAGTACCTTGCAGGTGTTTTGTTTAATTCATCCTTTTTGAAGTTAGGATTTATTGAAAAATGAGTTCTCTTAGTGTACTTTAAATGAATTTAGTCAATTTACCCTCAACCCAGCCTTGTTTTGAACTTAAACAAAGTGAGGAACAACTATTACTTCATTCTCTTTCAAGTATAGACTATCTGTTATATTTTGAATAATAGTTTGGTGAAAAACAATGATTTAAATTAAATCATGTGATTATGGTAATGGTGGATCTGGAATTGTTTCACCACAAAATGTCAAATTTTGAGAATGCGGATCATTACACTCTAAAATCAAAAGAGTGAACTTAGTCACTCTTTGATCGAGTGAAAAGTGTAAATTCACTCCATTAGAGTGATAATTCACTCCAAGAGGAGTGAAGTTCCCTCCAAAAAGAGTGAAGTTCCCTCCAAAAAGAGTGATATTCACTAGAGGAAGAGGGAAAATTCACTCTTCCACGAGTGCCTGCAATGATTGCTCTTTTTTAAGAGCGATCACTGTGGGCACTCCATCAAGAGTGAAACTTTGCTCGTTTTAAGGGAATTTCACTCTTTTTGGAGTGAAATTCACTCTTTTTGGAGGGAACTTCGCTCCTCTCGGAGTGAATTTATCACTCGAATGGAGTGAATTTACACTTTTCACTCTATCAAAGAGTGACTTCGTTCACTCTTTTGATTTTAGAGTGTATAATGTCGACACTTACTCACTTGGTTTTGATCAGCCTGCCATCGAGGCAGATCAACTGTGCTTGATCAAAGTTTGTATAAATCAGGGCTGTTTGATTTAAATCACCTTGATTAAAATCAAGATTAAAATCATGTGTTGCAGATTTCAGGGTCTAGTGACTGCCTATTGTTTTCTGAGTTTTTCTATTGTGAAATTGGCCAAGTCATGAAACTCACTTTCAAGGGGCAGAATTCTCTAAAGATAAACTTTCAAAATATCTGATTTCTTAAAGGTGGACTGGTTCTCCTTCTTTTTTTTTTCTTGCTGTTGATTTTATTTATTTCCCTTGGAAAAGTAATTTTTAAATTCTAAAGGGAAGAGACATTTCTCAGAAGTTTTGTTGTTCATAAGTGCATTAATATATTCCCACTCTAAAACTTCAATGCTCAAACTTTGACTTAGAGACGTTCTATCTCTCTGACAGTTCAGTACATAAGTATGATAACATGCAAGAATTTTAGGTCACCTCGGTTGAGGATAGGTTAAGGGGAAAACCTGTTTTGAATTAGAGTGGGGCGTGAAGGTGTGAAAAGACCTCAGGCAAAAATGGGAAACAATTATTCACCTCAACTAACAAGTTTCATTGAGTTTGTATGGTTGCTTTGCTGGTCAAATCCTGGTTATAAAACGACCCTGAGAATTGAAATCTGTGATATGGCTTGAAGCTCAAATTAGAACAGGGATGGGATGAAGTAGAATAATTAGTGAGAGCACTTACCTAATTTGAAGCAATTCCAAGGAGGTTTCAAGGTACGCAAGGGAACAGGTTACAGCTAATGACGGACTCTCTAGAAATTTGAGGTCATAATTTCCGAGGAGAAAAAAGGAGTATTTAGTTACAATTGCACCAAAGTAGAACATCCAGTAATCGCACCATACTTGAAAGAAATAGAAACCACCTGTTTGACAATAAATAGCCTAAGTTTTGTAAGAAACAAATAAAAAAACATTGAACTGCTGGCAATTTGCTTGAAACTTGGATCAAATTTAAGACATCACTTGATATTAGTTTTATCTGAAAAATTTATTTGTGTTTAAAAAACCAACTATTGGCACATGTCAAAATTGCTTGGTTTCTGGATTAATCTGGAAAGTAATTCTTTTCTTTAGAAAAGCAGCAATCATTCTGTCATGTGGTCAGGTCTTGCGAGATTTTGAATTATTTCAGTCTCCTATTTCTGCCACATATTCTTTTATATTCTAGTCAGTCCGTACGTGCCTGATTTTAGGTCAGTAGAAAATATGTAGGGTGACTGCATGCCCATCGCTTAAGTCTAACATGTTGTCTGTGATTTGGATGATGTGGGCAATTATGCAGTAAACCAACACAATAGCATCAGGTAAGGGTTGATTTCCATTGTGTTAATTTCATGTGTTTTATTATGTTCAAGGCTAATCTTTAGATGCATTTAGACATAGCCTAAAAATTTTCAGCTTGTTACCGCAATACTGAAAAAAAATCTGCAGGGGCTCTGTGGAAAATGTAACGAGCGAACATTGACATACATCAAGAAAAATAACGGGTGTAACACATTGACATACAACATACATGCAAATGGCTATTTTTCAGAAAGTACATTATGTGGATAGTTTTTTGTATTTTCCTTGGATGATATGTAGCAGTACTCCATAACAAACCTGGTGGAATCACCTTATGATCAGTATGAAGCTCAGGAGACTGTAAATTATAAATGTATGTCAATGTTACACCCGTTATGAAATTGCGGTGTTCGCCTGTTATAAGAAAAATGTTGAAACTCAAAAAGTTTGCCATATATACCTGAACCTTGCCATTAACTTAGGTTGTGATGTGATGATGGTTGACTATAAACAAGGTAACATCAAAATGATCAACCTTGCACTCATGAAGCACATTGGAAAATATTTGACATACATTTATGTGATGCATGTGTATGTCAAACAATTATAAATTACCCTGAGAACATCATTAATTGGTGTTTCCTTGTTTATTATCAAATATCACAGACATAGTAACCTCTAGGTATATAAAGCAAGGACCATATATGGCAAACTTTTTTTTATTCCTGCAGTTTATCAGCACTTTTTATAACGCTAACACAATTCCATAACAGGTGTAACATTGAATTTATGGTCTCCCGAGCTTAATATTGATCAAAAAGTGCCCCCAATGGGATAGTTATTAAGTTCTGCTACATATTATCCTCAGAAAATGTCACAAAGTATGTACATAATAATTTTCTGGATAATAGCCATTTCTATTTTGTATGTCAATGTGTTACACCCGTTATTTTTCTTGAACCACGTCAATGTTTGCCCGTTATATTTTCCATACAACCTACACAGAAATATTTCTCAAAATTGATGGAGCAAGTTTAAATTTTTTAGGCTATCTCTGTACATCTAAGCATTAGTCCTGAATGTAATAAAACATATGGAACTATAATTAACGAAACAAAATATGCATATGTGATGATTCTGTGTTGGTTTACTCTGTAATTGCCCATATACATAAGGCGCTCCTTGAAAAAACTGAATCATGGCAGGACTAGGTGTCCCATATAACATAATGATGTGATGTTGACACGTACTGTACCAGAAGTATCTGCAAGACCGTTGATGCCTTTGATTGAAACGCAAATGCTTTTCCGTTGAGGTATGCATTACCTGGGGCACACAGCTGTCAACATTGAAGATGACCATGACCTTTAACATAAGTGGTGGAGACCTGTGTGCACTTTAACCAAAGTATGTGTTGGAAGTATATTTCCAGGTGCTAATTGGTAACAGGCTGAGGCTGTCTTGAGAATACTTGAGAAAATGATGACTATGTCCCAGCTCAAAATGCCAGGGGGATGTTTTAAGCCATAAGGTATGACATGTAATGTATACACCTTCTGTCCTGTAGCACTTACTCTTACAGAGAGCTTTCACAGGATAAGTTTGATGTACATTGTGTATAGGTGCACAGGAATTACTGCTTGACAACTGTGTGGAAAGTGATAAATGGACTACAACTTCACCAATTAAAGAGGCTCATTGAGTTGATATCGATAATGAGAATCTCAAAGGGTCACGACCACATAACAATGCTAATATTTCATAACAAGTCAAGTTTCAAGTCCAAAAGTCACAGAAAACTTTAAAATTTTGAATCTTATAAGTTGTAGTGTTCTGACTTGTAACGGTTTCATATATAATTTGAAAAAGTGTCTGGTCACAAATTTTTGAAAACCAACTTCAACCGTTAAGTACTCCTTCATAAAACAGTTATTTGTAGGGTACGTGTGGGGTTTGTCCAAGATGACCATTTGTCATTGGTACGTGAAGAAAACTTAACAGGTTTGGAAAACTTTGTTGAATTTCATGAACCAACTCAATGAGCTGCTTTAAATCTAAGCAGCCCCAGAGCACACCTGCACCTCACCTATGTCTGTTTACTCCATGGGGAGGAGACACCATATTGAGTACCCTGTAATTGGGCTCTCAGCTCTCACTGTCAGCCACATTCTCATTGACTGTCGGTTATGGACATTCTCATAATCTGGCTAGAAGCACTAGCTGCTGTGTACCAATGTGTCTCACATGTGCATGGGTTCAAGTCCCGCTCCATGTACGTGGGTTTTTCTCCGGGTACTCCGGCTTTCCTCCCACTTGGCTTAGGCTTGCTCCTAAAGTCGGTTGCCCAGCTGACAAAGTCGGTTGCGCGCCGGACTGAAGCACCTTCGGGTGGACCAGTTAACTAGCAGACTTTGCCTTGCCTTTTGCCAGAAGCACTATGTCGTGTCAAACCTGAAAACTTAATTGGAGCAGACAGATCCTTCCCTTTATTATTTTGAATTTTAAAAAAAAACAGACAATTGGTTCACTAACAGAATATTCTTTGTTTCATCATAGGATTAAGTAGAATTGACAGTAGAAAAGACTACGGTTTGACATTAAGTTTTTCAATTTAGAATCCTCCTACAAAAAATAAAAAAAACAAGACAAGATAGGAGGATGGGGAGGGGGAGGAAGGGGGGAAAGTTCCATAAAGGACAACAAGAGTTGTTCACTCTCACTTACTATAAAACAGCAGCTACATATCATTCTCAACTACATATTTTACTCTGTCAAGTCAGTACTTTTTATACTGCATATTCATTGTTAAGAAATGAGTTATTCCCCTAAATGTCATAAAATTCCTATAAAATATTGTCACATGACACTGAAGTGCCAATCATAAAATATGTCAGGCAACTACACTTATCCACATTGGGTTGATTGTAGTTCCTTTTCAGCCACTTGAAGTTGTCACAGTCAGAAGATTTATTATTTCTTGTTGCATTGAGGTCAGGAAAAACTGGTGTCAGGTAGGAAATATCTAGGTTTGTCAGTATATCCATGAAAAGGAAGCATGCCTTGATGTGTGAGAGATATTTATGCTTCAGCTACCGTTTAGGCCAAGTCTGTGAATTTGGTAGAAGGAGCTTATACCCCCTCTATCCTTCTTAGAGTCAACGATCCATCATACTCGAAGAGTCCATTTCAGTAAAAACTATCAGGACATTTACATCACTTGAGTTGACTGACCTGCACAAAATAAATGATGCAGAATCTGTGAAGTCCGTCATACTTTCAAAGAAAGGCCGATGCCTTTTTGGAAGCCATGACCACTGACCAAGTTAATAAATTTAATAATTCATTTCCTAAGCGTTGAGCAATACTTTCTTTCATCAAACCACTCGTGATGACAATTGCATGGTGGTCATCAACTATTGTCTATGTTATACCTCCCCCCCAACAAATAAATCTCACTTCCTTTAACTTACTCACATTCATCCAACCATCCAACTTAAGCTTGCCGTGATCTTTTAATTAATAACTATTGCAAGATGGTGTCCCTAGACATTACAAGTCTCGTTTCACCATTGGAGGAAAAATATCGTTAAATTCCAAACTAATTGGTCGGGAGCATCGGGGAGTGATTGCCCGACATGCATGGCTAAAACTACTGATGAGGATTTGTCAAAGGGGAGCTGAGTATCTCTGGCTGGAGTTTAAATGGGATTCTGGTCAGATTTAGAAAATGAGTCACATGTTACGACTTTTCCCTCAGTAGACTTCAGTGACACTTATGTCTTTGGAGCTAATTCATATAAAACATAGTTATTATGAAGGAAAAAAAAGGTAAAAGAAGTCTAGCAAATGCCACATTTGTCAGAGTAGCTAGTTTTGAACGATTCTATTGCGGTCTTGCCCTTAAGTGACCTTGGGAAGATATAATAAGTGTACTTCCAGTTTACTACATTCATTTCAACTGATGGAAGTATATGGACTTGGTATTTGAGGAAACTCTGTATAAGCTGGTTGAGGGATGGGTACAAGCATGCATTCACAGAAGGAAATGATGACACTGAGAAATCGCTCATTGAGTTGCTGCTGCACTTAAAGCGCCAACATACTCAGAACTTGTTGAAAACCGAAACAGCTCCTGGATGTGTTTACTAGCTGCTCTAACCTGTATCCTGTAATGCGGTAATATGTAAAAAATTTTATTTGAGCAAGATTAAATCAGCTTTCTTTGGGAGTGAACACCAAAAGAAGGTTGTATAAAGTGTAACACTTGTGTCTGTGTTCCTTCTTCTTTGAACTTTGACATCAACAGCATCATTGCTGGTGCTAGTGGGGGGGGGGGGAGGGAACCCCCTCAGATTTTTTCCTTGGCCCCCACTGTTTCCCCTAACATAGGTCAGTTAATTCAAAACTGGTAAATTTTATACCCCACCCAGTCCAAGAGCTAACTAATCCTCATAGCTTCCAGGAGCTTTGCTTTAGATGCCCATTCACAGGAGCACACTTCGGGCTGGGTTTTAAACTGTGCCCAGAAATTTTTGACCTCTCTCATTATCCTTTGCCCCCCCATTTCGACATTCTTTCGACTGCACCGAATGTCATAAGCTGCAAGTGGCTTATTATTCCCCTTACAAGATGAATGAAGTGCAAAAGAGAAAGGTATGAAAATCATACTAGTTATAGTTACCAAAATGAAGTCAATTATGTTGTCATGTGACAGTTAAAATGGATAGATGAAAAAATATCCTATTCGTAATATCTGAAATAATGGGCTGGTGCACACTGTTTAATAAGGAATTTTTTGATTGTCTGTTGTCATTGTATTGCATAATGATTGTTTTCTTTATTAGGGTTAGGGATTAGGTTAGGGATTAGCACTATCATTAGCTAGTTAGGGAATTACTTATTGAACAGTACCTATTGGCCCAAAATGATTGAATAATGAGGAAATTTCCCAAATGATGTCAGTTTTCCAGGATCTTTGTCAGTAAGGCTTACAAGGTTCATTTGGCTTTTGAAGTTCATGTTTGTTATGCATGGCATTTAAGATATGAATAGTGTGAGAATTGTGTCATCCCTTTGACACAGCAGAAACACAGCATGCATTTCCCTGTCCTTAGGGGGTACCCCTTTAGCTATGCCCTGCCCATAGAGAGCAAAATCTAGATCAGTGGATGTGGTTCATTTAGTCATATAAATCTTCTTGCATTATTTTTGTGACTATATGGTCATTTTAATAATTGACCTTATGATTTTCAGTCCTTTGTTTTGAAACTACTACAAATTGTTTATTACCTCAGTCAAAGCTCTTGAGAGGTTTATTACACTCTAAAATCAAAAGAGTGAACTTATAGTCACTCTTTGATCGAGTGAAAAGTATAAATTCGCTCCATAAGAGTGATAATTCACTCCAAGAGGAGTGAAGTTCCTTCCAAAAAGAGTGAAGTTCACTCCAAAAGGAGTGAAATTCTCTTAAAACGAGTGAAGTTTCCCTCTTGATGGGAGTGCCCACAGTGATCGCTCTTAAAAAAAGAGCGATCATTGCAGGCACTCGTGGAAGAATGAATTTTCCCTCTTCCTCTAGTGAATTTCACTCTTTTTGGAGCAAACTTCACTCTTTTTGGAGGGAACTTCACTCCTATTGGAGTGCATGAATTATCACTCTAATGGAGTGAATTTACACTTTTCACTCGTTCAAAGAGTGACTAAGTTCACTCTTTTTATTTTAGAGTGTATGGGGAAATGTATATCACACCAACCTGAAGTAGTGTACAGGTTAATTGTCCTGTATTTGGCTCTTGATGGTCATGTGAAAATATTTTTTCTCCTTAAATGTAAAATATACTAGGAGTAACCGCTTGGTTTACCTTGAATAGGCAATATTTATAAGTATGAAAGATATTTTGAAGAGAGATATGAGAAGAAAATTGTAAGATTTAGCTGCCTCTCAAAAATAAGTTGGGGGGGGGGCTGCTCTTGACCTTCAAAGGTGAAGTCATGCTTAAAGAGGTGTAGACATATCATGGCAGCGGTTCGAGCATTGTCCATGATGTATCTGTTACCCAACTTTGGTGCTATAGTTCTCCTATGTGTGTATGATTATAGCCAACCTGTAGAAGAGAGTCAAGTACGATGAACACTGCACTGTAAAAACCTGTAAAATGATTGGAATTCATGTTTTAGAGGGGTACATTGAATTGGTGTATGAAATTCTCCACATTTACAATTCTAGCAGTTTTCTTCCTTTGTAATTCTTCCCTGCCAGACTTGGTGTAAGTTTCTTACTCATGAAATAAATGCACCCGAAACATTTCAGTAATATTATCAAACTTCTTGTAAGTTCAACTTAGTTTCTTCCTACAAAATTGTTGTAGGCTATCTTCATTTTTACTGTTCTACATTTAAGCTTCAACCATCGGTAAAAACATGGGATATCAAGTATTGGAAATAGAAGTACACTTTGAGTAACTTCAGCCATCACTTCAAATCACCATCACAAAATCTGATCCAGCTCTGAAGATTTCATCAGTTTTGGCCTTAAGTGGAAGTGGCCTACATTTCCCACTTTTTTCTTCATTTCTTTTTAAGAATTTCTGTTAGACCCTTAATGCTTTTTCCCAGGGCAAGCTGGTTAAGCAGTTCGTGGCTATAGCCAGAGGTTTAATTTTAATTTTCTTTGGCTTTAATTAAATGCATGTCTGTAGAATAATTCCGTCTTTCGTTTTAGGCAAGATGAGAGGAAGATTATGAATTTAAGTCAAACATGCTGGAAATGATTGTATGCCAATGTCTAGGAAAAAGACGTCAAGATATTATTTTGATCTGCTATTCCGCTAGAGCTGCCTTTTAATTTTTAGTAACTTTGTGGATGTGTTTGTGTGTGTTTTTCACTGTGGAAGTACTGCCCTTAAATCTGATACTTCCATGTTTCACTGGCACTGCTTATGCACCTTCATCAGTTAGTTGGATGGGATTAAATGACAAACCAACACAGATGTGTTGTATGAGGAAATATGTTCATAAATTGAAATACAGTTCAGGATCAAGTTTGGTTTCAAATACAGTGCAAACAGGTTCTCAAGTCCTGGCATTTAGTCCCCTTAGTAGGGCAGGCTTGAAATACAGTAAGCATACACTATAACCTTCAACCCATGGGGAGGGGGAGGATATGGGCAGATACTGAGATGATCCGGGGAGGGGGAAGGGCTGTTCTGTGCATACAATCCATGGACTCTGAGTTGAATGAATAATGTCTGAGATGACCTCCCACTTAAAAGAAATGTCAGTCAAAGACTGAACAATTGATTAAAGGTACAGAACAGTCCCCCCAAACTTATTTTGAAGAAAAAGCTAAATAACACAAGTTTCATCTTATTTCCCTTCAAAGTATCTTTCATTACATTTCATGACTTAACTATTGCATATTCAAGGTGAACCAAGCAGTTATCTCTGGTAAATTTCACATTTGAAGAAAAAAAACATTGTCACATGACTGATCCCAACAGCCATTCATTAAACTGGACAGTCTACTACACTTCTTCAATTTGGGATGACTGCTCCTGCCTTTTAACATATAATAGGCCATTTGTGAACAATGATATTGGGGTATAGTGATTTTAATATGGGCAACTACATATTCCATGTAAAGTCATCAGTATTTTAATTTTTTAGATGGATTGTTTTGTTTCTGTAGAATATGAATACGTTCTGTGCATCTTAAATGGCCAATCTTCTCACCCCATGCAAACTACAGTTCTTGTAGGGGTTAACCAAAATTTTCAGTTCAATTGGCTCAGCTGTTTGATTTTGACAGCTAATTCAAACAGTGCAGAGTATACCAAAGTTTATATTATACAGCATGAACTGTCAGAGAGTGTTTCAATTATACACATTGAGCTCTTCTATACTCACCCTAAAAGCAATAAATTGACATTGTTTTTAGATGAGTTAGATAGTTACAGTAGTTAGGCCCAGTTTCCAACCTGTTTTCAAGTTAGGCAGGCTACGGCCTTTTTTTTTTCCAGTTGTGGTTTACTGGATTGTTTTTCCTTCTCCGTTGTTTGAGGATGAATTTCAGAAAATTGTGTGAGAGTGTGTGTGTGTGTGTGTGGGGGGGGGGGGGGGGGTTAAGTAAAAGGGTTAAGGAGAATTGGTACTGTTTGGGATGAGAGAATAGGGCCTTTAAAATGAAAGGGAAATGTGCATGTTGATAAATAAACCCTCAAGTTAAAATGTTGTGTGTTGATCTCCACTTGTTATGAAACCATGTTGAGAAAAGGATTAATACTTGGCATCCCTTTCTTTTAACCATGCAACCCCATTCCATAAAATATGATGGACCTCTAGTTCTGGGACCTAAACCTGCCAACAGCAGTTTTAGGCAAACCTCAAGTAAATTAAATTTTTGAGGTGTGCAAGAAATTAAGGAGTGTGGTGGGTTTGCTCATTTATTAAACTTTTAGATTTGGACATGAGCTCCCATTCTCTATCTAGGTGTGGAAAAAACACACACAGACACACATTCACCTTAAGATTCAAGGCCTGTGTAGGACAGCATGGTTGGAGCTGGAATATAGGCCCTGAATAAACCTTTGACATCCTAGCCTTAGCAAAGCAGTTGTTTAAAAAAAAAAAATCCCACTACTATAAAGGCTTCCCTGGAATATGCATACCCCCCAGCCTGCTCGTATAGGAAAGTGAGTGAGCTGTGATCTTGTTGTGGAGCATAGCTGTTTTTAGTCCATTGTAGTTGGCAGATTACTACTTTACCCAATGTTTCCCTGACTGAATATTCTCAACATCAGTTACCACAAGTAGAACACTGGGCAAGTTATTGAGTCAGTCCCCATGGCTGCATGCCTCATAAGCTTGCCCAGTGAACTCCTTGTGGTCCAGTTTTGACATCAGAAGGCCTAGTACTCACACGAAGTTAAATTCTGAACCTTTCTCTGTATTTTATCGAATGTCACAGTTGACAAGTATGTGAACAGGTGCGTGTTCCCTTGGTTTCCAATATTCTTTGAACCATATCAATGTTTTTATCCAAAAAATGTCTAAAATTTTGTCAGAAGTTTTCCATAAAAGTATACTTTGGTTAAGTAGTTGGCCTAATTTTAACATGACCTCACAATTATTTGACCTAGTTTTTTGTTCAGGCATAATAGTGCAGTGAGCAATAAATATGATGAGAATTAATGACCTGTCACCATTTAAATCAGATATGGCATTGCCTGTGGGTTAAACCAGGGCAAGCTCTGATATTAGATATAGTAGTATTCAAACTGTAAGGCAAATAAAGCCACATACATCCAGCTAAACCTTTCCTTATCTCTCAAGTAATAAAGATTTATTTTTACCAGGTACTTCAAAAGATTTGAAATGGGACCTAATGTTGCAACATGATGCCTGCAGACAGATTTTTTTTTACATTTGAAAAGATCAGTCTTGCAGTGAAAATGTTTGAAAAGTTTGTGAGAAAAATCTTAAAAAGTAATGAAGGATTTACACAAATAATTTTCACATTTGGCAGGGTAAGGGCCCTAGCAAGAGCTCAGCGTTTGGGGGGTGGGGGGGGCCACAATGGAGTAGTGATCGTCGTCCTGGGGGAGAGGACTAAAGGGGAGGGGTTATCCCCCTCCCCTTTGGAAAAGTTTTGCCTTCTAAGAGGCCTAAGATGCAAAATGGTGGACTTGCTGACATAAATTCACTGTTACAGATGACACAGTGTCATGATTAGATGTGTGCGGCACCGGTAGATTGCTCAAGCTGTTTGTGTGTGTGTTCAATTTTTCCATAGCAATAAAATTTTAACGCATATTTTGAAATTTTTGGGGGAGGCAAGTGCCTACCCCCCAAGACTCATTTTCCATAGCAATAAAATTTCAACCCATATTTTGAAATTTTTTGCCGGCCCCCCCTCTCCCCATTGCTACTTGCCTGCAGCAGAATAACCCTAAATATAAAGGCTGCACCTTTGCTAAGTAATGGTTTTTCCAGGAAGGTGATAGGACAGAAAATGATCAGGATACACCCGTTACATCTCCCTGAATTACTTTGGAATATTTCGTTATCACTCCTGTTGGTCACTCTGTGAATATTTATATTTACTTAAGAATTATTTCCCTTGGTGCTTTGTCATGTTTAGTAACAGAATTATTACTGCCTTTAATAACAAACACCTGTTAAAATTCACAGCAAGTTGCTGACAGAGTCACTGCTACCAAAGTCTATGCTTCCTGTCCCATTTATTTGAGCCAAACTTAAATAATATTTTATATTTTCTGAAAACTATTGTCCCAATCCAATTCACTTAGAGTCATAACAAATTACTATCTGACCACATAATAGGCAAATACTGACCCTCAGGTAGAAAAGAACAATTTGTCTTTTTATGGGACAGTTTGTTAGTTCCCGATACTTTTCACAAAGCCTCTTTTTCCTGTCATATTAGCCACAAATATTTCATTTCTCTTTAAACCATTAAATCTGTGGATTCTATTTCTGTTATCTTTGGAGGGAACCGCAAACCCTTCAAATTGAATTTCACCGTTGCTAACAAGGATTGAGGTACCTACTTTTTAAAGGGACTGTAGTTAATAAGAAGGTCATTCCAGAGGGAAGCATAGGATAAATTATTATTTTCTTTTTTGTGACAGTGTATGTGTCTTTGTCATACTGTAGCTTCAAATATGGCCACATATACAAATTGTGTTCCTCGCAGACTGGACTAATTTGGGATGCTAGGTGTATATTGTTTATTGTCTGTTAATATATAAAGACCTCTTGTACAGATCATCATTTCCTTGTGAATCCTTAAATGAAAATTTTATATCTGACATATTTTCTCTTAGACTTTGCATTATTATTTCCCCAAATCACCTCAGTGGAAATCCCACATTGAAACATACATTCTTTTCACGCAAGACTGCGATAGACTAGGGAGAGGTGTAGATCCTGGGGTTGGGGTACAATTGGTACCCCAATGAAAATATAGAAGGGCAATCATGTCGATTTTCCCCCTGCCCAGATTTAAAAAAAAACAAAAAACATGAAGAATACACAAATTTTATGATTGTGGTATTCAGATGACTTAAGGGCTTGCAGAATATACCACTTACAGTGTATGTCAAAGTCAGGGTGTATGCATATTTGATTTGCATACATTTACGCTTGCATTCGTATGGGTGCATTGCCTTTAGATCATTTCAGTCTCGGACACAATCCAGGGCTAGACTGGCTGTTTGAATATTTCCCTCCCCCCTCATCCACAAAACAGCTCTGTGCCATTGCAAGTAGACCAACTTGCACAGCAACACTCTGGATACATGATGTTGTATAAATTATGACCCAGAGAGAGCACACTCCAAATTGATTCATATTTGATGAAAAAATGTTGCAAAAAACATGCAAAAGGACCTGCGCTTTTTATGAGGAAAATGAACTTCATCTTCTCCCCTTCTGTTCTTCCTAATGTTTTGAATTCGGCCCTTATCTCTGCCCCGATTGATTTAGAGTAAAATGAAATTTGGGTGTCAATGACTGCTATCTTTATGGTTTCTTTCGTAAACTTTACATATTCCTATGGAGGGAACTATTTTATGAAGAGCTCTACTTTGTCAGTTGACTTTTGTTTCAACATGACTTTTTCATGAGAAATAAAACTGAGGAAAAATTGCATCTATTTGCAAGACCGGGTTGTGGAGTGGTGTGATATATTTTATGTGAGGGACTGCAGTGCCGTAGGATCACGTTTATGCAAGAGCTCACCTGTCGAGTTAAGACCACTAGATACTTTTTTGTGTGAAAAAATAATCCTGGCACTCTTTAAAATATATAGAATCTGTCTGCTATGAACATGTGTAGACATTTGAATCTTTTTTCTTTGTAAAATACACAGTTTATGTTATCCCCCACAGTGTAAAATGAATCTTGTGTTGTACAGTGTGTGAATTTAAATGTTGAATTGAGTAAATTTACATTTGATTGCTAAGTTTATTTGAATAGAAATATCTCAACACTGAAAGAGCAAGATGTCTAAAGTTTGAAAGACTGACCAGAGTAAAAAACTAATTACACAAAGTGACAAGACAAATTCATGAAGGGGGGAAAAAAATGTGCTCGTGCAACTTTCTTCATAGGAGGCCAAAAACCTATTTTAAATTAATTGCATGTTTGCTAGCAGATGCAGATGATTGTCAGTAATTTGCACATTAGCCTGAATGAAGGGCCCATTATATCACCTGTAATAACCCATTTGAGTATCATGTGCCTTCACAAATCGTGAGGCGCTTGGTTGGTTATGCTCACATGTATACACACTAAATGGACTCTCTGCCCATATATTATGTACATTTTAATGTGAAAGCTTGTGAATTGTGATCATTTTAAGACTGCCACACTTTGAAAGATTAAAAAATGGGCGATAGTCACCTAAAACTGGTCAGGCAATCAGGTGTTATGTGTCAGGTCATCAAATATGTTGGTCAAAATGAAAAAAGAGAGGTTGAATGGGGTATTTTCAAAACTGGATACTGTGTGATATTTTTTAGAATGATCATCTAGTGTCATTAAAACTCACTCATGATGAAGACACACATGAATAAAAAAAGTTTGGCCCACATGTCATGAACAGTGGACCAGTGACCCTTCTAACATAGATAGTTCACGATGATGTTGCCAAATAAAAATATTGCATATTGAAAGGAATGATTCGCATATTAAAAGGAATGATATGCATGATTTTAAAAATTCAAGGAGACTGATATTACCCTTGAGGAAAGAACCAGGCCTGGCTCATGGTCAGTGAAACCCATATACTGGGATGTTAATATTGTTGGTGACTTACAGTTATTAATTTGTTTGATAGTTTTTCAATATTAGAAAGTAAGTTTTGAATTTGAATTTATTTCCATGGTTAAATACACAGTATAGGCCTACAACATTTCCTTAAGGTGGGGTAGGGGGGGGGGGGAGGAGGATGAGGATGACCAAAGAAGCAAAGCTTATGCGGACAGTCCAGGTTTGCAGATTAAACTTTGATCACACCAGACAGTACCAGGGTGTTAATGCACTTTAGGCTTCCTTCTAGTTTTATACTTTACTTAAGTTAAGTTTTATCATTATTCAACAAAATGTTGAAGGTACATTTATTTTATACTTTTTTTTGTACCTTAGTTGTGATGCTTCAAAGTTGTGAGACCCTTTTTTATTTTTGCCATCTGTGATTTTGTCTTTCATAATATTTCTTGGATATAATAATGTATATGAACATGTATAATTCCTGTAAGGAACAGAGATTTTAGTTAAACAGATCTGTGCTGTATAAGTCCCAATGCACAAGGTGTAGACTGAAGCAGTGAGTTCACACCTCAGATTTCATGAATAACAAGGCCCCATCTTCATGTCACGACTCAGAGGTTCCGTGTTTACAACCGTCTTTCGTTCATCATAAAGAAACGCAGATTTAAGGCTGTTCCCCGGAGATAGTTGAGGTTCTTTTTCAAACTCTGGAAGATTGAAAGAGTTGTATTTTTATGGAGCTCTTCACGTTTGAGAGGGAGGTCTCCGTCAACAGAGGGTGAGATCCACACGACTCTTTCTCTGACGACAAGTGAACTCCCACAGTGATCACTTAATTGCTTTTGCAGTTTATGCAAGCTATAACTTTTGAAATGGTCATTTCCACAAACAGTTGGCATATCATAAATAAAACGGTGAAATGTTCACATGAGAGGATTTCCTTGTCAGATAAATGTCCACTGGCTGGTTTTGTTGAGTGAGATGCAATTCTTAATGTTGTTAGCCTCTTTGTGTGGAGACGAAGAGATTAGTGCTTTTGGCTTTTGACCTTTGACCGACCGTTCATTATGTACACTGAAATTACAAAAAAGAATTGTTGTAAAGTGTTAATTGCACATATCAAATATAAGATGCACCCTCTGCATGATCCTTGCAATAGGTCTTAATGTTTGTCGATGTTTGTGGATTGATGCACCATGCACGTCTTGCAATGGAACCATAATTTTGTAATTTAACCTTGATGCACATTTTCCAGTAAAATATAACAGAATTTTACTGCACCTATAAGGTTATAGTTAAAGAGAAACCAAGAAGAGACAAAAACTTGTGAGGAAAATGGAGGACAAATACTACTATTTAGTTGTCAGACAAGCTTAAACTAGACTGGATCAATCCATGGCATGTCCAAAAAAAAAAATAAAAAGGAATCCAAAGACAGATGGGGTAGATATTTCTGGGAAATGGGTGGCAGTCGTAATTTTCCCCAAATTTAGAATAATTTTTTGCTCCCTTCTGCCACTATTTGGGATGGATCTCAACACGCCCTCCCCCCCTCCCCCACAATTCATACAAGCCTACTTGAACTGGTGTTCTATTTCAGCCTGTTTTACTGTATTGTAATTACAATGATCTCAGCTTTATGATTATGTATTGTGCTTGAAATTACACCATGAAATTAAGTTATACCTGTACTCTGAAGTTGTTCTGCATATCATAATGTCAGTGGTGCAATTATTTAATACTCTAGCCAGTATTTCAGCGCTTTGAAGGAGTTTTTACGCTCTACCAGGACCTAGAGGTGATATGGAAGTGACTTAATTTGTCAATTTGTGGCAAGAGGACATGTGGGAAAGGTAACCTGAGTTTAGATACTAAAAAGACTGCATTGCAGTGGTTATAAAATTTAAAATAAAGGTTGATGAACTGATAAAAATATACTTTCTCAAATCAATATCAACATCTGAAAGTATTGTTTTAGGCCAAAAGCAGCAAAGAACAGGATTTTATATCATATGATGCCAAATGTAATTGCAAGAAAGATGCTTTATGGTACCTATGAGCTACCATACTCCATCAAATGAGGGAATTCAGGAGGAAATTTTTCAGTTTTGATTGTCTGAGGGTGTTGATAACTATATTACAGAAATTTAGCCCTTATCACTTAAATTTATGGGTAACTGTTATCAGCTGTCTTACTTTGGGCTTCAATCTGCTATACTTTGAAAGGAAAACAAAAGATGTTTCTTTTTGCCAGGGAAATGTAAAGAGTAGCGCTTTTTACGTGATGAAATTAAGTAGACACAGTTATCACATCGCCATTGGCAACTGAGATAAAGTGGTCAATATTAGGGTTAGATGCAGACATTGACTTTCAAAAATGTTTTATCTGTGGCTAAGTGGATAAATATGTCCTTTTTGAGAGATTATGAGGACAGTGGTAGGGGGTACCATAAAAGAATTAGAAAGCAGGAAAGAATGACTTCATTCAAGAGAAGAAAAAAAATATTGAAAGCAGTGAACAAGTAAAATGGTTATTATTCTTTTGTAAATTTTCTCTTGAAGTACCCATTCAACATAATTAAACCTTTCTGTATTTTTCCAATTTAAACATGTATAAAGGTATGTATTATAACGACAACAGGGCAGATAAAACAGTGAAGCATGTATGTAGTTGCACCTGATTATCCGTCGAATTTAATTCAGCGACAAATGCCATTATTCTACATGTTCCCCTACTAGTGGCTGTCTACTTCATCTGCCCTTCATGAAAGCTCCAAGTTTTCGTGACAGATGTTCCAGTGTCTCCGGTCCAAAATTATGGAACAGCCTCCCAGAGAATGTGAGGAACTGTTGATCTATTTACTCTTTCAAATCTAAACTTAAAATGCATCTGTTTATTAGAACTTTCAATTGACTGAACTTTCTTTTCTTAGTTTGTGGTTTTTTTTCTTACTTGTGTTTGTTCTGGTTGTGAAGCGCCAGCGAATGCTTTATTATGTAGTACTGAGCAGCTATATTAAATCCAGTTAACTTAAAGGGACAATCCTCTCACCCCAAACTACACTTCTAATAAAGGGTAACAGAAACTCTCAATTGGCTCAGCTTTTAGATAGACTGCAAATTCAAACAATGCAGAATACCAAAACTTGTAATACACAGCACAAACTGTTCTGATAGTGTTTTGATTATACACATTGAGCTTTCTATATTCCCCCTGAAGCAATAAAATGACATGGTGTCTGGATGATGGTCAATTTTACACAATTGTGGGAGGGGCTTAGTTAAGAAGGTCAGGAGAATTGGTACTGTTTGGGATGAGAAAATTGGGCCTTTAACTATAGTTGGGTTCCACTTAAGATCAAGGTGACGTCACAGTTTAGCATGGTAACACAAATCCTGCATGAGACAGTGCCCCCAGGCTGGATACATCTATGTAGGTTGTTGCTTTAAACTAGAATTGTGATTTGCAGTTTGTTTAATGCTCCAGCTTAGACCCCTCCCCATATTCATCTTTAATACAGATGTCCCACTTTTAGCTAAAAGAATTTTGGTAACCCTATTTTAGTAGAAATATAACCGGCAAAACACATGCCTTTTTTGTAGATAGAGCTGCTTTTTTCTTCCCTATTTACATATATTTTCTCACATGTCCCATCCCCAGAAACTGAGTAGAGAAAATTTCTTTTGCCACAACAGTGGGAAAGGCTGTTTGCACCTGCTGGATTAAACTTACAGAATGGCATCAAACCAGGTATAAATTGAACCTTATTTGAGTACCTATCCATCCCACACCCACTGCTTCCCTTTCCGCACCTTTATACCCTCCCCCTAGCTCCCCCCAAAAAAGAAATAAAATCTGATGAGATCTGACACTCGATGTCACATGCAGAGAACTGAAAAGAGGCCCATGATATGTAAAACAATAGGAAATTTACATTTTAAAATGTGCTATATGATGTTGTTATATATAGTTTAGTTTTCCCTTCTAGAAGGTGTGTTTGGTCTAATGGTAGAGCATCCGCCTAACACGGAATGCCCAGGGGTCACTTCCCAGGTCTGGTCATACCAAAGACCGAAAAAAGAAACCTACTGTCATTTGATGTGCTCTGCATAAGCAATGGAGTAGGGAAAACAAGCCAGAGAGCCACAACTGGAAAAAACGCTGTGGCCGGCTAGACTTGAACCAATATGGGTTGGAAACTACATGGGCCGTAAACGTACTCCATCTAACTAACTTACTAACTAACCCTTCTTGAAGTTGGTGGGTGGCTAAAGGGCAGGACCAATAACACCATATGTGAGTGGTATTTGAATCTGTACTTGAGCCATATTCAAAACTGATTTGAACTTTTCTTTCATATCTAGCAGATACCCTTGGAATAATTTTGTGTTTGGTAGGGCATTAAATGATATTAAATTCCTGGTAGAATTTGGACTGATCATGATCGGCAGGTTTATTCAGTCAAGTTTGGAAAAGTATATATATGTCTGCTCTATAACTTAGGGCAAGTGGACCAGTTATGAATCTGATAAACAGGTTGAAATGTGTAAAAGTTGGTTCATGCGCCAGTGAAAATTTTCTAGCTGTTTTTATTGGCAATCTTATCAGCTATATGGACAATGACACCACTCAGCATTTGAAGGAAAATGTTCATTTAGACAAGGGATAGTAACACTGGGATATCCTAAAATCAGGTCATAGATGCTGGAAGCTATTCTGAAAATATTGTCAAGGTATAATTGCTTGAGACATGACATGCTCACTATTTCTTATGTATCCCCTCAGCTGGCCTTTCAATTTAGATTCACGCACGTGTAAAAAATCTTAAGATGCCATAGATGGCACGGATTAATTGCACAAACTTGTGTGTGTGTGATGATGGTCAACCCGATCGTTCTTCCTCGGGTCAAAGACAAAGTGTAGCCAAGCTGAAATATTAACAGCGGACAAACTTAATGTGGGACTTTGAAAACAAACTTGCATCTCAGCCTTGGGTATTAAATGAATCGTGAGGGGAAGCTTGTTGAGTCATTGGTTCTAGATTTGTAGAGAATCTCGACGGGTGAGTCGTTGGGTTGATAATCAACTGAGTCATGAGGATTCTGAAAAAAAAAATGTTTCTGTTCTCCAAGTTTGAGATTGAGGAATATATTGCTGTTTGCCGTGAGCCTTACTGTTGCTTAATTTAATATGTGGACATAGGGATATTGATGGAACATTGAAGTAAGCAGCAAAAACCAGTTGAAATTGCAGGTAACAGTTGTTTATATTTGAAGGTTGAGGAGAAATTGTCACGTGAAGGGGAAAAAAAATTGAAAAAAGAATGCGAAAACTGAAGGTATCGGAAAATTTGTGCCTGCAATTGAAAGGCCAGAAAAAGGAGCAATCCATTGCTTCCAGAAGTGTGAGAATAGAATAATTAGTCATGCATGAAATTAGAGGAAATAAAGAATGCCATATACAGCTTTATAATCCAGGCTGACATGATTTGAATGATTCAGCGCATGGGAAGGGTAGAAATATCAATAGCAAATGATTGTGAAGGGGAAGTGTAGGGATGAGGAGGTCGTAGTACAGTAGCCAAAAAGGGCCATGGAAGAAATTACCTTTTATCTATTCCTTATCCTTGAGTGTCATTTTATGGAAGGTGAATGCATATATATGTCCCCTTATTCTTCAGACATAAATTAATACCACTTGAACAACATCGATTCTTACAGGCAGTGAGGAAACAGCTAGGGGTTCAATTCCCTGGAAGAACTAAGGAGATCTCTGTTCTATAAGGTTGTCTTTGATTGCCAGGTAGCTGTAATTGATGGTATTTAAGGGCTATTGCTGTCACCCAAACCACACTTTTTGTAATAGTCCACAAAAATTGGCACAGATTTTTGATTGACAGCGAGATTGAAAATGCAGCGAGAACACTGTAGGTCATATTACACATTATGTACGGAGTGTGTTGAGAGTGTTTTGATTACACATTGAGCTCTTGTATATACTCACCATGAAGTTAGTAACTTAATTAGATATACTCACCCTGATGCAATAAACTGAGAGATTGTGTCTGGATGAGGATGAATCTTTGGCAGTTGTGGGAGGGGCTTAAGTAAGTTAGGAGAATTGGAAGTATTTGGGGAGAGTGTTGTACTGTTCAAATACCTGTCAAGTTCTCCTGCTCAGTCACTTCTTGTGACAGACCATGAATACTTTGGGCATATTCTACAACCCCCAGTCCACGGGGGGGGGGGGGTATTTGGGGAGAGAGGATATGGCCTTTAACGTGCTATTTTTGTGTGAATCATGAAAAAAATATTTCAATTGAATTAAAAAAAAAAGTTGCATTGAGAAGTTTTTAAAGAACAACATCAGTCCCTGAGTTCTTATTTATATCTTTTTAATTTATAAGCATTTCTTTTTTACTTTAATTGTGGATACATTAGTCATCATTACAAATACTTGTGAATGTAGAAATAATTGCTTTAACATGATAGATCACCAGCCAGAGGGAAAATTTGGTTTATACTTGGACGGCATTTTTTACCAACTCTACCAGTTTTTAAAAGGGATGGGAAGATGTGAACTTACATGATTATTCTGATGGAAAAGAGTAATAAACTGATTTCTCACTACCTTTACTGATGATGGAAAGAGTCGTAGCTGTCACTGGATCTGACTCACACTTAGTATGATGCATTACTTTCGTATTTTTTATGTTCGGTTTATTGTCAGGTGATATCTCAGTTAGCTAGTGACATATCTCTACCCCTTTTTCTGTGATGAAATAAATCTTATCTTTTCTCTCTTTTATTGACTTTGGCAACGGGATTGAATTTAAGTTTGCCGAATTTGGATGTAAATATTTACCCTTTTTTGTTTACATTCTGTTTATTAGACTGTGCCATGTTTCAAAGGGAGAGGTAGTGGAGATATTAGGAATGGCCAATGTTAGAATGTCGTAAACATACTAAATTAAATATTTTAAGTGTTTATTTTAAACGTCATCATCTGTGGAGTTCTGCTTTCTTCTCGTAAAAGACAGCTCATAGGCAGGTTGTAGACACATAAAAACCATGCAACATTTGGAATCTTATGTTTAATACCTTTATTTCCTGTCAGCCTTTTGTGAGAAGGAGAGAAATCATTGCCGCAAATCAATTTTACAGTAATGTGGTCGTGTCTTACTGTCATATCAGCCCATGTTTTCATTTGTTCTCGCTCGGCCTGTACTGCAGTATCATTTATGAAGGAATATAGATAGGGGTACCCTGTTCACTATCTCCCTGAACACAAGGTATAATACATATTTGCTGCACTTGCCCAATTTCTCCAACACACTCAGACGATTCACTGGTTGAAGTAGAGCTTGCTGCTTTTAAGCAGTGGATAGAGTCAGTCCATGAAATTCATCAAATTTTTCTCAAATCTGTAAGAGTTCCCGAACATGTATGACTAGGGCTGTGAACGTGTAGCGATTAATCGCTAAACCATCACATGCGGAATAAACGTTTAGTATAGAGCTGCAAGCGATCAATCCCAAAACCTTTTTTGATTGCAATGATTGTATGTGAAACTTGACTTATGCTCATTATAGTAAACTTGTGAGGTAGTACCGGCTAATACTCTGGTTTCAATATCGATATCAACTCAGCATTCTCCTTTAAAGGTAAAAGACAGCCACCTCAATATTTTGATTTGTGTAATTAATATTCAAAATTATCTTGACATATGCATGGAAGTAAAATAGAAATATGTGAAATTTATCTCTTGTTCCAAAAGTATTTTTAGTTTGGTTTGAGCCTGCAGGTGACTGCTTTATACAAAATAACTTCTTCAATATTCATCATTTTTGCTTGCATGCACCCATGACAGTTATTTTTAACGGAAAAAAAGGGACATTTAAAGTGCAAGTTCTGCTTTGGTAAATCATACTCTTGAGGCTTTTGCTCCTTTTAACCCTTTACCGTTGTTTGGGTCCTTTTGAACCCGTGCGGAGAGCTCGGCTGTCACCCATCTTTACTGTTTCACCCGGAGTTCGAATAAGGTTTCACGGTATACCGGTATTTCCGTAAGTACCGGTACGTACCGGTACCGGTACGGTACGGTACCACCAACCTAAAGGTACCGAAGTATCGAGGAGACTCGGTACTCAACTGTAAGGTGAAAATCTTTTCTCAAAATTATAGCATTCAAATTACAATGATACTAAAATGTAACAAACGTCCATTTGATAAATGCCCCGTGTCTCTAAACATTATAATATAAACAGGGAATAGTCACTTGATAATCATTTCGCACCATTTCAGTCACAAATCCCCCCTAAGAATTTCGGAAATTGCCATTTAACGTTACTTTCGCAGAACTAGCACCATCCACACTAAAAAGGAACTTGCTTTCTATCGACATTCTGCGCAATCTCAGAACGATCCCTGCCAGCGCTAGCTTCGGCCGCGTCTAGCCTTCACATTGTGTATTTAGACGGACACGATTAGTCAACTTTGCGGTGAAAATCTTTTCTCAAAAATAAAGCATTGAATTTGAATGATACTTGAATGAAACAAAAACCCATTTGATAAATGCACCGTGTCTCTAAGGATTGCAATACAAACAGGGAACATTCACTTGATAATCGTTTTGCGCTATTTCAGTCGCAAACCCCCCTACGAATTTCGGAAAGTGCTGTTTAACGTTACTTTCGCAGAACTAGTACCTTCCACACTAACAGGGCCCTTGCTTTCTTTTGACATTCTGCGCAACCCCCGAACAATCGCTGCTCATCAGCAAATGCTTTCACATGGTGTATTGCGAATAGATACCATGCGTTGATTGATAAAATTCACTTTGATTACGATAGCACACAACATTATACGAGTGCGAAATTCGTTGTAAGCAGACAAAGAATGATAGCATTGCAAGCTCTGACATGAACGTTGCATCGACAATTTCTGATTTTAACACAGTGATTCAGTGGGACCGTTCCATAACGTCCACTGTCTATGTCTGTGGGAGAAAAACTTTCGTACGAACGCAACGAACGTTCTTTCAGAAATCACTGTAACACAGTGAAGCAATGGGACGGAACACACAGTAAATCCGGCTTAAACCATTGGCTTGCGTGTTCAGTTCAACTGATCAACTCACTTGCTTTGTTGTATTGCTCTACGTACTGAAGAACAGTATAGTGTTATTGTACAACGGATTGCTGCGCGATGCATTCGTAAATTCAATCTTGAAGCACTTTGATTTAGTTTTGATAGAGATAACTCGGCGGGAAGAAAGCTTGATGAATACTGAAACGGGAGGCAGGGATTATCAGAAGACTTCACTTATGTCAATGCATGGTATTTTTACGGATATTTTGCATGTGATAAAAATCCTACTTTTTTACTCTTCTGGTACCGGTACTACGGTAATACTGGTACCATTTGTGGCGGTACCGACGGTACCAATTATCAGTGGTAGCGTGAAACCTGAAACTGCGAGTAGCTACCCGAAAATTCGGCCCCAACAACGAGAGAGACAACTGTTTAAAGTCACAGGGTCAATGGCCTACAGAAGCCGATGCGGGGCGGGCTGCGTCCGCTTTTCCGCCCACTCCCGAGGTGCGCAAATATGCCCTGATCGGAGCACAACGGTAAAGGGTTAATCTAAAATATCTGCACCAGTCGGCTAAAGGGTTACATGCACACTTGCAGAGACAGTGGCATCAGCTTTGCAGTAAACACACTCCACAGGCTTATTTTAACCCTTTACTATTGTTTGGGTCCTTTTGGACCCATGCGGAGAGCTCGGCTGTCACCCATCTTTATGGTTTCACGCGGAGCTCGAAACTGCAAGTAGCTACTCGAAAATTTGGCCACAACAATGAGAGAGACAATACTTTAAGGTCACAGGGTCAATGGCCTACGGAAGCCAATGCAGGGCAGGCTACGTCCGCTTTTCCTCCCACTCCCGAGGCGCGCAAATATGCCCCGATCGGAGCACAACGGTAAAGGGTTAAACTTCCCTCAAAGATTGCATCATAATCAGTGAAAAAGCTTTGAGGTTACAATTTGTCTGGATGCAGAATTCAAGTTTTCAGAATAGGTACATCATTTTTGTAGTGGTTACAGCCCTTTATTCTGGCACACCTAATTCTGACTTGTATCTTTCAACAAGTCCGTCATGCTCCATTTAACACAGGCTCGATTGTTCTGATATAGGGAGTAAAATTTCCCAATATTTTCATGAACAGAAGAGGGAACATTGCTAAATTTTCCCTCAAATGCCTAAATTTCCCACAAAGGAGCTTCCCAGCTTCCCAACTTTTTCAAACTCATGTCGAGTCCCCTTGGGAATTCTTGTATACACATGTAATCCCCCTGTTTGCCATCAATTAGATGCAAATGTGTGATGAATTTTAAATGGTAGAGAAGGGCTTATGACTTAGTCTGCATTACTGCTGCGTGAGTCCAGTGATAGATTTCCACAGGGGGATATGACCAACTAGAGGTGGGGTGATCGGAGCCTAGATGAGAACTGCAGGGAAATTAAACACAGAGGGTGATTTGTGGGAGTGGGAGAATTATGGTCACTAGAGGGAAATAAAAACAAATTTTGGAACTTGGGTAATGGAGAATTGAAGGGAAAAATTGGGGGGTTTGGTAATGGAGGACTGTAGGGAGATGAGAGGAATTGCAGTGGGAGGGGGTAAGCCGGCCACTTCCCATGCAAATTTTTCACTTTTGCCCTTATCATCATGTGCTTGTGAAAACTTGTTAAAGATTTCCATCTCATATTCTATAGTGACAGCCATTATACCATACCCACCCACTGATGATCCAACTTACACACCATTATGTCACAAAACATTTGATAAGTAAATTTGAACTGTTCAAGGCATGTTATGGACTAAAATCAAATTTCTTACCTTTCTTTTATGCAAGTATGTCTATCATTTCCCTTTTAGTGTGTCCTCTCAAACAAAATATGAGTAACCCTTCCAACATCTCAGCTGAAATGGTACTTACAACTCTTACTCAAAATTATTGTCTATAATTTCACTTTCTGTAGTCTAAATTTACATTTAAATAAATTTTTTATTCAAGAATTCAATTAATGTAACTCTTAGATGGAAACCCTTTGCATGCCTCATCTTTCAATAATTTGACGGGAAAAATTTGTACAAACCGGCAGAACTTAAAAAAAACAGAACCCAAGAAACAAACTGGGTAGCAGGTTAATCGTTACTGATGTGCTGTTTGCCCAAGAGATCTAAATATTTGCAGAAATATTACCAATGTTAAAGTTGGAGTTGAATCACATCAAACTGGGAATTTATGTTGAATCTGGCGTGAAAATTGCCAGCTTTTCTGTTTGCTCAGTGGCCCATCATCCATTAATTAATATCAATGGAAAGAGAAAGATGGGATTGTTTTAATAACAGGAGCGAGAGGGTTACCTTGGGGATTGGTCACATGACTTTTCAGCAAGCCGAAGGAAAGACGATACTTCATTTGATGTTTATAATCAAAGAAAAATAACCGCTCAAAAGAATGAAGATATTGCTCGAAAGTCTTTGTACTATGAGCATAAAAGTTCAAAGCTTTCCTTCCTTGAGGATGGCGTGTTGTTCGGTAGTTTTGTTCCATCATAGGTTAATTTGACGAAACTTAAAGACTTACATTTGGTGCATGCAGCCATAATCTGCAGAAGATCACATTTCAACAGATGTCAATGACTGTAATCGGTGAAAAATTGATTGTAAAATTTGGAAAAGTAAGGCTGGGTCAAAGGTTGAAAAGGGAAAATTAACTTTTACAGCAGTTTTAATTGGTAACTGTTACTAATGAGGTCAGTTTTTCTCTGGGGTCCAACTTTACATGTGCAGTGAGTTGACAATAACTGGCAGTGAGATAAATTACTCTGCCCTTCTCCAGCCAGCTTATACTTTTGAAACCAATATTCATTGATACATTATTAATCGCTAACATCAAATAAGACATCATACTCCATCTTTGCAAGAAATAATTTTCTCACAGATAAAAATTCAGTTATATATTGATCAAGAACAAATTTATTCACCCAAACTTTCAAATAAATAAATGATTCAACTTCTGCATAATGTTTTGAGATGCTTTGCTGATTGGAGTGATAACCACCAAGGGTATTTTTTTTCACGCCATATTGGTGCATTTTAGATGCAATATTTATACCTTTTGAACAGATGTTGGAAACGTCCATGAAATAGCTGCGTTGTTGATTTTGGTTTACTTTTAAAATCCCGGTGCTCGGCAAGTGGTACAAGTAAAAACTGTGCATGTCCTCATGTTTCGCAGATCCCCCATTATATTCATATCACAGTTGCTAGAAATACCTGTCTGACATGAAATATAGTCACGGTTATCAAATTTACATGGGGCTATGTCAGCTGATGTGTAACTATCAATATTTCATGGATTTAAATAATACTTGCTCAATGCTTTGGATATTTTTAGTACCCTAATTTCTTGTATGATGATTTGCAAATGGCTGTTTGATACTGTATAATTTTTTCCCCTGAAGATAATAAAAAAGGGCTTTGGTGATTGTTTTATCAATGTTTTATAATAAATGAAGAAGCTTGGAAACCTGCGTGGGTGAGTGTCACATGCCTTCCAATATATTTTATGCTGCATTTTTGCTCAAATAAGATCTTGTCTTTTCTCAACTAATTTCTACCACCACAAATTCCTTTAATAATTTCATGCTTTCACATTTGAATGGTTTAACAGGGAGAGTATGAGTTTGTTTCGTGGAAAATTTTCTGTTAAAAACCAGGATTTAATGACATTGCACGGTAGATCATTCAAAATAAGGCGATACATGGTATACACATGGCTTTCTGTTTTTCAGACTTTATGGCTCTCAAAGAGAGATTTTCAGCAGGTTTGTTGCTCAAGAATAATTTGTTTGCCCACGCTTGGCAAAAACTCAAAAATTGTACAGTTTTTGCTAAAGTGGAGGGGGGGGGGGAATGTGGAATTCCCCCCCCCCCTTTCCAGAAGAAGCACAAAGTTAACCCTTTTTGGTTTCCATTAGAGTTAAAAAAAATGTTGATATTTTGGTTTCCCCTTTATGAAGGGGACACCTTTGAAGCAATCAACATAAATAAAACCCTTTAAAACCCTTCACATTGTACCTTACAGGATGCCTTGAAGCAAGCTTTTGCCCCCTGAACCTTCCAATAAATTTGTCCAAGGGTACCGTCAGTTTGGATGTCGCTCAAGTTTGAAAGTAAATATTAAATCCGCCACCTGTTGGTGGATTATCTCTGACGTACATGAATTTTGTAATCTTGTAATTTTAAGAAGATAAAAGTTGTTGCTAAAGGGTTTTACGTTGAGACTATTGCATTTGCTATTTGATTAGAGCAATCTTTGTTTTCTGGCCCCATGATGGACTGCACCCATGATATTGATATATGATATGATAAATAATGCAGTTGTATCTGTGAGAAAGTTATTTCCTGAAAAGAAAGTTGCTCTATTGGTTAACGTTGAATATTTTTTCTTAATTTTTATAGAAACATTGGTGAATAATAATATGATTTTTTCCTGAAGAAAAAATGCAATAATTTTCTTCAAATCTTGCCTAAAAGGTAAATATTGAAGGTCATCTGTTCAATGTCACACCGTCTTCATTTTCATGTGGTAAGAGCATCAGACTTCGATTTAGGATGTCAGGAGCTTAAGTCCTGGCCATGTCATGTGGCAACAGAGCTGCCAAGTCTTCCTGATTCTGCAGAAGACTTCCTGAAAATTTCACCTCCAAAGTGCAAAATATAAAATCTTCCTGATTGGGAACAGAATTGCCCCCATTGAAATACACACAAATCCCTGAAATCTTCCTCACTTATGAGGTAAATCTTCCTGATTTCAAGACCTCAATGTTGGCAGCTCTGTATAGCAAAGACTTTAAAACGGAATACTGCAATTGTGCTTGGCGATCATTATCAGCAATGGAGTAGGGATTTATAAGCCAGTGAGCCACAACTGGACTTAAACCAATTGGTTACAAACTGGTCCGGCCAATTTTGCCACCCACCCTGCTTTCATCTTCATTCTCAGTGAGACTTTATCTTTTTATCCTTCTGTCCCCTCCGGCATCTTTCCATCACAAATAGTTTGCCGTAAAAGGGTCTGCATCATTACAATATTTTTACTCTTTAGCGTTTGTCATCCTTGTGAACAACGTTATCGTTTGTGTGGAAGATGACCAACTTGAGAAATTCTCACTCTTTCCCCAGTCATAAATCACTCATATTGGCAAGTTTGTCTGATGTAATTGAACTTTCCTTTCTCAGAATTTAATCTTGATGGATACTTTTTTGTCGCATTATTTAATCGACAGTGATAGTTTTGATGAAGGTATCTTATGCCTCTATTATTTTTCTTTCCCTTTTTCCTCTATGTTCGTGTTCCTTCTGCTGTCTTCCCTCGGATCTCATCCCTTCAGGTAAGTTTTACTTTCCATGTCATTTGCAGTCTTCCCTATCATGATTGACGTTACCATTTCATTTCTCCTAAAACACAGTGCTGCGAACTTCATCGCACGTCACCAACGGGTATCATGATGAGGACATTGCTCCCTAAATCTCTGTGGATTTGGAGAAGATTTGACATTTGTAATAATCTGGAGCAAATTTGAGGATGCAGCTCAGTTCTAGGCCTAGTTAAACATTTGGTATAACAGAGTTAAGTGATGCCTAATTTTCAATTGAAAGTAAAGGAATGTGATTGGATTAATTCCTCTATGTCAGATGCATCCACTTTTAGACTTTAAGTGGCTAATGATAGTCAGTTGTGTATAATTTGTCTTGGAGAACATTTGGTACTTTTACTGCCTTAAATACAGAGATTTGCTGTGTTACCATTGAGGGATCAGAAACTAAATACATTATAGTGCAAAGGATATGTAGGTAGGTGTTGTTTAAAAGATTGTCCAGGGAAATAGGAGAATATTTTGGAAGAGTAGTTCTTAATTGAGTATGCCAGTTTCTTCAAACTTCATTGGAGAGGTAGATGTGAGGAGGTACACATGTGAAACCTTAATGAAACTCTTAATCAATAACAATTAGTAACAACAACTTAAAAGATCTACAGTTATTACAAATGCACTTGCATTTGTAGGTAAATTTATCTTCACAGTAAAAATTTTCAACAGAACGCACTGTCGGACACACATTATTTCCAACATATTTCCATTAATTTCTATACTTACAGTCTTCTAATTTAATGGTTTTATGATATTTTCCATTTTGCCCCCTCCCGCCCTCCTTTAAAGACCCAGTTCTGTCACCCCAAATAGTACCAATATTCCTAACCTTCTTACTTCTTCCCAATTGTGGGAGGGGCTTAACCCCTCCCACAATTGTCTGAAATTCATCCTCATCCAGATACAATCTCAGTTTATTGCTTCAAGGTGAGTAAAGAAAAACTCAAATTTATATAATCAAAACACTCTCAGTACCATTCAGGCTATGTAACATATGCGTTGGTACTCTGCATTGTTTGAATTAGTGATCAATCAAAGAGCTGAGCCAATTGAGAATTTGGGTACCCCTAATTGTAGTTTGGGTTGAGAGGTTTGGCCCTTTTAAAATAACAGAGAGAAATTTACACCACAAAAGAGTGTGCTAAGTGGACCACTCCTTTTAAGAGTTAGTTTACTTGTACATGGTGGAAAGAAATCCCACACCAAAACAGATATTTTACCCCAAACATGTCCATTGTAGCTCCTTTTGGAGTCATTGTGATTTTTCACTCATTTGTGGTGAACTTTTCTTTTAGTAGTAGGGTATGGTCCCTGGAGTGAATTATCTCTCCTAGTTTTAAAAGTGTATCTGTATAATTAAAAGGATTCATTGAGGTGATATGGATAACTTAATGAGAGTTTCAAAGGGTCACTACCAAGATAATGCTTAAAGTTAGCATTATGAGCCAAGTTTCATAGATCCAATCGTTATGGAAATAAATTTTGAATTTGTGGTGTCCTGACTTTTGACGATTTTGTGCATAATTTGAAAAAGTGTCATATGGTCATAAATTTTCAAAACCTGAATTGAACCATTAAGAAGTCAATTATTAAGCAGTAATTTGTTTGTAGGACGTGGAGATAATGTCTAAGTGTGACCATTTGTCATTTGTATGTGAAGGAACTTAACAGGTTTGGAAAAATTTGTTAGATTTCATGAACTTTGTGAGTCACTTTAAGTGTGGTTTATGTGTCATGTTCAGTCAGAATCTGACAGTTAGGGCTTGAGAATACTGTGACAGTTAGGGCTCGAGAATACTGTTACAGTTAGGGCTCGAGAATACTGTGTACTTGGTACGTGGGGCTTCCTGGGTTTCTTCAGTGTTCGGACCTCCAGACTTTGTGACTGAAAATTAAGCCTGCTGGGCTACTGGCACACACATGGCAGTTATGTGGATATTTTAATTTACAATTGAATTGGGAGGTATTGGGTTCTAACAAAATCTCATAGGGTTTCCACAGTCTGTTACTTGAAAGCCCCACAGGTTATACTTCTTTCAAAAATATTTGTGGAGTACACCATTATACTGCCTAGATGCACCACGTGGCTTGTATACAGTGTCATGTGTAAAACTTTTTAAAGCGACCTACTCAGAGTAACTCCATGATAAAAGAAATGCTCAAGTCAAAACCATTCAGAAACAGCATAAGGACTGCTGGAGATAGTACAGAGATTGAGAGAATGTCAATGAAAGTAAAGGTTTAAGGCTATTGTGACATCACAAATGAAAACTGATTCTCATTCCAAGATAGATTTTATCCAAATTTAGGTAGAAATGCCCTGGAAGCCTCAGAAAAATCCTTTTCTCGAGGGTAGTGTTTGTATAAATTCGTTTTAATTACTGAGGTAGAGAATTTGTTTACTCTTTACCATTATAATCAGGATGAGTGAAGGATATTATTTACAAAGGTCAGGGGTTATGGGTAAACTGTCTCCTTTAAAAGAAAACGTGATCGTTAAGCGAGACTATTCCAAGCTATATAGTACTTTTTGATGTAACTCTGCCACAGTTTCAGCTACCTGCAAACTGATCAAATTTACTGTGTAATTCAGAAGTTGCATCAATTAAACAATTTCGTCAATCGCATGACATGAACGCCAAAGTTAAGTGATTATCGGCTGCATTTGTACGTAGTCTTGAGTGACAATGAAACACTGATTAACCTAAAAGTATCAGTGTTTGTAGGTTACTTAAGAATAGTATACTGCTAGCAGGACATGTTAAAGGGGAAATGCAATGCAGTCACCCAAACTTCAAGTAGTTTAACACTAGACTATGGTGTTTCATGATTGGCCCTTAACGGTTATTTGACAGTATATTTTTTCTCCTCAATTGTAGAACTCACAAGCAAGGAGTATTAAACTGCTTAGTTAAAATTGAATAATCATCATTAAATTCTTAATAGTTGATAGATAACTTGGAGAGAAATAAACAGAAAATTGTGAAATTAAGTCATTCCTTCAAAATAATTCTTGGGACAACTGCTCTTCCCCTTTAAAGACATGGTTATACATCTCCAGTAGGAAAGAACGCTATTAAGGTGAATATGTCAGCAGTAGGATTTAGAAATGAAAGTGTTGTGTAGTTGTGCAGGTACTTGTATTGACAGTTAACTTAGAGGCATTTAATGCTGCCATACAGAGTACTAGCAGCAATGTATTGTAGTGTATGGGGTCTGTCTGTGTCAAGCTATATATCCAAAAGTTTGAAGTTCCAATTCTTGCTTAAATATCAATGTCTTTCCTGTGTCATTTATTTCGTAATTGTCATGTGTTGTTGACATTGCACTTTCTCCATGGAGGTGATTGACATAGGTCTCGTAATTTTACCCACAGGGCTGGAAAAAATGGGTGTTTCCCTGGAAGGAGATGAACTTTTCCATAATTTTCCATTTATCTTTATTTACAAAAAAGGAAAATGTCCCTCCAATTGCTAGAATTTTGTTCTAGACCTGTGCCTTAATTTTCCAGGAAAGAGCCTTCTAAGTTTCTCAGTGTTTTAATAAATGACTGTCCCAGATTGAGAGATCAGAATGTGGGAAGGGAGGTGTGAAAGCAGGAGAATGGAGAAGCATGGAGGACATGGAAATGTAGGATGGGAGAGGCAGGAGAACATAGGGAAGCTGCAGAACATGGGGAGACATGAGGGTAGGGAAGCAGGAGAACGTGGAGATGCGGGAGGATGGAGAGGCAGGAGGACATGGGGAAGCTGGAGCATGGGGAGGCAGGACAACAGGGAGAAGCAGGAGAAAATGGGGAAGAAGGAAAACATGGGAAAGCAGGAGGATGGAGAGGCAGGGGAACATGGGGAAGCTGGAGGATTGAAATGAGATGAATCCGCTGAAGTCAACTTGATATGACTTACTTTCAAAACATTTATTAGTGAAATAAGAAAAGGAAAAAAAATAAATTAATAAATTATATGTTATGGATTGACATTAGAAGAATAAACCATCAAATGGTTGCTTGGTAGTTATTACCTCTTCAGCTAAAGTAAAATTGAGGGTACTGTTATCATTGTAGAAGCAGTATAAAATGTGAAAAAGATGTGATTATATACATGTACATCTCTGTTATCAAAAAGGCCATCAAGCTCCATCCCTACAGCAGAGATTTATGGAGATTATAATTATAACCATATCATGAAACAAGCTCTCTTGATCACAAACGGCAATTAAAATGTATCGAAAGTTCCCCCAATTCCCATTGCAACTTTGTATTTTACTCGGTCTCTTATATCTCAGGCAAGTTGGGTGTCTCTTATATCTCAGGCAAGTTGGGTGGGCAAGATTTGCTGGGTAGGGAATACACATAAGGGTTAACGTGAAAGTTTAATGAATGTAGAAAAGGTATTTTAGGTGGAAGAAATTGAGATGGGGCTTAATGTGGGTGTCCATGGAAACATATGATCACTTTTTGGTTTCCTGAAGGGAATACGTACCTACTGCAGCTTGCAGACGTAACCTTTGCAAAGCTACAGTGGGATCGTGCATTTTAGTGTTGGTGTATACTATGGTTCGTTGACTTCCTTAATATTGACATTGGTACACAGACCTATTGTTCACTGTCTGAAGGCAATACAGTTCTTCATTAAAATTGTTTGAATGACGCACGCCAGGCGTGAGTCAAACGTGGACAACTGCACTTTCTACTTCTACAAAATAGTATTGTTTGGAATTAAAAGAAGCCAAAAGTATTATTTTTTTCTGTTTGTTTTACAATTTATTTTACGTAATGAAATGTGTACTGTACATCTGAAACTTTGAGGAATGGTAACTTTTCACGAGAGAAATACTTTCCTCTCCTTGTTTTCTTTTCTTCTGCCCCTCTCCCAGCAATACATCCTTGCACCACTGCTTTTCATCTAATACTATTTTTCCTTTCTTGTTTCTTGTAGGAACACTTCCAAGGTTGAAACTTTACTAAGACAAATGATAAAAGATTTAATTTTCTTTAATGTAAATGACATTCGAGAGACTGTAATTAGTCATTCCATGGTGCTGTCATTTAGCTAGACTTTAAAAATCATTCATATGACAAGACAATCTTTTCACTATGATTTATGGATTTGCCATGTTTTCTTTCCGGTCACTGCTTCTGTTGCAATCAGAGAGGCCAACATTTTCTTTCATTGTTTGCAAGATCGTAGCTATGTATGTAAAGTCAATAACCACTCGCAGGTTATTCCATCAGCAATAGTGAAGTCATGATGAGCAGGTGTTTCTCCACTCATTTGGTCGGTAATAATCCCAAAGGAACTTCAACCCACCCCGGCTGGTGGAAACTCCTTCCTGTCAGAACTAATTCTGTAAAGGCAACATCCAGACACAGTGACAATAGATTCCCTCTAAGCTAATCCCCAAGAGGTTAGTTTACCAAGTTCCATGGGTCCTTTGTACAGGACAAAAAGTTTACTCCAGCAAAAAATTTTTCTTTACCTTTTCTTCCCTGCACCATTTGAAAGAGAGCACAAAGGATATGCCCCTGGGCATCAATTTGCAAGGCCCAGTTTTTGTTATCACATTTTACCAGTGGCGGACTAAGGTCTGCCTTCTGAAAACAATGAGCAGCTGGAATGCTATTGACAGAGATGATGATAATTTCCATGTAACCATTGAAAATCTCCTAAGAGCTATTTTCATAAAACTTTTTCCCCTTATTCTTTTCCTTTATTTTTGCAAGATTTCTCAATTATTCTGTTTATTTCCCCAAGAGAAAATCTTACAGGGGGAGCTATTAGTTGCTCTGACAATGAACGGAAAAATTTAAAACTCAAAAGTAAATAGCCCCCCTCTCCAAAAGTGGTGCTCATCATCCTAAGGGTATTTTTTCACTTCCCTTCTACAGCACTGCACCAACACAGCGTTAGTCTCAGTTCCCACAATTGTGTTTGGTATTTTGAAGGAAACGTGCAACCTAAATAATATTTCTCTTGTCAAATTATCCTAGTGAGGTACTTTCATCAAAAGTTTTACCTTACAGAAATGTGTATTTTTTCCCTGGATTTTATGATTGCTCACTTAGGAAGACAAATGCCAAGTAGACGAATATAGTGATAGGAACACCAGGCCATTTATTTCACTGGACTCATTGTTGCCAGAAGCATGTTGTTTATTTGATCAATGGATTTTTAGAATCCCGAAATCAGTTAATTACCACCCATGGATTAAAAAAAAAGGAGAAGAAAGAAAAAAAAAACCTAAAGGTGAGTTTCCAAATTCTGATTGGTTACCATGCATGTTGCAAAAATTTTTAAAAGAGAGACATGAAATCAATAAAACTTTTCACTTTAAAGGGAAAGATATCAGTCACCCCAAACATATTTTGAAGCATACCTCACAATTCATATCGAAGTATCTCTCATAATATTTTGGGACTTCAATATGACATCTTCAAGGTAAACCAAGCAGTTACTCCTAGTAAACTTCACATTTGAGGAGAAAAAATATTGTCACATGACTCTCAAGAGCCAATGAGAATATAGGACAGTCTACTACACTACTTATAGTTGGGGTGACTGTTCTTGCTCTTTAACAATTAAATAAGAAAAATAAGTTTAAAGTATCAGAACAAAAAAAAAAAAGAAGGAACAAAAAAAAAGGGGGAAAAACACAAATATGTAGTTTCTTCATATTTCAAAGTATTTCCAAATGTGAGACATTTAGTTCTGTCTAAAGCAAGGCTAAAAGAAGTACAGTAAGAATCACTGAGAAGAAAAAAGTGCATTGACCTTAAAAAGGAACAGCAGCTTTCACATTTTAGAGCAAGAAGAACCTTGCACTCTAATACCATGAGGGGGGTTGGGGGGTGCGGGGGTGGGGGGGGGGTAAGATCAGGTTGGAAAGGTTCTGAGAGTTCCTTCCCATGAAATTTGGGCATCTGGAGAGAAATTTGGGCATGCCACTAGGAAGATGGGGAGGGGTATTTTCCTTAAATTTTGTTCATGTAAATTCAAGAATTTTAACCTGCAAGTTTGGTTTTGCCCAAATGGCCCTTTGCCAGAGGGTTGGGACGACTTTAGAAAAAGCAAGAACCCTCCCCCTAGCCCCATCTTGACCCTGTCCGTTTATTTGACCACACCAGCCCTCGATCCTGCTCCCTGCCCCCATCCTAGCTGTACCTTAATTTGACAATTACTGTGAATTTATTCATTGTAGTGTTGAGGGTAAGAAAATTTCTGTCCCACAAAGGAAAAAAAGAATATATCCTTCTAGTTCAAAAATTGAAATTTCACTGTGACAAACTTCTTCTTGTTAGATTTAAATAGCTGGTCAATGCACTTCACTGGAATTCATTAGGTTTTTTTTTTCCTCTCTCTCTCCAAAGAAGGCACAACTTTAGTTATAAGCTGAAAATACATACAGAAGATAGGAAGAGAAATGAGTATAATTTTTCTACAGTCCTCCTGAACCTCTGGCAAAGAGCCCTTTGGTGAAACAAAAAGAAGAAAAATGTATATAATAATTTACAATATTTACAGTATGATTATGAAACTTGCAAAGCATTTCAAACAGAAACATTTTATCTGGTTCAAGTAATTCATTGGTGTTATCCTGGAAATTGGAAAAGAAACTTTTCAAAACCTGACTAATATTAAGTTCTGCCAATTGAATTTCAAAATGAGATCAGTTAAAAATATATAGATCTAGCTCAGCACCCTCACCTTGTTATGAGCCTTGTTGATATCTTGTGTCATCCCAGGTAGTCTTGCACTGTCAAAATATTTTTCAGAAATTAGTTTAAACTGTTGACATATCTTATTCCCCCTTTGCAGAAAGTTGACAGGTCCAAAAGTTCTTCAAAATGAAACAGGGACCTAAAGAACTGACAAAACTTTTTGAACTTTAAAACAATGTTTTACGTCAAATAGAATTCACCCCATTTCACATAAAATGGTGAAAAACATTTTCCCATGATGAAATTGAAGATGATGTCAATTTCTTCCATTTAATCCTCACAGTCTGTTGGCATAGATTGGTTCAATATTATTTGGTCAACCTGTACAGTAATGGTATAGTCCAGATATTATTAGCCAATCAACCAATGGTATGGCAGCAGCTGAATTGGAGGTCTGTTCACTCTGAGCAAAGAAAGAGTGTGAAGGTCTTTCAATACTATGAGCATCACAAGTTTTCTGGTACGGTGCTCTGTTGTATTGAAGTGAATTTAGCATTCATAATACTAAGTGCTGTACGTCTGTACTAGCTGTTACATACTGCTATATGGTAGGAGGACCATGTACTATTGGATATATAGGATTACTGCACTACTGCAGATATTTTTTGTTGGTAAGTAAAAGAAAGATTTAAGTATTTTTTGGTCATTTTCTGCTTCAACTCTGCTACTTTGTTGACTTGTTCATGAAACTGCCATTACTTAGCCATGATGACAGTATACTCTACTTTAGCACTGGTTTTGCATTCCTTAGTCTGGAGTGGTATTTTTGCTTAGGAACTATTCAATTTTGGGATATTCTTGTAAAGTTATGCTTTATTTCGATGATAAAAAACTGAAAATCTTATCTTACTTAGTATTTTAATGAAGAAATAACTGGTACATGCCTTTTCTCATAGTCTTAATCAAGTTATAGCATTTTAGCCAATGGAGGGCATGTTAGTTGCACTAAGTAAGGGGTTTTTACTGAACCCAGGAGGTTCCCAACTAAATGACTATTACCCTTTTTATCATGTGTGGGTGTTCATAAAACTGAATAGCCAACCATCTCTATGACTGTTGCCTTTTTTTCCTTTTCATTTTTTTCTTTTTGAGATCCTTATTTACATGAATTTGATGGACCTAGAGTTGTTACTTGTTTAAGTTGCTCTAGATGTCACCAAAGGCTGATACTTTAAGTTGCAATTTTCTCTGCTTTTCACTTTTTAATGCAAGATAAAAAAAAAGAGGAAAAAATAGGCCCCATACTGCTAATTGGATATCTTAGGAAAGAACACTTTCACCAGCATTACAAAATATCCTGCTTTCCCTGAGGAAGAAACTTTGCTACAGAGCCTCTTTTGGCATTATAGTGAACTTTGCAATTATTTCCCCTTGGTTGGATTTCGTTTTACTCATTATTGTGGTGTTTGCTTGGATTGCCATAAGTAATACACAGAGTGTGTAGCTTATTATGTCAAATAGGACATACCAAGGAAGTACTGTACTATATCTTTGCTGTGATGTATTTGTGTAACATACAGCACATGTAGAAAGGGGTGCAAAACGGTCATTTAAAATGGAAAGACCGATGTATGCCTTTCTAAGAAATTCTTTAGGGTCATCTACACAGGCCCTTTTTGAAATAACAAGAGACAAGAATATTGGGATAGCTATTTGGAAATAATAAATTAAGAATGAATATTGATGTATAGTGAATTATGTCAATGGTGAATACCTCACCCATGTTTTATCTTGGCATGTGATGTCAATGTAACCGAGGAAGAAATTTGGAACAACAAATGCAGCAGGGGGGGGGAGGGAAGCGAGCAGTTGTATTGTAAAAGGTGGGTGTTAGAAATAAGGTCTCTTAAGGGCCCTCCCTTAATGCCACAAAAGGATTGTTTAATGCTGTATTTTTAGCTCATTAGCTAGTGGAGTAGAAGTTCTATTTCTTATTTTTCAAATGGATTTATCTAAAGGTGTGCAGCCTAATGATGTTTTATAACTGTCATTTATGCAAGGCAAGTTGCCAATTAATTTAGTTAGATGGAGCTGAACGACACACCAACACAAATGTGTTATGTAGTTTCAACAAGTTAGACAAGTTTCAACTGGGGTGAAAATACTCAAAAAAGGGGGAAGGGACAGTAAAAAGGTTAAATGTGGAGTCAATTTCAGTGAAAATGATAACAAAGCGGGAGTCATGTCAGAAATTTCTATCATGTTTACTTTCCTTGAGAAAGCCAAGAACAAGGGAAGAATCTGTTCGTCCAAACAAGTTTTCAGGTCTGGCATGCTGTCAATTTAAGACAGCATGGAAGCTGAATTAATACAGAGGAAAATACAGAGGGAATTTTATTTTCAGAGGAAAATATTACAAAAAGTGTTGGGATTTGTCTTGCTTCATTTTTAAAATGAATATGACTGACTTGTTTGATTTCAATGATTTAGTTCCAGTTGATATATTTTAACAGTAGGCAATGACAATTAATGTCCAGGTAGTCCTTTAATTAACCCGAGACTGTTAACTAGAGAAATTTGAAAAGTAAAGCTGTAGAAATTTAGTTAAATCAGATGTAATGACACACCAACATAAATGTGTTATGTCAACTAGATAAAAAAGTTATAAGTTCAGGTGCGTCAGGTGATTATAACGACATACCAACATGAATGTGTTATAAAGTGTCAGAATTAACTTGACAAAAAGTTCAAAGCTTAAATTATTTTTTAAGTATGGCTCAAGTTCAAGTTTGGTTTGGCTTTATTCGCCTCTTATCTTTTGAAGTGGCAAATGCCAGGGCATATTCCACAACCCCAGCCCATGGAGGTGTCAATGGCTTCAGAGTAAAAATCCCACATTTTGTCAAATCTGAACACCATATGCATACCTTCTTTTCCCCCCATATCACTCCCTATGCCAGCATTTTTTGCAATTAACTATTGGAGCTAAATTTCAGTAGAACTGTTTATATTTTGGTTTAAAGGTTTACAGAGCAGTCCCCATGCAATTATTTTGAGGCAACAGCTAAATATCACAATTTTCCTCTTAATTCTCTTTCATCATATTTTATAATTTTAATTTTCCATATTCAATGTAAAACAAGCATTTACTTCTAGTAAATTTCATATTTGAAGAGAAAAATTGATTGTCACATGACTCTCAATAGCCAATCATTAGACAGGACCTTGTACACAACTTAAAGTTGGGGTGACTGCTTTTGCCCTTTAACTCCTAACAAAAACAAAACAAAAACAAAACAAAAACAAAAAAGAAAATAAAGAAAAAACACTGGAAAGAAGCATATAAGAAAAGAAGTAGTTTGGTAACTCTTGAAAGCTCCATTTCTTGATTGGCCAAAAGTTTTTGTGATTTTGTCCATGTAATGTTGTTTTTTATTGCACCCCTGGATCAGCAGTAATTCCACTTCAGTAACATCTCTTGTGACCTGTTGTGCTGTTCTCTGCCTCTCAGCCACATGATTGGCTACTTAAAGCAACCAATGCCTGATGGCCTACTTCAACATGTTATTGATTAGACTTCTTCTCCAAAACAAGAATTGAAGAAACTCTGTTTTTGGCATATAGGAGCTTCAAATTCCCTAACCTGTCGAAAAACCTCTCCTTTCTCTGTCAGGCAAGGGATATCCGAGTTCAAGTGGTTTAATAAAGATCTTGAGCAGTGCTCAAGAGTTTGGCAAATGTATTTTAATCTAAATTAAATATTCCTGACAAGAGCCTAGCAGCATTCTTCTTTTTCTTACACATACTCCTCACCGAAGCCTTTTCCCACTTAAAGAAGAAAATTTGAATTGACAGAAAATTGCTATTATGTTACGTGCTTGAAATTCTTCCTTACGTTTGGCTCTAGCAGTGCCGACTGCAGATTGAAAATCACTTGAAACTTGGGTTTCCTATATATATCAAAAGTACATGAAATTCGTGAAGAGATACTTGTCAAAATTTGCAGCAGACTTATTTTGGATACCAGCTGCTACTGTCCACGAATATTTTAGTTTGCATCTCTGAAATCTTGCCAGAAGACCTGCCCCTGTTTTTTTTTATTTCTCCCAGTATGAACTTGTTAGCATTTATAACACACTTTAAGGCAAGAAGAAAACAGGCCGGACAGTGTGCCAATTGAACTGTAATGTCCCAAAGAAAAACATTCCATAGATATTATAGTTTTAAAGTCTATTTGGGAGGTGGAAGGGGCAGGTGGGGGATGGGTTGGGGTGGGAGATGTTCATTGTTTGGTATGTAGCTTTGGCCTATCAATACGCATTTTAGTAGTAGTATGGATGAGTTCAACTGACTATGGTCATCTGATATCAAAGTACAGCCATAGTATAGAGAGAGCCTCAGTTAATTCACAATTCTGGAGTAGCCAGGAGTTTGCATATTTATTCTTTTGATAAATCCTGTTTAGAGGGAAGAAAAATGATATGTACTGTAAGATGGACATCATGGTAATTGTACTCCTAACTCAACATTTACATTTCATTAGATTCAGCATCATCTTAAGACCTTGAGAGCAAATGAAGAGACAACGAAGGGTTCGTCCACATCAGTTTGTGAATATATCAGGCATTGGAACAGTTGGTAGGAAAGATTCAAATTCTGAAGACACTAAAGACGTAAAAAGGGGCATATTGTGGGAAAATGTAAGCACGCAAATGTGCAATATGGCACAACGAATGGCACAAGCCTGTTGTTGAGTTAGTTTGATAGTGAAAAGCTTTTGTTCAGAATTGTCAAGTTTAATTTTTTTCTTTATGTTTCAGTCATGCATGAAATATGATAGTATTTGATATCAGGAAACAGATGAAAATGAAGCAATTTGGGGCCCTCTGAAGGTGCTGAAGGGAACAGTGAAAACTTTTGTTTTTTTGGTTCAAAGAGTAAAGAAAGTGATATTTAAGAGTGCTTCTTTAGCATGTTGACTAAAAATTAATTTGTAAGCTCACTCCAAATGGGGGAGGGGGGAGGGAGGGGGGTGGAGAAAGGAAGAAATGTATGATGGAGGTACTATTAAAATTAATAGTTATCACAAGGGCAGTTTTCTAACTCAAACTTGCAGGTAGCACTGGTTGCCAGGGAATACCTTCATTACTGTGTATGCTCATTGGCCCTTGTTTTCAAAACTGGCAGTGCCCATTCATCTCTTAAAAGGAAGTATATCCCGAAAGATAGTATTTGACATTTTATGGGGATCTGTGCTTCTGCAGTAAATGAGTACTATATACAGTAAAGGGTTGAAATGGCAAGATCAGTTGCCCCAAAACGTTTTTTTGAAGCAAGAGCTAAACCAGATTTATGTAAGGTACTGTAAAATACACAGTAACTGTCCCATGCTTGAATGTAGTAAATTCTGTTGTTAGTGTAAGTCATTCATCAGCATATTGTAGACAAAATCAGCCTCAATGACTGAGAATTCCACGTAAAATGTAAACATGGAAATTATTCGTGTTCCTGTATCTAGTAATTGTTTACACAGCTTATTCGTGTGCCACATATTAATCCACACATCTTAAAAACACGTCTAGAGCATAGTTGCCACTAGATATTTAGATGCGTTCAAATATATGCTGCTTTAGGGGGCGAGTCTGGAGATAAATCCATATGATTTTCATTAGCTGAACCGTCCATCGGGCTGTCTTATGCATTCTGTAGCAAATTTATTTGTATCTTCTGAAGTAATTTATGTATAGCCATTGTTTAAACTACACAATACTACTGAATATTTAAAGGGGTGTCTTACCATCTTTACGAACTTATTTGTGAAAAACAATGTGGGTGTTCATACATGATGTATTAAGTACGAGTTTGAATTAATGCATAGCCTGTTCTCTAAGCAATAGTTCATAGGCCCCTAGCTCACTTGAAGCATAAAGAATCTCCAAATATTTAACTCTGCAATGCAAGCAGTTTTGAACGTCATAAATACTTAAACAAAATTATGAGGGATTTTAATCCCAGCTGCTTTCATGAGGTACCTTGCATTAAATGATTGTTTATTAGATTCAAAGATAAAAGATTTGACCATGCCTGCCTTACTCAGTGCTGGAGGCTTCATAGTGGAGGGAGCAGAACTTTTCTCAGGTTGTTTTAAGAGTAAAGGCTTTTCACTTAAATTGTTAAGTGTTCGAGGGTTCATGGGGAGGGATATGGTGTCGGGGAAGACTAGGAGGGGGCAATGCCAACCTCCCCTAAGAGCTTTAAATGCATCAAATTTGATGTTTTGCCAAAAATACAAGATAACATGGTCAGGCCATTGTTTTTCCCTCTTTGACTGAGTTGACTTATGGACTAGGATAATTGACATCAAGATTGAGTAGCTAACAGAACTTTAAAAAAAAATTAATTAAAAATTGTATTTTTGCGGTCGCTTGTATATTATGTATCAAGTTGAAAACCCTTTGTGACCACATGCATGTATATAATGTGTGAATGAAGTTAAAAATTGTGTGTGATTTAAATATGCTTGAGTAATGTGTGTGAAGTCAAAAAGCCTTTATGATTGTGTTTATAATGTATGCCAAGCTGCATCCATTCTTCCTAACATGTTGCTACTGTACCATGGAATTTGAAATTTTGCATTTCACCTCTCCACATCAAGAACAATTTTGCTTGTGGCTGTTAGTATATCTAGATATGTATGTTGGGGTTTTTTTTTTCATTTTGGTTGTGTAGAAAGACCTGAAAAAGCCTTCAAAAATTTAAATTTATTTTCCCATGTGAAATCACATAAATGTCATCCCAACAGTTGACCAAAATCAATGACGTTGGCAATGTAACATTTTGTACGAAAGATTGTAGATCTCGGGGTAATTGTATGATGCCCAGTGTGTCATATGACATGGTCTTTATCTTGTCGCTGGAATTCCATCCTCAAAAACTTGCTCCGAATGAGATGGTGACAAGAAATATATGCACTCAAACCTGCAAGTTGTAACACTTGAGGCCCATTGGGTGTCAGGATATGACAATGGTGTCAGTTGATCCCAGGCACACCACTTAAACAAGTATATTGCATGAAGTAGGAGACCAAGAGAGGTTGAAATTAATGTTTTAACATCATTTGCTGAGAATATTAAAGTTAAAGGTACTCTCCATAACTTAATTTATGTGTCAATATTACTATCATGGCTATTTTTATGGTATGGACTAGAAAAAAAAATTGTCTATTTCTCAGGGCATCTCTGAGCACTGGCCTTTAAATGGCAACTTTAAGTCTTCTGCAGGCATGACTTAAAGGAACTGGGTTCATTATAGATATGCCACATGTTTGAACATAATTAGACTATATTCATTTGCTAGAGTCATCCTGTGTTTCTGTCAGCATGTAAATTAAACACTTTTTTCCAGCTTCATCCAATATGAATTACGATCAGATTCTATGGTATATACTTTTGCATATAATTTGGCTCAATTTACTTAGTTAGATTCTTAGGAATTACCATCATGTATGTAGATAAATGTACTTCTTCCAGCCTCTGTCAAAATATTCAACATGAAAAGTAAAGGCAGTGTCTTTTGTTCCAAATTTTTGCAATTTGCCCTGCAGAAGGGATAGCATTTTTGATACCTTTGTTTCACTGGACACAGCATTGTTGGATGATAAATTTGACCTGTGACCTTTTTGAGTAGGCTAATCATGGCAGATTTGACCTGTTGCTTTGTTACTTTTCTTCAGCTCACTCTTACCTCTAGAGCTGTTCTCATCTATTCATTATGTGCATGAACCATGAGGGGGTAATTTCCTTTCCAGCGCACATGCAAGCAGCCAAGCAAGAATCAATTTGATATAGATTTAATCCACTAGGCAGGGCTAGTCAATTTATTTGAACAGCCCTGATTTGACTTCTTTTGTTGGTCAAGTCCTGTCCAAAGGATTATACCAAGGAAGTGGTAATGGCCCTTTAGTAAAGTCAAATGCTGCTTTAAGCCATTCTTCCACCCCTTCCTGATGCTTTAAAGTAACTGTAGACCATTGTGTAGGCCACTTCCCTTCCAAGTATAGTGCAGATAAAGATTTAGCCTTGCTCACAATACATCAACCTTTTCTAGCTAAAAGTGCAGGACAAAGGGGTTGGGATATCCTGAAATAATTACCCCACATTTCAGAATGGCTAAGACTTGACTGATTTCATCAGCCTGGCCTTCATTGTCAGTTCGACACTTAACATGCTCCTGACAGTTGTTGGAAAATAACTGAGAATTGTTAATCAACTTCACACACTTGTTAACTTTCACAGATGGCCCCTTGTATATATAAAGCATGATTGCTGTTACAGTAACAACTCTGCAAATTGTCAGTACAATATTTAACCTGATGCAGTACTCTTTGAGTTTTTAGGTCAAAATACTTTTCTTAGAAACCTTCAAGCTACATGTGTGTAAATAAAACGGTCCATTAAAGAAAGGGAAAAAAAAGCCACTTGTATAGCCAACTGATATTAAGATAGGAAAATGGAAATTTTTTTTTTTCTACTGTGGGGAAGGGGGGGGGATGCCCCGTGGAGTTGAAATAACAACTCAGTGCCTGCCCTTTTGCATTTTTCACTGGATGAAAACACTGTTAGGAGAGATTGTCACACACATGCAATGAAATCAACACATACCCTCAAAGCGAACAGCTTCGCGTAGGATATGTTTGTATTTATTGTAATTCGCAACATAAACTTCCACGGGTGGGCTGGGGGTTGTAGAAAAAAAAAACGACCACGGTATGTTAGGGGCGACTAAAGGAAAACCAAATTTGAACCTGAGCCATACTTGAAAGTAATTTAAAGTGCAGGAGCAGTCATCCCATATTGAAGAAGTGTAGTAGACTGTCCTGCAGTTTCATGATTGGCTGTTGGGAGTCGTGTGACAATGTTTTTTCTCTTCAAATGTGAAATTTACCAGAAATAACCGCTTGGTTTTCCTTGAATATGTAATAGCAAAGTCATGAAATGTAATGAAAGATACTTTGAAGAGAAATAAGCTGCAAACTGTGTTATTTAGCTTTTTCTTATAAATAAGTTTGGGGTGACTGCTCTTTACCTTTAAACTTTGACATTTTTATCAAGTTGACACTCATGTAACACATCCATGTTGGTGTGTATAATATGTCATCGAACTGATCTAAATTGTTTCAGAGGCACCATTCAAGATTTGACAACTGTCATCCTACATAGTGGGTGCCTTTTTTGTATTTTTTTTTCTAAGTTAAAGGACATTATTTAAAAAAAAAATATTTTCATGTTCAGTAAAAAATGAAGAGAAAAGTAAATTGAAAAAATTAAACAAAAACTTGAAAAAAAAAGACATTTTGGACAGACTGCAGGAGTGTGGAGACTTTTAACTTGACAAAGATGCAAGATTTTGAAGTGGTTGGCCTCAAACTGATCTTATCTCCCCTTACTCATGTTTCATCTGTGCTAACTTTGGGGATCCTTCCGGGGTGTCATGACATTGGTCGTTAAATAATTGAGGGCTTTCACTCTCAAGCACAGCAAAAAAAAAATTAGAACTTAATTTATTTTTCTCAGTTGAGCATGGTCAAAGGAAAAACACTTTTGTCGTTGTGGGTTAGGAGATATTTTCAAGAGACAGCATTTAAGGAGGTGAATTTTTGATGATTGTTTGCTAGTAGTAAGTAAACACTGTAGTACTGGACAGGGACACAACCCACTTTCTACATGAGAAATGTTGAGGAATGAGACCAGTTGTGGGAAAGATTTACATCACATTTGGACAGACTTCTGTCATTTAGGGCTGGTTTATAGGATTTGTACAGTATATAAACATAATCAAATGAAGAAATTCTCCAGACCCTACCAAAATTTTTAGGTTATGTATGTACAGTACTTTTCTTCAATATTATGCAAGATAATTACAGCCATCCTCTTAATTATCTTTTGCAAAACGAGATCAAATTTTCCTAGAAGTGCCAATATGATATTTAGTTTACCCTAACTCCAGTACTAATTGTCATTCCTCCTATTTACACCACAATGTACTAAATCTCATCAACTTAACTGACTGCATGGTCAAGTGGCTAGAGCATCCGACTTGTAGTAGGGAGGTTGGGAGTTCAAGTCCTGGCCGCTGGCCATATTGTACTGAAGACTTTAAAAACTGAAAGCACTGCCATTGTGCTTGGTGCTCAGCATTAGCAATGGAGAAGGGAAAACGATAAGCCAATGAGCCGCAACTGGAAAAAGACTAGTGGCCGGCTGGACTTGAACCAATTGGTTGGAACCTGGGCCGTAAAACTCTATCTACGTAACTTACCTTTTACATGCTTGCACTTGCCTGAGGTAACTTCCTATTGGTTTGTTTTACTTTTTCTTAATTCCTGTTTGAGTGATATCCCTTGTATGTAAATATTTTGGAACTTTTCTTATTGTCTATTTGTTTGTATGGTTTGAATGGGAGCATTCAGTCACTCTTTGTGGGGTCTTGTAATAAAGTTGAACTTCTTATTCTAACTTTTATCAGCAAAATTATGCAGTAAGTTGTTTAAGTTCTATAAAATACATTTGTGTTAATGTACCAGTTGGGAAATTCGGCACTTTTGGCTGGGTCAGAAGGTCACCATGACAACTGTGTCGACTATGTTGCAACATGCATTAATTCATCCACTTGATGGTATGTAAAATATAGAATAAAGTATGCAACATTGCACAGTACTAATATCCTAGCTCCAGTATGAATTTGATCCTTTTCAGCCCCCCACCCCTCACCCTGTAAAAGTTCAAGTCTGGCACTATAGCTAGGTCATTATTTAACTTTATGCTACTATGCAACATGCACTGTATGCCACTGGTGCAGCTGTACATCTTCCAGTTCACATGTATATCTGCATACAGAAGTCCCAGTACACTACAGCATAAAGGGACATGTACGCCTATCAATAAATTGAGTGATTTTATTATGGTTCATGTTGAAATTAAGTTCACAGGCTTTTTGACCCCCATAACCCCTATTGACAATAGCAAGCCTTGTGAAAATAGATCATTTACTTCTGGTTTCCCTTAAAAGTATTTTATATTCCCTTGCTGAAAGGGCAGACTGTAAAAGTTGGAAGGTAAAATGGATAGTTGAGAGACAATTTTCAATTCAGTTGGCAAGCTACTGGGGAAAGAAACTCCTTTGAAGTAGGATTAGTGTTGTTGACTTTAGGGCTGTTTAGAGGGCCTAATGTTAAATAATTATATCAGTATATCTAACAGGGAATTTGTGGTGCATTGATATTGAATGGGGGATATTATGAGTAATATTTTCTTCCATCTGTCTCTATGACTACAGGGCAGGTGCGAGGCAAGCAATATCAGGGTTTTATTCAAAGAATAAAGTTGCTTGCAAAACACTTTGACGGCCTCATAGGTTCTAGACATGCACATGGTTTAGCTATCAGTGTGTCTGCCACAGTGAGTTAATTGGTCAACTTGCCTCATCCCCCTCCCCTCCCACCTTTCAAAAAGGAATAGGGAAAAATTTTGTTTTACCCCATCACCTTTTATTTTCGAAAAATTAAAAAAATGCCAATATCTTGGTTTCTTATTCGGGAAGAGGTCATACACCTTTGCAGCAGTGTTTGAACTTTCATAAATAAATAGCCTTGAAAACCATGCAGATTGCACCTTTAATATGGGCCTTGAAGCAAGCTTTCATGATCTCCACGGAGCCCACTTGTAACTTTGACCAAGAACAGCATAAATTTAGAAGAAGGGTTTGATAGTAATGTAAAATCCCCCTTTTTTAATTTCTGTGAGAATCCCATTATATGTATATTTATTATATTACAGTATATGTTAACTGGTTTTTGCTCAAGGAAGACGTTTCTGGTAAACACATTTATTACCCTTTGACTATGCCTTCACTTCAGCTAATTTCATTCCCAATCTCACCATACAAACTTTTACTTAGTGTTGAACAATGAACACAACAAATCCCTGGCAATCTGCAATTCAAATTCGAGCATTCGCCACAAACTTGCTCTGAAAACAAAGCTAAATAACACAATTTTCCCCTTATTTCTCTTCAAAGTATCTTTCATTACATTTTGTGACTTTACTAATTATGCATATTCAAGGTAAACCAAGCAGTTATTGTAAGTAAATTTCATTTTTGAAGAGCAAAATGTTGTCACATGACTCCCAACAGCCAATCATAAATGAAACTGGAAAGTCGGCTACACTTCTTCAATTTGGTATGACTGCTCTTGCCCTTTAAGGGAAAAAGAACCAAGAACCATAAACAATGAAGTTTATAGAAATCAGCACAGAATGAAATCCAAACCAGAACTTCAGGAATTGATAGTTGCTCTGCTGGAATGCCCTAAATCCTGTTTTTTTTTTTTTTTTTTTTTGAACATGCTATCTGCTAAAATGTTCAAAATTCTTTTTTTGTTATAGGAAATTTCATAAGGTTATCAGAGTGAAAATCCTTATAAATTCATAAGACCACATATGCTATCAATTAAACTATTACATAATACCTCAAGGCCTGTGGTCATTATCTTTGGGTGTCCTTCTCTTCTCAGTAATAGTTTCGCGTTTCTTCTTATCATTCCCTGGGGATGAGGTTTCATTTTCTTTCCAAGAGATAAAACTTCAACCGCCAATGGTATCTGAACCCCTGATTGATCAGGAATTAGGTGGTTGGCCAGTTGGAGCTGGTGTTATCTTACATTTCCTGCTTTCTTTATGTATATCATGAAGGTCACCAGCAACTGATGAGTTCTGGCTGATGAGTGTTAGAATCCCTTGAAATTGTGTGTTGTTTTATGTGGCTCCATTCGGTGTGGCGGATTCACTGCTTTGAGGGTCAGTGAGTTGCCCCATGACAGTACTGGTTTCAGATATGCTGTGTGTTTCTTTGCAGGGAGAGCTCTCACAACTCCCTGGTCATGGCATTTTATCTGAATTATTACAGTGCAATATCTGTAATATTGCTCTGCACTATACATGAAGGTAATTTGTCATAACCAAGACTTCAAAAACAGAACCTGCTGTCATTGTGCTTGGTGCATGCTCAGCATAAGTAATGGATCGTAAACCATTCAGCCACAACTGGAAAAAAGGGCCATGGCTGGCTCGACTTGACCCTACAGGTTGGAAATTGGACTTTTAAACACCAGCTAACTTACTAATTCAGTGATACATAAGATGCAGGGTTAGAAGTATAGGGCCCAATAATTTTCTTCAAAACTTCAGCTTTTCTCAGTAAGCAATGACTAGCACCGACAATGGAAGGGGGAAAGCAAGGTGAAGGAGGAGGGGTAGGAAGGTGTCCAGGGATTGGAGGATTATTGTAACACTTACTGAAATGGATAAACCTGAAGAAGTTTCTGCTTTAGTTCATTTCATGAGTTGGGCACAGGTTGGTTTCAAGGTATGCATGATATAGGCCAAATCTGCTGATAAATATCTGACTGTAGTCAGCCATTACTGGGGTCCATCAGCCTTAAATCGTCTTCATTCATTGTCCACGTGAATTTCAAACCCTCAATAACATTCAGTAGAATTGAGAGAATTAAGACACAATTTATTTAGTGTACAACCATCAGTAATACAGGTAAGCAAGGAAATTGAAAGATCAAAAGGTGATAGACCCCAGTTATCGTCGACTGAAATCAGACCATCACTGTCCGTCTGGATTGGTCTATAACCAAACATCCCATCACCGTTCTGTTGTGGTACCCAGATTTTGCTCAAGACCTGGAAATCTCTGGAATTCAGGGTAAACTGAAAATGGAATTTCCAGGCCTGAAAATTGGGAGAATGTTAAGAAAGTAAACTTCTTGTTCTGTTCTCACTTTCTTGTTCTGTTCTCATAACGTTAGAATAACACTAGTTTGTGGAAAAAGATGGAAAAATGATGATTGGAGTCTGACCAATTTTTTAAGCCCTCGAAATATTAATCAAGGCCTGTGAAAGTTAAGGCAAAGTCTCTCTCACTCTACATTGGCCCTTGCTTTCCCCGTTTTACTTGCAATGGTAGCTATATACTTGCAACAGGATTCTTACTTGTGTAATTGGAGGTACTGTATCACAACTTGTAGATCACCAAACAAGTGAACTCCTATCCATTTTAAATGTATTCAAATACTAGAAATGAGGATTTAATTGTGCCAGAATGAGGTTATCCTGATCAATTTAAGGTAATTTGTAGTTTGGCTGCTGTATAGAATGTTTTTCTAATTGTGTCTTTAAAGAGGTGACAGCAGATTTGTACCACAAGAGATTTTGAATTGGGGGGGTGGGGGATTTTACAAGGTATGTGAGAAAGTGGCTTTAATTTAAAAAGTGGAAGTTTTCATGGCAGATGAAATTAAAAATTATCAGCATTATCATCACCTTCCAAGGCTATCAGTGCCAGTTGTCCTGTTTCTAGTAAACATCAAAAACTTGGAAAAGGAAAAAGGAAAAATGAAGCAGTGAAAAGCAGTTTTTGTTGATATTTCTCAGTTTTGTGAAATGGGTTAAGGTCAAACAATATAATGGTCTTATGAAGGTGCTATCATCCTTGTAAACTCCTTAGTTTTTACACCTTTTATGGTCTTTTGGGGGTCAGTTCTATTGTGAGGATAAAAATGGAGGATAAAGTGGTAGAAATACAAAGGATTTGGTCGGCTTTTGAGATTGGTCAGGAAGAAAGTAATCACATGAGAAAAAATTTGATTGCTTATTGATAAATTTTTATAGGGCTGCAAGTAACTGATGTGTCCGGTCATTAAATGACCAATGTCTCTGTTTCTTTGTATTTCACTATTTTTTTACCAAAACGTGATTTGTAAATTAAACAGGTGCAGAAATGGAAGTAAAGTTAAAATCTGAATGCTAAATCTAGATTTGGTGTAATTAATATTTGCATTGCTTCTGTGATGATGTACTAGGGCTCATTCTGTTAAACTGCATAAAATTGGTGGGCTGTACGTTGGCTGTTTGCCAATTTGAAAAGTGCTGATCATGGGGGCATGGGAGGGTTGACCTAGTCACTTAGTAGATGGATCGGACTGAAGGTTTTGTTTAAAGGTATAAGTGCAAATTAAGTTGTTATGTATTATGGGTTCCTGAGGTTTGATTCATATGCAGGCCAGGAGTTGCTAGAGAGCAAAGGAACAGTGAAAGATTATAGAACCAAGTTTAAAGACTTTTCCCATGTCAAGTTGGACATTCGTTCTAGCTTTCCACTGGACAAGCCTGCTTTCTAGCATGTTGTTCTCCGTTCAAAATTACACTGCACTGGAGCACTGGGAAGGGTTGAGAAATTTGCGCAATTTGAGAGGGTTTATGGATCCAAAAGATTTCTGGTACACTGTGCACCAACTCATTTGGAGACCTGCTTAGATGAATAGCTATAAATTTGTCCTTGTTTTTGGTCAACTGAAAACTGACTATCAAATGCAAAGTACTAGTGTACAGTAGGCCTATGTATAATGCCAAATTCCACAATAAAATAATGAAATAACCTGTCATTATCTTCTCCCCAAAAGGACTTTACAGGGCTGCTTACTTATCACTTTTTATCCACACATTGCTGTTATGAGCATAGGAGTATAACCACTTTGAGGAACTTGATCATTTTGAGGTGCAGTTGGTTGTTATCATGGAAGCATGAACTCTGCCTGAATCCTGAAAATGCTCTCAGGGCATGTCCTGACAAGAAAGGGACATTATACCACAGGGACCAATCGAACCACTGTGTGGTCCTCTACTCTTAATCCTGTTTATTAACAATGGTTCACAGTTTATGTGCAGCAGCTCTGTGATTTGATTAGGGTAACTATTAGACTGGACAAACAGAGGACTCATTGCTTTTATTGTTGACCATTTCCTGAACTCAATTATCACATAAAAGTACTTAGCATTCAGAATGCAGTAGCTGCAGAAAGACCTTGCCAAAGGATGAGCTCTGTGTGATGCCATCAACACCTTTTGGGTAGGATTAAATTGATGGAGAAAAAAAGACAGAATGGGAAAACCACTGGATTAAGTTATATTGATCCCTCAGATAAGAGCAGATACTTTACACATTGTTACCCATCATGTTGTGTATTTGCAACTGTTAGGATCATTTCTGCAGTTGAGTTTTAGAATTTCCAGGTGTGCCACAAATTGCACTCCTCAGAGGTAAGGGATATAGCAGGTATTCTGTTTTATTAAACTTTGATAGATTTGCTTGAACTCCCATCTTCGTCCATGCAGGCATGAAAAAAAATTACACTCCTCACAGGAGAGTGATGTTGTGCCATCATACTTGCATCCTCAAAGTGTCACTGCAGTAAGAAAAAGAGTTCTTGGAAGGTAGTTAGTTGTCCCAGCATAGTTTCCAGATCCCCATATAAAATCTTTGATTCAGAAGTTAGAATTCAGAATTCTTAAGTTTGATAACAAATGCATCTTGAAAATTGGTCCAAATTAACAGCCATGTTAGGAAATACATGTGTAAATCCTTGGAACTCCAGTGAAACAGTTCCCGCCAATTGGCTGATATTATAGATTAAAAGTGACTTTTATTAAACCAGGGTAATGATGTTGTCTTCCCCATTGGATGCTCTGTGACAACAACAGAACTTTCCTGACGTCAGGAGATGGTGTCAATGACCGCCAAGGTAGTTTCCTAAGTGTTAGCAAGCGTAAATGGTTCATGACTTGATTACAACAAAAGAGAAAACAATAAAAAGTTGGAAATAAGGTAAATTAAAGGTCCCAAAGAAATTTAGGGTAAAGGATGAATGCATTCTACCATCTGATTTTTGCAGCCATTGTCACAAAAGCTCTTTCTATGATGTATTGTTTTGTAAGGAGAGAATTTTTATGACAACTGCTGCTTAAAATAGCAGGGCATATTGTTGGAGCACTCTACTTTTAATGCAGTGTTTCAGTTTGTTAGATTACTTGCTAAAAATGCTACTTTGTAAAATTAAAAAGTTCTGTACAAGTGAAAGGCATAATCTATATCCCCCCGCCACGCCTCCTATTTACAATATGTAACCCTACTTACCTGCGGTGGCTTTCTGCTAAGGTCATGGGCATATTGTGTCAGATTCCTTTATGTTTTTCATAATAATCAATTGCCTTGTTTGTCCTTGAAATTTAATAGTTGGAATGTTTGAATATCTTTTCCTGCAGATGTTTTATTTCCCTACAGCATGAATGGTATATAAAGCAGTGCGCTTAATGTTACTTGCAGGGACATAAAAATTATAGAAATAAATTGAATGTAATGTCAAATTAATGTGCCATAATGACATCATAGATTTCCCATAATACACTTAAAAACTCAAGAAAAAATTGCATTACTTTGAAAATAAGTTTCTTCAGCATGCTATGTGCTGCAACCACAGTTAAAAATCCCTTTAAGAATCTTCTCAATCTCAGCCACAGAGTAAGTAGCAAGCAAGATTTATTTTGTAAAAAATTTTCTTGTTTCTAATACAAGAATTCTTTTATTTTAAGAAAATAAATTAAAGGGAGATTCAGAGTTTGACAGAAAATCTTAACCTTGTATTCCAGCACCTTGGTTTTCCTTCGGAATTGATTGTGTGCCAGAATATAGAAACTTTGGAGAGATTTTTCTGGTTAGAAGAAACATCAGTTTTGTGTTATTACTGGAAGCAAATTCTTGAATATTTGTCGGGTAACAAAATTCCACACAGATGCAAAACAAGACAGCTTCCACTGTACTATAATCAATCACCACAGCATTAAACCATGATCATGGATTATGTTTGTTAGTTTAAATTCCATGTAAGAATATGGTCTTAAAGTTTGATAAAAAAGTTGAAAAAACAAAACAAACAAACAAACAAATAAACAAACAAACAAACAAACAAGCAACTCAGATTGCCACTTCAACAAAACACAAGATATTATTTTGTGTAAATATTTTACTGACCTTCACGGGTTGAACTGTACCATGGAGGCACTGTGCCTCCAGCTAGGTAATGCTTCAGTGACCAAGCTTACATTTTCGATGACAACTTTCTGTTTCTGCAAGTGATTACGAAACTGATGTATTGGTTCTTCAGTTGAATTTGTTATAGCAGCTGTGTTTGCTTTTTGCTAAATTTAGATTTATTTAACACTTGTCCAGATCAAACTGTAAGCATGCATGCATGTGGGAACTTATGTTAGAAAGTAAATAAGGACATGTCCTGCTAAGAAAGATTCAAAATTTTAAGTTGAGTCTTTAGGACTCACAGAACATGCTTTGAAATACTAGTAGAAATGGGCATTGAGGTATTTACATCCTCAGAATAATATTTAATAGTGTCATCTCATTCTAATTTTATCAATTGCGTTTAAAAAAGGAAAAATAACGCCCCCCTCCCCCCCAAAAAACAAAACAAAACAAGCAGTATCCAAATTAACTTTGAATTGTCAGCATAATAAAATGACTTGAAGGGCCAGTTCTCTCACTCAGAGATTTACAGAAATATTCAATTTGCTCAGCTCTTTGATTGACTTGTAGTTCAAACAGTGTAAAGTACCATATAGTTCATATTACGCAGCCTGTACTGTACTGTACTACACTGCACTTTACTTAGGGTGTTTCGATCACACATTGGGGTCTTAAATACTTACTCCGAAGCAATAAACTGAGACTGTGTCTGGATGAGGATGAGTTTTAGACAGTTGTGGGAGGGGCTTAGGTAAGTAGGTTAGAAGATTCAAGACTCTTGGGGTGAGAGGATGGGGCCTCTAAAGGGAAAATGCAGCTCGATATCCTTTTATATCAGTTTAATCATGCACTGGTCATCATTATCATTCAATGGGATGCTTGATCCTTTAAGTCATGTGGCAATTATCTTATTTGTAATATTTACTTTAAATGCCTGGTTAATGGTTAACCTTCTATTGGAATGAAATGATTTTATGCAGAGACATGACGGAAAATTTATACTTGGGGTGCCTGTTGTTGCCCTTTAAACATATGTAATAGAAAAACAATAGTTAGGATTTCAAAAAGTATTTTTAGTAACAGTATTTGTACATCAAACAAACAGGAAGAATAAAAGAATATGTAATAAACTAACAATGATGTTATATGTCATCTCAGTGCCATTCATGAATGAGTATTACAGTACAAATAAGGATCATCTAGTTGAAGGGCAACACCATCTCCCCTTAAAATATACCCCATCTAAAAGCATTTTTAATTTGAAGTAATAAGTGGTAGGTGTTAAAATTAACTTTGCCGTAAACTGTACTAGTATATTTTGGGCTTATACACAAGTGTACTGGACAACTGCAACTGGAATATGCAGAACCTGTAAATTCAGAAGGAAATAAAAGAAGAAATGTGAGAAACAGGAAGGATATGGCATGGCAATGCCCTCTTCCCTCGTGCGTTACAAAATTTGGGTCAAGTCCATGCACTCTTGAATAAGGGCCTTAGATGATTTAAAATTTGGTAGCACTTTTTGTCACATTACTAAACACACTGTAAGCAAGCATATTCTTTGGCTGCATCTTTCGATTGGCAGAGTGGTCTATTCCAGCTGCTGTGTACCAATGTGTTGTTTTTTAGTGGACTGATAGCCTCCTTATATAGGAAGCAGTTTCATACAGTAAATTGATTTTTGTTTAAATGCTTATTTGACCTTGCTACTTCAAGCTACATTTATTTCCAACCCATCCTCTACTTTTATAAGGGAACTTTTTCAGGTTTAACTATAACAGCCTAAAGCCCGGAAGCTTACAAGTTCCTCAAAAGCAAATTTCACACAGGCACCCTTATACCACAGTACTCAAGACACATTTATGCAGTGATATTTGTATGTGCTAGAGTAACCTTTCATCCTATCGGTCTCTTATGAAATGTGCGACTGAAATTCTCCTCATCGGGATTCATCCTTGTCAGGTTTGTATGTCAGGCGAAGCTGCATGTTTTTTCATCAGACTCGTCCTGATCTCGTCTGTCAGAGAACATGTCATTGACATAATATCCCTGATGAAAATATTCCCACTAAGCACCAATACACGCTCAAGAATGTCACGAACCGTCTCTGTAAAATTGGCTCGTTTCTCCCCAAATGCCAAAAATCCAAACCAATTGTACGAATAGTACATCATCTTGTCCCATCAATTGTTGAAGACATATTGATTTTCCAGAGGCAAGCAGAGGTAACATACAGCTCCATACTCACATTCTTTGTTAAATAGCTTGAGATTTGGCGCCCAAATAGAGTAAGAGACGTGGCGACATGCAGAACCATGCGATCTAAGATTAATATCGAGATGATTTAGCCAGAGTTACTTGGTCTTGTATGATGTGTAACTAGAGGAAGTTTTGCTTGCTTTACTCCATGCTGAAGATGTTGAAGAGCCATATTACCTGTGGGTGTTTCCATTAATTCAGGGGAGAGGGAGGGGATTCTCCCCTCCCCATCCAGAAAAAGGAAGGTAAAATTCACCTCAGTTAGATTTCAAAAGTAAAAAAAAAGAAGTATCCCAGTTTCTGGTTTAAGTAGAGGACCCCTTTGCCGCAATGAATTCACATGAATGAATATAGCCTTAAAAACCGTTCAGATCTTGTAAGTCTACAACACCTTTGAAGCAAACTTTTGCCTCCCCCCATGAACCCACCCTGTGTAACTTTGGCTAAGGGTGCCATCAACTTGGAGATTAACATTGAGCTTTTGGTGGAATCCCTGCCTGTAAAGTCTACATGTGTTAGTCAATGTAAAAACGTGTTCTTAAAGTTTGTTTAAAAGTTGTCTTTAGTAAATAAAACTTACAGCTAGGACTCCCTTAGTGTGCTATAATAATTCATATATGATGTGATGCAAGTAGCTTGCTTTGAAATTGAGGTAACCCTCTATGCAGGGTACTCCTTTTCAAAGTCTACTGGAAATATACCTCTGTCATTAGTCTGTATAGCAGTATTCAGAAGGACAGTACCAAAATAAGATCTTGGATCACAACTACTTGCAATGAAATCCTTGTTTATTCTGTTGACAGAGTAACAGTTATGTTGTCACCAAGCTTTGAATTTAAATACTTCTTTCAAACCTTCAAGATTTAGTCATCTAGTGTAAATCACAACCACCAAAACAGAAGGTACAAATCCCTTAGTGCAAATAATTTCAAACAAAAGTTGCTAGCATGCTGAGTACTAGCTAAGTGGTTGACTCTTTCCCAATTGTAGAGGAGGCAAGAGACTGTACTTGTGGTAAGTCCAATATATTCTTATCAAGAAGAAAAATCAGCTTGTCATATTTACAGGAAGGATTTCCCCTGGGGCTAATCTGCATTTGGCTGTGAGGACAAATCTTGCAATTTTACACCGCTACACAAATTTCCATTTGATAAAGTTCTTCGATAAGAGAGGATCTTACAAAGTCTGCCCTGTAGAATTTATGGTCACTGATTACCCTTTTGTCTAAAACCAACAGGTGTAAGCTATTTGCTGATGAATTCACTCCAAACACACAGTCTTGTAAAAGAAAAGATGTGAAAAAGAAGAATAAAAAAGAAAATACAAAGTGGGAAAAAACGGGAAAAAAATTGAAAGGAGAAAAGAAAACAGTTTTGCTTCTTATGGGCTCGGCTTAAAATACCTGGATGTATGGATTGGAGAAGTTGTACTGAAGGTGATGCCAGCGGCTAGATCGTGTTGTTATTTTTAGTGGATAATGATTTAACAAGGAGTATTTCACAAAATGTAAGGCTAATAGAGAAAAAGAAAAACTCTCATTCTCGAAAAATAATGAAGTATCTCCCGGTTGGTGTTGTGTGACTGATTGTACAAAAATGTCAAAATGAATCGCTATATAGGATTTACCCTAGCCTGGTTTCAGAGTAAAGAATTGATTTATTTTCAAGGTTCATAATGACTTTTTTCAAGGTGAGATTTCTTGCTCCTATTCATGGGAGAAGATGCATAGAAATTGCTGACAGAGAATTTAGACAGAGACTGCTGTGGCAACTCTATATGGTTAAGGGTTTACAGCTGCAGTTGAATGTATTTTGCACATCTGTTGGTTTGAAGGTCTTTAACAAGTTTGTCAATAAAATGTGAGGACAATATTATGTTTTGTGAAATATGTTTGTTTTTTTTATGTTTACAAATTACAGTGGGCACCTGATTGTAATGCTTCTTAGGTTAAATTTAATATTGACCCATACTGTACAATTTTCAAGCCTTGCTCTAATATTAGGCCCATGTAGCATGGCTCAAGGAAGATTACAACTTGGTGTAGATCAAGTGTAATAGCAACCTCAATAGAGTGAGCCATTGTGTCATGTATGTGATATTCATATTTGAATCCTAGCTCGAGGGTTATTTTTGTACTTGCTCCAAGTTGAAGTTAAAAGGGTAAGACTTTGGTGAGCCAAAATTTGAGAGCTTTTAATTGATACTGCATGTGAATTGATTTGTTGGTATACTAAGTTGAGACATTAGAGATTTCTTCCCTTTGAAATAGAACATAGTGACTTAGCCAAAAGCATCATGCCTTGATGGATTTTATATCAATAGAAAACAGCAGACAACAATAGGTGGTCACTGGACCATGAAATCTGCAACAATGCTACTTTTGTCAGTTGTGTTTTCAACAATTAGTACGGACTTCAAGGGCAAGATCTGTAGGAACTCCCCTCCTTAAAAAAATGTTCGTACTTTCTCCCAACCTCACAAAGGTGAGTTCAGGTGTAATAAAATCCTCCTATAATATTCAGTTTGTTACATAAAGTGTTGCCATTTTCTCCCATTGCACAGTTTAAACTTTTATGGGTGGTAAACACAAGGAAGTCCAATTTAAATTGGGTTAAGTAAAATATTTAACGTTTAAATGGTTCCGAAACTAGTTTTGAAATCTTTAAGCAGAGGACTTTCTTATGTAAGTTTGTCCAAGTTTCAAGGCAGTGGGGACTGTGTGTTTGGTCTAACGGTACGAGCATCCGCCTCTCACGTGAAAGGTCGGGGTTCGTTTCACAGGTCGAGTCATACCAAAGACTCTAAAAAAGGAACCTTCTACCATTGTGCGTGATGCTCTGCATAAGCAATGGAGTAGGGAAAACAAGCCAGTGAGCCACAACTGGAAAAAAGGCCATGGTCGACTCGACTTAAACCTGAACCAATAGGTTGGAAACTGGGTCGTAAAATCGATCTAACGATCTAACCAAATTCAAGGTAGTGGATATTCTAATGGAGCACACAGGTTGCAAGTCTTCAACTTAATTGAAAACTTGTTAGTGTATGAGAACCCCTCCTAAAAGTGGAAAACTTTGTACTGTAGGTCTAAAGGTCAAGAGTAGTCCCCAAAAAATTATTTTGAAGCAACAGCTAAATATCACAATCCTCATCCCATTTCTGTTCAAAGAATCTTTCATAATATTTTATTATTTCAATAAAACATATTAAAGGTAAACCAAGCAGTTGCTTCTAGTAAATTTCACATTTGAGGAGTTAAAATGTTGTCACATGACTCTCAACAGCCAATCATGAAACTGGACAGTCTACTACACTTCTCTAATTTGGGGTGACTGCTCTTGCCCCTAAAAGAAGTATATATGGCTTCCTTTGGCTGTATAAATGTTTTTTGGGTTATATTCTGGCTCTTTTTTGATCACTTTTTGTTATATATTGTCAGCAAATGAAAAGGTTTTAAATACAGTTCAAATCCATTTCAAGTCCTCCCCTTAACCCTTTACCGTTGTGCTCCAATCAGGGCATACTTGCGCGCCTCGGGAGTGGGCGGAAAAGCGGACGTAGCCCGCCCTGCATCTGCTTCCATAGGCCATTGACCCCGTGACCTTAAACTATTGTCTCTCTCGTTGTTGTGGCCGAATTTTCAGGTAGCTACTCGTAGTTTCGAGCTTCGCGTGAAACGGTAAAGATGGGTGACAGCCGAGCTCTCTGCATGGGTCCAAAAGGACCCAAACAACGGTAAAGGGTTAAGTCCCCTCTTATGACAGGCAGAGAATACATTCTACAACTGGACATTCTACAACTGCCAGAGTCTTTGACAGATATATTTATTTCTGTTTATTTGTATATAGCATTCAGCAATTTGTCTCTAGCCCATTTAAAGGTAAATGGCAGTCCACCCAAACTTAGTTTGAAGAAGGAGCTTAAATAACACAATTCTTTTCTTATTTCTCTTCAAAGTATTTTTCATTACATTTTATAAATTTACTATTGCATATTCAAGGTAAACCAAACAGTTATTTCTAGTAAATTTGACATTTGAAGAGAAAAAAATGTGGTCACATGACTCCCAACAGCCAATCATGGAACTGGATGGTCTACTACACTTCTTCAATTTGGGATGACTGCTCCTGCCCGTTTAAGTTGTAGCCTTGACATCGCACCCTATGTGTCTTCCCCATGGAATCCTGGCTTATAACTCTCATAAATACTCCTTCATATTTCGTATCACAGATTTGTCGGCAGCATTGGCTTTGAGATACAGTCAGATGAGACAACAGGCAGGGGTGAATTTCTCCCTTAAATGCCGCAATTCAGCCTTTTCACAAAGCTTGGCCGGTAGCTATTCACCGCCAGTAGCATATTTTTTGCCAGTTAAAGTTAATTACCGTAAAAAAACCATGAAATGGGCCTTGGTTAACTACCTATCATTTTGAGTGCGGATTCAAGCTTTGTTGAAGTTCTGTCAAATTTATGAGACATTAAGGCACCACAATCCTCTTTGGAGTGTTCCGCTTGGTTTCTTAATTCTTTTAGGAAATTGACATCATTTTTTTACGTTAGGGGAAACATCTTGAACCTCACTGAAGTGAGGCTTTGTCGGAAAATTGAAAACGTATGATTAATTTAGATCTGTAGTCAAAGAAACAGTTTCATGATATTTTGCTTGAGTCTTTTGCAGTATGAAATCACTGTTGCATATTTGTGTCAAATAGGCCTATTGTATGTGGTATGTGGTACTGCTACTGCAAGTTGGTATTTTTCTTAGATGTCGTATAATATGTATTCAACTGTGTGATGAGTCAACATTAGGAAGGCTCAATGCAAATTGGAAAAATATTATCCATCCACAAATATGGGATCAAAATTGTATCCCACTTTCTTGATAATTGAAGTATTCTGAGGCGAGAATTGGACAGGAAGTGTCACCATGGTAACAATTTGGAAGAGCAGTTAAAAATTTAAGGAGGGGAGCTACTCTAGGACAAGAAAAAGTGATGAATGCACTTTAAAAAGAAGAAGGACGAAAAGAAGAAGAAGGCAAAAAAAAAAACAGGAGATGGCAGAATTGTTTGATGTTAACATTTTGAAGTTCATTATCAGCTTTTATTGTGATATTCGTCGTGTTTGTGCATGATCATTTATGATTATGGTAGCATACATTGTATAGCCTTGCCAGTTTATCAAAGTTCATCCAGCAAACTACATTGGTTCATAAACATAAACCTTATGAAATTTGGTCATATCCCTTGAAGATGAAGAGCCTGACATTGCAGAGTTGTGTCAGGTAGCATATCTGGAAATGTTGAGGGAAATTAAAACTCATCACAAAGTGTCTCTTGCTTGGGAACTGTAATTACTCGCCAAGTATTTCAAAAGGTATCATTTTTCACTACCCTTTTGGAGAGGAGGATCGCCTTTCCTCCCTTTAGACCAGTATTTTATGAAAACTGCATGAAGATGACAGTTCGGAAGAGGAAAATTAGGAGGAATAGGTAAGGAGGTATGAAATAGTGCCCTGGAGAACAAGTTTCATCTCAAACTTTTTTGGGACCATGCAGGGACCATAGTACAAATTTGAAAATGCTGTGTGAAGTTGAAGACCCACTAAATCTAAAGAGATAAGACTGACTGGACTGTATGGTTTTATGAAGTTGTTATGGTTTACTTGAAATGACTTACAGATGACTCATGTTTAGACAGGGATCAGCATAAAATAGATCTGTCTACATTTCCCACTCTCCAGGTATTTTAGATGACATCCAGAGGTATATGGCTGGCTTGTTTTGTATAGAGTGTCAATATTATTTTAATAGTGTTTGGGAAGTTAGGTGCACCCTACTAGACCTGTGGGGCCTACATCTGTTATGTTGAGGCCAGAGATAATTTGCAAGTTCTTTTCTCCAGGATGGAGCCATTCTATATTTTTTTTTTTAAGGGGAGGGGGGGTGATGAAGGATGTTGGAGAAGTCTAGGCACATCAAGCTGGACGAAAAAAAAAATTTAAAGGGCCAATCCTCTTACCCCCTCCCAAACTACAATTTTTGTAGGGGTTCACAGAAATTCTCAATTGGCTCAGCTCTTTGATTGACAGCTAGTTCAAACAATGCAAAATAACATAACTCATATTACACAGCCTGTATTGTACTGACAGTCTGTTTTTGATTACTCATTGGGGTCTTGTTTACTTACCCTGAAGTAATAAAGGCATTTTTTCATCATCCCAAACAGTTCCAATTCTCCCAACCTACTTACTTCAAGCCCCTCCCACATTTATCTAAAACTCATCTTTATCCAGACACAATCCTAGTTTATTGCTTGATGACTTGTCCCAGTGGCCATACAAGTGCATAATGTGTAATCAAGACACTCTCAGTGCCCATGCTGTGTAATTTAGCTATGATTCATCGTTTGAATGTGATGCCAATCAAAGAGCTGTACCAATTGAGATTTTTGATATATGTATACTGAAACTGTAGTTTAGGGTGATGAATGACTGCCTTTAAACTTATTGCATCTGGATGAGGATGAATTTTAGATAGTTGTGGGAGTGACTAAAGTAAGTAGGGTAGGAGAATTACAACTGTTTGGGGTTAGAGGATCAGGCTTTTACGCACCATGTTTAATATTTTTTACCATGTCTGTTAGACTGAACGGCTATCAGCATGTATGGAAAACAATCTGCCGAGGTTGGGCAAAGTTTCCCCTTGCCCACATCTCCTTGTGGAACCTTTCTGCATCTTCTCGATATTTTTGAACAACTCCAAGTCTATGTTCATCATAACTTCTTTGTTTAATTCAGTCCATTTGTAGGCATATGTATGTATATTAAATGGAAATAGATATGTCTCTGAAAGATGAATAATGTGTCTTTCATGTCCAAGATATCATAAATATTGAAGGCACTGTAATGTAGATCAGTAACCTTGACTGGTGACTTGGGTTTCATCAGACTAGTAACCATGGAAACCTTGTAAGGGGGAGGCATGTATGCAAAATAAAGAAAAATATAAGTGCAATCAAGCCTGTGCAGCTACTCGGTATTAAGTATTGATTTCCCTTCCAATATCATCTCACAGAATTATGGCATTTTATCTCCTAAAACTGCCAAATATTAATTTCTCAAAGCTTATAACATTGTATTCAATTTGATAGTGCTTTGAATGGAAATTTTTACACTTTGCCCTTCTTCAGCATTTTATGTCTAAATTCAAAAGCAAACATCTATTTGCTTCGCACATCTTCAGATTTTATGAGGTGTTATGTTGCCACGACAAACCCTCTCCTTGGAAAGTAAAGTGGCACACGTCAGAGTTTGAAGGATGCAAGGCGAACATTTGAATGTTACCATGTTACACTGGAATCTTATTCTCTGTTGTATTATCTTACATTCCATCCTTGGAAATTTCTTATTTTTCACTTTTTTCCACTGTACCCTGCTGCAAATAGACCTTCGGGCTGGCACGTCACAACTTCTCAGGTCTAAAAAACGCGATTGGAATTGTAAATTATTCAAGCTGATTTAATGCTCCATATTATTACGGCACTGCCAGAGGCAAGTTAGAAAGCTGTACTTTAGCGGCCCTCATGTACGATTCAGAAAAAACTCAAGTACATCAGCTCAACCCTAAGGTGACGATATTGCAGAAATGGATTCCCCACTTGAAACATCTGAAGAAGGATGATGTTGAATTCAAGAGACGGTGCTTTCTGTCAAGTCCCCATGATTGAAAATGGCCCAGAAAATGCTACATTTCTACCTTCAAAATTGGGGCAGAAAATTTGTTCTTCGGGATAGGGAGAAATTGATAGTAGAGGGTACCCCAACTATTTGTGAAGTATGTTAAGTAATTTATTGATGCGCTTCAAATTGTGTTCTTCTGCATGTGAACGTCCCTCACAAGCCTTTGAAATTCAATAATTTGCGATGATGGTAGAAGTGTTATGAGGTAAAATTGATGTGGCATGGATTTGGAATCTGGAGCAACGTGTGTGGATTGAGGGCTCTCACCCCAGCCCCTAGTGAGTTGAATTAAGACGTCAGAATGATGTTGCCACGGGCAACGGTGTTACCTTACATTGATGTATCTGCAAGTGCACTGCAAAAGGTTGTGTGGTTTGGAAGTAATTCCTTTGTAGCATCTAGAATCGTTAATTGCAAGTAATTAAGTGGAAAGCTTGACATTATTTGTGTCTGGACTTGGAGACATATGGTATACACTTACTTCACTGTGCATGTTTCATATCTCAGATGTATATTGGACTTACCTTACCTTTAGTGTTTCTATCAGCTTTTGAAGGCACAAAATCTGTTTCATGCCTTCTTTATACCTCAAACCACATCTTGGTCAAATTGAACCAGAGTTGGTGATTTTTTATTTTTTTTTAAAATCCCAATTTAAATCAAATAAATCAGTAATAGTTATTATGAAAACCATATGAAAGTGACATTTCAGACTATAAATGTCAATTGTGTATGGTTTTGTGATATGTAACTGTTCAGTATGGGCTCTACTTAATGTCAGGCACTTGTCTCAGCCATAATTGTTAGAAATAATTAAATGTTAAATAATGAATTTCTATCTTTTGTGTTTTTGCTTTTGTATGTGTTTGCATTCAACCTGTTATTTTTGTAAATCATGTAAAAAGTAAGTTTGACTTTGGCCAGTAGTTCCATTTCCTGCTGCATTGCTTTTTAGTAGGGGCACTATACAGGATGATCTGGATGGAAGGGTGGGTCATTGAAAAAGGTATTTTTACATTTAAGATAGAAAAGATTACCACTATCAGTATAATGAGCTAATAGACGAATCTGGAGAGCAAGTGATGGGCTGATTTTTGTTGATAATAACTGGGGTCTGACAACTTTTAACCTATCAATGTCTTTGCTTACCGTCACCACACTGTAATGCCTCTTGATTCCCTCAATTTCACTGTAAACGAGGGTTTGAAATTACATTTAGACAATAAATAAAGATGATTTCAGACTATTGCACCCCCTGCCCCAGTGGCTGCTTTTACATTCAGTAAACACAAATACTGGTCAGATTCTTCTATAAATTGTGCTACATCACATATTTGCTGCTCATGTGAAGGAAAGCTCTGTAGGTTTAAACCTCAAAAGATTTTTACACTCCCTTCAGACCTGATGCACTGATGAAATACACTATCTTCTATAATAGGCAAAACAGTTCTTGAATAAAATCTGAAAAGTTCACAATTAACCTCCTTCATTTGATTGTTTTGCATATTACAAACAAAATCGTCCATCAACCTCTATCTCAAGTTGCAGATGATTTTCATCATTTTTTTTTTTTTTTTTTTTTTGCCATTGATATATTGATTCAACCATTTTATGAAAATAAGTATAGTGGAGGTTAAATGTTAATCTGGATTAGATTTCCTTGTGAAGAATGGTATTAGTTGTAGCCACTACCATCCCTACCTCATGATTTTATCATCTGCGATTATGGTAATGATTTGTGTCTGTTTCTAGACTTGCCCAAACAGCTGACAATTATTCTATGAGTAAAGAGCCTCCAAAACTTCCTGGTGGAAAGATGAAATGATCGTAAAACTGGAAAGGCGCTGAAAGCTCTGACCGGGGACCCTTGGGTAATGTCCTCGCCTGTGTGGAAATGTCACTTTGATGTCTGTTTAAATTTGACAAGATCTGTTGGGATTGCAATATTTCACAAAAGATGAGTGCTTTAGCAGAAGTAGTGCAGTCTGGACTCATCAGTTAATAATCAAAGTGCATTAGCAGGCAGTTTTTCTGAACTCTTGTGGTCCGATGGGGAGGTTGGACTGGATTTGAATTTTAAATTTGAATTTTTCAAAAGGGTTATATCTTTCAAAGTTTTGATTAAAGAAAAGAAAATAATTTTTCTGTTAGTTGTCAGAGTTGACTAAAGCAGCTGTCATTAGGGATTGGTTGTCTTTTGTTTTGAAAAATCTGTTTGGATGTACAGGTATGACAGGCTATGTGTCGCCATGGCGATGAAAAGGATGATGTAAGTATCTGCTCACACGCGAACATCCAAAACATTCTGACTGCTTATTGTCTGGATAAAAGTGGTGAACTTGTGATAATCTTTGTACATTTGATACATATGGTTGAATGAGCAGAAAAAAGGACCAAAATAGGCCATCAGTTTCTGCATGGCTTTAAGGCAACTAATTGTAGTGCTATTATCTTTGAGCTGGGTATGAAGGGGGGGGGGGGGGGGGAGGGGTGTTCACATGGGCTGTATAGTATTAGCCTATACTTATGTCTGTTATATTCTAAAACAGACATAAGCACTGTTAAGCAAATTTATACTACCTTCTTGATTATACAAAGAATTCAGTTGAAAATTGATGGCAAAAGATTAATAATTAACCTCTTTGAGAGTTGATAGGAAGTGAAATTTCCTTGACAGTTATAAATTTTCTTAAGAATGTCAGCCCTATAGGTGCCGAGCAGTTTCATTATGTGCTTACGTTTCCAGGGAAATGTTCAAGCATGTGGTATAATGGTCCTGGAAGATGATATACGCAATTGCATGAACACATCTTAACAGAGATCAAAGTACACTACTATTCAAGTGCGAACAGGAAGCACATTACGAAGACATCACCATGAAGTGGAGGAAATTCCAAACTGCTTTTACTGTTTGGTTGGTCAGTGGTGTAATACCTAATACTGAATGGCTGAATGTTGATCAACTGAATTGTGAAGACCCTGTGAAAAAATTAGAATGCAAAATTTGGACTTGAGGGGTAGAACAGTCGATAAGTATGGGAGGGGGCAAGTCTTTATACTGTAGGAATTGTTCTTTTTGCCTGTTGAAAAGAGATAGTGGCAAAATTCACTCAAAGTTTGGAAAGTTTCTGGTTAAATATCAAATTTTGAAGGGCATATACCACCCCATTTTAAATTGGTGTAGAAGACTATCCAGTGTCTTGATTGGCCCTTTAGAATCATGTGACATTAGTTTTTATCCTTAACTCTGAAATGAAAGTAGTAGTAACTGTCTGATGTACCTTAAAGGGCCAATTCTCTTACCCAAACTACAATTTTTGTAGGAGTACACAGGAATTCTCAATTGGTTCAGTTCTTTGATGGCATCAGCTAGTTCAAACAATGCAAATTAAGTACCATAGCTCATATACACAGCCTGTGCTGAGAGTGTTTAGAATACGGTCTTGTATACTCAGCAATATAAACTGAGGGTGTCTGGATAAGGATGAATTTTGAACAGTGGTGGGAGGGGCTAAAATAAGTAGGTTAGGAGAATTATAATTGTTTTGGATGAGAGATTAGGCCTTAAGATCAGCAAATATTTATGTCCCGAAATGTCAAGAAAGACAGCCGGACAAGTAATAAGAAGAAAACTGAAATTTTGATCAGCGTTATTTCAAAACAAGTTTTGGGTGACTCAGTGGTTTTGCCCTTTAAATAACAAGTTTTTCTGATTCTCAATTTTCCACCCATGAGAAGTTGGTTGTACTCAATAAGTTGTAGTTTTATGGATGGTTAGATTCAACATTTGAGTACCGTGTGGGATCCATTTAGAACTAATATCAAAGCATGATAGATCAACAGAATCTTGATTGAGCATCGAGTCTATTCATATGTGAAGATCTAATGCTATTCTTGAGGAAAGGCAAATTCCCTTACAGATTGACGAGATCAATTTACACAAGCTATTTTTCAAACATCTATATCTTTTGATAAGTGGATCATATATAACAAGCTTGGCTGTGTTTAGAAAAAGTTTAGAAATTGTTTGAATCTAAAATACTTCCCCTAAAGCTACCAATATTTCTTTTATCTCGACATTTTGCGAGAATGCTTTGAATAATTGTTTTCTTAGATTTAAGTTCATTTAGGGAGGCAGAAGTAAATTTTTGAAATAAAAAGGATTCCTTCAAGTGTTACTGCAAGCTGTCATACCCCATTACTTAGTGACAGGGAACAGAAGTGTGAAAATTGTTGATGTTCTGGCATGGTCCCAAAGTACATTGACGTTATTGTACTTTTAAAAGACTGGCATGTATAGTTCAAGCCGGAACTTATTCATCATCCCATATGGTTTTTATTTTCCCAAACTTCTTTTTTCACCTCCTCTGACAGCTGACTAAGGATGCTTTTACACTTGATGCGGATCTGATTGTCTGCTCGGGGTCTGATCCACTGCTCGAGATCAAATTTGTAGTGTAAATGCAGATCAGATCTGGATCTGAACGCCCAGTTTTGATCCTGGTAAGGGGGGAGGATATCACACCCCATGCTGGTGATCAAATCTGTAGTGTAACTGCTCGCCGGATCAACGGTGACGAGAGGTCCAGTGTGCATGGTACATGTACAGGGTCTATTTTTTGGCGTGTGTCTGTATTTCATAATTTATTTGGAGCAACTTCTGCTTAAGCACAGAGGAGGATCAGAGTACGAGACAAGTGTAAATGCACCAAGATCAAGCCATACAAGTAATTCGATACGCTGATAACATCGGGTGATCCGGATCAAGTATAAAAGCACCCCAAAAGTTATCCTCTTTCAGACATTCATTTATTGCTAGGGCATAGCCTGGCCAGGATACAAGGCCCCAACAGAACACTCTCAGCACATGCCTTGTAATATGAGCTACTCTGCATCTTATAAACTTGTACATCAATCAAAGGGCAGGGCCAGTTGAGAATTTCTGTAGATGGATCACTGGTAAAACTGTAGCCTGGGGCGAAGAGTCCCTGCCTGTAACAGTGTGTTAAGTGCAGTTGTTAGTGGATGTTTGGTTTTCTCTCCATGGAAAACACATTTTGACTTTTGGCTTATTTGCATTGGCTTTTATTTAAGACCAAATTCTCCCTTAATTCATAGGACAGAGAGGAGAGGGTTTTACCTTTCCCCTTACTCCCATCCATGTCTCAAAGGTTTATAGCCAAGGGGTGTGAAAGAGAGCTAAGTTTTCCCTTTATGCAACTTCCTTGTAACTTTTCCTTTCCTTATCCACTCATCTCCATTGCTTTTCTCTTCACTTCCCTCCCCAGGACCATGCATACCCTTTGGGAGAGTGGGAAGGGGAAAAGTGTTCCCCAGAGATTTCCTAATTGTCAAAACACTATGTATGCTTCGTGATGGTTATTGTGCCCAATTGGCAGTTTCTGAACTGCCTTTGGGATTTGTCCATACTTTGGTCCTGCATCCTTACATTTCCTGGTATCAATTATTTTTCCTCTTTGCCATATTTTCTCGTTTTAGTTACCTCTAATTAATATGTCATCTCATCATCCTTGTTTTCGAAGTGCTCCTTTACATTGTCCTCTCTGGTAGCTAACTGTAAAGAGGTTATGACCCTACCTTATCTCACTGAATTAGCCTAGTCTCACATTGGTTACCACCTTTGTGAAGTTTAATCCAATGACAGCTAGTTTTACTAGTTAAAATCAATTTAATTCCATTAACCTTAAATCTGGATTAATACAAATGTTTCAGAGACAATTTCACAGGGTTTTCCTTTGTTATATCTAGGGACTATATTATCATCTTTGTTTCATCTTTTCATCTAGTACACCAATCGCTCCTGCTGTAACTCCTCCATGACACCTCTTCTGCAACTTTTGACAGTGCATAATGGCTCTAGTGGACCATCCTTCATTGAAGTACTGTAAGGCTGTCAAAAGGATGTGCATGCAACCTCTGCCCTTATCTTTGACTGATCATAATTCCTCTCTGGAGAAAGATTTTAGGGGCAGAAGAAAGCAGTGCCTGTAATTTACCAAAAGCTAGTGCGATGATAAAGGGGAAGGGATTTATTGTCAGGCATGATGTAAACGTTAGTCTTTTTTGCTTGGTGTGACAAAATGCACAAAATGCAAACTGCAGCTGTGAAGCAAATTATGGAAAGAGCAAACTTAAATCATTTGGCTGCAGAAATGAAAGGGTATTAGATTTGGACAAAAACTCTGATTTTAGCATGCTAGCCTGCATATATGGTATCACAGAGCAAGAATTAGCACTCCCTCAACTGGAGGAAAAATTAGTACAATTAGGCAAACCAACAAACGCAGATTGCTGATTTGTCAACCAGTTGTATACATGCATAACTTTACTACATATGTAAGGTGGTCACAGGGACACGAACGGGGCTTAGAGTTTGGGTCATGTTGATGAGAAGTGGGGAATGGGGAGATGGTACTACTGTGTGGGTCATGGTGTTAAGCTGAGACCTAGCTGGCACATCAAGCACAGCCTGAGCCAAGATATTAATTACAATTACTTACACCTCTTATCATGTAGTCTGTTGGCTTGTAATTTGTTAATTCACCCTCTCATGAACACAGCCCATCTCGTCATTCCCCAACCCCATAACTTTCAGTCTAAATCAGTGGTTCTGAAACTTTTTCAAAATACCGCCCCTTCCATAAGGCATCCATGACTGATCAAACGCCGCTCGCCCACCCAACATGCCATCATATTGATATAAGTCTTCGACTTTGAGCTTTCAACTTTCAATTTCCAACACTAAAATGAACCAGATAAGTTTTATGTTGGGTACATTTTTGTCAGTAGTTGCTAAACCTTTCGGAGAAGACAGTCTGTGTCAACCATTCTGCAACCTCCTAGGTTCCTTTATTGCACGAATGTATGAGAACCTCCAGGGACCCCCTACTCAATGCCAATGCCCCCCTATTGCTTGCAAACTCCTCAGCGCCCCCTTGAAACTTTTCAAACCCCCTCCAAGGGGTGGTAGGGACCACTTCGAGAACCGCTGGTCTAAATACTTGCAGGATTTACCCTTTCTTTCCGTCCATTACCCACTATTTGCATTTTGTAACCACTCCATCCTCCCTCCAGAACAACTTAACTTTCTCACTGTCCTTTCCTCTTTTAACTTCAATTGGAATTTTTGTTTCCTGTAAGATATATGCTGAGAAAATAAACTACAGACGAAATAGTTGTATGCTATTGACAGTGCAGAGAGATGGAGCTGTCTTCTCTTATAATAAATTTGTGATTGATTGTCCTGTAATAGTCACTTTACTGTAACTATGTTCACTGTATAGATCAATGCTTGATTTCAGCTAGGGCTTCAGCTTTTAACAAATTAAACCTCCCCTCCAAACATAATAAATATTTCTATCAACATGTAAACTTTTTTCCAGGCTTGGCTGAAAGCTGTCAGCTATATTTAGGGACAAGGTGTAACATGTTTAGCAAAGCTTTTCAAGTGCTATAGCCTGCATGGATTGAGTTCCTAGGCCAGATTTCTATATCTGTAAGTTGAATTAGAAGTACTCATGTGATACTGGAGTAGGCTCATGTGCAACATCAGCTGTTGAAAATAATGAAGTCATACACACTCTGTGTCAGAAGACAAAAAAAAAAAAAAAAAAAAAAGTTAATATTGAAAATGATAAAAAAAAGAAGGAAGTCTATTTCAGTCTTCCTAAGGGAGTTTGGGGGAATCCTTGGAAGTGCAAATTGAACTCCACCTTCAGATATGTGGGAAAGAATAAAATTTTGATGAAAGCTTGAATCAAAAGAGCTAGTTCTTCTGTATAAAAAGGATTAACCCACATTTAGGTGGTAGAACTAAATTTTAAATACAATTTTGGAGCAGCTAATTGAAGTAACAAACCAGGGGTCGGGTACTACAATTTGCAACAGCAGTTTTCCCTAAAAACTGCAGTACCCATGACAGATGTCCTTAAAGGCTGATATTCCATAATGAAACTGTCAATATTTCTTCCCCATCTTCATACTTATTTGCTATTTTGGTTCCGTCCTGATTTTACCCTTACTTATGTTTCATTCAGACCCCTTTCTGCAGAGTATATTTATCCAGTCTGGGTCCATGTTTCTTCCCCTAAAGGCTTCTCGGCCTCTCTGACAGCCCTTCATTTCAGTTTATACTCCAGCTTTCATTTTCTCCTTTATCTTCATGTCGATCAGTTTGCTGAAACTATTTAAGAGAGATATACTGCAACTTATAATAGCTATTGCCACGATGAGTAATCTTAGTCTTCGCTTAAAATTCATCAACCTGTTATTTTAACAATCCCTCCATCTCCATCATGCGTGTCAACTGCTCACATATGCCTAGTGACTGGTTTGATTGAGAGAGAAAAAGCCCTTAAATGGGGTCCAAAAGTACCTGCGCTAAGTTTACATAGTCCCCAAGGTTCGAGAGGTATTGGCATTGTACAGTATTGAAGCAGTGTACACAGAATAAGCCCTACAAGTATTCTTGGTCAATATTTACCGAAGTTCTTGGACAAACAACATCGCTTTTCCTGACTCAAGAATTGTTTGCTATGAACTAATCATACACCAATCAGTCTTGTAGCCAAAGCTTTCCTTTTTTTTTTTTTTCTAAATTGGGAAAATTTTTAAGAGAATTCTGGATTGAATGCGGTTGCTATTGGGTTCGAGACTGTAGTTTAACTGTTGGAAAGCTCTTGTCTTTGGTAATGTAGGTAGATCGAGCCTGGCAAGCTGTTGAATTTGCTTTACACTTCTCCTTCTTTGCTATTAATAATATTGATATTCGGTATTGAAGCCATGCAGAGTCAATTATTGCTGGCTGTGTCAATATGGAGGAAGAGATGATCAAACAATGTCTGTATTTTCATTTTCTTTAGCTGTGTAACTTGTGTGTTGTAGTAAACATAGACAAGTACCTTGGAAGCACTTAGTCATATTAGTGTGGATGAAATAGCACTATAAGGGTGGAACTTTTAATTGCTAGATTGTAGCAAATAGGAAAAAATGAACTCTGTGCGATTTTCAAGTTAATTGTGACGCCTCATGAAATTATGTCTGGTGCATAATGGCTTCCCGCTTTTTCGTAACAAAATTTGAAATGCTCTTGTTAAAATTTCTAAGTAAGAGTGACATAAAGTGTAGCCTTCAATATATATAAGTCTAATATACAACTCTCAGAAAAACAGTTTTGCTCACATACTGTCGAACCCTTCCTGACTCAATTTATATATTCATGTATTCTTTGCTAAAGAAGCTTTAGATTATGTAAATTTCTTGAATTCTCTTTAGTTATTTTCCAAACCTATAGTTATCCATTTTGACTTTCTAATGAATATTGCTTCCATAATGTGATATAAAACCTAAAAAAGTAAAAATTGATATTACGGTTATTTTTGGATTTGTATTTGTATAGTTGCGTATAATGAGAGGCCGTTTCATTTCTTGCAATTATGTAGATTCCGTTGCCAACTGCTGCCAATGTACCCCTAAGTACGTAGAATTCCCATGTAGTATTCCTTGCCTACCTTGTGTAATGACAGAAAAAGTATCCCCAATTCCGGGCCCTTTTCAAGTCTCCATGTCAAGTTGTCAGCAGTTTTGTCATATCCGGGCAGTGAGATATAACAGAATTGTCCAGACAGTTTCTCAAGTTATGAATTTGATACATTTCGTCATTTGAGTTTACGTCCTAGTCTGTCATGTGCGAGATACACTTTTGTTCCTCTTCTCAACTTGTAGAATGCCCAAGTCTTCTTGTCTAGCCTCTGTAATATAATTTATTCGCAGCATAAGAAAGAAAATACTCTCTTCATGAATTCATCTTGAGAATGTTCGTCTTTTGAGGTTTTTTCTTCTCTCCCAGCATCTCTTAATTTGAGCATATGGTCCACCAGAACTGAGCAGTAATCTTAAGTTTTTCTAGATCTTGTTTTATTTCTTAATATCTCAGCATCCCAGAAAGACAGCAGGGTAAATTGATCATATTAAACATTCCATGCACATTAACCTAGACAGCCGAACAACAGCGAATCAATACCATTGGTCTGTGGGCATAAGCTCCCTTACGATACACTACCTCCTAAAAGTGCTGAGGTATTGATCGGGTCGATGGAAACAGGATTTAACCGTATTTGAGGGATGGTCGTGGGGCTGGATCTTCAACTCAGGTGGAAATAAGAATTGGCTTATTTGAACCAGAAATGAATTAAAATGGTGCGGATTACATGAGGAAGCTGCTCCACATAGGAGATGGCAGATATTAATGTGATGGGGAGTTGTCTGTGATCTTCGTCATCATGAATTTACTTGTAGCATTACTTAAGCAAAAAACACAGGTGAATGTGTATGTACATCAAGCTATAGATTTGGCTGTGTAAATGGGAATGGAATCATTTTAGGGACTGTCACTTTATCCCTCCCCAATATGCAGTTTCTCATATTGGCTAGATCCGTCTGTATTTTCTTCAAACCAGGAAAAAAAGACTTGTACCTTTTTGTAAGCTATTTTGTCATTTACAATACCCAATACCGTTTCAGCTGGTTTGACATTTGCATATTGCGTAGATAACATACATCTCTTGATGACATTTTGCGCAAGTTGGTATGAACCCAAATTGCTCGGTGGTAGTAACATTACAGCCACTGTACACTTTTTAGTGGCTTTACAAATAATTACCTTGCTGACAACTCATCTATCGTATCAAACAAATCACTATGTAGGCTAAACTTAACTTTTTTGCCTTTCTTAATTTGATATAAAACATATGCCTTAGTATATGATTGTAATTGAGGAAGTTGTAATCAATTTAGGATAGGCTCTTTAGGCAAAAAGGTTTAATGCTATTTTGATCTCTGATGTTGTGTACCCCAGATTTATGTGATTGTGTGCTTAATAGTGATAAATGTAATCAATTTGGGACTGCAGGCTCATTCAGTTACACAAGCACATCTAACCTACATATTAAGAAACATGCTGCAAAAGTGCCAGGATTATATTTCAACAGGTTATTTACGTTGCAAATTTTTCACAAATTCATTCACTATCAGTATGTACAGCGACCATTAATTCTATACACAGAAGAAATTCCATAATGCTTAAGTTTTTAAGAGGTTCTCCCTAAGCAATACATTACAATAGCAAGTACAAAAAGAGAATTCTTTTGGGTATGGTCATTTACACTTACCATACAAGTATTCATCACATTGCAAATTAGCAGAACTTTCAGTTTGAGTTGTGTTTTTATAAGACTCACTCACTGTCCTTGAATGTTCCATGGCAGAGGTCTTTAGGAGTACCCCATGTGGTCCCCATGTTTTCTTTGGCATTTCCAGGGGTGAAGATGCCTCAAAAGGCTCCAACAGTCCAACCATACTTCGCAGATAAGGGGTTCCCCCCAAAGAGTGTCCCTGACTTGAGGTCTTGCCTGTCAGATGTAATTACAAAACATAATTAGTTGTGGTGAGGTTTGTTTCCATAATGGAGAAAGGGAACTAGATTCCAAAGGTTTCCATGCATACTAATATGCCATTGTAGCTTAAGGCAAAGGCATACAGATGTTAGAGATGACCATATAGACAAGTTTCCCAATGAAGTCACCATGCAAGCATTAAAAGGGGAGAATATGGTGACCCCAATTTGGTTTGGTAAGGTCATCCATACTGTGATAAGGATTGGCTCTTGAAAGCCATGTGACAATATTTTTCCATCTCAATTGTGCAATTTACTTGGAAGAAAGTTGCTCTTTAATAAGCAGGATGCGAGTCCAAAAATATCATGAAGGAGACTTGTAAGAGAAATAAGAAGAAAAGATATAACTAAAACAGTTTTTGGGGTGACTGCACTTTTGCCCATTTAATTTTAAAGGGCAAGAATTACCTCAGACTTATTTTGAAGCAATTCTTAAAGTTTTCTTCCTATTTCTCCTCAAAGTATCTTTGATAATATTTTTAGGACTTAGTCAATGTAAACCAAGCAACGTTACTCCCAGTAAATTTCACGAAATTTGAGGAACAAAAATACTGTCACATGACTCTCAAGAGCAAATCATGAAACAGTACAGTCAACTACACTACTTCAAGTTGGAGGACTGCTCCTGCCCTTTAAGTGTTTTGAATACAAGCAAGCTTACAGTAACTGTCTCTATTTGAACTGTCGTGTACGTGTATGCAGGCTGAGCCAATATTGTCTGCCAGAAAGCTGTACGTCTTTACAAGACCATTTGAAAAAATGTTGAAAGAAATAAAAAAAATCAATGACTTTTGTTTACAGTTCTATGCCAGTTCTTCAAACGTATCATTATGCTTAATACAGCTAGTTTATGAATTCTTTATAAATAACATGCAAACTTATTCCTAGTCTTTTGATATTAAGCAGAATGCATGTATTTGTGGTACAATCAGCTACGGAAACTGAGTGAGCTGGATATGAGATTTGCTCTGAATGAAACCATTTATTGCCATGACTTTGTTCATGCACTAAAGCTCAATAGAAGAAATATTGAGAATGAGATTTTAAGATTTTCAGTCTGCAACCTTGAAGAAAGTTGCCAAGATAATGGCTGTATACCAAACCTTTTGTCTACTGTGTTTATCCTCGTGTATCTTAATGAATTTCTCCCCAGGTCTATTAAATGCACTTCGGTTCATGTGCAACTTTTTGTGATCGATCAAATAAAGGCACTTGATGGAAGATGGCAAACAAATAAGCAAAACAAAACCTCCCTCCCCTCCTAAAAAGGAAAAAAAGCAAAATGTGAACATGCACTTCTCATCATTTCAAATTTAGAGGAGAGAAAATGTTTTGAAGGTGAATTTTGACTTTTGTTTGTTCAGTTTTTCTTTACCCTTGAAACTTATGTTTGTTCCTTTTTGTTTACCCTTCAGTTATAGAAGGTGGCAAGAAAGAAGACTCAGCGCCAAGGATTACAGAACACCCTCACGATGTCCTGGTACCTAGATCGTCTCCTGCACAGTTGAGTTGCAGAGCTGAAGGACACCCTCCACCAAGGATATATGTAAGTATTGATCTGATCCACTTATGACCTAAAAGAAGCACCCCACCCTTCCTGACTAGGTTGGTCAATTGCTCATTGGAGTAGTGCACACTGCTTCACCAGAAATTTCTGGATCTGTCTAACAGAAGCCCTGAACCTAATTTCAAACCCTAACAAAGAATACATTCACTACAATACATTGGCAACAGCCAATCAAGAACCCTGTTAAATAGTACGCATCTGCCCATGTTCATCACGAGCATAGAACATTTTTTGTACCTTTATGCATCTTTCCACCATGCAGTGGTGTAGCCACAGGGGTGGTTTTGGAGGTTAGAACCCCCCATGATCCAACCTTGCAATGCAAAAACCACTTAAGTGTTTTTTTTCTCTCTATCCTTAGACTTTTCCCTCCTTTCGTGCCCCCCCCCCCCTGTGACACACAACCCCGCCCATGACACAATCTTGGCTACACACCTACCACCATGTAATTGACTCATCATAACTTTGACAAACCACTGTCTCACAACTTGGACCAACGTGGCACATTTCCTCACCACTGACAAGGGTTCAGAGGTTGCATTTGCAATTGAAAGGTGCATTATACATTGACGTCATTGGAGAACCATACAGATCAACTGCATGGTCAAGTGTTTAGAGCATCGGGCTTGTAGTCAAGAGGTCGGGTCCCGGCCAGGTTATACCGAAGACTTTAAAAATGGAACCTACTGTCATCATGCTTGGTGCTCGGCATAAGCAGTGGAGTAGGGAAAACAAGCCAGCGAGCCACAACGGGAAAAAAAGGCAGTGCATGGATGGCTGGCTGGACTTGGAACCATTTGATTGGAAACTGGGCCATAAAATTCCATCTAACCTTGGAGGCCAGTTTAGAGGAAAATAAAGCACCAGCCACATGGAGTGCATACATGTACTACAAAAGCCAGTGCATTTCAGGCTAGGTGCTCAAATCAGCTGTCTGCATTTGCCTGGAGTATATCAAATAATATGTACAGTACCCTTTCACTTATCCTGGAGGCATTCTACCATTTGATGTCGTATCAATATTTTTTTTTTTGTTTACAGTTCTCTTGCATACATAGAACCACTTTGCATCCTCTGTGCTGGTATCGTTCTTTATGTTTAATACCTCTCCTAAGAAGCTTTAGTTCTAGCTTTGTTTTGTATGCTTCTTTTGCCCTTAATTTTTGATTCCTTGCCGTAGGCAGGCAAGGAATCTATGCGATGGTGATGTCGTGTGTATGTGTGTGTGTGTGTGTGTGTGTGTGTGTGTGTGTGTGTGTGTGTGTGTGTGTGTGTGCGTATGTGACGCTTTGGCTTGTAAACACGATATCTCAAGAAGGGTAAGTCCGAGGGATCTCATACTTGGCATGTGGATTGCCCATATTGAGTAGATGATCCCTATTGTTTTTGGTGGACGTCAAAGGTCACTTGGGGTCACGAGAGGTCAAAAGGTCAAAATCTTGTAAACACGATATCTCGAGAACGGTACATGTGACTATGCTCATATTTGGTGTGTGGGTTGGTCATATTGAGTAGATGATCCCTATCGATTTTCTTGGAGGTCAAAGGTCATTTGGGGTCAGGAGAGAGGTCAATAGGTAAATTCCTTAGAAATTGCTTGTAAACACGGTATCTCAAGAAGGGTAAGTGTGACTAATCTCATATTTGGTGTGTGCATTGGCCATATTGAGTAGATGATCCCTATTGTTTTTGGTGTAGATCAAAGGTCATTTGGGGTCATGAGAGGTCAAAAGGTAAAAACTTCGTAAACATGATATCTCGAGAATGGTACATGTGACTATGCTCATATTTGGTGTGTGGGTTGGTCATATTAAGTAGATGATCCCTATCGATTGTTGTGGAGGTCAAAGGTCATTTTGGTCAGGAGATGTCAATAGGTAAATTCCTTAGAAATTGCTTGTAAACACGATATCTCAAGAAGAATAAGTGTGACTAATCTCATATTTGGCGTGTGCATTGGCCATATTGAGTAGATGATCCCTATTGTTTTTGGTGGAGATCAAAGGTCATTTGGGGTCACGAGAGGTCGAAAGGTCAAAACTTTGTAAACACGATATCTCGAGAACGGTACATGTGACTATAATCATATTTGGTGTGTGGGTTGGTCATATTGAGTAGATGATCTCTATTGTTTTTGGTGGAGATCAAAGGTCATTTGGGGTCACGAGAGGTCAAAACGTCAAAACTTCGTAAACACGATATCTCGAGAACAGTACATGTGGCTATGCTCATATTTGGTGTGTGGGTTGGTCATATTGAGTAGATGATCCCTATCGTTTTTGGTGGAGGTCAAAGGTCATTTGGGGTCACGAGAGGTCAAAAGGTGAAAACTTAAACACGATATCTCAAGAACGGTACATGTGACTATACTCATATTTGGTGTGTAGGTTGGTCATATCGAGTAGATGATCCATATTGTTTTTGGTGGAGGTCAAAGGTCATTTGGGTCACGAGAGGTCAAAACTTTAAAACCTTGTAAACAGGATATCCCAAGAAAGGTACATGTGACTAATCCCACATTTGGTGTGTGGGTTGCCCGTATTAAATAGATGATTCCTTTCGATATTCGTGGAGGTCAATGGTCATTTTGGGGTCACGAGAGGTCAAAAGGTCAAAACTTCGTAAACACGGTATCTCAAGAATGGTACATGTGACTATGCTCATATTTGGTGTGTGGGTTGGTCATATTGAGTAGATAATCCCTATTGATTTTCGTGGAGGTCAAAGGTCATTTGGGGTCAAGAGAGGTCAATAGGTAAATTTCTTAAAAATTGCTTTTAAACACGGTATCTCAAGAAGAGTAAGTGTGACTAATCTCAAATTCGGTGTGTGCCTTGGCCATATTGAGTAGATGATCCCTACTGTTTATGGTGGAGATCAAAGGTCATTTGGGGTCACGAGAGGTCAAAAGGTCAAAACTTTGTAAACACGATATCTCGAGAACGGTACATGTGACTATACTCATATTTGGCGAGTGTGTTGGCCATATTGAGCAGGTGATCCCTATTGTTTTTGGTGGAGGTCAAAGGTCATTTGGGGTCATGAGAGGTCAAAAGGTCAAAACTTCGTAAACACGATATCTCAAGAACGGTACATGTGACTGTGCTCATATTTAGTGTGTGGATTGGTCATATTGAGTAGATGATCCCTATTGATTTTCTGAAAGGTCAAAGTTCATTTGGAGTCAGCATGTTCAAAGCCTGACAAGCTTTCCTGCACAGTCTTTCAAGAAATGTCACTTGTAGGGTCCTGTAACTTGTCCTGTAGATGGCACATAGTGAATACATGGTCCCAGAAGTTTTTGGTGGAGGTCAAATGTCATTTGGGTTCACAACGGGCAAGGGGGATCTCAATGTAGGAAGATTGGATGCCTTGCATGTGTACTTTGTGGGCACATTATGGAGCCCTGTTAATTGAAAAACATTGCCAAGCAATGTCAATGTGAAAAAAGGCCTTACATTTCAGCGGCAAGGAATCACTAAGCCTTTTGGCTTTCTGGTTTTTCAAGGGAGTGTTCTGCCCAATAGGGTTTTATAGTTACTTCCTTCTGCTACCTTATCAATTCTTTTTTTTTTTTTGCTGCCTTAACATGCTTCTATTTGGTAAAATTGTACAGTACAATGTGGTGGAGAAACAAATAAATGAATGAAATGAATGAATGAATTATACAGAAAATTTTCCTTTCTTATACATGACAATATACGTTAAGAAAGAATTGTGGGAATTTTAGTACCTTCCTAGGAAACAAAAATTCATTCCAGTTCAGCTTCATTGCAAGGTAACACATATGGGTGTGAAGTGGAATAAACTGGCTTCAAATTTTCATTGCTCACTGATGCCATGTTTTATCTCAGGTGAAAGCTGCCATAACTCATCCGACATTTGGATCTATCCTTGACAAAAATATCTGCACACTCTGAAGTCCAATTTATGAACACTTCATCCCACCTAATGCTATATCTAATTGACCATTCTCTTTCAATTCATGCACATGTCAAGTAAGACTGCACTGTTCTTCCTGGTCAGGAAGTCCTTCAGGACTCTTCCATAAATCATGTCATGATGGGTTAAACTGGTAAAATACTGAATAAAAGTTTTATATTACATGACCACCAATAACATCTGACACCTTAAAATTGGATGTCCACTGTAATAAATGTTGTTTTCAAAAATTGATGCTATGAAGCAATACATTTTGACATCATGAATTTGAATGACCTGACAATTTAGGGGTCACTGCTATACATACTAAACATTGATGTAGACCAGGGTTGTCCAACCTTTCGCAGTGGTGTGCCACATGTAATGGTTATGATGGACGAGGGGCCGCATTCTATACTCGTTTTTTTTTTCAATTTTCCCGAACGTCCAAGGCAACAAAATGCAACCATTGCGCGTAGGGAACATTGATTCATTTTCGTTTTGATTGAACAAAAAAATAAATAAAAGCAAAAATTGATGGTGTTGGGCAGAATGCGGACAAAGTTTTTTTTCATATTCCTCCTGAATCATTCTCAACCTGCCCATATGGACAACACTCCAATGTAGCTAAATGTAGCAGACATTTGAAATGAATTATTTCATTCAAAAGTAAGCATGCCATAGCGGACGGCGAAGCCTAAAGTTGTCATCAATTAATCTGCTAATTGAATAATTTTGCAATATAGATTATTTCTGACAGGCTGGACGCAACCTTTTCGCAGGCCGGACCGTGGCCCGCGGGCCGTAGGTTGGACAACCCTGATGTAGACTCTGCCAAATCATCATACTTTGAAGGGGGAGGGGGAGGGGAGGGGGGAGGCAGGAAGTCTTTTGGGATACTTTCCCTCATGCTTCAATCACATCTACCACCAACACCATGCAAAGCTGGGGGCATGCACAATACAAACACTACCCTATCCCTACCACTACCATGCACTGCCATGCACTTACTTTATCCCTATCCCCTTGAAAGTTAAGTTCTCTTTAAACCTGGGGTTACTAGGGTTCTATATTCTGGCCAGCCAATTGCCAAGCCATCTCTTCCAGTATGTGCTACTGATTTTGTAGCATACTCAATAAAGAATGTATGTATGTGTCCGAAATACTCCATGACCAGTGAGATATATCCTTGAGCCATTAGGTGACAGTCAATGCAGGCTGCCTAGTGATGTAGACTGGCCCATAAATGGAAATTACAATTAAATTAATTTTTTACAGACTTGAATTTATTCAAATATTTGTCACTTATAAAAATATGTCTCAATTTGCCTTTAAATGCCTGAATTTCATAGGAAGTAGCCTTCCAGCTTCCCAACTTTTTTAATCCATGCTCAAGGGGATAGAATATCTAGAATAATGTGTTTCTCCAAATTTTGAACAAATCAATAATGCGACCAGGGTTCCCACAGCCTGGAAAAGTCATGAAATTTCATTTTCATTTTCCAGGTCATGAAATTTAGCTCAGATCAGTCTTTTAGTTTTTTGTAAACTTAAATTCTTAATAATTTGTCACTATTGTTGGGCCCATGGACTTCATGTAAATGGACGGAGCATACTGCATGGTACATTGTGGCTACCGTAGTGTGAGAAAAAGCGCACCAAGATGGCTGTCTGATATGTTTTTGTGTGAAAGTTTGGACTTGCTCAAGTATATCACCATATTTTGCAAGAAAGTTGAAATATTTTTAAAAATGGTAAGTTACGGTCAAAATCTTTTCACGTATTGTAGGAATATGATAGCCTATTTTCCCCCATACAAGTTTAACGTTTGCTTAAAATATTACAGAGTCATTGTTAAATCAGACGATTTATAGCTTCATGGCAGCCATCTTGGTGCACCTTTTTGGTCCCAGTCGGTGGCGACCAGCTATGGATAGGACGTACATGTTACATGCTATGTCCATGTATTTTCCGTGATTGGGCCATTAAAGTTTTTGGAATTTGTTTTTTAAAGTGCAGGAACCCTGATTGCAACTTTTGTTACTTTTCAGTCATTTGGTGTTTTAAGAATCTAGTTGGAAGATTATAAGCATTGATTTGTATTGTTGAGAACCGAGACTGACTCAATATGACGACTAGATGTTGGTGCATTGCAAGCGCAATGTTTTATTGAAAGATGTACAGTTTGGATGTTCTTAGGTTTGCTGTACTGTCAACAAGTCCTTCCATTATTGTCTTTCCTAATGTGCTGGCAATTTGGCTTTTAATAGACTATTGAACTTATGTAATACGCGGATGTCACTGATTTCATCTAGCTGGTCAATTATTTTTGCTCTCTTTAAGTTTCAGTATATGGTACACAATGATCAAAGGAAAAAAATACCTAATATAGATGCATAATCTCTCAATGCAAATATTATTTGAACAACCACACCACAAAAATTATCTGCTGCAAAAAGGAAGGACTAAATCAGATATCATCAGCAACAGTATGGAAATTTTGTCTCCATAACATACTGAGATTCATCGCTGCATATGCTCTAGTCTCAGATTTGTGCTGGCAAATTGTATGCAACAAGGCCGAGAGGACATTAGCTCCCATTTAGTTCTCTAAATTTATGCTCGCCTCAATTCATGGGGTCACCTCGACTATGCTCCAAGCTACAATTTAGCCAATTTATCTAAGTTTTGATACAAAATTTGATTTACAGGCTTTTTGATGGCCTAGATGTGTCAACTACTGATGATACAATGTAGAACATTTTTCCTTTGAAGTGGAACCAGGGAACTTCTTTTGAAAGAAGAATTTAGGCTCAAATTTCTTTTGAAAAAAGTATGTTTTAAGGAGGAGAGTATAACCTAAGAATTCTGGCAAAAAACAGCAATTTTTTTTCAACTGAGATGAATCTGTAGAGCGGTCTCACTGATGAAGTTTGGCCATTAGTGCATTTCAAGTACATTAGGGTGGATCTGCCTTGCCCTCAGTATGTTGTGAAGCTTATGATTTCATTACTTGCTACACATATGATTTGAGAGAGAAGGAGGCATATGGCCTACATGTTTACTTAATTAAAAAAATTGTGCAATATTGTACACTTGTCATATATATTAAAGGTGAAAAATCTTCAAGCCAATCCAGGATTAAATTGGCTTCTCTCCCCAATTTCATGTTTTGACTGCATGGGTATAGCTTTAGTATTTGATATGTTGGCAAACTCTAAGTTTTATTATGTTTATATATTGACTCATCCTGAGTAAAGATATGAGTGAAGCTTAAATTAGTCGATCAGCAGTATCTAGCCAGCTAGTTGCACGGAACAATTTTATTCTTTTAATCGTGAGAGCTAGAATTTAAAATCAAAATATGTTGCAAGGTAGAGCCCAATTTTGTACACAGGCAATTGTGAGACAAGCACCACCTTCTAAGCTCTCACTCTCTCCCTGTTGTGTTTTATACAGATTAAGACCTTGGCTTTGTTGATTCAGCCAAAATTGCATGTATTACACTTTAGAAGATCCATAATGTTTCCTAAAATTGGAGTATCCCCAATCCTCTATCCTTTCTAGGTTCTCTGGAGAAATCCTGTCATTTGTGAAGAGAATCTAGTTTATCACTGACAGAATTTTGACAGATTAGGTGACCTGTGAAAGTAACTGTAGTATCAGATGTGGACATGGTTGAAAGCAGAGATTGAAAGATTGAATATTACTGTAGTAGGAGAAAGTATGGTTACATGCCAACAAAGGGCCCTTGCTTTTTAAGAATAGTTGGGCCCTTTGTTTTTAAGAATAGTTGCAAGTTAAGAATAGGATTTCTCATGGAAAAGTCTGTTGGAATTATTTCAGATATCTTTTTCCATTCTTGAGATGTACCACTTGAAAGTTTGAATGTTTCTGTAGCAACTTTTTGTCTGAGCAAAAATAATGATGCATAGTGTTGCATGTTGTTGACATTTCTTTTGTAAAAATCACATTACTTATCTGAGTTTTAATCACTCATCCCATTGGTTTGGTAATTGATACTGATTATTTTCAAATAGAGAATTTAAAATGCTAAAATAGCACCCTGTTTACATGTACACACGTATTACAACTGACATTGAAATGAAGATTATAAAACAGAGGATTAAGGATAACAAAAGCCACATATACCTGGGATGTCGATCCATCTCTTGACATCACAGCATTTTCAAATTTAGCTCATGTTTTACATGATCACGGTCATATCTGAATTTTGAAATACCCAACTTAGTCATACCACCAGACTTTAAAAGATTAGTTCATTTGTTATTCTAAATTTTCCCAAGTAGTCTAAAAAATCACAATTGGTACAAATTAAAATGGCTCATTGAGTTGAAATTCAGCAAATTTTGCTATACCTGTTAAGTTTCCTTCAAATACGAATGACAAATGGTCAAACGTAGACAACCCCAGTATCCCACATACACAAAACTGTTTTATGAGTGAGTACTTAAAGGTTTAATTATGTTTTCAGAAATTCGTGACTAGACACTTTTTTAAATTATGCACAAAATCATTACAGACCAGGTCTCCAGAACATTAAAAGTTTTAACTTTTTCTGTAACTTTTGGATATGAAACTTAATTTATCGTGGTACTTATCAGCATTGCCATGTGGAATTGACCCTTTAACATTCTCATTAAGTTATCAATATTAACTCAATGAGCCTCTTTAACTCTCTGGGGTATAAATTGCATACCTGAGGCTCAAGTGCTTGATTATAAGTTTTTAGAACTATAACACATGATAGCAAAATGGATCTAGATCTTTGTATTTAAGTATAGCATTGGCGAAAATAATTTGAAATATTAACAGTATTTAACTCCTCTTTGCAGTGGTTAAAAAACGGTGAGCCTTTAGCTAAACCAACAGATCCAGATGACGCCTATTTTTTCCATGCTGATGGCACGTTGTTCTTTCTAAGTGTGAGTGGTTCGAGAGGATCACATTCAAATGTTGGTGTGTACCAGTGTGTTGCTGAGAACAGCCAAGGAATAGCCAGAAGTCGTAATGCAACCGTGCAGATAACCTGTAAGTCGTCTTGAAAATTTTGGCTTTTTTAGTACAACTTCATGTTCAATGTTTTTGACACAAAGATTAGAGGCTCAGAAAAGATTAGAGGCTCACTGGATTTTCAGGTTTAATTTATCTTGGACCATAATGTTCCAAAATGTGCCTGGAAATTTATAGCTCTCACTCAAAGGATTGGGTTACATTGGCTTTATTGCTGCAGCATAACCTGCTAGTCCCCGTATTAGGCAGTCTGTGAGTTCTACCCTTAGCTAAGCTGCAGCTGCCTTAGATAGGTTGCAGCTACCTGGGCTAGGCTGCAGCTGCCTCAGCTAGGCTGCAGCTATCCGGGCTAGGCTGCAGCTGCCTCAGCTAGGCTGCAGCTATCTAGGCTAGGCTGCAGCTGCCTCATCCAGGCTGCAGCTACCTGGGCTAGCTAGGCTGCAGGTTTTTCAGATAGGTTGCAACTGCATGCTATGTTTTTGTACATGTAACAATTGCTGGATTAGGTTAGGCTAGTTGGGGTTTTACAGCCTAATTTCCAGTCAAACCGCTCAAGTCCGAGCCAGCCACAGCCTTTTTTCCAGTTGTGGCTCGAGCTGGAATAAGCTGGTTCTGGTATTGTGATATGTGTAGTGTAAAAAATGCACGCCTGCAGTCGCTGCAGCTTGACTGAAGGAGCTATTTAAGATTGGCTATTTTTGCATGTTGCCTTACAATCCCCAAACATTTATTTGATAAATTGACTTTTTTTTTTTTGAGGATTTCTCAGTATTTTATGAAACGTGAATACTTTTATGTTATAAACATTACATTAGTCATTAGTGGACCATGATTTCCATTTGCAAAAGTCAAAACTTGGCAGTAGACTGATATATATGGCACATGTTCTGAGATAAGTTACACTGAGTGTTCGAATATCACAAGAATACCAGCAATTTCTTGACACCTTTCCTAGACTCTTGCTCACCTCATCCTACCTCTATGAAAGGTTATTCAGCTGTTTAGTTGCTCAAGTTTTCATCCAGAGTTCTTCTACAATACAGCAAATTTTGTTCCTTAGCTATTCTGTTTTTATCCCAACCCCACCATCAAAATCAAATTACAATACTTGAGGCTTTCTGTGCCCCAAATTGAATTTTCCTGGATACTACAATTTCCCCCTGAATGCCTAATTCCTTCACTTCACTTCAACTTCTCTTCTTGCTCTGTCTTAGCACAGTATCAGATTGAAGCCAGTCAAAACTGGGCTGTTATTTTCTCAGATGTAAACGCTGTGCAGAGAATCAGTAAAAATGGCCCAGCACATGCTTCGGGGGACACGGAACACTTTCTTTTACTCCCATTCTTTTGATTATTTTACCTATGTGCCTGTTTTTTAGCTTCTTCTAAAAAAATCCAAGTGATTTTCTTTTACTGTTAGGAAATGAAGAAACATTCTAAAGGTTCTTTGCATTGCTGGAAACTGTTTTAACAGAATGTCAGTAGCCCAGCTAGTGTGGATAAACTTATTTATTGGCAGTTACATTCTTTGTGACAGCTTTTCAGTGGATGTTGAAGCTTTGTAGAAAACTTTTTGTTCAATTGCAGTGGGTTGTTATGAACTTGTAAGATTTCCTAATGGCTTGGTATGGATGATGTTTTCGCAGAAGCTCTGTTGATTGCTTGCAATTGCTGCCAAAAATTGGTGTTTTCATGGTTCAGTCATTAATTCATCATGGTGACTGTACACAACGTGTAATAATGGCTTTGTATTGGCAACCTTGCTAGATATATCTTGCTGTGTGTGGTATTTTTGCAAGAGAATTCTGCAAAAGAAAAGGGGGAGTTCTCCACAACCAAATTCGCCATAAAAAGGTCGCTTGACAAGTTAGTGTGTGTGATATGAATTAGTGTGTGTGATGAATAAACTCAGGTTAACATTGCACATTTCCTTTCTTTCAGTGCATTGTAATACTCCCTAAACATACTCTACTCCAGTCTCAAATTTTTCATTGGCCCTTCCACCCCACCACTGCTCCTCTCCCTAGTTTTAGGTAACTACTATAGAGTTCTTGCTGTTTTGATTTGTCCGTTGCATTAAAAAGGTCAAGAGCCCCATGTTTGGAAGAGCACATTATGTCTGGTACACTTCATACAGTAAGCTCCTAGCGGCCTTTCAAGGGGATCATGCAGATCTACTCAGTGATTTGCCCTTTGACATAAATTTTGGCAAACTTTCCACAAACTACTTTTCTCTGCTGTATATTGGGTAAAGTATGTCATCATGGGCCAATCAAAGTGATACTACTATTCAAATTTTTCAGAACTTTGAAATATTTAAGCTGCCAGTTGAAAATACACCCATGGGGACAAATTCCATAAATATGTTAGCCAATGGAAAATATGGACTCCCCATGTAGCAGGCCTTTAATCTTAGAATTTTTAGGGTGTTTTAGGAATTGCACACTTTTGGAAATTAAGGAGAGTGACCAGTAGGTGTGCTGTTTTATAAAATTGTAACAGGAATTTATCTCAGTTCTTTCTCATTCTCTAGGTATGCAGGTAGCACACCACCATTAGCTCGTCCCCTTTCTGGCGTACTGACGAATCGCAAAATCAAGAATTTCATGAATCTGTGGATCTTTTATTTGACATAGTGACAAGTGTTGTCTTATTTCGAGAATTTTCGCTGTATTCATCGTCTTTATGTTTGGAATTGTAGAAGATAATATATTTTACAAAGTCGTTGCAATTTTTAAGGCTGAGGTGAACAGATTAAGGCAAAAAATGCATTCGTCACTATGCTAAAATTGCCAAAATTACACATTCGTCACTAGGGCAATTTGCGATTCGTCAGTACACCAGAAAGGGGACGAGCTGTTCCATTGACTTACACATTAATTTCATCTTTATTACATGTCCCCTCTCCACAACCTTGTCAAATTAAGTTCACACCCCAGTAAAACTACTACTAGTGTATGGGCAAAACCACCCACAGTATTAAAGGTCAGTCACCTTTTTTCACACCAAGTACTGAAATGGTCTAAATCACCTTCAACCCATCCTAGTTTGGCAGTATACTGACAGGTTAACATCTCTGCTCTTTCATCTACACACATATTAAGCAGCAATTAGTTCTGATTATTTTAACATGAGCAGTTCATAGTCAAAGGGGACCTTAAAGTGACAGTGTACTTTGGAGCTACCCCAGGAAGGTCCTTCTGCTTATGGTGGTGTGCTCCCTGCAAATGATCACATATTTCTCACAGTAATTTGAGGCAAAGGAGTTTGTGATTGCATGCACGTACATGCTTTAAAATTTTAAGGCCTGATTAAGGGCAGAGTCATTCATCTAACTGGTGGTTATTTTCAAGTCACTTATGTATTTCCTGTGCCCAACTGCCCACACTGGCCAGTTAAATAAATGACTCTCCCCTTAGTGAATTAACCAGTGCAGCTCCTTCAATGAAAATATTCTAAAAAGCAGTGAAACCCATTGTGTTATGAATTACCTCATATTTTACAATTTAAGTTATCAGATGAAAATTGAGAGTTGAGTATCAATGGCAAGGTTGGCTGGAAATATTTTCCTCTATATTTGTGCGTGAATTTCATAGGGAAAGAAGTTGGTACAGTGGCAAGTCCATAATGTGATTATTAATAAAACCCCAGAGCCTACCAGCCAGCAGACATGATACCCAAACCATATGGGCCAGTAAGGTGAATGTTCCTATGGTAACACCAATGTTTTGTATACAACCAAGTTTGCTCGTGTGCCTTTTGGCAGAGTTAAGAAATTGGTTAGAATTTTTATGTGCATATATAAGTGAACATGCCTCAAGAAGAAACTTTTAAATAAAGTGATTTAAAATATTTTTTCAATTTCTCACTCTCAAGGGCATATTGCAATGCTTCACTTTTCAACCCAATGGGCAAAATAAGAATTAAAGGGAAGCGTTTGAAATAAAACCAACAGCAGATTGATGATTGCATTGAACTGATTAAAAATGGTTGATTTGCTTAAGGGAAGAAGAAGGAAGGAAAAAAAAGGAAAAAAAAAAAACAAAGTAATAGGAAATAAAAGCTAGAAGGACCTGCCTAGGGGTTTCCTTGGTTTTAATTACATCCTGGTTAAAAGTGCAGTTCATAGACATCAACACCAAACTTCAGACACATTTTATCCCCCTTAAATAGTTTTGCAGGCGCAGAGATGGAGAGAGACCTAGTCCAATATATAGCAATCAGTTGTCATACGCTTCATGTGGCTACCACATTCATTTAAGTCCTCTTAGCCTTATTTGCTTTGCTCCCTTTTTTCTCTCTCTCCGTCTCTCTTGTCCTTTTCTGTGGTCTTTACGATGCTTTTAGAATTCTCTAAAACTGACAAAAATTCCTGAAATGCATTGGTCCGTGTCAAGACTGTCTGTTGAATACTTAACACTATCACCTAGACGGCACAAAAAAGCTGGAGTATGTCCTTGGTCCCCGGAATGGAAGGGAACATATATCCTTTGAAAATGTTGAATTAATCAGAAATCACAATAAGTGTGGTAACAATCTAATCACTTGTCAATAGATCAGTCAGGCCTTTCTCCACTTCACACATAATCGTCAATCTCAGCTCTGCACTAAAAAAACTGATTTCCTTTTTCTATGAGGAGACATTTTGTAACAAAAAGTGAAAGGGTTTCCAAAGTAAATTGTTTGGATTTGAATTCATTGAAATTGTATGTTCTGAATGGTGGGGAAGAATGGCTATCATTCATAGATTTGCAAGCGTGAATCTGATTGGTGTTACTGGTGAGAAAATTCTCAAGAAGTATGTGTTAACAAAGATGCTATTTGTGGCTAGCTCTTCATCAATTAGGGGCTGAGAGAAGATAAATTTTAATGTGCATCAATGATTACACCAGGGCTTAAAATGTGTGTGGGAATTTCTCCAATTCCCCAAATTTTTGTGCAGGTTTCAGATGGTTCATAGGAAACAGAGTAGTAAATTTTTAGAGAGGAAAGTTTTCTTTGGAGGACTTGTGAATTGAAAGAAGGGATCCTGCAATCATGCACCCAAGTAAAAACAGTGATGTTCATTATTGGTAATTACTGTATTGTGAAGGTCATCTATACATGGAAGTTCCCTTGTGATATGGAATATGAATGATCCCAGCTTCGTGTATGACTGACATTTAGAAATTTTGAGGAGTTCTATGCAATTTACATCATACCAGAATTGCAGCATAAAAAAAAGGGCTCAACTGATGCATATATGCTTGCCGTGGTGGCCAAAATCCATTTTGGCATTCAAAAAATGATTGAACTCCTAAATTGATAAGTAACAAAAATGAAGTGAATAAATCCTCTTGCCTGTGTGTTGTCAGACAGAGTGTTAAAAGCTGAACATTGTATTCTGACTATAGTTGCATCACTGATGAGCAAATGTTCATCAAATGAGTGTTGAAGCATGGACATAGATTCATTACTATCAGGTTGGGTACAAGAGGGCTTTCTTTCAGGTCATATGTTTCAGAATGGGATTAATGATATAGATCCACCGGCCAGAAAGTTAACCCTAGGTCCCCATTCTTATTTCTATGTGTCCTGATTCTCCCAGCCTGTAAGAGAAAAAAATGCATCCACAGCAATTTCATGTACTCCACCCTCACTCACCCCCCCTTTCTGATATGGGATACTGTGTCCCTAATTTATAATATTCCTCCCCACCCTATCCTGCCTTTCTGCTGTTGGCCCACTGTACCCCTAATTTTTATCTGCTTAAATCATGTACAAGTATTTTTGTTACTGACTTGTTCAAGTCATGGAGCATAACTGCTTAGTTCTGAAGTGTAACAGAATTTTTGCAGTCTTGAAAGATACCTTGGAAAAGGAAAAGCAAAATTGTTTAATTTACCACAGCAGATATTTACTGCTCCTTACTTTCAAAATGTATTCATTTCTATGAACATTTAAAATATGCCACTGACAGAGGGGTCATTCATACTAATCATGGAAGCAGTCGTGTACATCCTGAATTTTTTGTGTCTTTGTGAAGTATTTGAAGGATTTGTCAACTACTTAAAATTCATTGAAGTAAAAAGGTATGTCTGTTTTATGGACTGGGTTAAGGAAAATAAAACACTCTTCAACAAGTAGCGGAACCTTGAAGCATTACCCTGTCCCTTGGTAACAATGTTACAGTATATATATAATTCTCTTTGTGTCCACTGGCATACATTAGTTAAGCAAGCAAATCCCTTCCAAGGGCACCACTCAAAGAGACCAGACAATAATACCAGAAGATAACTTTTGAAAGGCAAAACAAACTGCCTCTTCTTTTCAAAGGACATTTTTGTAAAAGGGGTGAGCTTAATTCCCTTCTCTCAGCCAATTATCAGGAAACCATTGAACCAGTTGTGTCTGCACATTGGGCTCAACCAGCGTTGATAAATGCATCTTTATTTGGTGGTCAGTTTGTAATGGGCATTTTGCTCACAGAGGGATGGCCTTTCCAAGCCAGCCAGACCCCCTATTCTTGCTGTTCCATTCAATTTGTCAAGGATTCTAGGAGTGAATGGGTTGATAAATTGACTTAACAGATTTGTATTGAAAGCACTCTCTAAGCTTACCCAGCTCTGCACAATTCTGATTCTACAAACTCCTGCTATCCCCTGTTTGTGTCATTGCTTGTTGGTTCTTTTTCGAGTGGATATTAACAGTGTCTGTATGCTTCTCTCGCTCTACTTAATTGCAATCGAATATGTCCAGGGCTATTAGAAGGCGGCCAGAGACGGTACTAAGGGCTTCCAAGGGGGAGGGGGAGGGAGGGGAGGTTTAGTCAGATGAAGTTTAATGACATACCAACACTAACATGTCTTAGTGTCAACTAGATAGAAAGGGAATTTTTAAAAATGGTTTCCAATATGGTTCAAGTCCTGTTTCAATTATAGGTCAAGTATATGGTTTATGGCATTTAAAGTCCAGTCAAAGAGAAATCCTCCCAGCATGTTTTTCTAGATCTTTTATACAGAGTGATGTTTAGAACTTCCAAAATACATTATTAACTTCTCCAACCGAAACATTTACTTATGAGGAAACCTTACTCTGTCATCTGTAGACTATAATACACAAAGTGCTAAAAAATTTCTGTTTTAGCTCAGGAAAACCAAAAGGATTTTTCCTTTACGCATCTCCCAACTCCATCTGGTCAGTCAAAAGTGACCTTGCAGCAGTTGCCTGACCTTTATTTTGGATTTCAATTCAACCCAAGGCACATATCTTTACTACAAATTCCCATTACCTAGATTACAATTGTGATGTAAAATGTAAAGTGAAAAATTGGTAACCTTGAAAAATATGTCAGAATCTAGTCAAAGAAAAGTTTCCCAAAAATGTCATGGGCATCCATAGAGGATAAGGGAAAAAAGTCAGAGAGGGAACAGTGTTGCGTTTTGCATGGAAGGCCAATTGGGCTATATAGTGTCAGTCTTGAAGCAATTAGCTCTCACGGATTAGATTGAGCCATCCCCTGAAATAGGTCCAATCAATTGTCCCACTCATGGTGAAACCTGGGAGTGCAGTATTGTTTGACAGCGTACCAAGAAATAAAATTGATTTTAAGTTTAAGGGGTTATATGAGTTCTCAGTTCAGAAGGCCGGAAGGGTGTTAAAATCAAAGCTGCTTTTATTTTCATTCCTGTTCAAATGGTTTTATAAACATGTATGGTAATTGAGTATTGTTTGGCAGTTAGGATATAAAATACAAATGTCCTTGGGTGTTGCTAGCATGAACACTGATGATATTTATCAGTGGACAAAGAACAGCTGCAAATGAAAACTAGAGATGTGCAGTTTCACCTGTGTTGGACAGGAGCTGCTAACTATGGAATTCTGATTTGAATTTCTTACATGTGGATGTACTTTGCACCTTGTATACACTATTAATTTACATTGAGGATTTAAAATCATGGAAGCTCTTATCACACTGTTGAAAACAGTCTTACAATTGAGAAGCTAGCTTGCCCATTCTTGAAGGAATAGATGGGTTCAATAGAAAACTTATGTGAAGCGGTAAAGGAGCTGACCACACCAGGTCTACATGCAAATTTGATTGGATACAACCTGTCAAATTTTTTCCCTATTTCACAAATTTTTGGACCCATTCCTTTAATATTTTAATATTGTTTAACACGGGCTAAATGCTGCAAATATGTTCCAAGTGTACCCAGATGGTTCTTGATCTTACAACATTTTTGGATGAATATGGTAGTTAAAAAAAATTAGGATGATGTCAAAATGATAAAAAATTCTTTATGATGAGATTTATGTAACCTACAGTGATCTGACTCCGTCTACATCCCAAAGACTCTAAAATTGGGACCTACTGCCAGTTTGCTTGATCGATGCTCTGCAATTTATATGGGAAAATAATCCAGTGTCCTTCCCAAAAATTTGCCGTTTGCAGCGGTTGCTAATTTAACAAATTATAGGTTAGAAGTTAAGGCACTAACAACAACCAGGAAGTTGGCAAATCTCCCTGCTCCAATCATGGCTGGAAAAAAATAGCAATTTGGTAAGCTCATTGCAGGGAAATTTTGGTATTGGAGGGAAATTTGACTAGGTAAACATTTGAATGTCTTTGGGAAATTTTGATTTGGTTGCAGGGAAATTTACATTTTTTCCAGCCCTGGCTGTAACAGATTAAACCCAAAACATTTACCCATCACTTGCTGTGAATACAAAGTGTAGTGAGATGAGGTTGTATGACACATGGGTGTGGTCTTAGATTTGCAGTAAAATCTTAGTTTTGCAGTTGGTTGGGTCTTAATTTTGCAGGTCTTAGGTCTTAGTTTGGTAAACACCCTATGACACACCAACACAAATGTGTTATATGGTGTCAGTCAGCTGAATATAAAAAGGTCAAAGTTTAAATTAACCCTTTAAGTATGGTTTAAGTTTAAGTATGGTTTTAAGTTTGGTTTTCCTTTAGTCCCCTCTTACAACAGGGCAGGAAATTCTGTAGGCAGAACCCCCAATCCACAGGGGCATGCAAAATGTACGAAAAGTATGCAGACTTTTCATAAGATCTATATGCTGGTCCTGAGTTATATGTTTGTCCCACTTCAGCATGTTTTGTTTTAAATTTTTGCTGTGTCCTGACTGTTATAGGGGGAGGGTGGGTGAGGGCAGGTTGTGAGGGTGATGATGGATTGGGAGATCCCAAATTTTTTCAGCTTTGCAAAAGGAGTGGGCCAAGGTTCTCTAGTAGACTCCAATAGGCCTCAACCTACATGGTTTGGCTAAATGAAGGTGGTTCTTTGAAGCCTTTCAAATGACCCAATTTAAGGTTAATTGGAGGTTATTTCCACTAAAATACCTTCTTGGGGGTTGGAATGGTCTTTTCATTTTAGTTCATGCAGCATTTGGTGTTGAACACCTACCCATTAACAACAATTTACATGCTCTATGGTTTGGTGATCGGTTCTTTTTGCATCCGGTATATGGTTTCATCAAAGGATATGCATGAAAGGGAACTAACGGACAAACAGGGAGCTGCTAAGGGGTAAACAAGTTACTCAACATAAGTGGTCTTACATTAATAAAAGCCTGTTGTAAGTTTGTAACTTTTTAAGGTCATTGAATATGCTTTTTGGCAATCTTTAATCCATGTTGTGTGGTTAGCCTTTGTATCAAGAGGGCTAGGGGTCTAGTCAAGAAACCTTACTAGTGCCATGCAAGGAATACTGGAATAGGTGTCTGAAAGGCATGCGAGACTGATGCAGAAATAAATCACACGTGTTTGTTGGGTAAACTGTTCAGGGAATTACCATAGCCTATAGTCGGTTCCAAGTCTTCTTTATCAGTTTGGCATTGTGGAGGAAGAAGCCAGAAAAGTTTCAGTATACCATAGTAGAAGAGTCTGTGGGTCTAATGCAGTTATAAGATATATGCACGTAAAAGGCAATAAGGCAGTCACCCCAAAATTGCTTTGCAAATTAAGCAAATTCTTGCAAATCTGCTTGTAACTTGCCTTACAAGTATCTCAATTTTAACATGTGTATCTTATGTGTAAATTAACAGAATTGGTGAAGCTAGATTATTCTTTGTGAATGAGGCAAATTAAGTATAAAAAAATATATATATTGTCACATGATTTAAAGGGAAATATTGTGTTTCAAATGCTCCAACATATAGAGTAAAAAGAAAATGGCTCAGACACTATCCCACAATTCAGTCTGAATTGTAAACCCCAGCAATAGCTCTTCAAAATACTATGAAGCCAGAAGAGCCATGGACATTGCATTGCGTCATTTGGAATGTTGAAAGTTTGGGTGAACAAATTATTCTTGAGCAACAAACAACTGAATTTCTATTGGTGGGAAACTTTCTTAAAAAAAGGCTATCATACTGCCTTATTTTAAATATCTGTGTCAATAAATATTAGTTTTAAAAAGGCTGAATTTTTCTTGCAAGACAAGTGGAATATTTCCCTTTAAAGGCCCAATTCTCTCACCCCAAACAGTACCAATTCTCCTAACCTTCTTACTTAAGCCTCTCCCACAATTGTCTGAAATTCATCCTCATCCAGATACAATCTCAGTTTATTGCTTCAAGGTGAGTATAGAAAAACTCAATATATATTACGTCAAAACAATCTCAGTACTGTGTGTTCATGTTGTGTAATATTAGCTTCGGTACTCTGCATTGTTTGAACTAGCTGTCAATCAAAGAGCTGAGCCAATCGAGAATTTCGGTACCCCAGTACCAAAATTGTAGTTTGGGGTGAGAGGTTTGGCCCTTCAAAGGCATAAATTAATTCAACATCCCAATTAGTTCCATCTCTCCTGATATACTTACTTCTAACAGCTCATTCAGCTCATTTTTGTAAATTTATGTCAATCAAAGAACTGTGTCAATCAAAAATTTTGGTCGACTATTAACTATTTGTGAAGTTTACTTTGGAGTGATGAATGATTGTCTGAAAGGAACCATCCCTTAAATTAGGATGGAGGTAAACCAATTCAAATGCAAGGTATTTTTTTTTTTTTTTGTTTCTTTTCGTAAATCATGTAGAACCACAGATACCCTTGAGCTTCATAATTGCAAATCAATTCAATGCACTTTTTTGTCGTGGTCAAATTTTCGCACAATCTGCTTTCTTAAAATGTGCATCAGTTCTTCGTTCTTTCTTTTATGCAACCACCTGTTCAACCTCACTCAAAACCGAAGCATTTTATGAAAGTCTATTGTTTATTGCCCTGGTGGACGTACCTCCCTTTTTCTATCTCATTTGTTCTCCCAACACAGAATGAACAACACAATAAAAGGGACTAAGTGGTCAGTGTCATGTTTCTTTTTTCCCCCTATAATGCCTCCGTTTGGCTTTAAAATCATGCAGAATGTCCATGCTATAAACTTATTTGCAGTCTGCAACAAGTTACTTAATCTCTCAAAGAATATTGTTTTGTTTCTTCTCCATGTCTGCTTTTGTCTTTTGATGTCAAAATGTTTGGTGGCCTAGGTTTTGACCGATGTCCACTACAGATTTTGACCATTAGCATCATTTGTAAGGGATATCAATTTACCCTGCAGAAATAGGCTAAAGTGGTATAGGGAGATAAAGGCTATTAGATTAAGGAGAGAAGCAACTTTAATACCCAGTAAGTGAAGTGAACGTTGGTTTGCAGCTATTCATTTGTGGGATTCCATTTTCATTAATTTGAAGGTGATATGTGTAGACTTTCTAAGTTACCGGCTGTCAGTTGGGGCAGAATGTTGTACTTAGAGGGTAAGAGCAGTGACCCCAAACTTACTTCAAAGCAACAGATAAATCTCCCCTACTAATCTTTTTATTTTCTTCCAAGTGTCCATTCAGACATGGGCTTTCTTGGGTAATTATCTGTGAGGGGGCAAGAGCATTCTTTGCCTGAATACTGTCACCCTTCATCATATTTTGCCCATGTTCTGCCCAGACAGACCAACTGCTTTTGCCCCAATCGGGAGGGCCAATGCTGCCGCCCACCCTGCCCCCCCCCCGTACCTCCACCTCGTACACCTATGCATTCAGATATCTCAGGACTTCAGTTTTGCATATATTCAAGGTATTAACCAATGTGTTTCTCATTGTAAATTTAATAATCTGTGAAAGAAGCAGTGTCACATGACCTTTCAGAGCCAATCACACCACAGGGCAATCCAGATTGGTGTTACTGCATATTCCCTTTAAGATATCAGCAATGGACTTTGCCTGCATAATGAATGGGTAATCTTTTATAAGTTCTCTTGGGTTCCATGCAACAAAAAATTCTTTCCAACGCCTTAAAGTTTATAGGAGGGTGAAAACATGAAAAATGTAGTTCATCTGCTAATTGGTTTATTTCCTAAGGAACTGTCATTTAGTGGTCATAGTTGTTCATAAATACCTGCATCAAATAGATTGGGGTTATAGGCGAATCCTGACAGTCAAGTGATGGTCTGATTTTACCCAAAAATAACTTGGGTCCATCACCTTTACTTTTTCAATTGGCTTGGTTACTTGTGTCATATATTATTGTACACTAAATTGTATCTTGATTCCCTCAGTTTCAATGAAAGGAGGGTTTCAAATTCATGTAGACAATAAATGAAGACATTTTAGGCTCATGGACCCCACTAATGGCTGCCTACATCCACAAACACAAGCGCTGATCAGATTTGTCCAAAGCTGAGCTTTTTGAACTGTCTAGAGGTGATTGGAAAGGAAAAATGCAAACCTTTGGGTATGAGACCTTATAAGTGCTATACTTTCTTTCTTTTCATAATTTGATCTAAAAAAAAAAGAAGAAAAATTGCGATACTTAGTTTACCACAAATGCCCTTTGTGAAATATATTAATCATAATCCATCCTCAGTTTTGCAGCCAAGATTCTTTAGAGGCCCCAAATGGGGAGTTCGTGTGCAGAAATGTTTTGAGCAAGTATAAAACTTGGACTACCAGTTAATCAAAAAACAAAGCAGGCAACAACAGTGGGAAAAAAATTGTCATCATTTTGTAAAATCCGTAGTAATTGTAAACTGAAGAAATGTTCTCCCAAGATGTATTTTTATAGAGACAAAGGGATTAGCATTGCATATTTTACAAATTCAACACCATAACCACCATTTTGTGGCATCATTTATGTGTAATAGAGAAATACTTGAGATTTCATGAGAGCCAAGTACTATGCAAATTTTGTTGATGATACATGAATGGGTTTGATAATACACCAAATTCCACCCACTGGTATGAAGATGTGCGGCAAACAATGTATTTTGACATGGCTGTAACTTGAAGGACAGGAAATACGTTTAATAAAAATTTATCTTCGAAATGGGATTTTGCCGTTTTTGCCTAAAAGTATCAGCATTACATTGCCAATGGCATGTGTTTGTCTAACCATTTACACAATTATCCAAAATTAGCTCCCCCTCAGGTCTAATCTTGGTATCAAAATCTCCCTTTGTTTGCGGAGCAAAATCCTTGGATGCATTTTGTCAGTCCTTTGAAATCTGGAGCTGTCTACTAAATAAATGAAAAAGGATAGTTTCTTTCGCTGTCTATGTAATCCATTTTGGAGTAGATTTCCTCGAGTGTGGGAGCTCCCACCAATTACAGGGTATCTGGTTACTTTGAGGAGAAGATCATCTTTTTGCTGGCATCATCCTGTTCTAAGGGCGTGCGTGAGAAATGGGTGACCAGTATTGTTATCAACGACCAGCTGAGGTCTGTGGCTATATTCTTGAATTGAGCACACAACCCTGGCATTGCTCCATGCATGCTGCAGGGGCATAACACAGCCTGGCTCTCCTTGAAATGAAAAAGGATTCTACCTTCCAGGGAAATATTACTCAACGATATCTATTTCATTCATTTATTCGGTTAGGCAGTTTTAGGTATGGCTAGGCTGGGACAATGTAGACAGAATCAACAATGGTAGGGTTAAGATCTTTGTGAATGGTATGTATCAGGACTGAAATTTGCCCAAAATGAGTTACTCACAAATGTCCTAAGGGACCTTAGTATTTAGGTGACCTTCAACTTTCATGGTCTGCCCTAGTAGCTAAGTCATTGAACCATAGAAAATTAAACTGGTAGGAGCAAGGAGTTACATGGAATAGGATGTGTACTCACATAGCCAGGTTGCAGTGATTGGGGTAAGTATTATGGAATTTGACAGATTCATGGAAGCATCAGGGTAATTGGATTCTTCCATGCTATGATGAGGAACCTCATTAAGTGTAGTTAATCACGCACTGTTAATCCCAAAGTTTACAACCCTTTTCACCTATGACTACATTTTTATCAAAAGTTGAAGAAGGGAGAAAAGGCAAAAAAGTTTGAAGCGTACAGTTTTCCCTTCATGTACAGATAACCCAGAGTAAATGTTGACATTTCTCTGCTCAATGAGGTTGTTTTTGCAGAGTTACGAAGGAAAATTCTTGGTAGCATGTAATGCTTCATGAGGAGACAGAAATTGTTGATAAAATCAATTGCCCACCCACATTGGCCATTTATTTACTCACGATTGGTAATAAACTGTATGTTTAGTCATGAAGAAAGAACGTGATTGGAAGTTAGATAATGAAATTTTGTTGCCATCGTGTGGTGTTTTCAGCTGAAGATGGTTATGGCGTAACATGAATGAAGAGGTCAAAGGTGAAGAAATCGTTATCAGCATCATTCTATAGATGATGATGTAATATATAGTGTCTCCCAAGGCGTTTATGTTTCTTCAAGAGCTGGACCAGAGGAAGGAGGGGAGTCGACATGTTGCTTATGAAGGTCAAGAGCAGCCCCTCCAAATTATTTTAAAGCAACAGTAATTACTATCACTATTTCTTCTTATTTCTCTTGGAAGAGTTTTTCATAATGTTTTATAACTTCAGTATTGCATATGCAAGGTAAACCAAGCAGTTCCTTCTAGCAAAACTTCCCATTTTAGGAGAAAAATGTCACATGATTCTTAATAGCCAATCATGAAACAGGAGAGTCTACTACACTACTTGAATTTAGGAGGACTGCTCTTGCCCTTAAGTGTTTTGTTTTATGAGGTCAGTTAACACTTAAGGGTTCAATTAAGTTAAGCTTGGCTCACTGTTAAAGGACTAATGTACCCCATACAGTTTCAATTTTCCTAGTCTTCCTACCGAAGCCCCCTCCCACAACTGTCTGAAACGTCATCCTGATCCAGACAAAATCTCAATTTTAGGTTTAGGTCGAGTGTACAAAACCCCAATGTGTAATCAAAAGACTCCCAGTACAGTACATGCTGTGTAGTATGAGCTACAGTTCTCTGCCTTTTAGGTTAATACAGTCAAAGAACTGTGCCAATGGAGAATTTCTGTAGACTACTACAAAAAAATTTTAATTGGAGGTGAGAGTTGACTGCCTTTGAAATTGTAGATAAAAGCAGAACATCCCTAGAAATTTCTGTGTGCTCTCTGGGTTAAACCTTTTTGGACAAGCATTTTTATTAGCTTGACTTTTACCAATCCTTGTGGGCATCTCCCCATGCCCCAGGGTATTTCCCCATACCCTCTCCTGGGACCCCATGTTTGGTCTAAGGGTAAGAGCATCCACCTCTCACACATAAGGCCCAAGTTCTATTCTGAGGTTGAGTCATACCAAAGACTCTAAAAATGGAACCTACTGCCATTGGTTGTGCATGATGCTCTGCATAAGCAATGAAGTAGAGATAACAAGCCAGTGAGCCACAACTGGAAAAGGGCTGTTACTGGCTCGACTTGAACCAATAGGATGGAAATTGGGCCATAAAACTCCATCTAACTAACTAATTAACTAACCCATACCTCCTCCTTAGTGTCTAACTCTTTGGGATCACTTTCATATATTTTTGAAAGATCCCTGGGTAAAACTTTGAAGGCAAGCTTCTCCTAAGCTTCCCATGAGTAACTAGAATATTTTCATCTGAAATCCCCCCAAAATATTTCAAATTGTCAATTCTTATGGACAGTGTGATGAAATGAAAAGTGAACGTTTGCTGAGGCAGATTTCAGAAACTTTCAGGATAACAGGGTGGATTGATTTGCTTTTCTATAGTGGGGTCAACAGATATGGGGGGGGGGGCCTCTCTCTCAGTTTCCTTTGGTCCACAAATAGTGGTGCACGTTTTGAAGAACAGTGTATGGATCGAGCCACAACTTTTCTTTCAAGGAAACTCTTTCAAGGAAAGACTGTCCAGATGCAGGATTTACTCTTCTGAGTCATATGTGGGGATATTTTCTTCTCTCAAATGTAAAAAATAAGAAGAAAATGGTGAGATTGAGCCGTTGCTTTAAAATAAGTTTGGGGTGACTGCCATTGCCCTTTCAATAGTTTTAAAATTTTGGATGACATCTCTAAAAATGGCTTTTGTTTGTATGCTAATGGCATTTATGAGATGCAGTACTTTAAATGCCTGCAGACATGTTTCATTTTGTCTGTTCGCTTTTCTTGGTCATGTGACCAACATCAAACTTTTAGTTTCAGTTTATTTTTACATGGAATTCTATTAAATGTTATCTGTCTAGGGCTTCCACTTCTCTTCCTATTTGCAGTGGGGATGGTGTTTTAATAGCTTGTGATTTATCCCTCCCAATTTGTAAATTGCGAGAGTAACATCGTTACTGCTAACATTCCCTGTTAGGTTTGGTTAGTAAAACCGTTTTGATATAGTCCAGGGGAAAGCCTGGTATGCCCAACTCCTATAAATCAGGAGCATTCATTGACATTGGTAGAATAGTAAAAGTATGATGTAAAAAAGAACATGATTGACGATGTATATGTGTTAAATGTCCGCGGTGTGATTTCATCACCAACTTACTTAGTCTGGTGAGTTCCAAGATTCATCAATTACCGCTAGAACTTAACTTTTACACCATGTTAAAATTGCTTCCTTCCTTGTTGTGTTTTTGTGTATATTTATTTTTATAAGGTTTATTGACAGGCTAGACTGTCAACTGATTTTTTCTTTCTTTTCCTGTCATTTTGTTTTGAAATATCAGAACATCTTTTAGGAAAGAATTTTGCCATTTATTTATTTATTTTTTTTTCCACGCATGTCATAATTGTGATGTTTGATGTACATTTGTAACGTGCTTTCTTTCAGTTGTCAATTATATTGTATTTAGAAGATTGTGTGTCGTTTATGTACCAAACACGTGCCTTCAGGTTTTGATGAAAACATTCAATACACGTTTCGATTCTTGTTGCAATTAAAAAGCCTGTGGTGTTGTTAAATACTCTAGATTTAAATTAGACTTAGGTTTTAATTTCATTTATGCTTTGTAAAGTATTGGGCACATCCCTGGGAGGGAAAACATCCAATTTGTTAGATGGGTATTTAATAAATTAACAACTGCAAGCATGTGTTCTTCACTCTGTAGCAGTTAGAATTGGATTTGGTGTTTGAGGGAGGGGAGTTTAGGTGCTGTTAAGAGGAAGGGGCATGAGAGAAAAAAGTGGGGTTGATGCTAGGTAGGGGAGTTAAGGAACGAATGGTTCCTGTAGAGTGCTTTTACATAATGCATCACAATCCCAGTTCCTTTTGACGGGGAAAAATTGGAGTAGTAGGCTAGCTAGAGTGGCTTCAGCTGAGGAACAGCTGATGACCCCCCATATGTGTGACTATTGCACTGAAACACTGTTGATTTTTGTCCATCAGTGGGCGTGGCTTATCAATTGTGATGTCAGTAGATATTCTAACTGTTGGCTGCAATCTATGCCAGACAGTGTTTTACTTTTATTTTTTTTTTATTGGTAGGGACTGGTAGCTGCTGTTGTATAGCTCTCAAGTAACCTGCATTTCTTGGGCTAATTCGACCTGTGGGTCCATTCTCTGCAAAAATACTGTACATCATAACCTTTGCATCGCAAGTCTGCATAATCATTTCATTCAGCTATTACCCTCATTTCATAGTAGTTGTACCCCCAGTTGTTTCGTGAAATTAGCCTCCTCCAAATGATTGCCATTATGGAAAATGTGTGGTACAATCGAGGCCCATGCACTTCCATTGTCACTAAGCAGCATATTGATGTTTGCAATGAATGTACTACTTGATTCCCTGACCTGTGCTATACATCAGAAATTGAGCGTAGAAACAAAAATCAAGTGATTGGCTGTTATTTGGAGAGCTTTAAATTTTGCTAGTGTGTGACATATCAGTATATACAGAAAAGTGCCACCTGAAAAGTGCAAAAATTTTTGGAAATACATCCCTATACCCCAAACCATCAATCTGGCAGGCCAGAGGTGGATCAACTCCTATGGGCTTGTTGCAACTTCGGAACTGTGCTGTCCATGCACAAATGAAGGAACCCTTTGGAATGATCCATTTTGGTGTGTGGGTATTAAGTTTTATTTGAAAAACTCAACAAGTGTTTGTTGCGGTCTGAAGTTTAAACTTTGCAGCGTGCTTCAGTGGCTTGAAGATCGTTGCGAACCATTTGGTATAGTCATCTTATCTAAGTTGTATTCCCAGTTAACCAGGCCTCACACATTCCAGTTAATATTGGCAAACATTTAAACTGGAGTGTTATACCATGAATATATATAAGGAAAGCTGTCATGCAAATATTAACTGTCCCCTCAGATTTCTCATACTTGAATTCTTCTTCACAAATATGTCAATCTCATAAATTTTCTGTCGAAACTCATCTCTCTCTTTGTGTTTTAATAACTTGCGGCTCTTCATCAAGTTAAGAAAAGCAATTTAGTTTGTAACAAAACAAGATAAGAGCATAAAAAACATCCTTTTTCCCAGATGTTGGATCAATTTTTGGCACATATTTTAAAATTCTCGAGCGTGAGAGCAAGGGAGAGAAGTAAAACAGCGCCTTGGGAAATCTCCAGTGTCGATGATCGTATCGAAGTCACCTGAGCAGGCAGAAAGAGTGGCGAATAAATTGTCTGCTTTCTCTTTTCACTTTTGCGTTCTTCCTCTGTCGATCAGTGAATTTAGCCCAAATGGGAACATTGCCGATGGGCACAAGAATTAGCAAACTAAGAGCCTTGACAAAAAAATTTTGACAAAAAGTCAAATATTATAATGTACTCAGCCATGTTGGCAAATAACAGGATACAGGATATGTAAGATTCCCGAGTGCCTGAAGTGGCAGACGATTTGAACAAATGATGTGAGAGGTAATGGACAGTAATATAGTGGTTGTGAATAACCAGGAATAGTAAAAGAATAAATTAGGGAATGCAATATCAGCATGACCTATTTCACTTACATGGCATCGAGGAAGCTTGCGTCAGATTGTCTAAGAATCGGTGCTTTTACTTTATCTGAAAAGTAACCTTAAATTAGAAACATTTGGAAAGAAGATACGAGCGTGTGTATGGAGGATGCATGTATACTTTACATTTCTCTTAATGGGTTAGCAAAGTAGAGGCAGGTATAGTTGTCTTGTCAAGAAATGGTAGTTTTTTGTGAGGGATAAGTGAGTGTGAAGGTGAATAAACTCACTGATATAGATCATGAAGGCAGTCAAAGCTGTTATATAGATCTCCTTTGCCTATGATGTCACAATGCAAAAACTATGCCCTCTTTTGGACTGAACGAACAGTATAGCTCCAACAAATTCAGACAGCTGATTGGTCAACCACCCATAGGTGCTAAGTCTCTAGCTATAATTCTAAAACGTGGGGCAAATTCTACTTTGTGAGGCCCTGCACTGATCTATAGGTTCTACACAAAGATAGTGGGGTGGCCATGCATGTGTTCACTGTTATAATTACCCCAAAATGACACCGCATTAGTGAGGTCAATGCATATAGTCTATTGTGATTGAAGTAGTGGAAATGCATGGGCAAGTCTTACACACAGGAATGGGTAGGTACCCAGCTTACAAATACTGAAAATTTCCCTGCAGGGATCTTTCCACATTCTTAAAGGGCAAGAGCAGTCATCCCAAATTGAAGTAGTGTAGTACTGAGACTGTCCAGTTTCATGATTGGCTGTTGGGAGTCATGTGACAATCTTTTTCCTCTTCAAATGTGAAATTTACTTGAATTAACTGCTTGGTTTACCTTGAATATGCAATAGTAAAGTCATAAAATGTAATGAAAGATACTTTGAAAAAGAAATAAGACAAAAATTGTGTTATTTAGCTTTTTCTTCAAAATATGCTTTGGGGGACTGCTCCTTACCTTTAACGTTTTCCAACCTTGTGTAAAAAAAAAATGAAGAACATTGCATCCACTGCATTTCATGCATGCTTATGGGGAGGAATTAATTACCAATAGTTTTGCAAGAATCAGTTACAGTTTTCCCTGCAAATTTGTATCTTAATTCTACTACTTCAAGTATTGCACCCATTGCAGTAAAGATACCTCTCAAATTGAAAGTTTCCAAAGTGACTTAAAGGGCAAGAGCAGTCATCCCAACTTGAAGTAGTTTAGTAACTGCCCAGTTTCATGATTGGCTGTTGAGAATCATATGTAACATTTGTTCTCCTCAAATATATTGAAATCATATTAAGATCAAGAGATTCTTTGAAGAAAAATAAGAAGAAAATTATGAACCTTAGCTGTTAGTTGCTTCTGAATTAGTTTGGGTGGACTGCTCTTGACTTTAAAACATTGTAAGTTCGAGGTAAACCAGTGAAAGTGATTATATTCAGTTTGCAAACATTGTCATGTGACTCTTAAGAGCCAGTCATGAAACAGGACAGACTACCACACCAATCCAAATCGGGGTATGAAACTGCTTTCCCCTGTTGTTTCTTGCAGAGCATTTCTGGATGGATGTATACTTCCCACGTAACCTATATAAAATAGGTCCAAAATGCATCAGCTCTGTTTACATCCCAATTATTGACAAGAACATCCCCTGGATTGCAAGGTTTTCAATTTAAAAAAAAAACTTTGTTACGAAACGGTGGGGAAGATTTGGACTGGCTAACATGATAGCAAAGGAACCAGTGGGAGATGTGTTACTAGAGATCCTCATGGCTTCTAGAATAACACCTGAGATTGTCAGAGCTGCCATCACCAAGTTGCCGTAGCAATGCTGCCATGACACCAGTGGTACTCCTCCTTCAAAGCAGATTCCTAACAATTGTCTTGGCATCTCTCAGTCGCCTTTCTGATCAGTCAGCAGACGGATATAGTCTGTCCTTCTTTGACGTTAATAGGCTAATGTAAAAATAGAGGGACCGCTTATGTGCGCAGAAGAGAGGCAAGGCTACAGCAAATATATGTTGGTGATTGGAATTTTTATTACAAATATTGAGTTCATGCTGGCAATTTATTGGCAATGTGTGGTAGAGGACAGACTCTTGTTACTAGGGGTTCGCAGTGTGATTTTGGAGGGTGAAAGATGCAAAAGCAATACTTGGAGAGTGACATTGCAAAACAGGTGAAGAATTTAATGGAAATAAACGCTGCAGTTGTCCTTAAAAAATAGGACTTGTAGTTGAAAACTGTTTTTATGCATCCTATCAGCCACCTTTCATAAAAGTTGGAATGTTGTAATAAGGGGGGTGATTGTTACTTGAGGGAAAACTGTTTGGAATTAATTGCAAAGAAGTTCTCAACTTCTTAAGCAGTATATAACTAGTTCTTTCAGTGTTGTGGCATAATTGAAGTTGTAAGTGTATCCATTACCTACAGTCCTGTGTGCATGAACATGAGGTTAGAATTTGATACTGTATAAGTACACCATATGTGCAGTAATGGTATACCTTAAAAACATCTGTTCTTGCAGGGCTGTACGGCCCTGAATCAGTTCAACCAGCTCTGAAGGCTCTAATTGAACCAATTGGTTGGAAACTGGGCCAAAACTCCCTCTAACCCAACCTAACTGTAGGCTAGCATGAAACCAAAAGGTCTTTAACTTAGTCGTGCAGCTGCAAGGAATGCATTAAGAGATTTCGTGAATTTTGCTGCTTATAGGCCATGCGGTCAATTCCCACCCCAGACCACAATTTTTGCATTATCTACAGAAATTCTCAATTGGCACAACTCTTTGATTGACAGCAAACAAAAAATGCAGAGTACTGTAGCACACATTAATTACAGCCTCTACTGAGAGTGTTCTGATTATGCCTTGAGTCTTCTTGTACACTCACCTGGAAGTAATAAACTGAGATTGTGTCTGGATGAGGATGATCGAGTTAAAGTTAGTTGTGGGAGGGGCTTGTTAAGTCTAGTAGGTTGCGAGAATTGGGTCTGGGGTGAGAGATTTGACCTTTAAAGTAGGTCAGTGCCCTTTCTTCGATGTAAATGTACCCTTCACTTTGTGTCTTGGAACCTTCACATACTCGTTGCTGATGCCTGGCCAAATCCTTCCTGCCCTTAATTATTTTCTTACACAAAGTGACAAAATTGACCAAAGTCCAGGCACAGTCATTTTATTTGCAGAAGCCTCAAATTGGAGATAGTTTGAATTAGGATTCAATTTGTTCACTTTACCTTCCAACAGAAAAAAAAAGTTGAAAAGTCGGAGACACTTTACATTTCCCAGTCAGAATCTAGGCCACTGTGCAGATATGTCCACATTTGACAGACAACCATATTACCTGCAACGTTCAATTAGATTAGTCCAAATCTGATAAAGTTACCCCTCTTGGATCGTTTGGTAGCTGGTTGCTATTGATAGCCATCACTAAACAGGACTCTGGCATTTTAGATACGTTTACCTTTGTCAAAGTGGATCCCAAGTACTCGACTCATATCCTTTCTTCCTTGGGACAAACAAAACAGGAAAAGTCAAAATAGTTTAATTTTCTCCAAAGATGATTTGGCTTGTGGCAGCCTCCTAGGCAAGTTGAAGACAGATGATGGCTGAGAAATATTGAGGTTTGCTCGACAAATAAATTAGATTACTTAAATGCCATCAGCAGATTTAAATGTGACTGTCAGAGCCCAATGCCAGCCGCCTGAAATCTTGTTTTTTTGCAGAAAAATAGTTAACCTAGGGGTCACAAACATACAGCTGGTGATGGGTAACTGAGGTCAAGGGAATGGCATGAGAATGGGATCCTGTGATTCTTGATGACATTACTCCCAACCCAATGTTAGTGGGAATTCCCATGGCTAGAAAAAATGTTGATTTCCCATGCAGGGAAAAAAACTTCCCACAATTTTTCTTTGTACATAAATTTTATACAAGGGAGAAGAAAGGGAAATCTCCTCAATTACAGAAACTTTCCTTTAAATGCTCAAATTCCAGTGAAAAAGCCTCCCAGCAAACCAACTTTTTCACCAACAATGTTATCACTATCATTTTCTTGGATCAAATTTTTCACTAGTAGACTGCTTACATGACACCTTTTCCAGCCATCTCCTGTTTTACTCCTTTTGGTGTCATTTTGCCATCTTATTTTGTTCATTCCTTTTCAGGAATTTTGGAAATCTCTAGAATGTAACCATTAATTCATGGTCATTGCAATGCTCTTGCAGTTTATTCTTAAACCAACAATATTCACAAATCTCTACAAACATGAGTTGTGGACAAATGGATAAAACAGGCAGGAAAAGGTTTATTAGATGTAATCCAGGCAGTTTATTCACATCCCACCCAGATTATAAGGAGAAATAGGATTCCAATTTTATTTTGGGGAAAGGAAAAAATGTTAGGCTGAGGTCTCTTTTAGCAGACTTGAGATTATCGTGGAATCCTTTAAGCATTGATTTTATTTTGATACACGTAGGGATAATCAGCATAAATCTCTAAGGGGCCAAGTGTATGGTTATGATCCATAATTCAAATTGTAGTGGGCATTTCCCGTGGGATATTTTTCGGGTCTTTGTTTCATTTTCATATGGAATGTGTAGCTCTGGGGATCCGGACAAAAACTTGCCTTGTTTACATGCAGCCACCTACAGAACAGTACTTAATAAAACTGCATAATTCCTTGCAGTGAGGTTGGTGACTGCCTGCTCAGTAGAAGTTAGCATATTTACTGACAGAAAGTATCTCTCTGTATGTTCTTGAAGAAAAATAGTGAAAGTAGAAAGTACCTTTCTAAATGCTGCCAAGTGAAAAACTGGTCTAATGTTAGTTACCCCAAAGTCTCTCTTAGACTTGAACCCATCAACCTGGAGATCGCAAAGTCAGGAGAACTGGCATGTCTTTGCTGTTAATCTCAAAGGAGGCATATCTAAATGAAAATGTTAAACTAGTTATGTCATCGTTCTGGCGGCTGTGTTAGGTTGTACTTTGGGGGCGGCCAAGGTGTACATGAGTGAATTAAGATGATATCCATGTCATGCACATGTCATGTGTAGCTGGTTCATTGGTGCATGGGCTGAGCTTAAGTTACAGAAGCTGGTAGGTACCTGACAAAGTCTGTAAACCTGCTGGTTCATTGGTGCATGGGCTGATCTACAGATCTGAAATAGGAAAGAAATTACAGAAGCTGATATGTACCTGACAAAGTCTGTGAACCATGTGGAAACCGAGCCAATGAGCTTTGGCAAGAAAGGTTCCTGGGTTCAAAAAGCATCTGACAATGTCATAACATTTGTTGTAAATTCCTTTTCCAGGCCTGGAAAACGGAAATCAAATGTTACAAAATTAGAAAGAAGGTGCAGAACGTCATAACTATTGTTATTTCAGGTCATTTTGAAGTTAAGTAGAAGTATTGGTAGATTGCTTTCTCATCTGGATCTTTAAAAAATATGAAAATTTGCAAAAATGTGGAAATGACATTTTATGTAAAAAGTACAATTAATCTACTGGTCTCACTGTCATAATCAAGTGAAATAGTTAAATTAAAAATCAAAAGCCATATTTATTGTTTTGGCATGTAAGTAGAAAGTTTGGCCCAAATGAGCTTTGAATCAGTGTATTCCATTATCTTCCGGCCAATTGTTTACCTCAAATTGGCCAAAACAATGTAAAATTTATCGCATTTGCTCATACTTATGAAGCATAAGTTGCAATTTGGCATGGCCACACAATTGTGGTTTAGCCAGTGGCAGTGGCGTGCGCAGGTTTTTGAGGTGGGGGGCCAGTATGTCCATCCCCCAGGCTGATATGGACATGGAGATTAATTTAAAGGGAATTGCTCGTGCGTAAAATCTCCTGACTGGATTGTTTCCCCGTGTACCGACAGAGGTGAGGGGCCATGCCCTCCCCCACCCCTGGCCCTCCTACTGCACATGCCCCAGGCCAGTAACTCAGAAAAAAAGCATTGGCCAAAAGAGGCCTAAAAATATGCCAGATTGATTTCATTTGGTGGTAATTAGCACAGCTAGTATCCTTGGTATATGAACCAACTCATAACCAATGAAGAGTGCTGGAAAATGTGATTCACCTGTTCTGAGTTATTTTAATAACATCATGAATTAAAGGAGTACTGGGATGATTTTGTTCAGGAATAAGTTCCTGTCACCATACAGACTTAATGGGGAGTCTGGTAAAACACTTAACTTCATATTAATGTTTGTGGTGTCAGAGAAGAATATCTGATATGTTTTTCTATAATTTTCAAGTTGTAGGGTGGTCTAGCCTTCTCTACTTAACCCCATCATGCTTTATCACTCTCTTAAATCAGAAGACTGGAGGCAGTTGAATCCAAAGTTCAGTCCACCCTATGAAAACAAACTGTTTAATTGTCCAGGTCAGTAAAGGTGTTGAGAAAGAATGAGAAAGGTGCTAACGCCTGTCTGTTATCACACCTCAGTCAATTCTTAGGATGATATACCACCAACTGGGACAACTACTATAGGCAAAACCATCAGCATTTTAATATTATTAGCATGTGTGCTGAAGGGCAAAAGGGAGCAATTTCAGACTAAATATTGGTTACACTGCTAGATGTCTTAAAGTCAAGGTTATACTTCTAAAGGATTAAGTTGAAATATTTGGACTTATTGTTTGAAATTTTCTATGCAGGTTTTCATGCTAGTATACAGACTAAAGTTTGTTTTCAATGCTGTTAGTGCTTGCAAGACAGGAGATATATTTTTAACAAGTGAAGTAATTGAGGGAAGATGCTTAAATCCAAGGAAGCAAGAGATATAAATTCCCTTACAATTTTTCTCATATAAAAATTTCTCTCCAAATGCCTCAATTCCCTTCAAACTCCAAAGTTTTCCCCAGCTTCTCACATTGTTGAATCAGACTTTTTCCGTCAGTGATCACCGCAAGATTTGAAACAGGTTTAAAGCGTTTCATTCTGAAATGAGTTTTTTTGTTGAAATATTTACCACTTCCTAGAGAAGTGTTCTAATGTTAACTTCATAGAAATTCATCTTTAAAGGGCCAAACCTCTCACCCCAAACTACAATTTTGGTATGAGGGGTACCGAAATTCGCAATGGGCTTAGCTCTTTGATTGACAGTTAATTCAAACATAATGCAGAGTACCAAAGCTTATATTGCATAGCATGAACAGTACTGAGAGTGTTTTGATTCTATAAATTTAGTTTTTCTATACTCACCTTGAAGCAATAAAGTGAGATTGTATCTGGATGAGGATGAATTTCAGACAGTTGTGGGAGGGGCTTAGGGGAGGTTAGGAGAACTGGTGCTGTTTGGGGTGAGAGAACTGGGCCTTCAGTATGAAAAGATGGATTATCTGCTGCTTTCCACATGGGAAATATGTATTTCCTGACTCATAAATTTAATTTTTCACAAGTTTTACATTAACTCAAGTTAGATGATGTACACTTGTGTCAAATAAACTTTGTTCCAAATGTTATCAGTTCCCAAAGAATTCTAGGAAATCGCCAAGAAATTCTAAGTTAATCATTTTTCCACTCATTTCCATATGAGCAATCAGACCTTGATCATGCTCTAAAAATAAAGTATATGGTGTGCATGACTGTTGTGTGGGCTGGAAAAATTTTCATATTCTAAAAAAAGTAAAATTTCCGACAATTCATTCTGTATTTTTCATTCATATGAGAAAGGGATATTTCCCCCAGTTGTTCATATGTTCCTTTGTATCCTCAAATTCCCCAGGAACTCCCGCTGTCCAACCTTTTTTTCCACCCTTGATCATGTTGGTAGGGCTGATGATTTTACTCACCTAGTCTGTGTGTACAATGGGATAGCAGATATGATGTATATAGAGGTGTAGGTACTTAGTCATATCATGGAGAAAGCATGTTGTGAATATTTCACACAGAAATTCCTTAAAATGCAAAATAGTGCCAACACGACATCTGCGGTACTTTCAGACTTGTGACTGTAATCTTGTAGCATGCATTGAAAGTGAATCATGTGACTAGATTGCCATACCAGGGTTATGATGAATGCTGGCTTTCAGTCTACGATGCATTTAGGCCCACAGCTGGATATTTTTTCTGAATATCACGTCCTACTCACCAGGCCATTTAAGCCAATTTGTTTGAACTGTTAGGAAGCTAGACTCATAGACACCTGATTGCTGGAACTTGATCTGGATACCGATGTGAATCTCGCTCGGAACATGTCACCATTGATAGGATTGCACATTGTGAGGATGCTTTGAGCCTTGAGTAACAGAAGTTACAACTGTGAAGATTTTTATATTGTGACAAAAAAATTATGACATAGCTCTAAATTTGTGCATCATCAACTAAAAAAAACTTTGGATTCCCATGGGTATAAAATAAACCCCTTATGATCTGTTGTTTTCCTTCAGGTTTCGATTCCATCCTTGTTTGAACTTAAATTTATCAGGTTATTTTTATTTCCCCCTCAGAATGATGAAGTATTTAAAGTCCTTCTCTGTGCACAGTCAGTTCTACCTCCTTTTGTCATAAAATTAATCTCTCACTCACAGAAGTGTCAAACTTACAAGAATTTAAAAAAAAAACACAGTGAAGTCTCAGTCTTTCTCTAACGCCCTCTGCTAAATCTTCAAAAATTTTCGTCAGTTTCATTGTTAATATACCTGTACTACTCATTTTGTGAGAACATTAAAATAGTACATTTGAATGTTACAATCTGCAATTCTTTTGGATTATATGTCTGGCAAGTCCATTGGTACAAAAAAAATCTTGTGGCCACAATGTCTAAATGGATCTGTCAAAATTTTGTGGGTGGTGAATCAATGTTCTATATCATGGTGATTTTACCTTTAAAGAATTGAGAGACCGTTGGTCGATCATTAAAATGAGAACTTTGCCACATACAAAGAAAACTGCGCAAGAAGCTAACGACATGAAATGCATTAATTCAATTTCTGTCAAATTTTCTGGCTCCAGCAGGATATTGCAGTATGATGACGTGCAAAAGTAAACACCCATTATTACAGGGAAATGGATGCGTTAGGGATGTACTTTTGGATAGATGAATTCTGTCTTAATACCTGTAAGGAATTGGTTCGGCAATAAACTTTGACGCAAGTTCAGACAGTGATAGATCGTCAAATGAAATATCAAATTAAGACTGGATAGGTGATACATAACCTCCAAGGCAGTTGATCCTAAAATCTTCAGTTTTAGCCTGACTGCTGAGAAATTTTTTATGGCTACGCAATGAGCACATTCATCAAGGTCTTTAAAGTTCAATTCTCCAAGGGAATGTTTGAGGGCAGCATCTTCCAAAACATTTAGGTATAATCAGGGAGTTGCAACAGATGGAGTCCTGACTTTCAGTTCTTCCTTGAATCCAACTAGTTAGATTGACGGTAAAGTACGTAATAAACCTACTGCCCGAGGGTCCGTTAGCATATGTGTCATCGCTCTCACTCTTGCCCGCCCTGAGTATTACGTAATAGTGTTATTCTTGCCAGGGAGTAACACTGTGCTATACGTGGGTCTGTGTGTAGTGGTATATAGTAATGTATAAATCAGTGCAGCAGTCAATGGCAGCTTACTTAGTACCATGGTATCTGTATATTATGTGCACCTGACTGTGTAGTTTGTTGACAGTTTTTGTGTAGCGACGATATAACTTTTAAGCAGGCATTTGCATTCGTACAACTAAAACTCCATGTGTTATGTTTTGATCCGTGTCTTACAGGAATACCTAAGGAAATATTATTCACTCTAACCTTCGGTAATCCAAAAAAATTTTTGAAGAGACTGTTTTCTTCCCAAAGAGCTAGGAGGAAATTTGGAGTCGGACATGATAAAGTCGGGTCATGCAAACCAGTTGCAAACCGATGCGAACTTTCTCAGCTTTATTGACTGTTAACTCATTTTTTGTTACCGTTTGGATACATCTAAGAAAGTCTGGGAAAAAAGGAATTTTTAAGAGTGAAAATGTTTGCTAGCTTGAAAAATGTAAGTACAAAGCTCTTTTTTCATCTATACACTAACAATGAGGTCTTTTGTGGAATCTCTAACGAACAATGACCAATTATAACGCCAATAGAGCAACAGATGGCTCCCGATCAAAGTGTAAAATGGCGTATCCATGGTAACAACTCTGAGAAGCTCGAAAAAAGCTATATTTTGATAGCTATTTTTGAAACTTTGGTCGCCAGTGTTCGCGATCCCGAATACGCCAGAACTGTTCAGTAGTGTGTAAGCTGTCGTTTGAACGTGGTCTAGTTATGCAATTTGATGGGCAATGTCACGAAAATCCCTCTTTTTGGGAGCGAAAAATTTCGAATTGTGAACCTTTATTTGGTATAAACATATTCTCTTTGGTCTGCAATAGAATTTCAATGGAAAATCCGACTAAAATGTGGTTTTTTGCATGAATTAGAGGAAATCGTTAGCAATTACTGCATATGTGTTTATTCTATGCATATGCATGCTCTACCTTTTGTGCATGTGTATTCTGATAGAGACAGATTCAGCACGACAGATATTACTTCTGCTAGTCTGGTATTACGTAATGGTTAAAACCTTTGTTGGCGGCTACTAGTTATACTCCAAAGTGAAGTTTTAGGTCCCAGGGGGGCTGTGTGGTGACTGAGGAATGTAAAGACTTAAGAAAAGCAGTTGATGGGGGGTTAAGTAGGGTTTGAATGATGTAAGCAATAAAAAAGGAAGTCAGACCTCCATCTGTTGCAACTCCCTGGTATAATGAGGTATGCTAACAACCTACTTTTTTATTAGTTTGATGTCGTATGTGGTGTATGGTTGTGTTGTGAGGAGGTGTGCCCTATTGCTTTTGGTGGGAGTTGAATGTGACGAGGGGTCAACTGAGTCAAACACTGAAAACAGTTAACTAATAGGATATCTCAAAGGGATGAAACTTGGATAAATTTCATATTTGGTACATGGATGGTGTTATGGTGAGATAATCGAAGGTCCCAGTTGTTTTTGGTGGAGGCCAAAGCTCATCTGGGGTCGCTTGGGACATCAAACAGAGGAAACCCTGTTTGCAATAAAACCATTTAGTTTTTGGTGGAGACGGTCTTTTTGGGTCACCAGGGGTTAGCCCTAAGCGTGGCGTTATATATGGATATATCATCAAAACCTCAAAGCACTTTTTGCATTCTGGTTTTGAAATGTAAAAAGATGAAATATATGAAGCAGTAAAATCACTGCATGATGGCGTGAAATTAGGCACCAGACTAAAATTGGAGTGATAGGCTTAAATAGAAAATTCATTTTTATTCTTATAGAGTTGAATAATCTAATTCATTCCCCCCCCCCCCCCTTACCGCCTACAGAACATGTAAAACCTACCTACCCACAGTAAGTCCTGGCTTGACAGGCATCTTAAGACTCATTTCCATTTTAGAATGAATATTCGGTCATAATTATAAATCAGTCTCGAATTTTCAGTGATGTTGTCAAACTTCTGGACTCGAACACACGATTTTGTAGAATTCCAAGGACTTGGCAAGATGCAGCAATTTTTCCCCATTGAGTCTAGATTCCAGTCCTTGAAATATGAAAACTGCTGAACTCATGCCTTGAAGCCTCCAGAATCGACTAAGGTCACGGCTAATTTTACTCTTTCCCATTTAGAGATTATGAGAAGCTTTCGAATCCATAGTCCTAAGTCAAAGGCATTGTTGGTCTGTGTTGCTCAAAGGAATATATCCCCCAATCCAGATTATGTTTTAATTGAGGAATGGTCATTCCTTGGAGTTATGTGAAAGTTTTCTGCAAGATTTTGCAAATTTTTAGAAATCTTTATGGGGCTGAACCATTCTCTCCCATAATTTCTCATTGTGTCTTGCTTACATTTTAGTCATTTGATTTATACCTTCAATTGGTCTTTAGTATGAGGGTTTCATTTTCCACAAATCAATTAAAACAATGTTTGCATTTATAGTCTGCCAAGTAGTCCATGATTGGTTAAAAAAAAAATGTGAAAAAATAGCCACTTGCTAAGAACTTACTTTCTGCAGCCTAGATTTTGGAGTTTTAAAGTCCAAGTAGGTTCAAAGACATTGCTGCCCACCCAACCTGCTTTCAATGCTTTCAGCACTGAATGAAAGAACATTAAAAGAAGTATTGGATAAAAAGAACCAATGCTTATCATTGAAAAATATCTGCAAAGTTTGTAGCAATCTGGTTTGTAACATCTTTTCAACCTCCTCTTGCTCTCAGTAGAGTCTTGAGGTTTTATTATTCTTTTGCCGCATATCTCACTAGTCTGGGCCCCCTCATTAAGATTGGTACTCACAGCCCAGCGCCGTTCCCCAACGATGGTGATACGTATTAGTATCTGCAGGTGCTCTGCTAAAATGTTACATTCCATGCAAAATATTTTCCGTAAATTTCACAGGCAGTGTTTGTTTTCAGGTCTACGGCCTTCTACGGTTTCCATTTTAAAGTGGCTTTAGGGAGGTTTCACCGACCTCAATCGTTACTTCAAATCTATTCCCAACAAGGGTATGGAGTTGGTGACACTTGAACTATGGAGTTGCACACATGTTCTGAATTCACCTTTCATTTGGCTTTACCTGTTGAATCCAAGGAGATTTAATCTATACTTAGTTCAAGATGGAAGGTTTTACCAGAATATTAACTAAACTAACAGGAAGGTCCTTTGAATCGCCCGGCTAAATCTAGAAGATCAATCATTGCTAAGTTCTTTCTTTGTTCTATGTTTGCGCTTTATGTAAATTTTGAACACTGATGACCTGTTCCAGGAAAGGCGGTGCGTAGAAGTCTATTAACTTTAAATAACATCTTGCCCTACTTACATGAATGCCTCTTTCAGGGTCTTATCGAGAAGGCGATTACGCCCTACTTTTGCGAAATTTCTTCACCAACCATTTGTGTCAGGGACTGCAACTGAATTAAGATACATCAAGGAATTACCAAAGGCACCACACCACCTTGAAAGTGCTAGCTCCATAGTGTTATCAATTACAGCCATCCTTTTGTGAATTCCAGCTGGAATATTAATTATGTCGTAATTAGAGGCCAAAACTAGTATTACCCCTTTGTCTGTATTTTAGAAGTTGAATGCAATGGCGTGAATACTGCTTGCTTGAAAGAAGGCTGTAAGAAAATATGCAATGTAGAGTAACCAATAGTCAGTATATTGCTTGGTTGGAATATTGTTGAAATGAAGAAAGGATTAAAGGTGAATTGTAGTCATCCCAACTTGTGTTAAGTAGACTGTCTTGTTTCATTATTGGCTGTTAAGGGTCATGTGACAATTTTTTTTTCCCTCTGTCTCAATGAATGACTGCTAGATCAACCTTGAGTATGCAATATTGATGTCCTTAAATGAATGAGAAATAAGGAGAAAATTGTGAAATGTAACTGTTGCTTCCAAAATAAGTTTGGGGCAATTGCTGTTACCCTTACAAGCTACAGAGCTGTTTGAAAGTGGCTCATGGTTCAGGAAATTCAACAAATTTTTCCAAACCTTTTATGTTTTCTTCAAACACCAGCGACAAATGGTCAAACTTAGACAATTCCCATATCCTACATGCAAATAACTAATTTTATGAGTGAGTACTTAACAGTGCAATATATTCAATTTTTAAAAATAAATGACCAGACTCCTTTCTAAATTATGCACAAAACAGTTACAAATAGGTACACCACAAAATTTGAACTTTTTTCCGTAGCTGTTGGATATGAAACTTGACTCATTATATGCTAACTATATGCATCGTCATGAAGTAGTGACCCTTGTCACAGTCACTATGACCGAATGTTTGGTCTAATGGTAGAGCATCTGCCTCTCACGCGGAAGGTCGGGTTCGATTCCCACGTCGAGTCATACCAAAGACTCTAAAAATGGAACCTATTGCCCTTGTGCATGCATGCTCCGCATAGACAATGGAGTATTGAGGACAACAAGCTAGTAGCTAGTGAGCCACAACTGAAAAAAAGGCTGTGGCCAGCCTGACTTGAACCAATAGGTTGGAAACTGGGCGGTAAAACTCCATCTAACTAACTAACTAGCCACAGTCACTACATGGCAGCTTTACCCAATTAAAGAAACTAGGGGTAAGAGAATAAGATATGGAAAATGTACTCGGTTAACCTGTGGGTCTGTTTCACTCCTCAGCTACCTCCTATCACCCTATGTATACCATTCATAACCCATACCATCTGGCAAACTATTGTAAACACAGAGTAACACCGAGTCTCCGGGGGGGGGGGGGACCTTGGTCAGACCAAGCCTACTGATTTTAGCATTTTTTTATTGAGCAAAACCAGGTTCTGCACTGGTGAGAATGATGTGATATTCACATATGGTCTAATTAAATAATCAGTTTTGTTCTCATTTAGTGATTCTTTTGATCAAGCTACACCGGTCAGAATTCTTTCGTTCATATTTTCCGCTTCCTTTGTGCGTTGCGTTCAATTTACAAATTAACTTATCCGATTGATCAAATGTTATTCAAACCTTGTATACAGCAGGGGTATTGCTGTTACATGTCAGATTAATTTCCATTTTTAATTTGCAAAACTTGTCTCTCCAATCACAAAATAGTTTTTGCTGACCCCTCAGACTAAGTGCCCCAGTTTTGCTTCCACCAAAGGGAATTTGAATAATATCCTGCACCCACCTTAAGATGAAGAGACGAAACCGCAATTTGCTGTTGAAGTTTAATTGTTTTGCATTCCGTTTTGACAGTATCAAATTGTATTGATTATTTGTGGAGATGCCATCAATTGTTCCAATTTTGTGATATCAATTTTAGGCTTTCATTTAGAAATCAAAATACAGTTCTAGCTCCCGGTTATTAAAAGAATGTAATCGTACCTTGCAGCATTTGATGTGTGATCAAGGCCTCCAATCAAACGGCATTTTGATCTCAGATTTTTATATTGATTTAAAAAAAATTGACGCAATTGCCAATTGGATCAGAACCCTTTGTTGCTGAAGGTGAGAAAACATTTTGGCAGTTTGGACATGAGCTTGTAGTGTGTGTCAGACTGGCAGCTTCCTGGTAGAACATTTATGATATAAATATATGAGAAAGTATTGTGCTCTATTAAAGAGGAAATATTATGGTGTTTGAGCAAAAAGGCCTGTATTTGCATGAGCACAAAGAAAGGGCTACAAAGTTTTATAGTGTGTAGGAAGTAATTTCATATAGAACATCCCCCAAATCTGGGGGACTTTGATCATACCCCTTCCAAATTTTTCCTAGTCCCAGCTCCTTTCCCCTCCTCCCACACCCCAAACCTTCACCCCAATCACCCAAAAAAAGAAAAGACAAATTGGAAAATATTTAAAAGGCCAGGAATGGTGAAGACACACATACACTTAGAAAAAGTCTCCCCAGCTATATATAAAGAAGTGTTTCCAAGATACGTAAAAGTGGAACCATTACTGACTACGCATAGTACAGTTAGGTATTACAACTTTCTAGCTCCACAATTGAAAGGTGGTAAGTTCAATGTTATTTGTACTGATCTGAACCTGGGATCTGATGGTATATGACCATGAAACCTGGTAGACATATGACCATGAAAAGAGTGATTGATGGTGAACAGGTGGAGTAGCACAATGTTGGACAGCTGATTTGATTTGGGAGTCAGAATGGTAGTAAAATAGTTTCTTGGTAAATTGTATATTTCTCTCTCTGGACTATACTTGAAATAGGACAAAATATTGGTCAGACATGAGAATGGCATGGTGGAAAGAAGTTTCTCTGTGGGGAAAATGGAAGGCGACATTGCTGTTGTGAGCTGCATGATTGGGAGATTGTATGATAGGATTTAAGACATGGAGTAAAAAATTTGTCAACTGAAATTGGTTGCTAGGGATATTGGTTACATCAAAATGTTAAGCTTTCATATGCCAACAAAACAGACCTGTGTGATTTATTCCACACAATATAACATAACATCACCTGTTGAAAAAAACAATCATTATACTGGGAACTAAAAATTACACAGTCTGTTTTGGTAGGATATAATCAAATTTTGTGCACACAGGATCAGTGTACATAAACTGGAAGACGAACATACCTGCAGCAGCTGTATATGTTGAAGAAGCATTACTAACATGAGGTACATATCAGTTGCAAAATGTGTACAAGCCAGGTACATGCAGTTATACTGGAAAAATTAAAGTGCACCTCAAGTCTAAAATTATAAAAATATTAGAGGTTGCAGAATGAATCTCATTCACCTAACTGCCATTATTATATAACTCATTCCATTTTTGAGATATTGAAAATGTTGCGATTTATTCTCCATTGTGCAATAATTTGTGACTTTCTTGTTGTAAAACTCACATTATCTGTATTGGTTTCCTAAAAATTGGAATTTTTTTATGGACCTTGAATGCTTTCCATTTTCTTGAATGCGTTCCGTGTTCTTGCATAAGCATATTGTACAGAGAGAAATTCCTTGTGCCCTTAAGAGTAAGAGTGCTGTCACATATGGGCACAAGGTGAAGTAACTTTCAGAAGAACAAAGAAATATAAAGACTGTAATTTGAGTAGAACAATGACATCCCACATTATTGCACAAATTGTACCATATTAAATTAAGGGAATAAACTTCAAATTTTATATCCCAGCTGAGGGATGCTGTATAAAGATGGGGGATGAACTGGTTGAATTTATTTCTCATGCTCTTTAATATGTATTTTTGAAGTTTGTGACTCAGGGCACACTCTAATTTGTAGTCTTTTTGTGAGTCTTATCCTTTGGAAAAGGTTCAGATGATGCATGAACAGAGTCATGGGTGGGGGTGGGGATGTAAAAATGTAGAAGCTATCTTTTGCTCAATCTGGGTTCCAAGAAAGAAAGGAAAAGTTATTAGACTTCTGCACAGGCTCTGATCAGCACTTGTGTTAAGTGACTGTAGGCAGCCATTAGTGGGGCCCATCAGCCTTTAATTATCTTCATTCATTGTTTAAATGTAATTTCAAACACTCATTAACGGTGAAATTGAGGGAATCAAGAAGCATTACAGTGTACCTCATCTATGGTATTGCAGAGAAATTGAAAGATTAAAAGGTAATAGACCCCAGCCATGGCCAACTAAAATCAGACCACCACTTGCTGTCCAGATTCGTCTATAGAATAAAAGCCTTACACCTTTTCCTGCTTTAATTGTTTACTGTATCTTGAGGTCAATATTTTGGAGAAATTTCGTGATTTTAATTTTATGAGTTGAATCCTGAGAGAGTCAGAGGAAGGTCGGACTGATGAAATCATTTAGTGGCTAGTCAAGAGTGCTTCCAAATATATTCCAACAGGAATTCTATATTATGACAGTTTTGTTATTTATGAGGAATGAAGGACAAAGGATACCTGTTATATTGTAAATTCAGGTTGCTCCCAAAGAAAAAGCAGGCTGACATTTTTTTTTAGCAATTTTGTCTCACAAAATGTTAAATACTCTTGGACTGACTCAGAAAAAGGAAAAAATAAAAAAAAAAGGAAGTGTGGTATTCTAGTTTGATGAGGTGATTGTTTTAGATTCCAGCTAGATTTTGACAAATTTAACTATGCTTGAGGGACTTACAGCAACTAGAGGGGAAAATTTTATGCTTATTGAAGGGGAACAAAAACAAAATTGAATTAAAAATGAAGTTCTGTCTCATAAATTACATCTGCAGTAGTCAGTCTCATGGGGAATTATACCTGTCTACAATTGTGGAAGGGTGGTGCACTTTAGACAGAAGTTTCCAATGTGTCATTCATGCATGTTTTATTTGTTATACTCCCTCGAAATAAGAGTTAATTATAAAACTGTTCTGCCACATTCTGCAATTAATTTTCTAGGCAAAATGGACAAAGGATAGGAAATTTTAGTTATTTCCAGTTCTTTGTAAAAAACTTTGATACTTGTATAATTAGAAGTGAGTGTATATAAGGTCTCAATGAGTAAGATTTAATGTGAGTGCCCGTTCGTTTTGAGGAAAGCACATCAACAGCTTTTGAAATTTGAATCATGCAAGATTGCCATAGTCATATGTCATGTTGCTAATTCTTTTGTTTAATCATCATTGCAGGGGAAATAAAGTTATAATGCAATACATTTACTTTTGATGCAATTTTTTTTTATCTGAAAAATGCTCTGAGTCTAAACAAGGGGGAGCAACCTGGTTTACTAATATTGGAGTGGTGTATGTTGACTTATAAGAGCAGATGAAATAGTAGTATTTAAGTTGACTTCTGTACCTTGTTAAAAAGGTGCACCTTTTTAAGTTAAAAACACCAGTATGTCTTTCAAGATTCACTTGGACTGCATTGTGTTTGGCATCAATTTCAGACTGATCGTTATTTGGAAAAAAAAATTCTGCAATTTCAAATAAGCATAGCCAATGGAAAAGCAGCTGGGGAAGGGCTCCTTTGAAGTAAGTGGTGTGTTAAAGGGACAGTCCTTTCATTCCAAATTACAATTTTTGTAGGGGTTCACAGAAATTCTGAATTGGCTCAGCTCTTTGACTGACAGCGAATTTAAAAGTTGCTGAGTACTATAGTTCACATTATGCAGTATGTACTGTACTGGGAGTGTTTTGATACACATTGGCCCTTGTATATACTTCCAAAATTTTATCATTTTGACTGATACTCTATAACACATTCATGTTGGTGTGTCTTTATAGGCATATTTTCATCATCCCAAACAGTTCCAATTCACCCAAACTACTTACTTCTAGCCCCTCCCACATTTATCAAAAACTCATCTTTATCCAGATACAATCCTAGTTTATTGCTTCATGGCTTGTCCCAGTGGCCATACAAGTCCATAATGTGTAATCAAGACACTCTCGGTGCCCATGCTGTGTAATTTAGCTATGATGCATTGTTTGAATGTGATATCAATCAAAGAGCTGTACCAATTGAGAGTTTTGATATATGTATACTGAAACTGTAGTTTGGGGTGACAATCTGCCTTTAAATCTCACCTATAACTAACCTATGAGGATTCTGATGTAGGGAAGTGTAGTGAATACCACAAGTCCATGATCAAAATTCACATACAAAATCTGCTGTGTGCTAGTTAGTATTGAGTTTATCTGTAATCTGTTTGTTGTGTTTATGGTCTTGAGAATCTCATCTTCTGTCAAAATTGACCTCAAAGATTTTTTTCTTCCCCTTATTTCTGCTGATTTGGTGCTCACCATATTACTGTCATGCCTTTGTTGATAAGGGTTAGTGGTAACATAACAAACAGTTACAGTAAATTAGCCTCGCTGTTTGTATTAGGAGAGTGTTTTATAGGCTGTGAAGTGTAGACAGGAAAGGGACTGTTTAAACACTGTCAGAGTAGTCTGTTTATCATTGGGCAGTCACATGATCAATTAATTGTACAAGATAATTCTAGAGGCAGGGATTTGGGCATTTAGCTGATGGACTCAATGTTTGAAAGAAGTTACTAATGGGCCCTTCTGTTTGGGAGGAATGCAGGAACTCTGTGATGTCAAGATTTAAAGAATTAAAGTAAATAGTTTGGTTGAAAGAATGGTACTTACAAGAATTTAACTGTTCTGTTTAGATTGGATAGGTATAGGGAATTATAGCTTTATTGTACTAATTTATGCTTGTAACAGGTTCCTGTAGCTACAGGATCATGTTTGTGCACGTATTTCTGTTACCTTCTTTTGAAATTAAACAGTTTGCATGTCATGTCAATAGCTATCTTGGGGAGAATTGGGATGCATTGAATATTGGTCCTGAAATTTGCCAGATTTTTATTTCAAGGCCTAGTTTTGGACTGTGTGCCCTGAAGTTAATTTTCTTCACAAAGGAATGCAAGAAATTATTGATTTAGACAATACTCATATTTATACATGTATAAAAGTTACAGTATGTAGGCCTAGTGTTTTGTGAGAGATTATAATAACGATTTAATTCAGATTTGAAAAAAATTGGGATCATGTTGCAAGGCGACAATTTTTTTCAATTTTACATAAAACCCTTTTAAGCCAGGATATGAAAGAATTTAAAGGTTATAAATTTTGCAAGTCAGGATATTATTTGGCACATGCTATCAAATTTCTGCAAAAAGGTTTCTAACTTTTTGTAGAGCTAGAAGGTAGACCCTGCTGTTTTGTCCTGAATCTAAAGCTTCTGCAAATAATTAACTGCATTCATTGTATATTTCTATTCTTTGTATTCCACTAACAGCTTCCCCTGTTTATATGTACCCCTATTTCTTTTAGCCTTAAGCAATGTTTCCTTATGTGCACCCCAATCCTCGTAAAACTTTGTGTTCATTTACTTGTACCCGAGAAAATCAAAGATCTGTTAAAGAAGATGATATTTCTATGGTCATAAAGTCCTGAGGCTAGAGTTCCATCAATGGGGTAGAAGCCATTATATCATAAATAATTTTGACGTGATGGAGACACACTGTAGGTTGATTCTGACAGATAATTCCCTTCAGACAGCTGTTTGGACAATGCTTCAAGCTGTTAGAAATCTGTGTTGCTCCCACAAACTCCCTTGCTGGTCCCTGTTTATGAGTATCAAGGGTCCCCTTGCCCACATACAAGTTTAATTCTTTCAGAATCGTAAATATGCTACCATGTGTTCTAGTAAAGCCTGAGGCCGAGATCAGTTCAATGATTTAATGATAATTAAAGAATCCAGAGACCATATGTTTTATTAATTTGAAGTGAATAGCAGCAGTGAAAGCATGGCAGCTACAATATGAAGAACCCCCTTCCCCCTCCCTGTGGAGGATGCGGTCCACTTGAAATGTCACTGTTCAGGGACTCCTCTAGAAACTCAAAAGGGGAGGGATTTATTTCTGTCAAACCACAAGTCCAAATTAGTGATGCCCTTGACTAAATTTACAGGTGGGTTCAGGGGTCAAAGCTCTTGTTTCAAAGCCTCAGGTAGAAACTGAAGGGTTTTATTTTGTCAGTTGAAAAATTAGTGCAAAGTGTCCTCTTCTCAAAAAAAAAAAAAAACTAGGATACTGATATTTTATTTTATTTTTGTGGAAATGAACAAGGGGAAGTTACCCTAACCCTTCTGGAAAGGGGGGGGGGGGGGAGAGAACAAATCTCCCACTTACTTTTCACTCAACTTTTCACTGGCAAATCTTGTATTAACACTGTAAACAATGAATGCCTTCTATCATCTACACTTCTTGCTGTGACTTGCTTGATTTACAAACTTATCAAAAATTTTGTAAAAACCTTGATATTATGCTTATATTCTTTATGCAGTCATGTTTTCATGTCTCTTTTGAAAATAACCTTTACTTTAAGATGTTTTAGCTATGCTCTGCCCAAACAGATGCAGTGCAGTAGGCGACATGTCCATGTCTGCAGGAAATGAAATTCTTTAGGGGAAAGGCAGCACTTGAATTTAGTTAAATAGTGATGCGTGCATTGTACTTTTTTACGAAGGAACAGAAATCAACAGAGAATAGTTTTAACTGTCTTCAAAATGTAAACTTAGAAGCAATCTTTTTCAGTAGGAGCATAAAGATGTCATGGTTTTATGAGCCAAGTATATTTTCAACTTCAATAACTTTTTGGGGGGGATGGGTTCAGAGGTGATGTTGAATCATAATGACTAACAGGAGCAGAACCATTAATCTGTCAAAGTTACTTTTGAGGGCAGTATTTCTCCTATGTATCAAGATAGAGTTTCTGAATATTATTCATGCATTAACGTGGAAAATTACAGGGAAAGACACATATGCTTTTGGGACTGAAAGAATGTGATAATAACTTTGTTATAAGTTAAGGTCGCACCATATGGGGTGAAGAATGTTTTTGTGTATGGCATAGACTTGGACTTAGGACTGCAATGTGCTGGTGCTGCTGATTAGTTTACTTACACCCAAGTGCTGTTAGTTTCCATAGAAATGCTTCTTTTTTTGAAACAAAGTGATTCGTGTTATTTCTAAACAGCTCCCAAGATGTGTAGGTTGTCATTATTTTTTATAATATGAGAAGAACACTGTTGCATCCTCTGTGGATCCTTCGGTTAGAAGCTCACTGTTAGGGATTGTTGACCTTAATTATTCCTTGTATATATATATATATATACAGAAAAAATGCTGTAAAGCAATGGTATGCATAAATTTGCCCCACCCCCACCCTTTCATTTAATTTGTTGAAGGACAAGATCCATCTGGAGGCTTTTTGATGGCTTTAAAGGAAAATTTGCAATTTTCATAAAATTTACACATTTTATGTCATACAAGGATGCTTCAGATATGAAGAATTGTTTTTACATATAGCCACAGGCAATTCTTTTAGACCCTCTTCCCAGGATATCTGTCTAAACATGTTTTAAAAATTTTGACAAAAGTAATAATTAATAAAAATAAAATTATGTACTCAACCTCACAGCCAAGAGCATGCACTTCGCCTCATAATGAATAGCCTGCGTAATGCCTCTGTGGTGGTGATCCCCTTTAGGCTGCAGCCCGTTGATTTTTTGATAGCAATGAGATGGATGACAAAATTTGTCCGCCCCGCGGGCTACATAATGGCTGTTGTCATTACGTATTTTCTGTAAATTGCTGTTTAAGCTTTCACAGTTTTATCTGATATCTTGTATATTTGAAGGAAAAAAGAGCTTGACTACCAAATGCTGCCATTATTTAATTTTTGCTATAGTTACTTATTGTTTTAAGCATCATGATGACACATATTAATTATTCCTTGTGGCTGTATGTTAATAAACTAACTCTTAAGATGCAGGAGTGTAGTTTGAGTGCCATCCATGAACTGAGTACTTCCAAAAAATTGTGATCAATTCAGATTTGAAAAATTGTTCAGTTATTAAATGTGGAATTGCCTTCAATAATTTTCTGCTCGTTTGCTTGCAACTGGCATTAGTCAGTCGTAACTCACAAAGAGGTACATGGTGACATGACGACACGTTGTTGGCAGTGGCGTAGCCATGGAGAGGGTTTGGGGCCCCCCATGACCCAACCTTGAAATGCTAAAAACACTTAAAATAGCATTTTTCCTCTTTGACCTTCAGACTTTTTCCTTTTTCCTCATATCATACCCCAACCCCCCCCATGACACCAAAACCCTCCCCATGACACAACCCTGGCTATGCCCCTGGTTGTTGGTTCAGGTAGCCCTCATTTTCAGCAAAGGGCAAGAGCAGTCACCTCAACTTGAAGTAATGTATTAGACTGACGTCTTTTTCGATTGTGGCTCTTTAAGGTCATGTGACAATATTTTTCCTCTTCAAACGTAAATTTTACTAGTAGTAACCGCTTGGTTCACCTTCAATATATGCAAAATTGAAGGCATAAAATATTATGAAAGATACTTTGAAGAGAAGTAAAGAAGAAAACTAAGATTTAGCTGTTTCTTTAAAATACTGTAAGTGTATAGAGTAACAGTTCTTTCCCTTTAATATAGTGAAGTTAGGTATCTTAGAAGATGGAAGTTTTTCCTGTTCTTAAAAATTTTTTATGCTGCAGATTTTTTTTTTCCTCATAACTACCATTTTCTCATCTCAACTTTCCTTCTGAGGAAATAATTTTTATTTAAACTAGCCTTTGAAAATGGCTGGTGGGAGACAAAAAATAGGATAATTTTGAAATGCCACAATGTTGTGCCACAATGTTGATAGATGTTTTGTGAAAATCATTGTGTAAATATTTTTTCTTTTTCAGTTCTGCGATCAGAAATAAGGCCAGTGGAAGCCACAAACACTAATGCATTTGTTGGAGATAATGTCGTGTTGGAATGCACCCCTCCCCGGGGATTCCCGCTTCCTGATGTATCATGGGAGAAGGATGGGGTTACCTTGGCAGAGGATGACAGAATTGAAATCATAGAGGACCACAACTTGATGATTACAAGGGTATGTATACAATTCCTGAATCATAAGAGTAATGTCTTGTTGGTACCCCATGGGGCACTAATTTTATGAACCAGGGGATATAACATCACAATATGCTGTATTTTCACTGAGGAATAACATAGATTCAAATCTGTGAAATATTTGAGGATTAATCAAGTTTGTTGGCTACAAAAGACATTATTCATTGTTTTTTCCCATTAACTTGACATGCCAGCCTACATATAATGAATCAATCCTATCAAACTGATGCAATAGGAAAGCAGTCCTCATGTGTTACATCAAAATACTCCACATTACACGATCACACTGACTACTCATCCTCTTGTGCCTGACTTCATAAGTGTTTGTTGAGTCAACATCTCGAAGGTGTCATGCATGAAAACATCTTACGTATATGCGTTAATTAGAGTATCCCAAAAGATTGGCTTCCCCAACACTTTCCAAATCAAAGCTGCTACGATTCCAAACCCAATTTGTTCTTTGAGCTTTCGTCTCATGATTAACGGGATATTTGCCATACAAACCCAAGAGATTCTGATCAAGTGTTGTAAAGCGACAGATTTTCACGCAAATATTCCTCTGACAAACTGTTCATCACAACCTTGCTGGAGGCAATATGCATTCATTGGATCTGATTTTAAATTATAACTCTAGATAAGCTTGGTTTAAGTTTACCTTGCAAAGTAAAACTTAGTATCACCATAGTACCTATTTTGTTTCCTCTGGAATATACAGAAGGCCCAAATGTTATTGAGTAAAGTATTATAGCGTCAGCCAAGTTTATAAAACTGGATTGACAAAAAGTTTTTTGTCGGTCTTTAACCTCCTCCACTGTAGAGAGTTGGAGGGAACAAATTACGCTGCCAATTTGCATTCGCATTGTGCTTTATATCAAACAAATATGAGAAGAGACGAACAAAACAAGGTAAATGATGAAAGTGTCACAAGATATTTAGCAGACTGTCAAGTTGGAGTACATTGTTTAAAACCAGAGAGCAGAAATATCTGATGAGGGAATAGTGGTGCATGATATAGTATAAGATATTTTCCTGAGATCTAGGTGATGACTGATTCTCTGTATCATGTTGTTCATTGCCTGACGTTTCCAGGACTGTCCTTGAAACTTTTATCAGCAGTGGAGGGTGACACCCTTGCTCTAAATGGCATTGGAGTCGAGGATTATGCAAATTTTCAGTGTTTAACCTACTATCATATGTGTTGATAATCAATAGGCTTTTCTTTTACACTAGATGTTTAGAGGAGCTGGCATGGTTAGGGTTTATGAAAAGATGGACAGACTCAGTGCTGGCTTGAGGTGATTGACAGCATTAGTTATTAGTATTCATTGGTCAATCAGGACAGAGGGTCAGGTGACATAACTAAAACACCATGGTAACCCTCAAGTAGGGCGCAATCATGCAAAACAGCAGAAAAAGAAATGTATCGCAGCTAAGCTAAGAGACTAAATAAGGGGTAATTTGAAGGATAACAGAAGCTAAATTGTATGAATTCCCAGTATATTTTTGGTTCAATGTACATCACATCGTATAGACCTTCAAATGGTAATTATTGTGGTTGTTATTTTTGGGGGAAAAACTTTCCTTCTTTCATGAGAAAAATCTCCAACATTTGGTAATTGAAATTGTTACAGTCGACTCCACAATACAACTTACTTTTAGTAAAATTATAGAATTTTCAAAAGTTTCTGGTCAATCTTTTCTTTAAATAGCTATTCAACAGATTTAGCTATTCAACAGATTTAGATTTAAGAGGTTGTTATATGTTTGATGAGGAGCGTCAAACAGTTTTTGCAATGATAATATAACCCTTCATGCAATTGACCAAACATATCAAAGGGAACTTTGACGTGCCCTCCTTGTAAAATATAACAGAATTAGGTGCACCCAATGTGGCTTTGACATTCCCATGTCACTATTTGAACGAATATCAGGCGCAGATCCATTCCAAAAAGGGGGAGCTGAATTAAGAGAGAACATGGGTTTGATCAGGAGTTGCACTGCCAATTTCCCATGTTTTATTTTTGATATGGCAAAAAGGAGAACTGAGGCCATAAAAGCCTCCCCCCCTTCCCAGATCTGCCGATCCTGGCTTACATATGGAGTACATTTGACTCACTGGATCCATGGGGAGGGGGTTGGTTTAGGGGGGTGGAGCTTTCAGTTGATTAGAGCATAGTGTAGGGTAGTCTGTGATGTCTATCATTTTTTACAAGTGTTTCAGCCAAAGGGGTAAAAGAGGGATGTCCCTCCCCTTCCCAGATGAAGGTGGGTAAAATCCCCCTTCCCCTTTCATTTCCACAAAAGTTAAAAAATGTTTTCAATTTCTTGGTTTCTTTCTTATAAAGAATAGACTGTTGCAGCAATGCTTGAACTTATATAACTTAGTGACCTTTAAAAACCCCTCAAATTTCACCTTACAGGCCTAGGGGCCTTGAAGCAACTTTTTGTCCACCTGAACCTACTTATAACTAAAGCTTAGGACATCTTCAGTTTAAACATGGGGTTTAGCAGTAATAAATTTCCGCCCCCTCCTTGTGTTGCTGGCACAATCCCTGGTTTGGATTCTTCATGCAAAGAGTTGTGAAGAATTCATGAGCATGGTGTTGTTACATAGTTATTATACAATGGTTTTTTTCACACAGAAAAAATTCTTCCAAAAGACTAAAGATAGCTTCTGAATGTTATGTTTTGCAACAAGCTAGACAGCAAATGGCCACACTCCATTTTCGTTCTTTGCTGGTGACAGTTATGCACAATACTGTGCCACGTCTTTTATATCCTGTCATTTCCAAAACATTTGATGCCATCTGTGATCAAATCTTCAAAATGAGGGACAGCTGTGCGTGCCTGTTCCTATGATTTGCAAACAAAAAGTTCCAAAACGAGTGCCTCCTCTGCAGTCTGTTGTTTCTAAGTGCCTTGAAGCCTCATTTCAGTCTGTGACATCATTGCAGTGCAGTAGGCCTAATATACACTGTCGCTGCCTGTGAACTTTTACAGAACTGGTCAATTCTTGTTTTTCCTACAAATAAACTCTTCAATCACGTTTTACCCTCTCTCACAATGTTTATTTGCACTATTGATGTGCCTTGCTATCAGCCATCATGGCGACCTGACACTCTCCTTGGAATGAATTGAGCACTCTGCTTTTTCAGATTTCCATGATCGAACTACATGTTTTGTGAGTAGTCAGGCTGTACCTCTCAGTATTTCATCACTTAACTTTCAAGTAACTGAGGGAGAATTTCCACATATTGGATCGAATTTTGCAGTGGATTTGTATATAAATAAATAAGACTCCTCTCTTCCTGTCTATTTTACCCCTTCCCTTTCTAAACCCTCCCATCATGCAGAAAGTGAAACAAAGATTTCTTACTAAGTACCTAACTTCAGAAGTATGGTACTACACAAAAAAAGAGGCAGATTATTTAACTGTTTCAGATGAGTTTAGGCCCAAACCATAGTGTGCATGATTTAGACAAAGTACTGTAAAGGGGAGGGGGGGGGGATTGCTTCACAGGGGGAGTGTAATGAGATGAGATTTACAAAACACATTAAGACAATGGAAAGTTGATCTTCTGGGTGGAGAGAGGGGCAAACATTATTTCAGGAAGGCCTTACCTGCTTTCCCTCCCCTCCCTTTCCGACTAAGAGTATTTTGAGGAATTTCTCGATGGTTACTCTATCTTTTCGTTCCAGGTCACAGAGGAGGATGCTGGCTCTTACAGATGTATTGCCTCTAACTTAGCAGATACAGTTCGGAGCGCACTTTCAAATCTAACTGTCACACGTAAGTTGAAATTGGTTTTGATCCATGGTTTATTAAAGGATACAGAAAGTTAGAAGTGGGTTAAAGGGGATATGCAGCCACCCCAGTTTAAAGTAGGGGTAGTAGTCCACTGTCCTGTTCATGATTGGCTCTGCAGAGTCATGTGACAGTTTTTTTTCTCTGCAAATGTAAAATTTACTTGGAGTTACTGCTTGGTTTACCTTGAATATGCAATACTGAAGTCCTAAAATATTGTAAAAGATGCTTTGAAGAGAATAAAGAAGAAAATTGTGAGATTTAGCTATTGCTTCAAAACAAGTTTGGGGTAACTGCACTTGTCTTTAAGTAATCAAGGAATGTCTGTTGAAAAGAAATATGATGGATTTCTTGAGCAGTCTAGTCTTAGTGTCATATTGTAAATAAATTATGACTAGCAGTCTAGTGAATTGTTCAAAGTCACATGGCTTTGTCTTTTCTCCAAAAATTTCCATGTTTGCTCAAATATGACAGATAATTGGCATATGTATAACCTCAAGAAGTGCACCATGCCAGGTGGTGCTACCCAGCTATCAAATTCTCCACCAGGTACTTGCTGACAACATCAGCATCAACGCCCACAAATTTCTTATGCTAACCAAATAAAATTCAAATTTATCAAAAACTGAGTGATAGTAACATGTTTTTTGTAGGCACTCTCCAATCTGCAAAAATTTTTCAAAAGGGAGGGGGAACACTGACTCCCCTTAGACCACTCCCTTAGGACTGTGATAACAAATTACCCAACTCCCAAAATGGTCTGGTGACAACTCTTGGGAGGGGGCAATTCTCCTTGTCCCACCTCATACATCTTTCTGGTTATAAAGGTGAAATGCAATCACCTCAACTTTAAATAATGTAGTAGACTGTTAACAATGTTTCATCATTGTCTTGTGAGAGTCATGTGATTATTTCTTCTTCTCAAATTTGAAATTTACTTAGAGAAACTGCTTGGTTTACCTTAAATATGCAATATTAATATTAAACTTCTAAAATATTATAAAAGCCATTGAAGAGAAATAAGAAGAAAATTGTAACATTTAGCTGTTGCTTCAAAATAAGTTTGGGTGACATCTCTTGCCTTTTATATATCAGCTAAATCTTCCAAAGCAGTTGAAAGAGCTAGTAGCAGTTTATTCATGTACTTGAATAGTCCAGAACCAGATTAACATTTGATATCTTAAAGAGGAACATATAATAGGCATTGCAGTCCAACTTGCATTCTTCTAAGTATTTCATTTTCATTGGTCTCTAAATGAATGGAAACTACATTTGTTTCATTTCTTCCCTTCAGCTAAACCTTACTTCTCAGTCGTTCCAGAAGATATCATCGCAGAACCGGGTGAAACTGTTTTATTCAGGTGTGAAGTTCAGGTCTCTACAGATCCTACCCCTGTTTTAACTTGGAGAAAAGAAAATGGTGATCTTCCAGTAGGGAGGTATGTTTACACAAAATTGATGACATCTTGAGGACTTAAAGGGGCAAACCTCTCATCCCAAACTACTATTTCGGTACGGGGGTACCGAAATTCTCAATTGGCCCAGCTCTTTGATTGACAGCTAATTCAAACAAAGCATAGTACCAAAGCTTATAGTTATATTACACAGCATGAACTATACTGAGAGTGTTTTGTTTATGTAAATCGAGTTTTTCTATACTCACCTTGAAGCAATAAACTGAGATTGTATCTGGATGAGGATGAATTTCAGACAATTGTGGGAGGGGCTTAAGTAAGAAGATTAGGAGAATTGGTACTGTTTGGGGTGAGAGAACTGAGCCTTAAAGTTCTCTGTAGGTTTTGGTCTCACTTACCCAGCAACATTGGGCGTTACCTTGTGTTTACAATAAGGCAGAACTGCAGGGTAACCCCATGTTTTCCAGTTGCTGGGTTTTCACATACCCAAGTTTGGTTGATTGGGTAGAACTTTCATAGTAACAAAGTCAACTATTTAACCAATTACTGTAAAATGTTAGAAAATACCTGTCATCAGTGCATGTATACCTGCGACCTTGCTTGATGAATACAAACATGGTGTTTAAAGCTGTGCGGAACCTTGCGATTTGAGGTGGACTGAAATATAAACTCTGACCCAGAGTTAACCTTTAAAGGCTGACTCTGTGGCGCCCTCGGGCCCCTACTTCTTTGGTGGGACACCCACGTGACTACAGCAATGGGTTTATATTAATTCTTAGAGAATTTTCATAAGGAGTGACTTAATGCAGGAATGGCCACAATGTTATTATCCTTCTTTTTGGTTGATCTCCACCCCCTCCCCTCCCCCCCCCCCTCTCTCAATGCCCTGTGTATTGCCAAGACACGTCTTTGTCCTTAATGTTTCCTTTGCATCCTACTCCACGCAAGTCTTCAGTATGGTATTGTCCAACTGTCTAGTCTTCGAAGCATTCTCCCAGCATACACACTGTTCTTGCAATTTTTAGTACAAATATCAGGGTACTGTGGTGAATGCTGTAGTTTTTAACAAAAGGTGGAGAAAGACAGATCAATAGGGGCTTTTAGCCTTTCATTATCCCGATGATATAATTACGGCATGATCGTTAAAAAAGTGCCACAACTGTCAATGTTTGGATAAGTCCCACACACATCTTTAATGGTGTGTGTTTGTAGAGTAGCGGAGGAAGACTGAGCGACTAATGAGTGAAACGGCGAAGAGTTGAAAATTAATTCCGTATAAGACAACATAGTTACTTATCTTGTTACTTAGGGACAGTCTTGGCCAGATGAAGTTCATGAGGTATTTGGTTAAGATGATTTAATTCATGAAAGTTTGAAAAAGAGAGAAAATGAGGAAATTTAGTGAGGAAGGATGGAAGAAAATAGCAGTGTGGATTTAAGTTTCAATGGCTTGATGGATTTTAAACATGAGGGAGAAGTCCGTTCTCTCAGTAATCGATTTTGCATTTGAAAGCAGAAGTTTGTCCTTAACATAATTGACAAAACGTACTTACAAAATCTAGCCTTCAGGCTTGCAGGTTGTAGCAACTTTTGTTACAAACAGGTTGAAATTACAAAGGCTGACTTCATTTTTGCTTTTCTCTTTTATTTCACAAATTTGAGGAATAAAGCAATGAAGCTGGTAAAAAGCTGGAGATATTTTTACCTTGAAAAATTATATTTTGTTCTTATGAGCCATTGCATTGTGTGTCTGAGGCAGTAGAAATTTGAATTTATGGGGAAAGGAAAGCAGCAATAATTTGTAAAATTATAGATTGCATGTTACAGGAGAAAAAAATTACATTCTCTGCAACTTTAAAACAGGTGTGAGAAACACCACATGATATAATGTGGGCATCTCAGATCCAAGGATTCTGCCAGAGACTCAGAGAAGTGTGGTTTATGACTGCCAAACCCCAATTCCAAATTGATGCTGCCCTTGGTTATAGTAACTGGTGGGTTCAACAGGGGGAAAAGTTTGGTTTAAGTCCCTTTAAGATGCAAGATGGAGGCTTTAAAAGCCATTTATTTATGAAAGAACAAACATTGCTGAAAAGGTGTTAAGAAGGAAATCAAGAACTGACATTTTTTTGCCTATGAAAATGGGGGGGGGGACCATCCTCCCCTTCCCTTCCTTCCCCCTTCCCCTCTCCCTAAATGGAAATCCTGCATATGGATTGCAATTATTAATTTGGTGACAAATTTAAAACTGAAGGCTGTCAAAAAATAACAGATAAATTTTTATTGTTTTTAAAGAGCAAAGTTTTGTTCATCTTCAGTTTAATTAGGTTGTTCCTTAATTAGATATTTAAAGGTAAAGATCTCTTACCCAGCCCATAAACCTATCATACCCATATGCCTTCACACTTTTGTGGGGGTTCTCAAAAAGTCAATTTGCACACTCTTTTCTGACTGAGGCAGCTATTTCAATTTGATAGAATGATTTTACATGTTCTGAAACTCTGTCTTCCATAAACACTTTTAGAGCATTCTGATTATCATTAAACCGAAGCATTTGAGCTCAGAAAATTGTGGAGCGGTGTATTGGTTGGCTCGCCAATTTAGCTCCATCATACACAACATACGCGACATTTGGTTCTCTGGTAACAATTAACAGTTTGTCCCTTTACAAGCAATCAGACAAGCGATGATGGATATCTGTAGGAAGAGGACCAGTCTACCAGGATGAGATGATCGAAAATGCAGAAGTTGTCTATGAAAACTGGGTTAGACTGAACAAATATAAATCGCCAGCATGACATTCTTTGGAATTGACGATGGGGCCCCCAGACAGCGGCCTTAATAGATGTGAATTTGAATCCGTTAGGACTTGTAAAAACATGAACTGAAAAGAGAGGCAGTTGGATATGTGATAAGCTGTGAGAAGAGAAGGATTATCCTGTAATATTAGTAAAGTAGAAAGGGATTGTCAATCAAAGAGATATTGGGATGAGGTCTTCTTTGTGTTGAATCTTTTGTATAGACTGAAAAGTGAACATCTTGGAAACTTGGTAGTTAGAGATGATGTTTGACACAAAGGATTGGGTGGATGTGTATGTAGAAGTTCTGTAAGCATCAGATGGTTTCAATAATTAAAATTTATTTCATGAATGATAAGAAAAGAAGACTGAAGAAGCGAATGCTCATTTGGAGTTGATTGGTAAAGATATTGTGGAAATAATGTGTTCTTTCTGGAATGTGGTTGGTACATGCAGGTGCAGCATGAGAGTATTTTGATGGGGGGGGGGGGGCAAAAAAGGCATGAGTTAAGTACTCATTTTCTTCTTTTTCCCTTCTCTTCTTTTACCCCCTGTGGGATGAGGGTTGTACAATATGTCCATAGTGTTTCCCACCTGTCATAAGAGGCCACTAAAAGAAAACCAAACTTGAACTTGAACCATAGTTGAAAAATAAACTTGGAACTTTTTAGTTGACTGACACTGTATAACACAGTCATGTTTGTGTGTCTATAAGTTTCATCTAACTAACTTCTTTTCTGTGTCTTAAGGTTAGGTCAGGTTAGGTGAGATGGACGTTTACCCCCTAGTTTCTAACCAGTTGGTTAAGCTGAGCTGTCTTACCAGTTGTGGATCACTGTCTTGATTTCCCCACTCCACTGTTTATGCTGAGTACCAAGCACAATGGTCCCCAAGACAACATAAAAAGATTTAAAAAAAGGCAGGCAGAGTCAGATCCAATTTTTTAGTTCAATTTCAGGGATTCCCTACAGTATTTCATCTCAATGGTTTAACATACATTACATTTCAATGATTAATAGGTGCACAGTATACCTCACAAAAGGTCTTAAGCCAGACTGAAAGGAGTCTCTACACAAGGTACCATATAGTCACGACCAGTATAAACCAATCAGAAGTTAAGGTCAATCTTACCAATAACAATCAATGACTTCCCTCTCCTTTATTCTTGTTGTAGGAAGTTCTTAAAGACAAATTTTAGGGAAATCATTGCATAAATTAATTTGAGTAACTTTGAGGGATTCATCATATTCTGTCCACATGATCAGAACATGACACATCAGCCATGTTTTCTAGTTGTTGGACTTACAAAGGCCTGATCCTCTCACACCAAAAATTTATGATTCTCCTAACCTACTTAGTTAAGCCCCTCCCACAACTTGTTTAAAATTCATCCTTATCCATTCACAGTCTCAGGTTATTGTTTCAGGGTGAGTATACAAGACCTCATTGTGTAATCAAAACACTCTCAGTGCAGTACAGTACAGGCTGTGTAGTGTGAGCTATGGTTCTTTGCATTGTTTGAACTAGCTGTCAATCAAAGAGCTGAGACAATTTAGAACTTCTGTTAACTGGTACAAAAATTGTAGTTTCAGGTGAGAGAATAAGCCCTTGAAACAATACACTTTGTTAGAGGCTCAAAAGTAACAAAGAATTTTTTTTTCTTTGTAATTCATGATTCTTGTTTAGTGTGATTATACCTTTTTTGGTACGCTGTAGCATAGTGCATTACTTTGTCATGTGTTACTCACAATAAATATGATGAATTATAGACACAAATGTAAAAATTGTAAATTTGTTGTGATATTAATGTCAACTCAATACGCCTCATTAGGGTGGGTTGAATTTTATGTTTGGACTAGGGCTGTGAACGTTTAGCAAAATAACTAAACGTTTAACCTCAAAAATTTGTGATCGTTTAGGGATTAATTGCAATAACCTTATCACCATTAAAATAATTTCAGTTTGTAGTGATTGATACTGAATGTAATGCAGAAATTATAATAGTTATCTTGCATGGTAAAATCAAATTATTCTGAAACTTTGAAGCCTACAAGGTTCAAATATGCCGAGAATGTTCCATTTAATGAAAGCCAGGATCATCAGAGTGCACAAAAGGATAAAAAACTCTCAAAAACAGGTTTTGCGATTAATCGCTTGTAACTTTGTACTAAACGTTTATTCCACATGCGATCATTTAGCGATTAATGGCTACACGTTACACAGGTGGAATGTAGTATTTGGAGATTTACAACCCAGACTGAATAAAATATTTTGAGATGTTTTAGCCACGCTGAATATGGTATTTGAGACTTCAGCCAAGCTGAATGTGTGCTTGGAGATTCATTAACCCAGGCTGAATAAAATACTGTGAGATTTTTTTGTCCCGGCTTTTAATGTACTATTTGGAGATTCATGACCGAGGCAGAATAAAATTTTTTGAGATATTTTAGCCAGACTGATTGTGGCTATTTGAGACTCGAGCCAAGCTAGATAGAGTGTTTTGAGATTGTATACTTATCAGAATAGCTTCGGTCCTAATCTTTGGAGGGTATGACAGTGAAAAGAAGAAAAATAGTTTTGTTTTGGTAATTTATATCTGGGTTTACGTTCCTTGTGGTAGAGAAAAGTGTGGTTTGTTCCCCTTAAATGTGGTTCTCAAAGTGTTCATTAACTTTCCTAGTTTAATGGCGCAGTCGGAAATGATGACATTTTTAGAGCTAGTGTATATACTATGCAGCTGTATCTAACGTCATGAACTGATCATGCTAGTGGGGCAATGCCTGTTTCTAGTAATTATTGCTGTGATGATGATGTTTAGGAGACTTAATTGTGATACATGACAAGAGTATGTGAAGGGACAGTGGATGAATGGTTTGTTAATATCACCAATAAACAATTCTAAAGGTTTTGTCCATTCACAGTTACTCTGTTTTCCTTACATGTACCTCAAAATATACACAACCCTGTTCAAGTGAAGAGAAAAATCTAATCTGGGAGCAGGTTTTGGTCTTCATTTGAAATGAAGATAGATTGTGTCAATTATTCTTACAAATGGTGACTCATAGCACCCAGGCCAGCCATTATGGGTTGCAAAACCAGTGGCCTCATATCTTGTTCACCGAAATCCCTAGCCCAGGTTATTCCAGATAATGGATGAGTACAGGCATACGTCCTCCAGACATGTGGCAATCCCCTCTCTCTAAACTAGGAGGAAGTCAACAATTCTCCAGAGAAACTAAACTAGATTAACTCAACAGATGTTTTGCATAACCGTGAACTCCTGGTCCCCTACTTTTGGAGATGGAAAGCCACAAATCTTTGGCGGAATAAATTGAAAGTTACAAAGTAGTTGATTAAATCTTTTCCTTGGTGTTCCAAACCTCCCCATTGCTTCTGTCCTCCCGGGCTTACAGGATTAATTTTACGCTGCAATTCCAGCCCAATTAAAATCATTGGTGTAGGAGACAAAGTTCTGCCTTGGCTGTATCCTTTAAGTGGGATTGTGGTGCACCGTAGCATTTGTCGCCATTCGCCTAAAATTGCTGAAATTCCACCCAAATTTAACCCTCCTAGCAGTAAGTTGACACTGCTCCTTTGTCATTTTGCCTCTCCCAAAACATTAAAAAAAATAATGGCGAGGGGGGAATGACTAAATCGTTTAATCGAATCCAACAGTGGCTGAATGCAGCAAAGAAAGCGAGAGAAATTGGCTAAATTTTGTCGATAAAGAAGTGTGCTTAATTAAATTTCTGAGAGCCTGCTTTGGCGGTGTCATATTTAATTGGGGTAATTGCCAAATGAATTGATAGTTGTTTGAATACAAGGAAGAAGAAAAATTGGCCCAAATTGTGTTTTCAGGGTGGCCAAAGTATTTTTTATAATTACCCTAATATTGGTAAAGGAAGCCCCAATAGTTAAATCTTTGAGGGGGGTCCCTTAATGTCCTTTTGTAATGAGGATGATTATGTATATTAGCAGCTCGACATGAATAATGCATCAGTACTATTAGGCTTTGTTTTTGTTTTAGTTAAGTAAAGACGCAAGTGTTTGGAGCACAGCTCTTAAAGAGGCTCATTGAGTTCATATCCATAAGTTAATGAGGGTGTTAAAAGGTCACTACTACATGAGAATACTTAAAGTTAGCATAATGAGACAAGTTTTATAACCAGTAGTCGCGAAAAAAACAGTAAAGTTTTAAATTTTGTGGTGTCCTAACTTGTAACCGTTTTGTACATAATTTGAAAAAGTGTCTGGTCACAAATTTTTAAAAACTGTTAAGTACTCACTTATAAAACAGTTATTTGCCTGTAGGATATGGGGATTGTCTAAGTTTGACCATTTGTCATTGGTTTGTGATGTTGCTGTCAGATATTTATATTATGCAGTACTTTTGTATGTGGAAAGTGAACCAAAGTGGCTTATGTACACTAAAATTTACAAATTTTGAACACTGCATCAATCATACTTGCAATCTGTTCCTTTGAAGGGAAATCTCTGAGCTGTAAAACCTGTAAAAATTGAAAATATTGAATTTTCACACTGGTCGGGTAAAAAAACATTCTATTTCTTGAAAATGACTAGGAAAATCACAAAGCAACAGCCTGCTAAGCATCTGAATACTAAATGTTAATCTTTGCATGACTTTATTTCCACATTTATTGTGGACACTTAAAGAGGAAAAGGGACTGTGTATGATCATTATATTCCCTTTTCTCCCTTACGAGGGAACTTGGGGTGAGTAAAGTGGAAGTAGAAAATTACCATGTTTTTGTATTGATGCAGTCTTTCATTTGCATTTTGAATGTTCATGCTCGATATGCTACATCCGACTCAATACTACCAAATGTTGTTGCTTTTGCTCTGCGTAAAAAGGTGGAGTTGGGAAAACAGCACCAGTGAGCCACAATTGGGGGAAAAAGGCCATGACCAGCTTGAATCAAACCTATTGGTTAGAAACTGGGTTGTTAAAATCCACCTAACTTACTAACTATATACCAACTCAATACTGACCCCTTCCCCCACTCCCCTACTAACGTCCTTCCCCCACTCCCCCTACTAATGTAAAATCTTGTGTACCCCCATGCCACATGTGCTGAATGTCCCAATTTCCCGAGGTGAGATAGTTGGCAAGTATATCTGCAATTTCCCTTTAATTTTGATGGGAGAGGCAGTTTTCCTTGGAGTTAAAAGTAAACAAGAAAAAAGAGAAGTTTAGAGAAAAAGTTGTCCCCATTTTGATAGTGACATGTATATCTGCCAAACATTCTTCTGAAGTGTTGGAAAACCATAACTTAACATCCTTTTGGTAGACTTTAGTCTACTTAAGTCTTTGGATTTTGGTCAATGGATTCAATGGTCTCACTACGATGGGGAAAAACATCCATTTTCTTTCGTAAGAGGTGGCATAAATGTATGTAATTCTACCTCTCTGATGGTTTTCAGTTGTGGCAAAATTGCTTTTAATTTGAACGTGAGTTGAGAAATGTAGGTGTTAACCCAAATGTTTAGGAGGCATCCACCTATAGCTGCCGCTAGCAGTCGGTGTATATCATAGATAGAGTTTAATAAAAAGCATTGCCTATGATTAGATACAATACCTGACTCAAGATAAAACAAAAATTCTCTTGGATCATGAGAGATATTGATGGACACTTATCATAGTGTGTTTATGAAAGATAAATGTGCTGAGTGAATGCTGTGAATTTTTTACATAACAACAAGTGTCTCCACAGTATTCTGCGTGTTTCATGTTTGTAACGTGGGTGAAGATCATATTTTCATTGGAGGGCTGGAAGGGGTGGGGGAAGGGTGGATATTGCTGAATACATGTCTTCCAACTGAATATTCCAAGGGTTTATTCAAATTTGTCAATCATTAACATTCTGTAGAGTTTTTAAATTGGTAAAAACCGTTTTTGTACACCATGCTACTACTATACTATACTAAGCTCATTTTAATATTTCTGAGAACATGTTTCTGCATGTTTCAGAACATGTTTCAATTAAAAAGAAATTTGACCTTTTTATATACATTAAGAATTGTTTTAAAGGGCAAGAGCAGTCTCCCAACCTGAAGTAGTGTTGTTAACTATCCTGTTTCATGATTGGCTCATGAGAGTCATGTGACAAAATTTTTCTCCTCAAATGTGAAATTAAGTGGAAGGTTAAACTGCTTGATTTATCCTTGGATATACTCTATTGAGGTCGTAAGCTGTTAAGAAAGATACTTTGAAGAGAAGTGGGAAGAAAATTGTGGAATTTAGCCTTTGCTTCAAAATTGGGGCAACTGCTCTTGCCCTTTAAGTTCTGGAAAATAAGAGACTTATTACCTGTTAATCATTTATTAAAGCCCTGTGTGTTCTCATTTAGGATTGCCTTGAAATTACTGAGGGAAATATCTTTCCCCGTTCCTCTTCCCTGCGATAAGGTTGCAATATAAGATAGGTTCAAAGTGTTGTCTTAATATTTCTTCCAGACATGAGCAACTTTCAGATGGATCCCTGGAAATAAGATCTGTACAGGAGCAAGATGCAGGCAACTACGTATGTTCCGTAGAAAGAGACCGTATCTACGAGGAGTCTGCCACTCTGAGAATTGGAGGTAAGCAATACTTAAAGAAATGTTATCATTCCTTGTCTGGTTGTATTGCAGTCTGACAAAACTCTTTCAGCTACAGGAACAAGTTTGAGAAAGGAGACCGACTGAAAGCTGACTTGGGAGTGCCCAAGGCAGAGAAATGGCTGTCTTTCCCCAAGAAAATTTTTAGTCTAGGTGCACCAAGATGTGATTTCCCAGCAACTGACATCTCATCAGATGATTTGGATATGAGGCAAAAAGAATCTTTGGTCATCCAAAAATTATGCAATTTAAAAGAGTAACGTTTTGGATATCCTTGAATATGCAATATATAATGCCTGAAAGATTCTTGGAAGTGAGGTTAAGAAGAAATCTGGTGTGCTTAACTGTTGTTTCAAAATAACTTTGAGGTGATGGCCCTCGTCCTTTATAGGAAATTTTATAGCCAAATTCACCGGACATAAAGCCTTTTCCTGCACTTCAAGCCATGCCCTTGCTTAAGATGTCATTTAATGATGATATTTATCACCAGTATCTATGTCACACTGTAATTTAATCAAAACCTGTCACTTTAGTGATCTCAAAATAGCTGAACAGAAAGCTCACTGACAGATTCTGGATTTATAGTGGTCAACCAGGCATGACTAAAATTTGGTAAACTTTTCTCGCTTCCCTCCAACTTAACAAGAACTAACATTTATTTCTCATTTCATGGAAATCATTTGCCTGTTCTTTTGAAGTGTTGCTTCTGAGAGAGCAAGATGTACATGTAGCAGAAAAAATGTCAATTTGAGTTCATAATTTGGGATTCAGGAAGAATTGTGCCTTCAAGTATTGGTCCATCCTTTTTCTATTGAGTATAAAGAAAACTTAAACTCTCTTATACATATACAATCAGGTTAAAACAAGATATTCTGTTTATTAAGTTCACAATCAATACAAGTTCTTGCAGCAATTTCCAAGTTCAGCTGGCAGCACTTTCTTATTCCAAACAGTAGGATCCTGCTTTCGTTCGAAGCAACCTCATTTGTTGCTTCTCTCGGACTGTCAAGTAGGACCGGGTACTGGTTTCTCAGCACCCATAGATCAATATTGATTTTGCAAGCATCCTCTTTGGGGCTCCCAGGAGTATGAAGTCTGTTTTGGTTCTCATGTCTAAAATGGGAAAACATTGGCAGAAGTATTCGAAGGGCATATCATGTAACAGGCCATCCCATCTCACCTCTCATGAAACGAGAGATGGAAATCCATAGAATCATTTCTGTGAACAATCAGTAACGGGGTGGATTTGATTTCAAAGGATGATTTAGGAACTGCCATCACCAAAATTGAACAGCAAAAAAATAGCTTGCCCGTTGAGAATTGTAGGATCGGCATTTTGTCATCACACCTCAAAGACTTTTTACCGGGAAGGTAAATTACACGGAGCCTTGATTTAAAAATCGACGTTACTTCATCTCCAAAACCGCCAGGAGTCCAGTCCTCATTCTCCAGGCGGGTTTTTGTTTCTGCGTAAATTATTGTAGTGTAAGGTGAGGTGTTGATTTATGGAAGCTCACGACTTGAGAGGTATTAAAACTACTGAGGCTTGAAATTGTACCCTATCCGAAGGGACAGAAAGTCCTTCAGCATGTAAGAGCTTGGATCTTTAGTGGCGACTGTCTGGTGCCTCACATTCAGAATAAGTTTGCGATGCTCCCTTGTGACAGAAGTGTCTTGCCTTGTCCAGTTTACTTTCAAAGTTTTTTTGTTAAACTTTTGGAAGGAATCATTTAGAGGCATCCCTTTAGCACTCTTTCTTGCTCTCTGTAAAAAATATTGCTTCTTGTTTGTGCCTGAGTGCATTGTGGGTTTTGGTTGAAAGGTTAGGAGCCTTTGTAAATTACAAAATGTTATTAGAAAAGCTTGTGCTGCTTTGGGAGGTATGGATTCTCATATAAGAAGGTATAGCAATCTAAACATTGCACTGTGGGTGGATATGCTCCAAGTTAGGCAAATTTGTTTTTGTATGAACCAGCGCGTAGTGGTTAAGATTATTTATGTCCCTATGTGAGTCTACATTTTCAGCATAATTCAATTTTCTCCGGTGGTTTGTTGTAACCTAGCTAACCAAATAAATTTTGAAAAACTCAGGTTGGCTTGGTATAAATTCCAATTTGATGAAAACGGTTATGTCATAATTATGGATGGGTTGAATAAACTACAATGTATCACACAACTGCTGTTAATGTTAAAAGATGCATCAGCTTCTTAGTATAAATGGAAAAGTTCAGATGCATACTTGCCAACCATTCTGTTTTGATAAGAACTGGTCCAACATGTGCTCTTTAAAAACCATGAAATCCAGAATGTTGTTGAATTTAAATACAATTTTTACAATATTAAAAATTCAGTAGTCCCGAAAGGATCTGAAAGTCACAAAGCAAGAGCTTGGTAAAAGTAGCAGACATCTTTGGGCATACACTTAAAGGGCTTATTCTCTTAGTCCAAATTTTTAATTTTTGTGCTAGTCCACAGAAATTCTCAATTGGCATAGCTCTTTGATTGACAGCTCGTTCAAAACAAAAAAAAAGTACTGAAGCTCACATTACATAGCATGTACTGTACTGAGAGTGCTTTGATTACACAATGGGTCTTGTAAACCCACCCTGAAGTACAAATTGAGATTGTCTGTATAAGGATGACTGTAAGACAGTTGTGGGAGGGACTTTAAAGGGCCAAACCTCTCACCCCAAACTACAATTTTGGTACCCAGGTACCGAAATTCTCAATTGGCTCAGCTCTTTGATTGGCAGCTAATTCAAACAATGCAGAGTACCAAAGCTTATATTACACAGCATGAGCGGTACTGAGATTGTTTTGATTATGTAAATGGACTTTTTCTATACTCACCCTGAAGCAATAAACCGAGATTGTATGTGGATGAAGATGAATTTCAGACAAAGGTTAGGAGAATTGATACTGTTTGGGATGAGAGAACTGAGCCTTTAATTGGAACTGTTTGGAGTGAGAGGTTTAGGCCTTTAAGAGTGATTTCCATTAAAACAGCAAAGAGACAAGTTTGGATTACACATGGGAGTCTTGTGTTGTGTCACCCTGAAGCAATAGATTGAGATTGTATCTGGATGAGGATGAATGTCAGACAGTTCTTGAAGGGCTCTGATTGGAATTTTTGGGGGTGAGAGGATTAGTGACATATTGTTAACATTTGTAGAGATGAAAGAGATCATCAAGTCTATTGAGCGTTAGCACTTGTGTGCTCACGGTATACTTGTGTGCTCACGCTATACACACTGTTTTCAGAGGTAGTGAAGTTTGCAAGTATGTTTTGTTTTCAGTTTTAACAGATGCATTATATTCTCTCATATGTGGAAAGAAGATGATGGGATTCAAAATCATGTATGAGGGATCCCTGAATTTAAATTGAAATCAAAGTTGTTTTGAGAATAATATGATCAATGTTGGACATTATATCTGTGGCAATCTCTTCACCAACTCATCCATTAAGTTACATCCAATATCCAAATCCTCAAATTCTTTGGATATTTTTCATTTCTTCAGTAGTTCAGTTTAAAAATCTGAATTTTGTCATAAATTTGTTGACAAAACTCGTAATAAATCACTGAGTTGTCAGTGTCATATTGGAGTTAACACTTTCGAAATATTTATGAGGGGCACCATTTAAAAGGGCTGAGTAAATTAATCTCTCTTTTGGAATTTATTTGTAACACTTGAGTGACTTCACCAAGCTACCCCTGATATGAAGTATACTTGGCAGATGGAGTCAATAAATCTAGCGTAATTATGACACATCCCGAAATTACATCCCCTCTCAAGCAATTGGAAAGTCATCTGCTCAGAGGCGGTTAATGCAAAGAGTTTTATCGTTAACTCAGAGGGCGATTATGGAGAACTGTGCCATTGGGGTAATCCCCCAAGGGGTTGTCACAACCATGTAGAGCTGCATGTGTAACTGGAGCATGTAATTAATGATCATCCTTAATTAGTTTCATTAACATATTTGAGTAAGTTTGAATCATGGTCAAAAAATGATGTTCAAAGCGAGATGAGAGGTTGAGAGAAAGGCCCAGTGCACAATGTACAATCGTTGACGACATATGACAAAGAGGATAGTTTTTAAAGTAATTAGAAAGTTCACACCTTAAAACTGGTTTGGAAGTGTTTGGATTGGGTGAAGGTGTTAAGTATTCAGTGTATGAGGGGTGGGTAATTTGGGAAAAGGGTATGCATTTCAAATATTCAACAAATTTTTACTTAAATGACTGCTGCACTGTAGCCTGTGATTGCACTAATGATATGCTTTTCCAGACACTGTTGTTAAGCAGTGTAGCTAGACTGCATTTGGAATACTTTGCCTTGTTTTACAGTAGAAAACTGAAGGTGGGGGCGTAAGGGGGAGGGATAGGGTATAAGAGTATGATCATGTAGGTTTTGTAGGTTCAAATTTTAAAATGCTCACAGAAAAGGAAGAAGGGGGTTAACTCCTTAAAGGGCCAATCTTTGTAGGGAATTACAGAAATTCTCAAGTGGCTCAGCTCTTTGATTGACAGTTGATTCAAACAATGAAGAGTACCATAGCTTATATTTGACAGCATGATCTTTCCTGAGAGTGTTTTGATTATTATACACAGTGATCTTTTCTGTGCTCATCCTGAAGCAATAAACTGCAACTGTGTCTAGATGAGGATGAATTTTATACTATTGTGGCAGTGGCTTAAAGGGCCAAATCTCTCACCCCAAACTACACTTGTTGTAGGGGGATACAGAAACTAATTAGCCCAGCTTTTTGATTGACTGCTAATTCAAACAAAGCAGAGTACCATACAGGGGGTATATATTACACAGCATGAACTGTACTGAGAATGTTTTGATTATACACATAGAGCTTTTCTACACTCCTCCTGAAGCAATAAACTGACATCGTGTCTGGATGAGGGTGAATTTAAGACAGTTGTGGGAGGGGCTTAAGTTAGAAGGTTAGGAGAGTTAGTACTGTTTGGGTGAGAGAATTGGGCCTTTAAGCTAGGATTCAAATATAGTTTCTACTTTGCTACATGTGTGACATAAACTGAGCTCCCAGCAAACAGAGTTATGTTATCACCTCCCAAAATGAGCAACGCTTTGTTCCTAGAACTTTATTTTTCAGTCTGTTGTTTCTTGTCTGTTGTAATGTCTGTATAATGTTTCTAAAATGTCTGTATCTCTCATGAGATTATAGGTAGCAGTATATTGTTCGTAAAATGAAAAGAAAAACAAAGGAAAGCTCTTTAATTGTTAATTATATCCATTATGATTGCTTTACTTCAATTATTCTTTTTGTTTTCAGAATGTTTATAAGTGTTTAAGTATACATGTACCCATTATGCTGAACCTTGATCAAACATAAATCCTTCTTTTAATGAAATATTCTGCTAATATGTCTTGATTATTTCCCCTGTCAAATTCCTCTTTGATGCCAAAAGCAATTTCGAGCATTTTCAGGTAGAACAAACCTGCTTAAATTGGATTGATTAAAAACATAGAGAAGTTACTTGATATATCCGAATGATTACTACTATCATAAATTTCTTAGTAATGTCAAGAGCAATTAAATATAGAAGTTAAAAGACTTGTCAAGTATGGAATGACAAGACTGTCAAGTTTTGTGAAATTTTTCTGAAAAGGAGATTAGCTTGCATAAACCATTTCTACACAATTTTTGGTATTAAGAGCTAGGTACTGACAATCCATCTGTCCGTATGTAGAATCTATTTTGAAAAAACAGTCTGTGTCATTAATAGTTATTGTCAATCGTCACAGTCTATCTGCTGCATTATTATCAGATGACACACAGCAAATTTTTACTGAGGGTCCTTTTGTCGAAACAACACTTTTTGATCAATATGTGTTAGTCTTGACATTTCAGTAAATTTAACAACCATGTCGAAAACCCAACAACACACATGAAGGGTAGGCTGTCCTTGTTAATTTACATCCGATATGTGATAAATTTCATATCAGAATCGACTGCCTGCCTGATTTAATTATCATCATCGCCTTTATCTGTGAGGCCAATTCAATAGGGTGGAATCGTTACTTGATCGTGACCTATCCTTGCTCTCTTTCCCCGAAATAAATTCTACACCTGTTACAAATTCAGCAGTCATTTGAAAAGATAACATACAGGTAGGGTGTCGCCCTCACTAAAGTGTGCTAGCACCCCAGGGGGTTCGAAAACAAGGTTTGGTGTTTTTCGGGCATGATAGAAGGGGGTCATTTTATGTTCAAAGGTTATACCCTCAAGTTATTTATTAGTGGGGAGGAGTCCTTGAGTGCGTTGGTCACTGCAATTTTTAACACTTCTGCCATGAGAGCTTGTGGTTAAAAAAAAATAACAATGAAGGATTAGAGAGACATGCATGTATTGTTGAAGCCCATCCTTCTCCTTTTTAAAGGCAGTCATTCGTCAACCTAAACTATAGTTTCAGTATACATATATCAAAACTCTCAATTGGTACAGCTCTTTGATTGGCATCACATTCAAACAATGCATCATAGCTAAATTACACAGCATGGGCACTGAGAGTGTCTTGATTACACATAATGGACTTGTATGGCCACTGGGACAAGCCATGAAGCAATAAAGTAGGACTGTGTCCGGATGAAGATGAGTTTTAGATAAATGTGGGAGGGGCTAGAAGTAAGTAGGTTGGGAGAATTGGAACTGTTTGGGATGATGAAAATATGCCTTTAAGTCTCATTGAGCTTTTATTGTGTAACTTAACAAGTTAAACTGAAGGCAATGCTACAGATGAGTTCACCTTTGAACTCTGAAGGAATCCAGCTGCTTGTGTTTTATCCATCCCTCCTCATGCAACCCCCACTCCCTTCCTGTTTATTTAAAACTGATCCGTGCCATCCCCTGGTTTGTGGTCTTACAATGGAGCTTTTCTTTTATAGATTTTTGTTCCTTAATTATACGTGATGATGTATATATAAAGCATTTGTAAAAGTTATGTATGGATCTGTACTTAAAATGAAAAAAAAAAATAGTAATAATGATAATTAATATACTTGAGATTTGTCTTTTCAAAGAGCACAGGCTTAAAGGGAAACTAAGACTTTCCTGTTTCATGATTGGCTCTTGAGAGTCATGTGACAATATTTTCCTCCTCACCTGTGAAATTTACTAGGAGTACATGTAACTGTTGGTTTTGCCTTGAATATTGAAGTTCCTTTTATGAAAAATAGGAAGAAAATTCTGTCATTCAGCTATTGCTTCAAAATAAGTTGAGGCTGCTTTTTTCCTTTAAAGCACAGTTAATTTTGAAATGGAGAAAGAAAGTTAAAGTCCGAAGGGTTTGGTGGGTTTTTTTGAGGTTCTATGTTCAGTAGTATTTCATTGGTTTAGTAAGTGGGAAAAAATATCAGTAATAGTCTAAATCTGAATGGGTTTTTTTTTTTTTTTCATTTTTGCAAGTTATGTGTGAGAGTAAGCAAGGTCTGTGTCTAAACACACACCCAGTCATTTCAATTGAGTTCTGAATCTATCAAAATTAATATTAAACTTTTACTTCTTTACGGGACAGAATTAGGACACACTTTATAGAAGGCCTAACAGGACACATCCATCTCCATGGTAACAGTAGTCTTGATCAATGCTCTCCCCTGTTTTTTCAGTTAAATGTGGTAGTGTCAAGCAAAAAAATCACTTAACACCCCAGGATTTGCTAAAAAGCTCCTGTGAGCTTCTTGGTTTCATTCTGATTGCTATAGCAGATTCGTGGCAGGAAGCCCAGATAAAGGTAGGCATTAATCCATGACTTCAGCTTCAGTTGATCTTTGGCGGGGTGATGACAGAGGGCCTGTAAAAATAAACCATAAAGGGAGTCTTCGTCCATCTGAAAGTTAACATGTGGGTGATACATAAAGGCTTAGAGAGACTTATATTTAGTACATGCGGAAGATAGCAAATATTTTACAGATTTACCACTTGGGTGATAATTTTTTTTCCAGCTTTTTTGACAAATTTACACTGAATTATCTCATGGCTTAAGGTGAATTAAAGTGATTTGTGTAAAGTGTAATGGTGCTGTCGGATCAACTAGTTGCAAAGTTAAATTGTGGCAGTCAGCATTTAGGTCGGGGCACAGGGGGCATGGTTTTTGTAGTTGATGGGATAAATATCCTGCTGGTAGCATTCTAAGACAGGTGAACATTGCAACAAGATTTAAAGTTATTTAATCAGCAAAATATAATGAAGCGAAATTGATAGAGTCAGCTTTAAGGGAGAGTTGAAGCAAATATTTATTTTTTATATAAAAAAGAGAAACCATACTTAAACATTCATACTAAATTCAATCAGTTTTGATGTTTAGCTGTAATGAGATGTCAGTAGTTCTTAAGATATCAGCAAAGATTACCTTGGTGGGATAAAGTTAGCTTAAGAGCCAAAACAGTCACCCAAATTTGATAATTTGACACATCAGTTCAAATTACAAGTATTACTGCATGGACCAGTTAACAGAGTATCAGACTTTCAGTTGGGAGGTTGAGAGTTCAAGTACCAACTGGGTCATACCCAAGACTGTAAAAATGAAGCCTACTGCCATTGGGCTTGGTGCTCAGAATAAACAAAAATAGGGAAAACAGACCAGTGAGCCACAACTGGAAAAAGGCAGTGGCCTGCTTGATTGGAATGAATTGGTTGGAAACTGGGCTGCAAAACTCCATCTAACCTAACCTCACAATCATTAGCTTATCTCCATTGCAAGTATCTTTCTTACGTGACATGTGTTTCATATGTTAGGTAAACCAAGCAGTTATACTCAAAAGTTAATTTCAAAAACTGAGTCACTAAAGTATTCCCATGTGATTCTCAATACTCAAGAGCCATATAAAATCAAATGTAACAGGGGGTTGCCATTGTCAAAATTGTCCTTGTGTGTTCCCTGTTGATGATGGGAATTCCCTTAGACTAGTCTTGCTAACATTCAGCTTCCCCCCCCCCCCCTCCTCAAATTTCATCCATTCTGCCACACCTGAAGTGGTGTTAACCTTGGAGCTTGGAGGTATCAATTTTTCAGTTGTCGATCAAATTTATTTTTTTATCATGTTTCATTTGAAAAAGGGTGTCCTCCTTTGATAAGCATTATATACTGTATGCTCTTCCTCAAATATTTGTAGACAGCAAACAAAAAATTTGAAACATATCCAAACAGAAAAGGACGTCTTTCCTATACGGTACCAATGTTACACAAGTCATATCCATACAAGTCATAGTGATTTTTCTGGAGTTAAATTGAAGTTATTAGGCTTTTGTTCTTGAAATGACTGTCAGTCAATCTCGATCGTTCCATGCATGCACTTTTATAAGTATTGTCTGGTTTAAAATTATGACTTCACATCATCATCCTATCAACACTTTATATTTGTGTCACAACAACAGAGTACACCTTCTTTAGACCATCTTGAGGTTAGAATATTGTTCAGCAGAAAATTTGGCATGCCATGCATGCTTTGGTTGTATTTTTTTTTATTGAATATGCAACCCAAACAACAATTAATTGAACTCTAATACTTGCAAATTTTCATATTTCAATAAAAAAAGGCTGAAAATATGTAGAGAAATAGTACATCTACTTTAATTTGAATTTTGTTTTTCAGCCTCGTTTCTTTGGGAATTGTTTCCTGACAGTTTTTAAGATGTTTCTTGTGCCAAAGAGAGTTTTTTCACACTTTTAGGGTAAATGTGTCAAATCTTGCAGTGCATGTTATGTAACCCTCATATAAAGTACACAGCTTAATTTTCATCAAAGTACATTCTATAATTCTACAAGTACACCTTGGCTGGCTTTCAAATGTACTCTCAGTTTTGACAAGTTGGGCAGCGATTTGACGCACTTCCTCACATCTATTAATAAATCCTGACAAGAAAAATCAGTCAAGGAATTCTCACCAAACCTTGAGATAAATTGAAAATGCATGAATATTCAATGAGCATTGAACACCTTACCATCCAGTGGTTGCCTATACTATTGCCCCTTGTCTATTCCTTGCTTACAGAGAAAATGCCAGATTCTTTGCGAGCGCACGCCCAGTTTTACTTAACTTTTTTATGAAGCTCCTATCAATGTTTCTTACAATTTTGCTGTCAGGCTGTAAATGTTTAAGTGTGTATCCTGTTTTCAATGGCATGAACTTAAAAGACATCGCCCGAGATAATGAATACACTAAAACCAATCACCAGGAGGGCTTCCTGTATGGACCCATTAAAGTTATCAATTACTTCCATAGGAAATCGTTATATCTTACTGATGTAAATTTACAGAATTATTGTTGACAAAGTACATGACACGTCTTGCAGATATCATCATTGAAAAAAGCCGTTCCGCAGATATTCCTAGCATTAATCAGTCTTATCTATCCAACAGCGTAGCTTGATATTTTTGGGTTTTTTCTGGTTTCCATTATGATAAAACTAAATAGTCATGTCATGTTCTCTCATTAACAAAGACTGATCAATGTGTTAGCATTGTTGTAATTATGATTAAATCTGTGAATCCCAGTTGGGTATAAAAATTGATTTATACTTGAATCATTTTTACATTTGACTCAAGTTTCCGCTTATTTAGTTTTCCCATACTAAGTAGAAGCTTTGTTTGGGTGGTTTTCTTTATGATGGTTACGGCATGTCATTGAATTGATTGAGATAGCAAGATATTCTTATTAATACTAATATGCCACCAGAGGATAAGGAATATTGTGAAAATTGGACAAAATGTCACTGCGTTTAATACTGGTATCTGTCGTCTTTTTTGGGGGGCATTCATTAGGTTCTGTAATGATGCTGTCATCTTTTAGTAATGTTCTAAGTTTGAGATTAAACAACATTTTGTGTTATCTAACCAATCATGAATAATTCATTTCTTTGCGTGTATACCATTCATTGCACCGGTGTTTGTCAGTGATAAAAGATTTGTATTTTGGTTGCAGAGTTTGTTGTCTCTTATTTCAAGACTCCTTACCGTCCAAGTCATCCATTTGGGGTCTCTTTCTAAATGATTTTTATCCTGAGGTAATACCAAAAGTGTTACATGGGGTGGAAATGCTTATGCCCTTCCTGTGGGACAGCTGACTCGAAGACCAGCAGTGCCAATAAAATAATTGCTGTGATCTTGATTACATTTAAAGGCCAAGTTCTCTCACCCAAACAGTACCAATTCTCCTAACCTTCTTACTTAAGCCCCTCCCACAATTGTCTGAAATTCATCCTCACCCAGATGCAATCTCAGTTTATTGCTTCCAGGTGAGTATAGACAAACTCAATTTATATAATCAAAACACTCTCAGTACCATTCATGAATTAGCTGTCAATCAAAGAGCTGAGCCAATTCAGAATTTCGGTACCCGGGTTCCAAAATTGCAGTTTGGGGTGAGAGGTTTGGCCCTTTAAGACCTAAAATATTGCACCTGGAAATATTGTATCTGGACACAAGTAGTTTCTCTGAAGGGGAGAGGGCAACCCTTCCCTTTATATCTCTCTCCCGTGTTACACCCTGACGTCTTCCCCATGAGACAGGTGTCTGATGTCAACATTTTAGCAAGTCTTCATGAAGGTCAGCATAAGTTAGTTATTTGAAATTTAATGACACTGGTCAACTCAAATGTGCTATGTTAAAAGCGTCAACTAGATGGAAAGGTACAGTTTAATTTATATGGTTTTAATTAAGTTTGGATTTATTTTAAACACAGTTCAAATACAGAGGAAGTCCTTTCCTCTAGTGGCCCATTAACGGCAGGCAGGAAATTCTGTGGGTATGCTCTATAACCCCCAGTTCACAGGGGTAGTCAGTGACAACTGTAAGAATAGGGTGGTAATACAGTAGTACTGAGTACTATAGATTGCATCAGTGCATGTTTAAATATCAGAATAAAAGATTGTCTTCAAGTTGAGATGCCTTCTGGTTTATGAATATTCATATATTATTTTATTTCCATTTTTTTTTCACTAGATGGCTTTGCCTTTGATGTCCTTCCAAGAGATCAAACAGTGTCTTTAAACCAGGATGTGGAGCTTCATTGTCAGGCCGGAGGAACACCATCCCCAGAAATATACTGGCAGGACGATGAAGCGGTAAGCTTCTACTCTGTTTACTTTCTATAAAGCAGCAATCAGAGTTTGTTTTGAAAATTTTTTTACAACTCTTAATTTTGGCTACATTTGAACATTGTCTTAAAACAAACAAAAAAAAAATGAAATAATTGTTTAACATTGTGACTGGTTACAGTGTAGTGGCGACTGTCTAGTCTTTCAACTGTGTGGAATTATTTTGCCTGACAAATGTTCCAAAGTTTTCATTCAGCAGTTGTTAACAGAATATTAGTATTCCTTCTAACCTGAAGAACCTCTTCAATGTTTCAATATTCTGGTAAACAGTCAGACCAGAAAGTTAAAGAAGTACTGGAACAAAGGGCTAAGGACCTCTGTAAAACTCGGGCTGCACCTTTTAAGTGCAGGATTCCAGTGTTAGTCAGGTTATCTAGCACAGAGAAGGGAGGAATATAGCATAGCAGCCAGTTCTACTATGGAAAAACCTTAAATGCAGAAACTTAAAAAATCAAGCCAAATGTAACTGAATATGAGCTCCCTGGCTTAGATTTTCTTTCAAGCCTCATAAAATTTACAAAAATTGTACAATCATGTTGTTTGTAGCTTCCTACATTAATGATATCAAAGGACTTGCTGTTCTTTGAAAAATTATATAACCATCAACCGCATCTAATTCTGGGTCAAAGTGGATTGTAATATACAGAGACGCTGCTGAAATGGTAATTCTGACATTTAAAAGAATAATTTGATATTAAGAGGCAAAGATTTCTGAAATTTTTGCTCTATTTGCATTTTTAAGAAGTGATTATTGCAGAAATTGTCAATGGAAAGTTTGACTGGTTTGAAGATAGTAAGTTAAAAGAGAAAGTTACCCAGTTTGATATACTTGAGTTCTGAAAAGGATATCATACATTTTAACCAGAAATGTGATCAGTTTTGAAGTGTGTTTTAAGATACTATGACTTGCAAAGGCAACTTACATATTTAGAAGCTTCGAGCATCAAAGAGATTGTATATTTGAGTGATTATTTGCCGTAGGAGTAAACATTAGCCTTCTTTGCAAAGGTTCTAAAAATAATGCTGCATAAAGTAATTGATTTTCACACCGAACTGGCTCGCAAAAAGTCAATGCATTTGATTACGAAGAGTGACTGACATTTGACAGCTGCAAATAAGTTTTGGATTGTTGTTGGAAGGAAATTGTGAAGAAAAGGGATTGCGTATTATAGAAGGCCTTTCCCAGAGGGTCATGATGCTGTTAAGTGTTGACAAGACTTGGAAGGTGGTGCTGTCATATTGTGGTATTCACAGGAGGGGGTATAGGTTAGCGGGAGGTTAAGTGAATGATTGCATGATAGTTGTATTTCAAATACATTGTAATATATTTAGAAATGCAAATTCTTGACTTTTACCAAGATGTATATACATCATACAATACATATTTGTGTTCATTCTGTACATGTATTGTTTGTGGGAGGAGGGAGTGGTGGTTAAGAACACATTACTGACCATAGGCAGGTGGACAGGGAGTCAAAGCCCCCTGAAAACTTTTTTATGCCCTTCCCTTTGAAAAGTTTTGAAGTTGCCATTGGTTTATAATGATATTTTCCATTTTGCCCCCTCCTGCCTTGACTTAAAGGCCCAGTTCTCTCACCCAAACAGTGCCAATTCTCCTAACCTTCTTACTGAAGCCCCTCCCACAATTGTCTGAAATTCATCCTCATCCAGATACAATCTCAGTTTATTGCTTCAGGGCGAGTATAGAAAATCTCAATTTATATAATCAAAACACTCTCAGTACCGTTCATGCTGTGCAATGTAAGCTTTGGCACTCTGATTTGTTTGAATTAGCTGTCAATCAAAGAGCTGAGCCAATTGAGAATTTCGGTACCCAGGTACCAAAATTGTAGCTTGGGGTGAGAGGTTTGGCCCTTTAATCTGTTTTTATGCCAGTTCAAATGATGATCCATTGTTGGTTCACTGGGCTTTTCTTCTTCTGCATTTCATGTCCCCATGGGCACATTGGATATTCAGTTCTAGCTAGAAATCATTCTGGTTATAATTTCAAAACTGATTGAAAGAATCTGTATATTTTACCATATTTTGTAGGAATTCATGCTCTTTGCCGGTGGGTCAAGCGGTCGCTTCAGGGTTGACAATGATGGTACTTTACTCATCAGAGATATTCAGGAGGAGGATGCAGGAACATATATATGCTATGCCAACAGAGGTTCTGGAAATGTTCAAGCTAGAGCTGTTATTACAGTCATTGGTGAGTAGAAAAGACATGCTCTGTAGTGTGGGAAGAGTATAACAAGAGATTGCAGGAAGGGGCAAGGGAAGGGGGTTCATTATAAGAAGGGGGAAGCATTATGCCAGGATCTGTTATCAGTGACTGAATATAACAGAGATTTGCATAACCTAAATGAAGAACTACAGATTGTATGTGGGGGACAGAACTTAAAAATGGAAATTCATGGATCAGGCAGGTGGGTGGGGATTGTGGTTTACTTCCAGCCAGAAAGTAAGTAAAAGTTTCCTCACGTGCTTTCATGTTGTTAAGATGAACTTCCCTCATATTGTCATAGGTTCCCACTGAATATTCAAATTTCCTGAAAGGAGCCTCCTATGCATAGAGTGCATGGAGTCTAGTATAAATGTTACATGTAAATTGCTGTAGGATTAGTTAGATGAGGTCTTATGGCTCAGTTTCTAACCATTTGGTTTAAGTCAGGCTGGCCACCGCTTTTTTTTCCAGTTGTGGCTCACTGGATTGTTTTCTCTACTCCATTGCTTATGCTGAGTATCAATCACTATGGAAGCACTAGGATAGGTTCTGAGTGACATGATGCTGTGTACAACAAGGTAGCAATAATAAGGGAATGTACCTAATTTCCCTTCATAATTACTGTTTCAATCAAGAGCTGAAATCACATTCAATATTCATATTATGCTTATTCTTTGGGACAGGTTCTACAATATCACCGCCCCCAGTCATCAGTAGAGGACCCTTTGATCAGACATTGATAACAGGCTCCACAGCCGTATTTTACTGTCTATTACTAGAGAACTCAGCAGAAGTACAATGGACAAAGGATGATGAACCCCTTACTATTTCAAATAGGTAAGTATCAGCAGAATTCAGAGATTGTTAGCCATGTTGTACAGGGAATGCTTCATAGTCCCCAGCAATCTAATTGGTCCCTCATCTCCCTAGTCCCCCAATAGCTTATTTTGTATCATCATCCCCGGGCCCCTATGTTATAAGTCACCCTTTTAATTACACTGTCTCATTAGTCCCTGAATGAATTTTCATTGATATAAACCTTCTATAGCGCAAATGAATATCAAATGTTACAAACTGCAAACCTGGAACATATGTATTTCACCCTTATGTGAGAAAGCTTTCCAAAAGCTTGCCTGTTCCAACATTTGATAATATTAACTCTTCAAACTTTTTTTTTGTCATGTCAGATATACTGTGGATGCTTCCAATACCCTTCGCATCAGGGGAGTCCAGGCTGCCGATGCTGGACGCTTCAGCTGTATTGTGTCCAATGCCAGTGGGGAAACAAGCTGGTCAGCTACCCTGCGAGTTATCGGTGAGATCTTGATTTCAGGAATGAGTTCTGATAGGACTTTTAAAGCTTCTAGTAGGATTTCTAAAGCAGCAATCATAGTTTGCTTTCACATATTCTTTTTCACAACTTTAATTCTGTAGCAGGTTTTACATCGACTTTAAAACCAGCAAAATGTGTTCCTTGATCACAGCCTGATATCCTGATTGGTTATAGTGTAGTGGAGGTTGTCTAGTCTTGCTCCTGGGTTGAATTTTACCTGACAAACATTCAGAAAGTTTCATTCAACAAGTGACTGTAATTAACACAGATTCAACATTCCTTCTGTCCTGAAAGACCTCTTCAATGTTTCTTTATTCTGATAAACAACTAGTTAAAAATGGAATGCAAAGTGCTGGAATCAAAGGTTAAATTTCTCTGTCAAACTCTCAGGCTGATTGCCCCTTTGATTTTGATTTTCTCTGGCAAACTCAAATACTGTGGTCTCATGTACCCCGCACTGGAGTTAACACCATGTTACCTCGCGCTCGAGTAATGTGGGAACACTGGTTAATGCGGGGTCGGTGTTTAAATTTCGATCCACCTCAAATCGCAGGGTTAAGCAATTTAAACACTGTGTTTGTTTTAAGTCAAGCAAGGTCACAGGTGTTTATGGCACTGATGACAGGTATTTTCTATCATTTCACAGTAATTGGTATGTGAAATATTTGACCTCTTTACTATGGTAACACTAACCAATCAATGAAACAAGGGGTACGTGAGAACACCGACATGAAAACACGGGGTTAACCCGCAGTTTTGCTCGACTGTAAACACGAGGTAACACCGAGTGTCGCGGGGTACGTGAGACCAAGCCTTAATTGCCCCTTTAACCCTGTAGGACAATAAAGGAACAATGTTTGTTGGTTTGTTGAAAGTATTTTGTGCTTGTCAGGTGTCAAGTGACAGTGTTGGGTGGGCAGAAACACCTCACTGGTGGATTGGGGGATCATCATGGCAAAGCCATGAGGGGATGGGTCTTGGTGATTGGTGGAGCCTACCACAAAAGGATCAAACAATATTCAGTGTAGTGTGCACAGATGTGAAGAAACCATTTGTTGAGTGCAAGGGCTGTTTGTTCTTAATATTGGGCGTGGGGAGTGGGAGGGGGTGATAGGGGGTAAAGCATGCCCCCTGCTTTACCCCTAGATTGCTGCCCATGGTGGCAGGGGTCAGCAATCTTTCTTGGTTCATGCACCACAAGTGGATAAGTGCATCAGACTGTTTCGTCCTTGAGGGTTTAAAGACATCTCAGAATTTGTATTGAAACATCAGGTAAGAAAGCTGCCTAAACTGTCACCAATGTTTCCCTAGCTAAAATCATATTCTCTGGAAGGGCTGATTGAAAACAGTCACTTAAACCCTTTTTATAAATTCATTTCATAGACAACCCCAACGCAGGCTCCGTCAATCCACCCCCTCCTCCAATGGCACTTCCTGAATCTCCTACTGCCTTGCAAGCAGTGAACATCACAAGAAATAGCATACAACTTACTTGGCAGAGCCCCTATGTGGAGGAAAACTTACAGTCTGCTGTTACTGGCTATCGTCTAGAATACTTCACTCCCAGCACAGCCACAGGTAAGCCTCTTAAAATAGCAGTAATGAAATAGAAGACTTAAACAAGTTAAAATATATGGTGGTGGTGGGTGAAGCATCACTTCCCCATGGTAATGAAGTGTTCGACTGAAAACAAAAAAGTTGTTCATATTCTTCGTGTACACTGTAGTGCAGGGATTGTTTTCACCCCCCGGAAGGGTAACATGTATAGCGCCCCCATTTGGTCATAGTAGGATAAGATGTTTTTTTCCCTTTAACATTGCTACGTAACGAAAAGACCTGAATGACCCACAGACTCCATACTTGTAACTTATTGATTGGTTCAGTACCTTTTTGATAAATAAATCACAGGAGAGTGACACAGGCATTCAGTTTTAGATTTTCCAGGTGCGCTTCAAATCTACACTCCTGAATTAAGGAGTGTGGTAGGTGTGCTGTTTTATTAAACTTTTGATACACTTACCTTAGTTTGTGTTCTTTTGGTATGCAAAAAGTCATACTCCTCACAGTGATTTGAGGTGAGTGATGCTGTGCCCCCCCCTCCTTAGCCCTTTGAAGGGAGGGTGGGGAAGGATTCGGGGATGTTGTCGCAACCAAAGTATCTGACTCAAAAGGCAACTTATGTGTTTACTGAAACACATAAAGGGTGACACTTCCAATTTATGTAGAGTCAGTCTGCTGGTGAAATAAGTAGCATGGAGCCTACTGTTTGGTGTAAAAAAAAGTCATTTTATCAATCTTTAATTTAAATTCAAACTTCTTTTAATTTCATGGAATAAAATCAAGTGTTATCAAATTAGAGTGTTTTATTTCCCTCCCTGATAGGTTGGGTTTATCTTGATGATAATGTTCAGAGTACCATTCACGTGGTGACTGGACTTCAACCAGCCACACCCTACGTCTTTCTGGTTAGAGCATTGAGCAGTAAGGGTATTGGGGCGCCAAGCAGCGTGACTCAACCAATTACGACACTTGGTAAGTAGGGCTTGAGAACTTGTATTGTTGTATTCTTATTTCAGAAATCGTCTTAAAGGGCCATATTTTGTTGATATTTTGATTTCTGAACAAGGAACTGCTACATGACAATGCTTATAATTAACATTATACATGCTCTTTCTCTACCAATATTTGTACAAAAAATTGCAATTTTGAATCTCATTTGTACCCCAGCTTGAGAGAATTTGAAAAAGTGTCTGATCACAAATTTTTGAAAACCAAATAGCACTCATTCTCAAGCAGTTATCTGTTTTTAGAATATAACATTTGTTTGACCTAGTGGTAAGTGCATCTGCCTTTCAACCGGCAGTCTGGAGCTCAAATCCTGGTCAAGTCATACCAAAAACTAAAAAAATGGGAAATTTTCTCTTCTCCCTTGGTGCTTAGCTTAAGAGATTGGAACAGGTATAATGAAAAAATAAGTAAAACGGTAACCGATAGCACTGCAATGGTTGCGCTGGTTAGTAAAGCCATATGGGGCTTGAGACCTTTTATAAATTTGTCAAATCTTGTGACGAATATTTCTAAGACGTGTTCAGATATTTGAAACATTACATGTGGTATAGAAAACTATGTTGGTATTATTGTGTAGGGATTGTCTAAGTTTGACCATTGGTCATTAGCATGTGAAGGAAACTCACCTGTTTACAAAAAAAATTTTAGAGTATATCATTATCTAGTTCAATTTATGACTTTTAAAACACGAATTCTTATACAGTCACTCAACTCATTTTTTTCTGCTGACGAAAGGTTTATACATGGCAATTTTATTGTTTTATTTTTTTCAAAATAAATTTTTCTTCCCTTTTACCCTCAGACGGGGATGGTGAGGGGTCAGCTGTCCTCAATTCCATCAGAGTGGATATTACAAGAGTGGTACCTCTCAGCCCAACAGCTATTCTTCTTGATTGGCAGGTAAATTAAATTAATTTATTTATTACAATAATGGGGAAAAAGTTGCAGAGGCACAGGTGGTAATATGGGGGGCCATGAGGGCACAAATGTCCCGCCCAGATTTTTCGCTCCCACCAGATTCCCCACAAGATATGTCAGTTTGAACTTAGGTTAACCAACAAAAATAATTTACCTTTCCTGAGACTTCAAGTTTTCACTTTGAGATATGCTACAACCTCAAGAGCTTCCATGAGCTTTTCCCACTGTGTCTCCACAAAGGTTTTCCCTTGACCCCATTGGTAGGAGTACATGCATTGCATTCAGTTTCCCTCTATGCACTGAAATGTTTGCCCCCAACATCTTCCTTTGCCCTCCACCCTCCTCCCTTTCCAGTTTTGATATTCTGGCACCACCAGTGAGCAGAGGGTTGGGCTATGTCAGTCGCAGGGTTCCCTCAGTCATTGAAAGCTGGCACATGTGCATGGAACATCTGGATATTTTTCAAAGTCTGAGAAGTTTTTGAAATTCAGGTAAATTGTGTGATTTCTTGGAAAAGTCATGGAAATTTTTTTTAGGGGGGGTGACATTTTTCCGTTATCAGTCATAATATCACAATTCTCTGTTCGATCCTGGGAAAGTTTTGCAAAAGTTGTGAAAATGGATTCCCCGAAAGTTCAGGACCCAGTGTTTCATAAAGTACTTGCCAAGTTTCTTTGGTTTTGCCTCACTGCACAATATACTTAAGACATTCTACAGCCTCTGCTGCTGTTCTCTGCTGAATTCATTCCTCTCAATCTCCGTTTTGCACATATCTGGTGATTAAAAAAAACATTTGTACCCTCCTGGACTGACTTCCTCTATCTTTCTCTACAGATATCAGGGGCAGACATGTCTATCGATGGATTCAAAATTAAATGTCGCCCCAGTTCTGGGATTGGCATGTCTATCCTTGAAACTGTTATGGGTATCCGGTCCCACATAATCACCGGACTTGTTCCTGATGAGGATTATACAGTATCGGTCCAACCATTTCATGGCCAGAGGGACGGAGAAGAGTCCTCTTTAGAAGCAGTCCGTACCTTCCCTGAAGGCCGACTAGCAAACCTGCCCGTACCTCCTGACATGGTCCTTCAGAGTAAATTAAATTCATGCGGTTTAGCCATTACGGGCGCTTACCCTGTCAGCCCTACAAAATTGCAGTTGACCTGGAAGGTAAGTATAATGCTGAAAAGTAATTCAATTCTCAGATGGGAGTTTAAAGGGCAACAGTAGTGGCCCAAAACTATTTTGAAACAGGATTTAAATCTCACAATTTGCTTCATGTTTCTCTTTCAAGTTCAAGAAATTTCAGGACACAAATAAATGCGTCTATTTCGCTCCTCCTTACCTCCTGTTTACATCTGCAATTCTATTCAAGATAAACCATCTGTTGCTCCGAGAAACTTTCACTTTTGACGAGGAAAAAGTATTGTCACATAATTTTCAAGAGCCATTGATGAAACAGGATCGTCTACTTCACCAATTCAAGTTGAGGGACAGGATTTACCTTCAAATGTGATAAAAACAAGTAATGATAAATGAGGAATAAGTTTTGACACTAAAATTCATGTCATTGCAGAGTAGGAAAACTTGTAGACAAATTTCTAGATTGCTCTTGGACATGAAGAATAATTTTGTTCCACTGTATCAGAGGATCACTATTTGAGCTGTATGTTTTTTGTTTTTTTGTCACCACATCTGCCCACTTAACCATAGTTCTGGCTCATCAGTGATAATGGCCTATTACTCTTTGAAACTTAATGATGTTCTATGCTCATGATGATGTTACAACTTGAGTTTTTGTTATCACACACCTTGATCTTAACTTGAAGGGAAGGGGAGGGAACATGACTACTTCCGTCAAAAATTTACTATATAAAAGTCTTAAATTAACGGGTGACTTTTCAGAAAGTGAGGGACCTCCCCCCCACCACTCTGTCAGGCCTGTGTTTCTTATGACATATCTACAAGTAACAATGCTAGTAGCCTACTGTTACAATATAGGGAACCAGATTCTGTTACAATAATAACTTTGTTTTTTTTTCATCCTCAGGTTGATCGTCATGGTTCCTACATAAATGGATACCATGTGGGGTACTTCCCTGAAGGGGATTCCTCTAAGGCAAAGATAATTACAGTTATTGGCAGCAGAAGTCTGGTACTCACAGGTCTTAAACCTTGGACTTCATACACAATCGTAGTTAGACCATTCCATGGACTGGCCAGGGGGGATGAGAGTGAACCCTTTTTGGGACGAACGGCAGAAGATAGTAAGTGATTAGAATTTTATGAGCATTGCTACCCTTTCTAGGATGAACAGCAGACTATAGTAAGGGATTAAAATTTTATGAGCATTACTCACATATGTGATCATTTCTATGATCAGTTAGGTCTAGAGTTATTAATCCCTCGTTCATTCATAAACAACAGTATTTGGATTTAAAAAGATGGAAACAAGTAAACATAATTAAACAATTTTGTAAATAATGACATTAAAACAGCACAACCCTTAGTAAAATCTGGTAGTACCAGGAGACTAATGCAGGATAATGCATAGTCACCTGACTGCAGTGAATCGATAAAAGTTGAGGATTGTTACAAAGAGGGAATGAATTATGCTCTGATCACCTTTGCAAGTGATTTGTATTGATGATGTAGTAGTGGTCAAAGGATGGTCAATAATTTCCTTGCTCTTCTTGTCACATTTTAAAAATAACACTTTGTTTAACATCTTGTCTGATTCACATTGGCTTTTTAGTCTTATCGTAACATACCCTCCGCCTTGCCCCACCCTTCATGGATTGGATTGGTTGTAGAGTAGGTGTGTTTGCAGCACTATCCAGCCTGCCGTAGCAAGCAACTTGAAGGGAGGACTTAAACCTTATTTGCACTGTATTTGACACTGAACATAAACTTAAATAGCATTTGAAATGGCATGGTGTTCGACTTATACCTCTTTATCCAGCTGACAGTATGTAACACATTTGTATTGGCGGAGCATTAGATCCCATCCATCTAATGTAACATGGTTTCCTGTCTTTGATTTCACAGTTCCCCGCATTGCACCAAGCTCTGTTGATGCCGTTGTGAATGGTTCCACCCTCATTGTTAGCTGGACCCCACCCCCAAGGGACAAAATTGATGGAATCCTCACAGGGTATACAGTATTTTGCTTGACCAACATCACAGGTGCTGAGACAAATGTAACTGTTCCAAACGCTAATTCTGCTGTGAAACATGTCAATGGCTTAACACCATCAGCAGTTTACAGAGTTATGGTGGCAGCACACACATCAGCTGGAATTGGTCCTGCCAGTAGACCTATAATCATTCAAATACCACCTGTGACAGGTATGTTTTTCATTTTAAAGCATATCGGCAGAGGGATTGCCTTGTGTGTATGAATGTGTTTACAGTATATTCTTATTTGTGATGGGTGGAGACTTGAGATAATGTGGTCTGTCACATTTCAGAAGGGTACACAATTTTTGTTGGAACTATATCAGATTTGCTTACTGAATAATGTCTATCAAATGCTTATTTTGCTTCATAGGTATAAATACTCATAATGACTCTTGCTATGGTACTCTATGTTTGAGGAGTGCATTAAATGCTCTTGAAGTTGACCTGGGTTTACAAAAGAAATCAACCAAAACATTAGTGCCCCCCCCCAAGTCTAAACACTCATCCAATCTTCATCACCCCTTCTTGTCTTAAAACTGCATATGAATTTTTTTCATTGCAAGTAAAGAATGAGATGGTACCTTTTCGGCTTTATCTACATCCATCCCATAATGCTGTTGACTTGCCAAAGAATTACCACAGATAATAGGTTTGCCAGGAGGTAAGTAGTGGGCCTAGTAGATCCCCAAACCAGGGAGTTCTGAGAGAACACCCTCGAAGATGTATTTGTATCAAATTGGAAAGAAATAATTCAAATGATATTCTGTTTTCATGTTAGCTAAAGAGAAAGAACAAATGTTAGGAGAAATACCTCTTGCTTTGTTCCCCTTCTGCAGGTGTCACTGGTGTCAACAATGGTCAAGGAGACAATAGTTTAGTAACAAAGCTGATTGGAATACTCCTAGGAATCCTGTTGGTCATACTGATCATAATTTTGGTCCTTTTCTGTCACAAACGTCATGAAAAATCATCATCGATTACTAAACGTAAGTCTCATGTTTAATTTAAGCAGCTTGCTTCCTTCAATATGCAGTATATATTGTCTAAAAACTCTACTTGAAAAAAGTGGTTGTCTAGTTTATGCAAAATGCAGCCTTCAATATGCAATGCATTTCATCCAAAAGCATTATGGAAAAAAATTTTTAGGGAAATTAAGTAAAGGTGCGTTTACATGAAAGCTTACATCTGCTATGGTTTACAAGCAGGGAACATTTTTTTTATTTTTATACTATTGAGGGACACCCACATTCTTTAAGTTCTCAATAATTGCCCTTTTTAGTGCTAGAGTAAAAAAGTTTTTGAGTGCCATAAGGCTAAATGCAGTAGATCTGTGCTTACATGTGAATGCATATTAAGAGTTGAGTAAGATTCAGAATATCCTTGATATAAATGTCAGATGACAGCTAATTCCCTTAAAAATACACATCTTCTTTAAATCATTTAATGTCTGTAAAATTGTTTCTCTATTTTTCCAAAAGTTTTTGAAATTTCTGATCTCTTCTTGAAAGTTTAAACTCTTTTAATTTGTGACTCTCTACAGCTTCACTTCACTACGAACCAACCACTGACAGCCTGTAAGTTAACTGACTAATTTTCTGTACTTATGAAATAGACACATTTCATCACTACAAGTAAAGTTAGTTACAAGAGGTCTTATAGCTCAACTTCTAACTGATTGGTTCCTATTGGGCTGGCCCCAGCCTTTTTTCCAGGTGTATGTCTCTGGTTAGGGTATCAAGATGCTCAATAAGGGGTGACTAGCTGCCACTTTGATTGACATAAAATTTTGAAATTTCAAAAGATACCTTTAATATGGCAGGGAAAACTAGAAATGTACAATTTTGCTGTGCAGAGAATTGAGAATATGTTACGATCATGTAAGCAATGTTTAGAAGGAAATTTTGCCAATTTTGAGGAAAATTTGGCTTGTTTTGTATAAAAACATATATTTTGATGGTTTTGTGAGGTACTCATGAAATGACATGCTTCCCACCTATGAAAATACTGCTTGAGATGGCAATGTCTCAAAATAAAATTTTTAGGTGTTGAACTGGAAGACTCATTATGATATTGTATTCCTCTATCTTTTATGGCTTCCCTTACGTTTGTGATTATTTAAAGGCAAACACTTGTCACCCCCAAACTATATTTTTGATAGGGGGATGGCAAAATTTTTAATTGGTCCTTCTTGCCTGAGATTTCCAGTAATCTGCGTATTTATCTCATTTATCTTTGGATTGATATCATATGATACAAATACTTCTTTAAATTATTGTAGGGTTTTATGTGTGATCACTCTCATTTTTTAAAAAATATTTATCCACTTAAAAAAGGTTCTTCCCTTCTTCTTAACAATCAGTCATATATTTTAAGCTTTATAGACTTTATCCATGTCATAATTATCTTCCATTTATTTCAACGTTTGATCAACTTTTTCTTCCACAGAACACTTTCATCAAATCTCCATGGCCAACTCAATGGCACCCAACAGCCATTGCCACCTCTCCCCACAGATGACAAAGGATCCTGTCATGGTAACAGCTCACTTCTGACTACATTCTCCACCACTAATGGCACCCTCAGCTCCACCGTTGGCAGATACTGGCCAACAGCACCACTAAACCATTCCCAGGCTGGGCCAGCATACTGGCTGCTAGAACAACAGGGTTAGCTAACAGCTTATCATCCCACTAACATTTACAGTGACATCACCAAGGAAAGGAAAGGGGCAGAGAAAGTTGGGTAGGGGGAAGAAGGGGAAGGGTGGTATGGGAGGAGAAGATGGAGTCAGGGGAGTGGAATTATTCCTCACCATATCAAGGGCTGAATTATTGTTACATACATGCTGCAACTTTGAAATAGGCTTTATGTAAATCACCATTCTGTTTCACTGGTAATTATTTGTATTAGCTTTGGTCTCCAGCCCTACCACACAATAAAAGAATTTACATTAATTTTATTTTTTTAAATTGAAAGATTTGGGTTTGCAAATTATCCATCAGCAATGACTCTCTTTGTTTTGTGAGAACCTTGTTTCTGGATAAGGAAGTTACACAGCTACCCTACTTTAACATTTATAAATGATTATTTTAAAGGTACTCAAATTATTAGTAAAGTAAATGCAGCTTATGCCATTAACCTTATTTTCATTGATAAGGGTAGTGAGGAATGGATGAAGTGGAGGGGGGAGGGGGGAGGGGGAGGGGGAAGGAGTCACTTCTCTTGGCTCTGTCACCTTTTCCTTGGTTATGCCACTGGTCAAACATATCGTCATATTGGGAATGTGTTTCATCATAATATACATTTTATTCCGTGTCATTCTTTTCACAAGACTGCCAATTGTAAATGATATTTTCTGATCACATTTAAAGCAAAGCTTGTGTAGAATTACTAGGTAGAATGACTGACATCAGATATTGTAGAAAAGTTGTGCAGTTAAGCTTCAATATTGTTTTTTTTTCTGCAACAGAGTGGATAACAATCACTTTATCATGAAGGTTGCTTGTCATAGATGTTTGACTTGCCCAAGAGAGATATTCATTGAAACAAAATTGTATTAAACAACAAATAGATCTTTTAGCATTTCTGCAGTTAAATTGCATATAGAACAACCTGCTTTCTCAGAAAAGGGCAATTCTTTAATGAGAATATCCTACTCGTAATCATTCTACGTGAGGGAAATTAATATTCCTCATGGAGCAATGTCAAGCCATACCTTATGGTTTTTCCTACCACATTTTCATCCTTGTAGAAGCTTGTTGTGCAGTGTCCTGTGTAAAATCCTCCATTTTAGAATCCTTCTTTTATTCTTCCATATAGAAGCTTGTTGTCCTGAGAGAGTTTGAATCTTAGAAACATCACTTCCTCCAAGATTTTGAAATTCATAAACACAGTCACTTGTTCATACCATCACCTTTTCTTTAGATTATTCACTATTCTTTCAATCTAACCCCTACTTGAAAAATTTTTTCAAGTCGAGTTCATAGACTAGTTAGTACTAGAGGGGGTAAAGCTGCATCTTAACAACATCTTAATTACATCAGCATCATCAGGCACTCGGCAAGTCTTCCCCAGGTATCGCAATAGGGTAAAGCTTCTGCTTTGGCAAGATATTCTTTTGTGAAAGAAAAGAATTGTAGATTTATTTTAGAGGTAATTAGCCCTGAGCAATGCAACAGACTCTAAACTTTTTGATTAATTTTTCAAGGAGACATTTTTTTTTTATTTTTAACTTGCTCTTAGCTACTCATTTTGTAAAACTATTGGCAGAACTGCTTGGAGCAGGGCTGAAACCCAACCTCCTGTCCTGTCTGGACTTAAAGCTTGCATGGGTTTTGCTTTCCAACCCCAAGGCTTCTCCAAACTTGTTGATATTCTGTGCCTAGTAATGTATTAAATCCCAATGTAGCTGTTTTTATTTCCAAGTGCTCACATATCATCCAGTCATTATGTACTTGTGTTATATTAATGACATAAAGAAATGCCATGCCCCCTAAACCTGCCTGAAATGTTGTTGCTTTTTCCCCGCAAAATATCAATAATTCATTAAATTTGATCCACCATTGTGTAAAAAGAGGAAGGAAGCCCATCCAGTATGTTTGTTTTTCATAAATTTTCTCTTCCTTATATATCTAAGGACCATCAATAATGAAATTGGAGATTTCCTCGCGGTTTACAGTTTCTCACTTCCGTCAGAGAGAGAGAGAGAGGATGTGTCTCTCACTTCCTTTTGCATTCTGGAATTGTTGGAAAACTGTGGAAAAGTTCAATCATCAATATTCTTATTGCATTTTTAGTAAAACAGCACAGTTGTATAAATAAATGCCCACTGCATGTCATTTGTTTCCAATCAGTGCTGTTTTTTTTATGTGTAAAGCTGAAAAAGTTTCTGTCTAACTTCCTACCAAGTTTTCTCTATCCAGTAAAGTTAATTTGTTACAAGGTTTAAAGAATTGCAAAAAAAAAAAAAAAAAGGAAACAGATATTGATGCTGTTTAGTACCTTCAAAATAAATGTGGACAATCATTACTGCACTTGAAAATAAAAGAAAAGTGTAATTGCTAAAAGCATTTTGTAAAAAAAAATTGTATTTCTTTGACAGTCTTCATCTTAAAAATGCAACATACTATGTCGGTGAAGTTTTTTTACTCCTGAAAACATTTTTTTTTTTTCTTGAAGTCTACAAAAATTAGTTTCTGGCAAAGTTTTCAAGATTAATATCACTGGGGAAAAGGAACATTTAATCCATGCTAACTATTTCTTTAAACAGTTATAATTTTGTCTTAATAACAAAACATATCTGTACTATGTTTACCAGTCACACATAATAAAATATTAACATTGGAACAAAGTATCCTTGTATTTGTGTGAAAATGGAAAGCTGTTGCATATTTTTTTTTTTTTTTTTTTTGGGGGGGGGGGGAGGGAGGGTCCTGTTTTCCATGCTGGTTTTGTACTGTTTTGAGATTACATACATCACCTACGAGCACAACTTTAATTTAGTACCTAAGTTGTATCTAGAATGCTGTCTTGGTTGTTTTTGCTAAAAAAAAAATGCCTGTTGGAAAGTGTTCTTAGTCATAGCAATCTTTTTAGAAGTGTGTTTTATTTCACCAGAAGAAAAAGGAGATGTGACATATAAAGTTGGGATCCTTTTCAAATTTTTGAATTGCCTGAAGGGCATAGGCAGTCGTCACCTTAAACTTGTTCGAGAATCAACAGCTCAATCGCACAAATTCCCTCTTATTTCTCTCTTCAAGTATTCTTTATGACATTTCAGAACTTAAAAATTGCATGTTTGTTTCACTCCTCTCCTATCACCCTGTGTATACCAAACATGGGAGTTTTGAGGAATTCAAGGAAGTCCAGTGAGTTTACCTTCTGGTGAATTTCATGATTTATTGAGAAAAATATTGTCATGTGATTTTTGTGAGCCATTCATGAAAAAGGATAGACTACTACACTAATTCAAGTTAGGTTCATGGGATGAATGCATTTCCCCTTCAAATAAATGGGAACTTCCTCCTTCCATTGACTTGACAAATGAAACATTAATTTACGTTACTTTAGCAGTTTAGATGAGATTTAATGGCTCAGTTTCTAACCAATTGGTTTAAGTTGCCTCTGCCATGGCCTTTTTTTCCAGTTGTGGCTCACTGGATTGTTTTCACGATTCCATTGCTTTTGATGAGCACCACCCACAATGACAATTAAAGGTTCCATGCTTAAGTCGTCAGTATTAATACCAGCCCAGGAGTTGAACTCCAGACCTCCCCAGCTGCAAGTCAAAGTCAGTGCAAGTCCAAGACTCTGACCACTTGACCATGAGTCAGGTTTACTCTACATAATGACTTCCATAAAAGTTACTAAAATTGGAAGAAGCTTCTCCATAGTTCCTTGGTACTAGTTTTGATGTCACCATGTTTATCCACAGATCCATCATACAGCTGCCAGGGTATGCACAACCACGCCACCTTGAGTTCAGGAAGTAGTACCATGAGCGGACACAGAGCCCGGTCTCCGGTCTATGCTGTGGTCGATGAAGAGGATGTGTCTCAAGATGGACATTGCAATCATACCCTACCAGTACACCAATGTACCATCGTCAGTAATCCAGGGGCCACTAGCATGCCACCTCAACCTTATGCCTCTACGCAACTTTGTCCACCACAAAATGTAAGGCATCCTTTGTTAATTGACTTCAAGCCCATGAGTTTTAGATCATGTTTGTAGGCATGCTACAAATTTGCACTCCTCAGGAAAAATAATGGGTGTAGTGGGTGTGCTGTTTTATTACACTCTATGGGAGCTCCCATCTTCATTTAGGTGTGCAAAAAAATCACAGTGATTTGAGGAGAGAGAAGGTAAGCTTGCATGCCTCAAAATTCAAGGACCTGGACTTGATCAAATCTCTTCTCTTTTTCTGCTTTCATCAGCATCACTGTTTTAGCAGGAAATGTAAAAAGTAAGATTTTTCTCACTTCCTTTCATATTTTCAACATAAATGCTGGTTCAATTGCTGGGGTCCCCCCCCCCCAAATATTCAGATTTCCTGGAAAGGAGCCTCCCACCTCCCCCAGTTTATTTTATGATTAATGGTTCTCATATCTGAAGGTTTGTCATTGCCATCATGACATTAGCATGCAAAGTTTCATGTTACACCTAACATTTTTTCCTCATTCAACAGGATTAGGCTGTTTCCTCTTTGGCATCCATGACAAACTATTTGCCTTTAGGGAAGTACATCATGGCTGTTCCAGGTTTCAGAGAAAAAACTGCAATTCCCAATTATATTACCGAACACTGGTTCATTGCTTCAATTAGCTGCTTCGATGAGCAGCTTTTTTATTTCCATTCTGGTACAATAGAAGCCCTACAACTTAGTGCTTTAAACAATAACTCACAACAATTGCTGGAATAAGTGCTGACAAAAACAGGATCAAATTACTTATGATGCATTGAGAGACTAGATCCCCTTTCAGATTATTCTGTGATAAAATGCTATTGAATTTCAACCTTCTGAGCTATTTTCAAATTCTGAAATGGACATGTAATTGTTATTGATAACAGCTCCGGATAAGGTTGGGTGTAGACAATCCGGACAGTCAAGTGTTGGTCTGATTTAAGTTGGACATAAGTGGGGTCCATTACCTTTAGTCTTTCAGTTTCCTTGCTTGCCTGTACCATGGATGTTTCTTCGCGGAATTGTATCTTGATTCTCTCAGTTTCACTGAATATGAGAGTCTGAAATTCATGTAGACAATAAATGAAGATGGTTTAAGACTGATGGTCTCCACTAATGGCTGCCTACAGTCACTAAAGACAAGCGCTGATCGAATTGGTCTTTCGATAACTTTTCCCAAGTGCAAAATAAGTCTAACTTTTCTTTGAAGTTGCAGCTAAACATAAAAAAAAATTACTCTGTAATTTGATAATTGCAAATAGAAAAGGAACTTTGTAAATTTGCCAAAAAATGAGAGAAATCAAAAAAGCATGATGGTATTGCAATTCATTTATAGATCTATGATTTTCTTTCTCCAGATTCACTATAACACAGCATCAAGATGTTCTTGTGGCAGTAGCAGTAATGATACAGGGTGTTCTACAGGAACATCTGATTCACAGACATGTTCAAGTAATAAAAAACCCAGCAAAAGTAGCACTGAGTCCAAACAAGGTATGTACTGAAATTTAGGTAGTACCAATAGTGTAACTCTTAACAAGCTAGTGAGCTACAACTGGAAAAGAGCCGTGGCCGGCTTGACTTGAACAAGTTGGTTGGAAACTGGGCCTTAAAACTCCATCTAACTAAGTAACTCACTCATCATGCTGATCCAAATGTAATAGCATTTACTTGCAGCTGAATTGATTAAAGTTTAAATTCGAGGCTTTGCAATTACGTCCTGGATGCGTCATCTTGAGAACAATCATGCAAAATACTCATGGTTTAGTGCTAAAGGTACTGCACAGTTTGCACTGTGATATAAGGGGTGTGTACACGTTCAACAAGCAAGGTTATCGAGTGTGGTCTACCAGGAAGTAAGATGTACTCCAACATGGCCTCTTGTTAGTATTATGCCTTCATATTGAAAGCCTCTTTAGTGAGGGACCATGCATTAGTGTAGGATAATGCATGACTGGAGGATTCATGCAAGTGATGTATGAGGGTGTAGCATATTCTGTTACATCAATAACGTTAACTCCTGAGAGTGCATATTCCAGTTTTAAGGCAAAGGTCCAGAGTTGTTTAAACTTGTTTATTCATACACAACAATATTTTGATTTAAAATAACAAAACAGAAGGAAGATTTCATTTGTAAATATCCTCATTTAAAACATAAAGCGTAAAATGGAATAGCGCAAGATCAGGGTGTTATTCAGTGCCAAAAGATTTTTGCCAGCTGAAAGTTGGATGCTCCATCCACTTGACCATGCAGTAAGTGCAATTAAGGAAAAAAAACCAAACACTGCAGGAGTTTCCCTAAGTGAAAGAATTCTCGCTTGTGAGCTTATGCAAATGTTGGAAGTTTTTGTTACAGGCATGATTGGCATTGAATAGGTATTTTACTAATTGTTTCTATACATATATGATGTCACAGTTCTTAATGCAAAATTATATCACTGACTTGCAGACAGCGATTAGGGTAACAATCCCATATGTGCATTACAATTGTATTCCACTAGGCTGTGCCAGTCTTTATGAAGCCACATTGAACATTTAATCCTCCTGAAATTTTTTTTAATCAACTGCAATAATTTCATTTCTTTTTGCCTTATTAGGACCTAAAAGTAAACCGCATAGGAAAAAGCGTTCTAAACACCATCTCCCACAGCAGCAGCAGCAGCAACAACGTCCAGCTAACACATGGTCAGAAATGTTGCCTCCGCCACCAGAGGAGCCACCTTCTGACAGAACACCGTGTGTTCAAGGACCACCATACCATTTTCATACAGGGTCATCTAATGGTGGTATGTCATCCCATCACCCACATCAAGGGGGCATGGATGCACCGACCATGCAGCCAGTAACTTGCCATGAGTGCATGATAAAGACTCATGATAACATGACTCTACCAGCCATGCACCATTACCCATCACAGTATCCCCCCATGCATTATAACCAAAGAACTTTTCCACATATTGATGCATACAGGGGAGCCCCAGTCAGTATGCATCCAGGCACAAGATTAGACCCTAGTTCAGGAGGAAGGGTGTTCCAACCAATAAATAGGCCAAATGGTCAGTACCATCCAGATGGTGGAATGTACCCGCAGAATGGGGTACCACATAGTTCAGATTCACCACATTACCCCATGGAGGGGGGTCATCACCTTGCACCACGCCAGGTCTTTGAGGATCCAAGACATGCAGAGATAGGTGAAGAATTATTACAGTACAACGACTTGATGTCACAAAGTGAAGCACAGTCCGATAATGAAGAGGGCCAGCCAATGCTTGCTAACATCACACCAGGTACGTCACATTTTACCATGGGGGAATTGTTGGTTCAGTACTTCAAAAGGGTTATATTTACATATTCTTATGGTTCTGTCTTGTTTGTATGAATTTAGGATAAGAGGGGACCCATAGATACAAGTTTTCTTATAAATTACTGTAGTTTCTCTTTGGGTGCTCTTGTCTCTAATTTTCTGTAGCTTTATGTACAAATTTTGTCACTGGAATAAAGGTATATACTTCATGTACAAGCCAGCCTGGAACTGAAGTGACTAACCTATTCTTTTCAGGTTATTCAGTCTATTCATCTCTCTTCAGTGGTCTGATCACCTCAGTGTGAGGTAGCCTCCTTACAGAAGATCTCCCAAAATAAATACTGATGAAATTGAAAACTGGTGAAAATTACCAGTTATGGAATAATAAAAAGTTACATCACTACTCTTTCAGGTATCATCCCTGCAGTAGAGCCCTGGAAAGCTCCCTAATAGCACGGTGGGTCCTGGTAGCTTCTGATAGAGGGCGCCCTCAATATTTCTCTCTCCTACAGTACAGTATGAGAAATCCTTGGATCTGCTTCCCAGGAATTTAATGTGGTGTTTCATGATGTGAATATCTCCCTGTGAATACATCTTCATGTAAGTTTGATTTCATCCATCTTTTTAGGTATTCCTGAACAAGGTTCCTTACCAGCAGCATCAGAATTATCCGATCTAGAAGCAGTCCGTGGTGACGTTGATACAGACTTCGATGGGAGTAGTTACTGTACAGGTGAGTGCTTCTGTTACAGTGACATATCATGTGGCGGGGTGGAGGGCAAGGGCCGGGCTTCCCCCATGGGAACTTTCTAAACTGGAAATGAAATCTGCATTAAGATTCCATGACCCCCCTCATCCCTGATCAATATGTCATGACATCTTTGAGACAGCCAAAAGGTAATTAAGATGCTGAAATTTTCAAGTGTAGGTTTAAAAAATGTGCAATTAAAATATGACATTTGAAAAGAAAGGCTTGGGAAGACAGAATCCAGACACAGGTCACTTGCAAGTGGGTCACACAGGTACTACAAAATATATTAGCTGAAAGTCTGAAAGCGTGATTTATTCATTTGGTACGTTATATGGCTAGGGGTTCAAGCTTGTGTTGTGAAATACATTATAAGTTTGGTATTAGAAGCAACTGAGGTGCCCAAAATAAAAAATTCTGGTAAAGGCGTAACTCCACCCCTGCATAAGTTTGAAGAGTTCTGTCATATACCAATTTTTTTCTGGCTTTCCTTCCATTCTTCCAACATGTAAATTTGGGAATGCAGGGTTGGTCTGATTTGAAGGGAAGCACCTGTTGCTCTTTAAGTTCAAGTTTTTAATGTTTGATTCCACAAAGCTACATAGCTATCTTAATTGTTTTAAAAGATACTTAGTAATGGGTTTTTAAATGATCAGAAGTATGATGAAATGTTTGAATTTGTGACGTGCATGAAGTTAAACCAAAAGTGGGAAATGAGTGTTTACTCAGGGTGGAGCCATACGAGAGGTGAGACAGATTTGATACTTAAGTGCTAACTTAGAAGGTACGGTTGAATGGACAATGCACTAGCATTGCCTAAAAATGTTACATTTTGTAAAATACAATGCAGGCGTACAGTATATAGATATACATGACTCAGAATGCTGACCATATGCATAGAGCAGTAACACAAAGAGAAGTGAGAACCCCTAATGTAAATACCTCAATTAGCCACTGATCTCATCTACTCCTTGGGAAAAAAGTTTCCATTGTCCCTGCAACCATGGTCAGTGATGTTTAAGGAGGAGGGGGACATGTTCCACTGATATTTGAGAAATCTCCCACTGGCTTTGATTTTGCACACTGTTATTTTATTAAAAATAAGTGATATATCTCCCCCAGTATTGAGAACAAATCACCACCTTGGCCTGCAAAATTTTCAGTGTTGCCAATACTGCCATAAGTAAGATGTAAGAAGTGGCAGAAAAAAGGGAGTATTGGGGTGGGGGGAGGTTGAGGCAGCTTTTGCACTGGTGTATTGTATATGTTTATTCATATTTGAAATATTTTATTTTATTTGAGGAATAGCTTCTAGATATGTTCAATCCTTGTCTTTTATAGGGTCAATCATGGCATCTGGTATCGGGAGTTGTGGCGAGGATGAAGCTTCTGAGGCTTCGGAGGGGGAGGCTGATAGGTTTCTCAATTCTTACCCCTCTCATCAGGCTGGTAGTCTTCCCATGATGATGGCTAATGGTATACAAGTGGGTAAGTAACCATGGAGATTGCTATGGTGTTAGCTGAAGTATCTTTTGGACCATTGACATAGCCACGTGGAGGGTTCGGGGGAACCTCCATGACCCAACCTTGCAATGCAAAAAACACCTTAAGTGGCAGATTTTTCTCCATGATGAAACGTTCCCTCTTACTTTTTGTTACATCTTCCATTTCTGCCTGATTAACTCTTATAGCTTCAGGGAGGAAAAGAAGCCCACTACTTGCAGACTTGATTAAGTCAAGTTTCTTATCTGATTTATTGATTGACAGTTAAAGATGTGTTTCAATACACAAAAAGTTACGTAACATTTGGGGTAAGCTAACAGTTCAGTCAGCATTTCTTAATTGCTTTTCACTGAGTGTGAACACAATGAAAACATAGCTCATTTGAGGTCACAGATCATGTAACAAACTCAGATATGAGTTACACCCCATACCACCCTTGATGTACTGGGGTGTTTAGGTTCCTTTTTCAAGAAGCGATGTCACAGCATGCTCTATCCTTAGACTTTTCCCTCATATCTTGCCCCCAACCCCCCCCTAAGTGACACCAAAACATTCCCCATGACACAATCCTGGCTAGTGGCTATGGACCTGTTTTTGGACAGATCAGGTATTTTTGCAAGAAGTATCTTTAAACTGCTCTGCTAAACACATATCCTGCAAATCAGGCATTTGGAATAGTATCATCTACTAGATGCAGCTTGATATCACCCAAGCATAACAAAGATAAGGAATTAACTGATCAGGAAAAGTTGAGAATTACAGGGGACCTTTGTTTGGATTTGTGGTTTTGTTACTAGACAAATCACAATTTATTAACTTCAAAGGACTTTTCCCTCTTTTAAAAGGCACTGAATGTAATGTGAAATGCAACTGTTGTGTAACAAGAATCCTAATCTGTTAACTGGTGGAGTCGTTGACATATTTCTATTTCTCTTTTCTTCGTAGGGAGCCAGGTCTGATGATGAATCTCTTTGTGCAATGTTGTATTTAGCCACCTAGCTTCTAATTTCCCAACCATCATCAGGCAGGAACCCTTCCTTCTGGGTTAAGTTTAATAGAAAAAAAGCTTAACCACACACACATATCTTTCTTTTGTGATTTCTTTTTGTCTTCTTTTCAAATTTTTGTTATGTTTTGGCAGATAACAAAATTATGCAAAAAGTATAAAATGCTGTATGAAAGATGTTTTTATTATTTTATTTTCGTTTTTTTTTTTTTTTTAAGGTTTTGTTTTAGTTTTGTGTTATCAGAAAATACTTATATATAATGAAACCCACAAAACTGAAATGCAGCATGTATATAAGCCATGTGATTCAAATATTGTCATGTTAGTCACCTGGGGTACTACACATACTGCAAGGAGTCTCGATGCTTTTGACCAAAGATGGAGGATTGGCTCTTCATATGGTGTGAATATTTTCTGTGTATTTATTGACAAAAATGACACTTTGTATTTTAGAGTCATATAAGTTTAAGTTAAATATGTTGTTATGTCAGCAAGGCATTGTTGGGTTAATACTTGGATGTGATTTGTAGCTAGGAGATCGTCACGTGAGGAAAAAAAGACAAAAAAATGCGAATATATGATGAGAAAGAAGCTGGAAAAAATTGTTATGGAAAACAAAAGGCATTTGTTTAGTGTTCCAAGAAGAAAGGAAGCATAGAATTGTTTGCTGAGCATTTAAAGTGGTATAGGGCGGGGTTGGTGGGGAGTAGGTTATTCAAGTGAGGATCTTTTCCTACATTGCTTTTATCTACTCTTGCTGTTTGCTGTCAGCTCTGAAATTTTACGTTAAGAAACTAAGGATACAAATGCAAAGAGACTTCGTCAATTTGTCCCCTTTTTGGCAGATTCATGAATCCTAAATTGGTGTAGTGACAAATGTGTCTATTGGGTCAAATTGAGGAACGTAATTTTCAACTGGTCTTTTCTTACTTCTTTTTATTTTATATTGAAAAAGTGAGATTTACCTTTATTAACTTTATTTTCGTCAATTCATACTGTACAAAGGTCAGTGAAACAAATATCCTGCAACAGAGATTAATACATTTGTCACTATGTGGCTTGAAAAATCCACAGATTCATGAAATTCTGGTCTTCTGGTGACTGTTCAAAAAGCCGGATAGACGGGTTACATCAGAAGTGTTCTAGCTATGCTATTCTAGTTCAATATGCCAGAGAGGGGACAAAATCTTGTATTCATCCTGTAGTGTTAAATGAATTTGTTAAGTTATTCACAACTTTTCTGTTATGTAAAGTTCAAAAGGATGGATTGATTTGATTGATAGGTTGTTTGATGGATTGATTGATCGATTGATTGATTGATTGATTATTGATTGCAATAATAGAGAGCTATGGGACATATAGCAATTGGCAAGAAGCCTGTTGTTGTAAACATGTGCTGTCTTGATATTCAGGAAAGGTAAAATAGTGAGCGAGTTCGGTAATTCGTTGGCACATGGAATTGTGGGATACATGCAGAGTGGGATACACAAATCAAGCTCAACAAAAAGTGTGCAGCACTCTCTTGTTTTCATGCATTAAGTGCATACAATGCTAAGCATAAATCTTTATAGCCAACTGGAACAAAAATAGGCTCTTGATCCTACTTTACAACAGATTGGAATGCATATTTTTGCACCAAAAGGGCAATTTAGACAAAGTCCACTGCACAGAAATACACTTATGATTTCTCCTTATCTTATGGTTGTATTAAGATAGAACGAGATCACCAAATTTTCATGTTAACTCATAATTTCGAAACACACGTAGGTGTGGGATTGGTTTGTTTATCCCGACCGTTTGGAGGATGGGCCCATGTGCATAGCTACCAAAATGAATTACCAAACTCGTTTATTGGAGAAATCACGGAGGTGGGGATGAGAACTAAGTAATGGATTTGATAAGAGAAATTTAAAGAGTGAGAGAAAGGTTCATAACACTGCCAGGTTGTGATATATTTTTGGAATGTTACCGTGTAAAGATGAATGTATCATAAGAGCATATAAGACTTGCCATATTTAGCATGGAAATTAACCACAAAATGGTGATTATTTTTAAGAGTTTTGTATTTATTTTGTTGAGAGTATGACCTCAGCTGGTGCTACCATCACCATGGAAACAGATTCCTTTGATGCACTTACAAGTTTTTTGTTTGTTCCTTTTATTTATTCAAGCCTTGAAGAGGTTTTTGGTATAGTTGCAAACAAAAGAGACTTTGTTTGTGTGTGTACCACTGATGTCATGACACAGTTCTTCCAAAGTATAATTTTTTGTGTTTTTTCAGTGAAAGGATATTGTTACATTTTTTTCATGTTTAGATTTTCTTTTCATCTTAATGCCAGTTGAGAATTTTCACCAAATTAATCACTTTTCAAAAGTTTGGTTGGCATCACAAGTTAAGTATTATGCTGGTTGCCTTTTTTTTTGTTGATATTATGGAATATCGGCGAAAAAGATATGTAGATGATATTCATTACAAAGCATGAAAAATGTGGGTAGGATGAGGGACTTGGGGAAAGGAAGGGAAGAGAAATTACTATCTTGCATGAAATATACCATAGTTGTCAGATTTGTTCACTCAATTTAGGAAAAATACCATAAAGTTGGGTTTCTTCATACAGTCTTTGGATACACGTGTCCAGTTGGACAACATTGGGGGTAGGGGGAGACCCTCAGGGGTTAGGGGAAATCCCTCCCCCTTCTTTGTAATGTCTTGTTTGTTTTATTGATGTTAAACCAAACTTAGCAGCTATCGTCCAAAGTTTGAATAAGCTCTTTTTTGTTATTTTGTATCTGAGACATTTGTAAACTTGATCATGCTGCTGGGGGTAGAGGGCATGCTTTAAGCTTTACACATGTGGACACACAGCTTAAATATAAAGTACTGTGACCACTACCACAATACAAAGTGAAGGTTCAGAGTAAAGCTTCTTGAATTATATGTTATGGGGCTCTGAAGATTTATGTCGCTAATTATATGAAAAAAGGTAAATCTGTTACTTCCATACCTAAGGTATCATAGACTTCATTAGTGTGGCAAGATCCTTCCTTAATTTTTTTCCAGACATGTACAAGATTAAAGCATAATTGTGTGGTATATTCAGCCTCTTTTCTTTAGGGGGTGGGGGTCAGGGCAGTTAATAGAAAAGTATATGATGCAGGGTTACAGATTGTTGCCTTCCAGATATTCATTATAAATGGAGTTTTGATGCACTTAAATTGTATTTTAGTTAAATGTTTGTAATTGATTGTTATAGCAGTCAGTCAGGGTGTTCTAGTAGGCCAATTTCAGAATGTTTAGAAATGTTGCAATATTAGTAGTGCTCTTTATAGAATATTCAAATACTATTCATGTATGTTTCTTGCATTCTAACTGGCTGTTTCTCTCCTTCGACCAACCCACTTAGTGATGCATATGTATTGGGGTTTATTTTTTGTCAGAGACTCAGTTTTGGTATAGGTTTAAAAAAAGTTGAGATGTATGTGCGTGTGTGCAAAACAAGCAAGCAGTCTTTAACATGGCTACTGGGTGGGGGGGGGGGGAATTGAGATTTGGTATACATCAGCAACTATTGTTCCTTTATCTATTGTATGAATTAGGCATGACCTTGGTGAACTAATCTTGCTAAAACAGTATTATTTCAACTGTTTGATTATTAGGAAAGGAGGATATTTTTCCATGCATCAAACCCAACCAGAACTTGGTTTAATCAGTGCTAGTATTCTTTCTGAAATTCTTTCATTTTTGGACAGAATGTCTGGTGGCTTGTATTCATTGATACATGACAGTAAATATTGTTTTGAGTTGAGGGCTGGAAGGGCAAGAGCAGTTACCCCAAACTTACTTTGAAGCAAACAGCTTCATCTCACAATTTTTTTCTTTTTCAAAGGTTCATTCATAACCTTTCAGGATTTCAGTATTGCATATTGAAGGTAGATCAAGCAGTAACTCCTAGTAAATTTCTCATGTGAGAACAAAAAAATATTGTCATGTGACTCTCAAGAGCCAATCATGAATCAGGTCAGTCTTACAAAACTACTTCAAGTTGGGATGACTCCATTTCCCCTTTTAACTCTGGTAAACCAATCAAAACTCATTAATATTCAGGAGAAAAATTGTGCTGTTGCAATGCATGTAATTAAGCTGTGAAATTGCTCATGGAAAAGCAGACGGAAGGGAAATCTGAGATGGATAGGGGCATCATGGAAATTGGTTGGGGGAAAAGGGGATCTCTTGTTAAAGAAGAATCAACATAGTCTTCATGTCTGGGATGGTTAACAACTTTTAGTGGCCATTTGTGACTTAGATGAGGTTTTATCACTCATTTTTTATCCAGTTCCTGAAAGTCCGGCTGGTCACAGCCCTTTTCTCCAGCTGTGGCTCTTTTGCTTGTTTTCCCTACTCCATTGCTTTTGCTGAGCACCAAGCACAATGGAAGTAGGTTCCATTTTTAAAAGTCTTCAGAATGACCCTGCTAGGGGGTGAACTTCATTTGTAACATTTATGGAGTAGTTGGGTGGGGAAAGAGGAATTGGATTCCAACTGAACCATGTGACCCAAGTGTTCGTTTGGTTGGTCATAATAGGTTTTTAAAGTTATGACGTATATTTATTAGAAAAAACTTAACAAGTCAGCACAAATGTTAGCACATTTTTTTTTTTTTTTTTTTATCCAAAAAATGTGCTATAATATTGTGTTTTACAGTTCTTTCTTTTTCTTCTGCTAAAAGTAGTTACTGTATTAAAGCAAAGTATGTAAAATATTTAAAAAATAAAAGTTTTTTGCAGCTTTTTGTATGTTGTATATTGATTGGGGATGTATCAAATTACCTGATGGAAATATTAAAATAAAGTGTACATGAGTATAGAAGACAAATTGACATTTCGCTTAATTTCTCATTTGTTTAATATGTTTCAGCATGTTACACTAGGTGCATGTCAAAGATTGTCCAGTGCTAAACAGATTTGTGAGATGTAACACTAAACATATATAATATATATATATATATATATATATATATATATTATATATGTTTAGTATTACATCTCACAAATCTGTTTAATCTTTGACACGCACCTAGTGTAATATATATATATATATATATATATTTCACTAATTCGGCACTTAAGGGGAAAGTTGTTGTTGAAAAGTCGACCTTAAGGGGAAAAATTTTTTGGGACGAAATATAAGTTTCGCCGTAACGTTTCTACACACTTTTTCTATAGGAATACGTAAACGTACAAGAGCGCCCTCCTAGATTTACAAAGAAGATACAATTACTTCAAAGTTGTCAAATTTACAGACACCTAGCTGTTAACACGAACGGATGGCTGGCCATTGAAATAACGTTGTTTATATTTTTCGACGTTAGGGCGAATTCTTTTTCTTATGTAGGGCGAAAAAATAACAATAAAATACATAAGGAAAAGTCTTCGCCCTAACGTCTAAAAATATAAACAACGTTATTTCAATGGCCAGCCATCCGTTCGTGTTAACAGCTGGGTGTCCGTAAATTTGACAACTTTCAAGTAATTGTATCTACTTTGTAAATCTGGGAGGGCGCCCTTGTCCGTTTACGTATTCTCATAGAAAATGTGTGTAGAAACGTTACGGCGAAACTTATATTTCGCCCCCAAAATTTTTTCCCCTTAAGGTCGACTTTTCAACAACCACTTTCCCCCTAAGTGCCGAATTAGTGAAATATATATATATATATATATATGCTATGATGGATGTGATGATCTTACCATGTATAGCTCTGTTCAGTTGCCTGATGATTGCTAAGTGGCATGAAACACTGTGTAGCAATTAAAGCAGTGTGAAAAGTTATGGCGTGTTCAAGCTCCACTGGGTTAAAAGCCGTGTTGAGCACTTTTCTTGGAAGCGAATAGCCATATATTGATGTATATATATATATGTATCCAATTTTAACCCAGGGGCTACAGAATCCCCAGCAATAAGGGATGAGAAACAGATCCAGCTCCCGTTGAAGCATCCTAACTTTACATTGCTAGGAGTTGCATAGGTACCCAAGGATGGTAAAGCTACCTGGGGGTGGGAGGGGAGTGGGGGAATGGTGGGGGTTGTTAAATCCTTTCCCTTGAGCATTCTAGCCAAAAAATTTCCTGAATTCAACAATTCGTAGCAACAAGTTGATCTCCTCAAAGTATGCCCAAGAAAATTTTCACATAGGTTGCAGCCAGGAGGTCTGGAGCTTGATGCCTGGCCGGGAAAGCTCTTGTAGAAACAGAGATCTGTTACAGGATCTGGTTGGGCTTATTGCATTTTCTGCAAAAGGGGCTTTGTGGAGTTGCACCACAGTCTTACCATGTAGGCCATAGGCAATAGCGCCTATACTGAGCTGAGTTAAATGTTAGAGTCTGTAGGAAATGATCAACAACTGGAATGTTCCCTTGTTAAGATAACAAACGGAAAGGCGGGGGAATAAATGCCCAAACAAGTAAATTAGAAGATAAAAAGTTGTATATTTACCAATTAAATATAAAGGTTAACTCAGCTTAACAAGTATGATGGGAAAGGATGAACTTAGCTGCTGTGTCTCCAAGTTGAATAATTTTCTGCGCCCAGTTCATGAAATATGGTTGGAAAAGTTTGTTTTAAGGTTCAGAGAAGCCCCCTAAACTTATTTTGAAGCAACAGCTAAATAAGACAATTTCCTTCTTATTTTTCTTCAAAGTATGTTTCATCTTATTTTATACTTCAATTTGGCATATTCAAGGTGAACCAAGCAGCTATTTGTAGTAAATTTCACATTTGAAGAGAAAACGTGCTGTCACATGACTATCCACAGCCAATCATGAAACAGGGCAGTCTATTAGTATTACACTACTTCAAATTGGGTTGACTGCCCTTGCCCTTAAAATACAAAGGTATCTAAACTCAAGTAGTATAATAGGAAAAGGTGAACTCAGCTGCTGCGTCTACAATTGGAAGTACGCCAAATTCTTTAAACTTGGTTGCAACTGGTGATTTTTAAATGCATGTTTTTATTGAGTCCAAATTCATTTACATTTCCAAAGCAACGCTAGACTTGTTTCGTGTGGATATTAGAAAGCAAATCTAGAATGAGTAACATTGAAAAATTATCAGCTTGATAGCTACGTTTTTCTACCGCAACTAAATCTCTTAGGAAAGGCCTTAGAAGCTTCCAAAAATAGGTGGCTATTGTCCTTGTTCTTAATGCCCTGGTTTGCAAACAGAATCCACATTGCTTTACTCCTAAAGTCTACGTATTTGCCTTCGGTAGCGTACCACTAATTTAAGAAGAATCTGCCGCCAGAGGATGTTGCATTTTGAATTGATCACCATAAACAACTGGGGGGCTGGTTTGGGTAGTTGGTAGGAAAAGACTGAAGTAATAAAAAGAAATGAAATAACAGACTTTAATCATTAGTAATCGCCACATCTAAGGAATCACGAGAACAAAGGAGTGTAAACAATGAAAATGACGTCAGTATGTATTGTTTATACTCCTAACTCCAATGATTTCTTGGATTTGGTTTTTGTAGTTGAACTCCTGCCTCAACATTGTACCTCCATGATGCTTTTTGTTTTGTGCCTATAGTCTGATTTTGCATAATTTTCTTTCTGTCACCCAAAATGAATTATTATATCCATGTGTCACGGTAGAAAAGAGGAACTAGCACCTTATTATACAAGTTCTCGTCCTAATCACAGTAAGTGAAGCAAACATTCCTTCTTCTTATACCTACTGCTGCACGGTACCAATGAAGGTTTTTCAGCAAAAGATTGCATGGTCACGTGGTTAGAGTATATAACTTACAGTCGGGTTAGTTCGTTAGTTAAGTTAGAGTTTTGCGACCCAGTTTCCAACCAATTGGTTCAACTCGAGCAGGCCAATGCCCTTTTTCCAGTTGTAGCTCACTGGCTTGTTTTCCCTACTCAATTGCTCGGTATGAACTTGCAGTCGGGAGGCCCAGAGTTCGGCTCCTGGTGGGGCCATACCGAAGACTTTACAAATGGAACCCACCGTCAATTGTGCTTGATGCTCAGCGCAAGCAATGGAGTGGGAAAAACAAGCCAGTGAGCCACAACTGCAGGGTAGCCCGAGCCCATTGAAAAGCAATACGCAGGTCGTTCGCATGGTGCGGTATCCAGAAATTTCAAGGGGACTGGCGACCGAAACGGTGGCGCTCCACAATCGGAATTGCGAGAGTCATAACGGGTAGGGTTCAAAGCTACCTAAACATGTAAGCTTTTATCATACTGAATTAAGTTGAAGAAGCCCTTCAACTTTGAGATTTCAAAACATTGGCCCCACATACTCTGTAACGAAATTTCATTCCATATTTCGGATGAAATTTGATATCAGTGGTCGAGTACAGATTAGTGCACACGGCGAATCTATGGTTGTACCATATACTTCTGATGCTAGTGTAGCAACTGTGAGATAAATGCTTACATTGTGATTTCAGAAGTGTGCGTGTGTGTGTGTTTTTGTGTTTTATTATGATATGTTTTTGTTTTCGCCACAATTTTGGTCTCGTTCAGGGCATGGGTTTACACGATGATTGCAGGAACCCCGTCGGACCTTTCTATGATATAGGCCATATATTTGGATTTACAAGTATAAAGAAGTACTTTGAGACATTTCTGTTCCGTAGGAATATCAAATTGAGCATAACGTTGGGACAACTTTTTTATTTCTCTTTTCCAGTGGATTCATCATGAAGCAATTTCCCCTTTAGACAAAAATCTCATTTACCTATCATCGATCATGACACTTTCTATTGTACTTTATTTAAGGGTCAAGATCAGTCACCTCAAACTTAACTTGAAGCGACAGATAAATATCACAATTTCCCTTGTAATCCCTTTCAAAGTATCTTTCATCATTTTTTATAACTTTAACATTGCATATTCAATGTAAAACAAAGAAGTTACTTCTAATAAATTTCACATTTGAAGAGAATTGTTATCACGTGACTCTTAACAGCCAATCATGAAACAGGACAGTCTACAACACTACTTCCAGTTGAGATGAGTGTTCTTGTCCTTTAAAGAAATGTATAATGAAACTAGCTTAAGTTGTACTGTTGCTATAGATATATGCGTAGGAGGCGAGGGAGGAGGCAGACTGCCCCAAAATTTTTGCAATATTAAAAGTTATGACAGGATTTCGAAAATATAAGCTCAGCCACTTTGAGTTTTAAAAATTGGCATGGCTTTAATTACTCAGAAGATTCCTTAGAGTGCCCAAAATCCTAAAAAGATGGGTCCAAAAAAAAAAAGGAAAAATAACACAGTCGAGGTAAAATTTACATGAAAAATCCAACCAGATTACAAAAATTCACTACACAGTGAAACGCAAAACGTTATTATTCTTGAACTTTACTTCACAGTCTTTTAAAACAATCATTCCTCGGCCTGTTTTTAAACTTGGGGAACACCGTAAAAGTCGATTACCTGAATCCCTTCCAATTTATTTTTTCCCCTAAAAAAATGATTTATTTAAAGTATAATCTTTATAGATATGAAAGGGACAACAAAAGATTCGCGACACATTCGGGCATTTTATACGGGAAAAAGTTCAGGCGCGGGGGGGGGGGGGTGTTCTTTTAGGGCCTCAGCTCTCTCCCTTTTTCGCCACGCCAACAATAAAACATGTGCGAAATTAGCAGTGCAACTCCCTCACACCTCTGTTTTACCTTAATCGGCCCCCCCCCCCCCTCCCTTGGAATGTCTAGATCCGCTCCAAGAGTTTTTCCTCAGCCCTACTTCATCTGTTCATACAGTGTCGCCATAACTTTGTCCGAAGTTGTGAATTATTTGGGAGAAGGTTGAAAAAAATTTTGGGAAGCTTTGTCTAAAGTCCTCCCGACTATCTGGCAAAGGCCGTTCGGCAAAACCAAACTTTAACTACGGTACTTCCCAAAGAAGCTGTACGTTCACTGAAGGACAACACTCGACCAACCTCACGGCCATCTGGCTCCATTTCTAGGATGTTTTCAATTTAATTATTCGGACAGACGGGAAGGTGATCAGTTGCAATGCCCAATATTTAGCCTTGTACCCTGCCCCTACAGCCAGTGGCGGAGCTGTCATATGGTCGGACCAAAATCGTCTGTCGGCGCCCTTTTTAGGTTTTTAACATACCTTACTCTTGCAACATTATTGGCAAAAGACATAGTTTAATAGCATTATTTTAAGGCCCAGATAACAAAATGCTCAAACAGCCACCAGTAACTGTACTATCTGCACTTTATTCTGATGAAAAGGGTCATCTTCTGTAAAACATGGATAGGTTTTGCGGAAAAGTATCTTCATACTTTGTGCGCATTAATGAATGTTGTCGCTGTGCTAAGTTCATTGCTTCCACACCAACTGACCAAGCGTGGTTATAGGCTTACACAATACACAGACTGACATTAAATTCACTCTCCCGGCCAATAAAACATGTTGCAAAGGGCGCAACAATAATTGTAGCGCAAATAGCCCTCTTGTTGTCGGGGATAATTGTCAACATACACAATAAAAAGAGTTTATAAAGATACCAAAAAAGCTTCCACAACATTGTTCAAAATCATTTGAAGAGAAAATTCAGGTTAAAATAAAATTAAACTGTATCATAGTGGTAATGGTTTAAGAGTTTGAATGAGGAGCAGTTTCCATTTTGCTTTTCTTCAAGTAACTATTCTCATGATAAAGGACTATTTCTGACACTGCACGATAATCCCATGAAAATGATTATTTCTGTACTTCCGTGGTTTCAAAAGTCAGAAAATTAGATCAAATAAGCTTAGGTTTAGGCTACTTAGATTTATTATGAATTCGGTACCTAGACATGCTAGAGAGCCAAGTAGACCTCTTGCCTTGGCTATTTCTTATAATGTACTTAATAAATGGCTATTTCAGAGTAGTCACATGATGTAAATTATGTCAATTAATGTTTCTTCGTATACTTTTCTTGATTTCCAGATTCCAAACATGTACACCTAACGGTGATTAGTTCCCATAACTTTTTCCCTCTGTAAGATTGCTTGCTCTTTAGCTCTGGCAGGTTTAATCTTTATCTTCACCAAGTAGCCCATTATTACATTAAAACCTTAAATCGAGACCTGACAATAACACACGAACTATGTGTGATGACTGCCTTCATACTAGAATGTAAAAGTGAGGGATAGAAACATGTGCGTCCGCAGGCAGGGGCAAGGGGGAACTTGCCCTCTCCTGGAAAATAAAAAACTGAAAAGAAAACAAAGAAAACATAAAGAAAAAGACGAAGCAAAATTAACATCAATAACTTAACAATTCACTCAGTTTTCCCTGTTTATATGCAATACATGGGCTTTAGAAATATCATTTCCAGTGATCTGAGAGACATTCTCGGCCAAAATTTTCTTGCGCTCCGCGCCAACTCATGGTAGCGCGGAGCTTTTCCCCTAAAAGAATTTAGTTCCCCACCCTTGAATTTTCTTCCGTGGATGCCCATGGGGAGAAAGTCTGAAAAGTCGTAGCTTCGATCGTGCTGAGGCTCAGGGTATTTACTCCTTCGAAGCGCCCCTGCGGACCATTTTCGTCCCCTCTGACCGAAATCCCAAGCTCCGCCACTGCCTATAGCCCAAATTCGGCCAACGGCAATGAAATTCTGGTGGGAGGTTTGGACAGAACATGGAGGTATAACAGCTCCCTGGACAGAATAACATTTTCCGGGCAAAAAGTTTTCTGCCACCCATACTGGAAAGCTCCCGTACGCTTGCGGACTATGGATAAGAGTGATAACTTTAAATAACTATTCTCTTTCTTTGTGTGTTTGCACTATCTTCTCTTTCAAAGCCAGTAACGCATAACGTATAGCTTCACATTCAAAGGGTTTAGTATGGAATGTGAAAATGATTATTTCCCTTCCTTTCACGTATCTGAAAGAGTTCGTGGGAGGTGATCATCTCACTTATCTGCTTATAGACTAATCCAATCAGCGCTTGTGTTTAGTTACTGTAGGCAGCCATTAGTGGGGTCCATCAGCCAATTAAATGGTCTTCATTTATTGTCTACATGAATTTTAAACCCTCATACCGTCATATTCAGTGAAATAGAAGGAACCGAGACAAAACTTAAGTGTATAACTATCCACGATACAGGTAAGCAAGAAAATTGAAAGATTAGAAGATGGTAGACCCCAAATATGGCCGACTGAAATCAGATCACCGCTTGCTGCCCGGATTCGTCTATAGACGTACTGAGAATCAAACCGGACTCAGGACAACTTTTTGCCGATTAAACCTCTTCAGCTTGCCTTGTAAGTTACAATTTCAGCTTGCCTCCTGTATTGTTATCTTATATTAGACTTGTGTTGTTTAAAGCTAGTCTTACTACTTCATGTTGCTCAACTATATCAGGATAGTTAATATCTCTCTGTAAAAACAGCTTATGCGCACCATGATTTGGAATTTCTTGAATGGTCGTTGCCATTTTATTGTATCGGCTGTATAATAGGTGTCACCAAGGATAGGAGACAGGGGGGTGGGGGGGGGGCGGCGGGGAGTCCCAGTCAAATACTTTCCATCCCAATGAATTGCAAACTAATGTTAAATATATTGAGGTGGAACGTGTTAAAGAAAACAACAATCGAAATTGATTCTCATTTGAAACTGCAAATATTGTTTTAGAATAAGAAGATGAACCATGAAATCATGTCCGATTGGGTCAATGTTACAGTTTACAGTTTAACAGTTTATTTCCATCATCTTCTTTGGGATCGAAATGTACATAAAATAATTTATTAATGGATTGTACGCATGGAAAAGGAGAAAAACAGAAGTGCAATACCTATAAATCGTTTCCCCCTAAGTAGTGTAAAATTAAAGAACTGGATAACCTGTTGATGGAAGTACATACTAAATGCTTACTATAATATAATAAGAAGCCTACTTACCCTTCCCGCCTCCCCAAAAGATATTCCCGAATTAACAACAATCATAAAATAGACCATGAAGTCCTCACAGATTATAATATGCAAATAAAGCTTGCACAATCCATGTTGTCAATAGCTTACATTTATATTTTTTCTTAAATGAATTAATGGTTTTAGAATTTTAATCTACTCGTGAAAATGAAATACAAAATTGTTCCTGTCTTGTTCGAACGAATTTTTGCACAAAGGTATCCTTTTATCAAGTATTAGAGTGTTCACCTGATTTTAAATAAAAACGATTTTGTAAGGGTTTTGGTAACAGACTATGGTAAGCTTTAAACATAACCAGAGCAGTTTTGAAATAAATGATTTGATCTAGTCTTAGAATTTTCAGATTCTGAAAGAATGCAGAGGTATAATCCAAGTATTTTGCATTACAAATTAACCTGTAACCTTCTTCTGTTTTAAAAATAATACAGAGATAGTTGCTTTATAAGTATTCCCCCAAACTTCTGCACAGTAGTTGAGATATGGATAAAAGATTGTCCAATATAAAATATTCAATGCATTTCTGTTTAAATCATTACGGGCTTTACGTATCAATGCAATACTTTTAGAAAGTTTTCTTGATAAATTTACAATGTGCTCTTTCCATGTTAGCTTGTGGTCAATCAATACACCTATAAATTTCGTAGCAAACACTCTTTCTATGTGAACATCATCTAGAGTAACACAGGCCTGTGAGTTTAAGGGGCGATTGAAGAAAAAAAAATTAGTTTTCGTAACGTTCAGAGATAATGGGTTCACTGCAAACCATACACTTAGCTTTTGGAGTTCAACACTGATTTGTTCACACACAAATTTGAGGTGTACATGAGAACAAAAAAATGTTGGTATCATCTGCGAATATTACAAATTTTAAAAAAATCGGATACATTACATATGTCATTGATATATAAAATAAACAGTTTCGGTCCAAGAATCGATCCCTGTAGAACTCCACAAGTCACATTACACAAGTCTGAATTGATGCAGTTAAAATGAACATACTGCTTTCTATTGGCCAAATAACTGGCCAGCCAATTATTGACAACAGCACGACAAACATAATTATCTAACTTTCTCAATAATAAATGATGATCTATAGTAGCAAATGCTCTTTTAAGATCGATGAAAACTCCAATAGATTTTTTCTTATTGTCTAACGATGCGGACATTTCTTCAGTTTACTCTAATAAAGTAAAGGATGAAGAGCGACCTGGTCTAAAGCCATACTGACTCTCACTGAATAAATTATTTTTGGTAATAAAACCATCCAGCCTTTTATCAAACAATTTTTTCAAGTATCTTGGAAAATTGTGGTTTAATAAAGACACGAGCCTATAATTTGTAGATATGCCCTTTTCACCGCATTAAAAGATTGGAACCACTTTTGCCACTTTCATACTGTCCGGAAAGACGCCTTTTTTAAAAGACTCCTTACAAATGTATGTAAAAAGTTGTATAACATAGGTATCATATTTGTAACTAATTTCATGCTCATACCATTATAATCATCATCTTAATCATAAATCAAGCGTAGATCATGCGCAGAAGGTATGTTGTGAAGGATTTTTGCCACCTTATACTTGTTTCTTTAGAAATGAGAGGGGGTTGGGGCTAATCTGATTGAACCTTTTCCATAGGTGACGTTACCGTTGCCCCAAATATTTTCATTTGCTCTTAGTTTTTTCCCTCCCCTCCCCCAATTTAACATTCGGACACCGAGTCAGTGAACCTTTCCTATCTGTTAGGATTTTAAGGAACATCACCAGAATGAAAATCTTTAGTTAAGCCTACTGGTTGCATTCAAAGAATTAGGGATAAGTTTGGGGATTTGTGACATCATTAGCCAGTTAGGTCTTTGCTTGTTTAACAGTGCACAAAGACCCCTTAAAAGAAAAGTAAACATTGAGTAATATTCGCACTTGTTTAATTTTACGATTGAAACCGAACGCCTGTGATGTGGACAACTGGACTGGCGGGTAAAGGTGGCGCTATTTAGGTTTCGTTACGTTCAACGTAATGTCATAATTCTATACACAGTAACCCATGAAGTTGGTTTACTAATAGTTCAGACAGCTTCCAACTTTTGTGTAGGCTCCTAATGACAAATGCAAAAGCAAAAGAAAGTATGAACATTTGTGGTAAAAGAGATCGCAAGAGAAATTCGTAAAAAGCAGAACCATATAGAATAGTCTACTAAAATAGTAAACTGCAATTAACTGACAATTGGTGGTGTCTAGACCGTCTACATTAATTTGCCAAAATAACGGACGTAACGGATCCTGTTCTACCACCTGTGGGATGACATATTATTTGTAAATCATTTCGGGAATAAGCGACGATATGTTGGAGATAAACCGGGCAGTATCTAACCAATCATAAAGCAGTTGTGATCTAGAATGGAGCCGTGCATGAGAGACCAATAATGTAAATGGTCTGAAGGCCTTGAGCCTCAAGTGTTGGCCTTAAGTGGACGTATAGCTTCTTCGGGAAGTAGTTTCAAGTTTGGTTTCGCCGAACGACGCTTTGCCAGAGGGTCGGGAGGACTTCGAAAAAGTAATGCAGTCGTGTCCATAACCATTGCATAGCTAGTGGTAAAATTGAAGATTACCCCTTAAAGCAGGTGTGGATTACAGTCTAGGAACGTGTTTAGCAACTAAACATATATTTTGCCGCCACTTTGTAAACATGCTTAGCAATTAAACATTAAATGTTTAGCAATTCAACGTGTTATAAAATCAAATGCTTAGGAATAAGACATGCGTGATTATCATTTTAAACATGTTTACAAATTGGGAGCAAAAAGTGTGTAGAAAAGCGTTTAATTCCGAAACACCCTTTTTTAGAGTGTAACCTTGGCCTAGACCCTAAATGGTTATAACAGTCAGTACAATATTTGATACTCCCTTTCGGGTTCACCCTCTATTACCTTCCGAAATTTTCAGTTCTATTATCATCATCGTCATCGTCATCGTCATCGTCATCGTCGTGATCATCGTCGTGATCATCGTCGTGATCATCGTCGTGATCATCGTCGTGATCATCGTCGTTGTTGTTATTATTATTAAACCAAATCTCTCTACGAAATTGTCAAGTTTAAAGCCAGCCTCGATTATGAATCCTAGGGATGAAAAGGTGTTATAACGTCTTAATTAAACCAGAGTATATTGTGTGTCAGGTGTTAAAAGCTTTATTAACAAGATACCTTAATGCAGAAAGGTTGAGGGGATTTTATTTTTACCATGCGGATGCAGTATGGTTGAGAAGAGGGCTCTATTTGTTCAAGCCAAAAGTCACCTAGGGTCACCAGGCTAGGCATTAAAGGAAGATGATCAGTTCCTAACAGTTGTGAAGATCGGCATCTGGAGTCACCTAAGGTGAAATAAAAGCAAAAGTTCCCACATTTTTTCGTTCCCAAACAATCCTCTAATTAAAGAATCACTGTGCCTTTTGGTTTTCTGTTCTTTTTTCCGGAAAATACTTAAAAAACTGCAAAGTAAAGCTCGCGCAAAAAAAAAAAAAAAAAAAATGCGCTCAGTGTCCAGGTGTCCGAATGTGTCGTGAAATTTTGTAATCTTGCTGATCTGAACTTCATGAAAATTTTACCGCAACTACTTTTTTTTTCTTTTTTTTATCTCCTTTTTTCGGACATATATTTTCAAGATTTTGTGCACGATTAGGAGTGTTCTGAGAACACGTGGATAATTAGAATCCAAACAGAGTAGGAAAACAAGCCAGTGAGCCACAACTGGAAAAAATTGCCGGACCAGCACGACTTAACCAATTGGTTAGAAACTGAGTCATCTATATATACAGCCGTTGTCTTGTTCTGTCGAGTATTTTATTTAGTATCGTTGATGTGGGTGAAAAGAGAGACTGGGAGAGTCTCTCAGGAAATGCTGGGAAAGTCTCCACCCCTCCTCGCCACCATCGCCTGTTATAAGACTACAGTATAGAACCTTGGGGGATGGCAAGTCTGTATATGAATGCTTTTTGAAGCTAACTTACGGTAGAGATAGTCTATCATGCTTGACCAGGCTGGACCAAGTAATCCTTTGAAAAGGCAACCCTGACCTATTTTAACACAATAACAGGTAGTAAACTTGGGGTGCTTTAACAAAACGTTGTGAAGGGTTCAGTTTTGGTCTAAAATCTTGTCGCCCGTTGAAGCGTGGCCGTGAAAAGACGATCCAATCCTACCATTGGACACGGTTATGAACATACAAAGTAGGCTACTTCTAGGTGCGGGAGTAGCTACTCGTAGCTACTATAAGCCTGATTGGGTGAATTTACAAAAAAATATTTTTCTCGTTTGTACTTCGGCGATTGTTAAATCTTTAAAACACGTAAGCATTGATTTTTGCGAGATAAAAGTCGTCTCATAGAACAAAATCCTTGTGAAAACAAGCTATAATTTACATTTTTATTTAATACATATATTATTTTTTCGATTGTCGTATGTGAAGCACCTGTGGAGAAGTTGGTTATCTCATCTGCCTTCCAGGCAGAAGGTCGTAGGTTCGAGTCCTGTCAGGTGCATTCGTTCCTTTTATTTTTTATGAAGAATACTTCAAGTTTTTTTTGTAGGAAGAAATTCATTCTTAAAGGTCGCACATTTTAGTTTTTGTTATATTGCAATGAACAGATGAACAATTTTATCCTAAAAATAATAAATAAAGGTCTCCCTTGTGTAATGCGTAATGTGTAATGTTAATTTACAATAATTACATAAGGAGTCATGATATTAATGAAAGAGTGATGAAGGCTAAATTATATATTAAAAAAGGACCGCTCAGATAACGGGAAGAGGCATTTCCCAGGCTTACAAGTAGAATCAAGAAGTCGCTATTTTGACCGTTCGTTCGTCTTTTAATTTAGAAAACTTCTTAGTTATCAGAAAGTTACCTAAAAATGCAGGGAGAACCAATTTTTGGTGTGAGGAGGGAAATAATATACTAATCTTCTCATTCTTCATTCTTTACCACCTTCCGGGGGAGGGGCATAAAATGCGTTGCTGTCTTGAAGGGCTCAAATTAAAATGTTACTGTGTTTGCCTCTTATGAACTTGAACCTTGTTCTGTAAATGTCGGGTTTTCCATGCATGGTTTCGATGGATAATAACTTTGACAAAAGTATAAATATGCTGTACAAATTCCTCTCGAATTTTGGATCTTGCGGATTTTTTTTTTTTTTTTTTGGGGGGGGGAGGGGGGTCTGTCTCCTGGCCCCCTCAAAAGCCAGAGATCAAAGGTCAAATTGTTTCAAAGTCGTTTTACCTTAGTCTTAACTTTATAAATAATTTTCTCCTTGACTTACCGACTACATTAGCACTATTGCAAGAAGGTGACCAGGCAGCGTCGTTTAAGTCCACAATTATTTCAAGCTCACCTCTCTTGCAATCTTAGACATTGACTTACACTCTATTTTGTCTTAACTTTATGCCCTTGGGTCCGCAGCCTAGTCAAAGTTGACACTCCACTAAAGCTACATCACATATGAAAGCCAATGAGTTGGCCAATCATGGCATTACAGATCCACTATAATATGACCGTTCAGATTTGAAGCTACAGTGATAAAATGTATAGGCTGTGCATCCACATCTATTGATCCGCAAGTTAAGGTGACGGGAATTACCTCCCTTTCACGCCCAGTACAGAAATGGTCTAAATTACCTGCAACCCAGCCCTGTTTAACATCACTCACACATTAACATCTCTTCCTTCATATCCATGAAAAATAAGCAGCAAATGATTATTCTAACATGAACAGTTCACACTCAAAGAGGACCTAAAATTAACGGTGTTCTTTGGAACTATTTTCCCCGGCAAGGCCGTTCCGCAAATGGTGGGGTGCTCCCTGAACGCTCACTTCTGAATGACGACTAGACTTGGCCAAGTCTCTCGCACGTGTTCCCCGGGGAGCTGACATCCACATCCTCTACAAAATCCAGTGCTTCGAGTCAGCACAATACAGCATACCGTATTTGCCTCTTACTAATACGCCCTCTATCGGTCTGTTACTGTACCTTTCTCGTTGAGAAACGATACAATTAATAGCCCGATAGAGGGCGTAGTAGAAAAAAGGAAAATACGATATGCTGTACTATGCTGAAGTAGGGGATTTTGTAGAGAAAGTTGTCAGCTCCCCGGCGAACACTCACGAGAGACTTGGCAAAGTCTAAATGACAACCGACTGTGGAACGTAAACAACTTGCACCGAATTTGGCCTGGCGAGTTATCTACATTAACCAAACGTTTCTCACAATGATATTTCTGTATCTAGGCAGGCCCTACTTATTGTTTAACTATGTTTTAAATGCTTTTATTGTTATTGCCCGGGTTACTGGAGTAAATTTCATGCCGGGATCCTGTTCGCGACAGATGCTGAAAACTAATGTTAGTGCTGTGATTTATTATATTCTACAAAATCGCCAAATTTTCTGTGGAACCTAACGGGTACATAGATTTGCTATTTCATGATCGCGATGTATTCTCCAGAAATACAAAACAACACGTTGGGAGAAAGGGAGTAGGCCTAAAATCCTGATGGGGGAGTGGGGATGAGTTGTCTTCTACGCCTAGGCTTAATCCCAGTTGCAGCTTTAGGTACCGATCGATTTGTCTCAGCAGTTGAGATTTCTCAGTTGGCCTTGTTGCAGAAAGTCCTCGAAGTTAAGCACGGCTCTGTGCTGCTTTTTCTTGTGTTATTCCCCATTAGAGTAAGTTTAACCGTGAACGTAGTACGCGGTGCTTTTCAATTACTAAACTGCCTTGTTGCTTGGCGCTCAGCATTCCACAAGTACCGTGGGTCGCGTGCGAGATCATCGTACCCGCTAAATGAGGTTTGGGGAGTAATCCATTACATAATGTGTGCCCAGTATCGCGCTGTTCCACTTCCAGTCGGTAACGTTACACAGCTAAAACTAGCATTTGTATAAAAAATAGAGTCCTTCCTTCAAGGAAATCTCTAAAAATATTGCCTTTATCTTTTGTTCTTTTTTAATGTTTTTTTTTTTTCACTTTTTTCACGAAAGTACTCGAGTTGTAAATATCTTTAAAGCAATCATTCCTTCTCAATAATTTTCGTTCAAGGTAAAAATCAAATTGTACCTTCAAGGAAAAGAGAAAAAAAACATTTTTCCGACAAATTCAAAACTAAATTTATTGTTAAACTATATTCATATCTAATATTGCAACTATTTTAGGTATCGCATAGATTTTGGATCTTGCGGAAATTTCGGGGTGGGGGAGTCTGTCTCCTGGCCTCCGCGCCGTACGCCTATGGGTATAGACGCAGTTGTCTGAGAACAAACCCCGTGCCCAAACTATTTAAGTACAGCCACACCATCGCCGATCGGTTGGTGCAGACCAAACGGAAATAAAATTCCAAATTCCTCAGACAGTCTGAAATTCGACACTTCCCACATGCCGTGATGGTTCTTCTTGAGAAAGCAACATAGACACCCCAGTACATCAAAGGCGATGTGGGGTGTAACTGATATCCGAGTTTGTCACATGATCTGTGTCCTAAAATGAGCTAAGCTTTCATTGTATTCACACTGGGTGAAAAGCAATTAACACATGCTTGATTGACCTGTTAGCTAACCTCAAATGCTATGTAACTTTTTGTGTATTTTAATATATCTGTTACTGTCAATCGAGTAATCAGACGTGAAATGTGACTATATCAAGTGTGGGTGTAGTGAGCTTCATTTCCTCCCTGAAGCGATAAAAGGGAATCAGGCAGAGAAGGAGAATGTAACAAAAAGTAAGAAGGATCGTTTCATCATGCAGCCTTGCGTAAGTAGAATCTTATCTGAGTAGGAAAACCAAGCCAGTGAGCCACAACTGGAAAATTGCCGTGGTTGGGCGACTTCAACCATAGTTATTATACCTTTCCCTGCTTGGAAAACTCCTTACGTACACTGTGTATGCACAGACCTAAAAGCTGTATTGCGTTCATAGTTTTTGTAAGGTGCGTCCGTAATTTTCCGTAAAAGCACGTTGAGCTCTTAAAAAAAGTTCATCACGTGACTTCGAAGATGCACACGATCTATCGGTAGCAATATGACTCCATTGAGTGATGTACTGTTTCTGCTGGGAAGTGAAATCAAAGTTAACCCAAGGGCTAAAAGGGAACTGCAAGAGGCCTCCTAATCAGTAAGTTTTCAAGAATTTTGAATAAATGAAGAAATCCTGTAGTTTCGGGTTTCTTTTTCTCTTTTTAAGCGCAAAATACTGGTTCCGAGGCATGGCGTTTGGAGACCTTCGCTGGGGACCTTGCAGTAGGCCCTAACGTTACAGGCTTATCATACCGCAGTCAGTGTGCGGTATGGGTGAAGTAGACCTACTTCATTACGCTAGGTGGGCTTCCTAAATTTTGTACGACATAGTCTCTGATAAATATTGTATAATACACTCGTCTGATGAAACGTTACACACGTTTGTTAAAATGGTTTAATCCAGCTAGTCTAACGTTATACAGTGCAACTGCTGCTATGCTTCGCAATTTCGCGGAATTGTTGAGTGTGCTTACCAAGTTACTGTTGCTAGCCCAGCCTTCAATTGTTCCGCTATTTTAGTTTGGGTACAGTTATTCTCGCTTAAGGTCTCACTACTCCATTAGAGTAGTGTTCTGCAGCGTAAAGTGCACACCCTCAAAGAAGTAGTTCTATTAACTCTGGTTAAGACCAAATATTGTCAAGATAACCTGACAGTTGGGTGATGAAACTCCATGAATCTGAAAGAGAACTGGCCAGAATGTGGATGTTGAAAATTTGGGCAAGACTGATGATGATTTAGGTTGTTTTAAAAATTGCTGTCAAAAGGCGGACGTTTTTCGTTATGGTGAAGAGGTTAGGGTGGGTGTACCCTACAAAAACTTTAACTCCTTGTAGCTCAAAATCTAAACGGTCATGGTAAGGAAATTTTTAAATGCCGTAATGTGCAAACTTGTCAGCTTTCAAATGATGGGTGTCTTGAAGTAGCTGTGAACTTTGACAAGGCTGCAGGGGCCTCGAAGAAGAGCTAATTTAGTGTGTAAGTCAATGGGGCAAATATATGGGGGTGTGAGACCTTAACGGCCGTTCTAATTTAAGACAGAAATCTTATTCAAACCTTTCGCAATAATATACGCCCTAATTGAAGTCATTGCAGTTTGATAATTGTTCGCAAGAGACTCTCGAAAAAATCACTTTACCCTGTCTGCATATATGCAGTACGTATGGAGATTCCAACAACAAGGCTCTCGTGTACTATCAACCTCACGTGACTGACGAAAACCGGAATCTCAACATAAGCAGTCAGTTCGCGAAGTTTTCCAACCAGGGAAAGGCATAATAACTATGCTTCAACCAATTGGTTAGCCTGCGTAGCGCCTCTGTGGCTGCAGCCCGCTTTAGGCTGCCGCCCCTCAGATTGATTTTTTCGTAGCGCTGAGCTGGACGAAAAGATTCGTCCGCCCCGCGGGCTACCAATTGGTTAGAAACTGAGTCGTAAAAACGCATTTACTAAGCAGTAGTTGTCAGGTAATTTTCTTGTTTTTGTTTTTGTTTGGTATTGGTGATGTGGCTGCAAAGGGATACTGAGACCGGGAACCCCCTCCCCCACCCCCTCCCACCTCTACATCGCCTGTTATGGCCATGCAGTAGAACCTTGGGGGTTTGCAAGTCTGTATGCATGAATGACTCTGTGTGAAGGTGGTTGTACAGAGAGTCTATTATGCTTGACCAAGTGATACTTTGAAAAGGCAAAACTGATCTAGTTGAACACAATAGTTTTGGTCTAAATCTTGTAGCCCGTTGAAGCGTGGCCGTGAAAAGACGACCCAGTCCTACCACTGGATACGGTTATGAACATACACAGAAGGCTGTTAGTTGTGGGAGTTAACTTCTTGTAGCTACCATTAGTCTGATTGGCTGAAATTTCCTAAAAAAATGTTTGTCTGTTTTGACGATGGTTAAATGCTTAAAAACACGGGAGCATTGATTGGTGTAAGATTTTGTTCTTCTCATAGAACAAAATCCTTGTGAAAACAAGGTAAAATTTACATTTTCGTCCTATATAAGTATTATTGTATTCGCTTCTTGTATGTGAAGCACCTGTGGAGAAGTTGGTTATCTCATCTGCCTTCCAAGCAGAAGGTCTTAGGTTTCATACCGTAATTACTATTAACACTTGCATTTTATTTATTTTCCAATTTTCGTAGGTACATATGTATATAAGTCAAGAAAAGAAGATTTCAAACAAACCTGAACTGGTCACTCGAGAAGTGGTGTCTCTTGAGAGAAATGATGGGGGCTTGGGGTTGGACAACTTCAGATTGAAACTACAATTTTTTCTTACACAAAATAAACTAAAAAGGTCTCGATTCGCTGTTTTGTATGTATATATGTTGAGAACGAAAATTAAGTTAGGACCGGAATAAAGTCCTCCCTCCAAGGTGAAAAACGGAAAAAAAGGAATTTATTCCGTTTTTATTCCAATTTTTGTTTTTGTCTAATTTTAATTTAATTGTGCTTTATATGTATAAATTGATTGTTTTGACTATTCAATCTGTTGTTTACGAAAGGTGTGTCACTTTATTCGGTAGCACAAAAGTAGAGTGTCAAAGGTTAAAATCAGTTAAAATAGTTACTTTTTTGAGGAAAATAAATAAATGTTCTGTTAAAAATGCTTTGAGGGTTAAAATAGTCATACTTTAAATTTTGGTAAATAGTATTTTCGTCTTTTCTTCTGTAATAAAGTCCTTCCTTCAAGGAAACCTCAAAAATATTGTCTTTACCTTTTGTTCTGTATGTTAATATGTGCAGGATGAAAAATAAAGAATTATTATTTATTATTATAAATTAAGGGAAATTACGTAATCAGTGGTTGGGTACCAACGTATGTGTCATTCAGTTTAGACTGTGAATGAAAAGGGTGGCGCTATTTAGGTTTCATTTCATTTCATTTATTTTCCACAAAAGTCATACATAATAAGAGCAAATAAAAAATATCAGAAGACGGTGGAAGAATCCTGAAAAAGCAAAAAGCTTGTACTAAGCAGGCCACCTTTACCAGAATAGAATATATAAAAAAAAGACAAAAAGAAGTAGGTTTCGTTAGACTCTGGTTAATGTTAAACTTCTTAGACCTATAGTATTTACAGAGAGGTGGTTGGAACACCTTCATGAATATGTATCTCTTCTACTTCCCGAGCAGAAGGTTGTAGGGCCGAGTTAACAAAGTGCAAATGTCATTTTCTCTTTCACGTTACTTTTTCCCCCAGTGACAAAGGGTTGTAGGATATGCACACGGTATTTCTTCCTGACGTCACGGGGACTATGTGGAAAGATTTGCACTGTGACATCTGAACGAGATGATAGCTAGTTCTCATCTGTAAAAATATTCCGTTATAAGGGTTGAACATTGCATACACAAAATTAAAAATGGAACTCGAAGTATTAAACTATAACGTCTATAACGCCATAGCTACACACACTTACAGACACCGTACATAGATCACAGAGGCTTGTATTACACCTTTCGTCTGTTTCATTCTCCCCGCCTAGGCCTATATTCATTTAGCACACTCCACTTAGTTAATCCTTCTTAATCCCACATTCCCCCATTCACTTATTACAATAGCTCTTACGTAACCTGACATGCCATACGCAGACAGCTGATTGCAAGTTGACATGCTCCTCCTTTTATTAAAGACTGTCAGTGTCAGTCTAACTAATCCTGCCTGACTTGACGGATTAAACTAACTAACTCCATGTTACTTTCGTTCAGTGGCGTCACCGCTTTTTCTTTTATTTTTTTTTTGGGGGGGGGGGGAATGGAGGGGCAGAAGGATTTTTCAGGCTGGAACTGCTAGACACACACATGGCCGCAGAAGAGCCAGAGAGCGCGAAACGCGAGGCCCTAACGGGTGGAGTTCAGTGACACTCCCAGGTGGGGTCCAGGCCGCGAAACCCACGGACAGACGGAAGCTACTTGAATTTAGGGTATTTTGAGGTATTTAAGTCGTTATTTAAGGGTAATTCTATTGACTAAAAACTGGTGTCTGAAAGTTAGTTGGGTAACTTGAAGTAAGACTTTATTGGTAAAAAAAACTACCAGGATCGGAAACGGCAGACATTTTGAAAAAAAAGGTTGATGAACTACAGAGAAAGCTTTTGATTGGTATTTTAAAGTGGTTCCCTTAACGCAACATGTTGCCCTACCGAAAAGGTTATCTAACCTGAGGGGACCGCCTTCTTTTGGCGAAGATTGTAGGCCGCAGAACATTTTGAAAAATCGCAACCTTTCATACAGCCGGGAATGGCATTACCTAGGTGTTTTGAACGATCTTTTCATTAAAAAGAGAATAGAAATAACTGCCTTTTCTTGCCCAAAGAAGAAGCAATTTACACAAAAACACGGAGACTACAGAACTTGTTTTTTTTTTTAAATTCCACATATCATGGGGGAGGGCACGCGGGAGCACAAGGTTTTCCAGGGGAATGTGTCACTGCCCCCTGGCGACTTTGACTGCTTTCCTTCCCCTGTTCTTTCAAGAAATTATTGTTTCTATCCATGCATGATTTTTAGAAACGTTATATCCCTATTGACTTCCTCAGTGGTAGATCTATCGGATCCCTGTTTGTATCTACCACTTTCTGTTTGGTATCCTTAAACAGCCTTACATTATCGGAACAGGGAGATTGAAGAGCTCTCTGCCGATTGAAGGCATCATCGCCCCTCAAGGTCCTCAGGACGTTTATTTTGCATTTTGTTAAACCCACCTGAATAGATCAGTTTTTCTTGAAAAGGGTCGAAATTTTCGCAGACTTGAAAGAAGACATTTTTTTTGTTACTGTAGAACTTTTCACGGGGTGGTCAGCAAAGCACTAGGCTTTACAATAACAGCACAGTTGGAAGTGCACTATGGACTTGTGACACAGAAATTCAAAGATACATAGGAACCCTATTAGAAATTACAAAAGAGCGCCCTCACCTGTGTGTGTAGTCCTTATGGTATGAATGCTTCGGTTTCGCGTCGGTTATGAACTTATTTGCTGTGGTTAAAATTAAAGGGAACATACAATCACCCTCAAATTAGATCTAGTGTAGTATCCTTTACAATTAATGGCTCTTGAGAATCATGTTGCAATATTTACCTCTGTGAAATGCCGAAAACTAAGAGGGGTTTTCCTGACTCGTTCGTTGACTTTGAGTATGCAATATCTAAAGTGCGAAATATTTTGTAATATTTTGAGACATACTTGATAGAGGGAAATAAAAGAAATCTGAGACATTAATTTGTTGTTCCAACGAATGTTTGGGCTGATTGCTTTATCACTAGGTATGCCTTTTTGTAAGTTAAGATAAGTCTTTAAACGTTCCGATTACAGAATGATGGCAAAAATGCCAATGGATTACACATTCATTTTGAATTTACTCCGTAAATCTTCAAGGCGATGCTTTTACACTGAAGCCGGAATCTGCTCCAATCTGGGGACTGGACGAATTTTATCATTTCAGTACGAATAATGGCGAATTGACGATGTTTGGAAATTTCCTGACTTCCAGACTTTAACTTTGGTGTAAAACTACCTTTCTAATGAACATAGAAAACCGACTCAACATGGTCGAATGAAGAGAACAGAACTGAAGCTGAAAACAGATGGAGTGCCAAAACACTTTGGCAGTGGGGAGATAAATAGTGATAGAAATCTATTTAAACGACAAAGGCAGTTGTCTTAAACTTATTTTGAGACAACAATTAAATCTTACAATTTTCTTCGTATTTTTCTTTAAAGTGTCTTTTCAAATTTATTAAAGACTTCAATATTGCATATTCACCGTAAACCAAGCAGTTACTCCTAGTAAATTTCACACTTGAGGGAGAAATGTTGTAACCCGATCCTCAAGAGCCCTTTTTGACATAAGATAGTCTTCTAGTCTAATTCTACTTGGCAGATGACTGCAATTCCCCTTTAAATAAATATGATCATCCTTAAGATGTGAAACCACCGAAAAAAAAACTAATTTTGATGGTACAGAACGTTCCATTTCTCCGAATACTCTCTGAGGCATTTGAAGCGAGGAAGTTAGGGAATTGATCGAAGGTTTGGGCGTTCGATCCCCGGTGGGTGAACGTAAATTGGGTTGTTTCATTCAAGAGCAATTTATCATACCCTTTTTATGATTTTCCATTCTAAGCTGCTTTTTCTAAAGTCCTCCCGACCCTCTGGCAAAGGGCCGTTCGGCGAAACCAAACTTTATACCGCTTCCCGAAGAAGCCATACGTGCACTGAAGGGCAACACCTCATCAACCTCAAGGCCCTTAGATCATTTACGTCATTGGTCATTCATGTATGGCTCCATTCTAGGCTGGCTGAAAAGAAGAGATACTACACACGATCTTAGTCAAAACGCCGAGGGGCGATCTAAACTGAACTTTCAAAAAAAAAAAAAAAGATATTGATCTAAATTTTTAAGCCCCAAATTAATGTTGGTTTGCCCTCCACCCCCTGTCCTTTATTTGCCTCCCACTACGATCGCATTTGTCATGTTTGAAAATTTTCTCTTCATAATATCAAAGATTTTATCATTTCTCTCCATCTATTTTGCATAAAATTTAGTGATATAAATGCACTCTTTTATAAGATTTCTATGGGCCTGTCAATATAGTTACTTGAACGAGGCAGCTACTGAACCTTTAGAGGTTATGCACGTGACGTCGGTGCGTTTCAATTTGGCATACTGTTTGGTACTGATCATGCGCAGTAGATGTGTTACCGATACGCGCCTACGACATTTTAAACTTTAAACCTCAACGCTTAAAGACGGGGCTTTGTTCTCAAGATTAAGACCATTTGAAGGTTGGAAGGTTGACCAGTTCAGTTAGTGAACTTTCCGGGACGTAGATCCTTCCGAGAGCAGAACTACTTTGGAAGCATCTATTTAATTTCTCTCTTCCGCTCTCGGCCATTTGGCTGTTTGGTAGGAAGTCGAGGGACTTGAGAAAATTTGTTTATTCTAATGATTTTAATATAGGTACGAATCATGTGATCGACGTAAATTAACCCGACTTTGCATTCCGTGCTTAACTTCACTTCCCTCCATTCGGATTCAAGGCCACATTTTGCCTGGACCACGCCACGGGCCTTTACAGTATCTACACTGGAAACTTTGATCACAAGCTGACGGGTAAAAGGCACGTGACATGTAAGGCAGAAATATAGGGAATGAATAAATTCTAAAATGAATGGACGATTATTAATAACATTAGCTGGATTATGATTTGCCCTCATACTTCTAAGATCATCATGAACTGCCAGTTCGATGAAACGGTTCATGGGAAGGACTTTATAAAGACTGATATTCCTTGCCTGGACCATAGCAGAGGTCAGTCTTACTATGGTCCAGGAAACGGTTAAATACTCAGCAATCTAGCGGGTTTTTGGAGAAGGCAGCTTTTTAAAGATACTTTTTGTATACTTGTGCTCCTGTCACACGTGGGTCCGAACGTGCAGGCATCCACAGGAAGATGGAGGAGGGGCGCCATGGGACCACTTATTTCACAGAGGAAGACCCTTGAACTTTTGTCAACGACCATATAAAGCGCATTGAGGTTGCGTCACATTTGGGAAACGACGCCCACTGCCGGGTAAAAACCAACACTGTTTTAGTGAAACAGTCACAGGTGTTTCGTCAGCTGCTTCTCAGCTAGTTACACCCTATACCAGTCAAAACCGGGAGTTGGTAGAAACTCCCTGGTCAAAAATGAGCGAGAATTATGACATAGGGTGAAGGCACTCTAAGCCTACGTTTTGCTGATATCATGCGTGTGATGCATAATCCCCTCACTGATTTGGTTGGAGGGGCGGAATGTTTTATAGGAAAACGCCAAATATTTGTTGATGTTGGTGTAAATATTAGACTTTTCGATGGTTCAAAGGTCACGTAAAAGGCTTTTCATGATCGCTTTGCGTGCACAGTGTTGAGAGTGCAAGGATGCATGCATGCGGAGTCCGATAAAAAAAAAAAACTAACTTAGGAACAACACTTTTGATTGGTCAGATCAGGAGAAATTCTTCCCTTGTAGAAAATAGTTTAATTGCTAAATGGTAGCTTTTCACATAAATACAACCAGGAATTTGTTAGAGGGAGAGATGTGTAGGTAAACGATACATGTTACATAAAGCGTCAGGACAATCGTAACCAAAATCCTTTTTAGATCGCTAAAAATAGCGTTTTCCTGTTCTTGTGAGTTGCATCTGATTATGTTCATTTTTAGTCCCCATTTTTGTCTTTATTCATTTATGCTCTAGTGGTTATCCTCTCAATTAATGTTCTAGTTTTCTCCTTGTGAAAATTATTCGTACGATAGAAACAGTGTAAACGTCAGTATGATAGTAAATATATCTGAACTGCACACTATTCACTTAAAAGTCAAGGGCAGTTTTTTTTTTTTTGAAGCAAAAACTAAATCTCAAAATCTTCTTTTAATTTTCTTCAAAATATCTTTCATTTTAGTTTAGGACGTTTAAACTACATGAGCCAACTTCATGTAAACTAAGGGCTTTTTACCACACTACCTAAGTTCGACAACATTTATTTGAGTCATTCTCTGGATTTACAACACAATTCAAAAAATAAAACAACGAAACAAAGCTATAAAGAGAAACTCAGGAGGAAACTCAGAAAAGCTCCATAGAGCTTGTAAAAGAGCTCTCCGAATGAAAAAACAAAAACAGGGTGTCTTCATTTCCCCTTTAAGTGCAGCGGCCCTTCAATTTTACAATGATAAAAATTGAAAAGACCAGAACACGTTTTCCAATGACAGTTTCCACTCTCTATCCATAAGAAATATTCTCCGCTACGTTCTTCAAGTTAAAGAATGCATATTTGGCCTAATTGCTTGTCCTTCATTTATTTTTCATTTTTTGATAAGATATTTGATCTAAACTTATGTGAGTCATTCAGTTTCATATGCACTATGTAATTTTTTGTATCCACCTATCACCTACAGAAACTTAGGCCTACAATCTTTCTTTCTTATATCTTTGACCAATCACTTTATCATATCTGTTTTTACAATTTTAAAGTTTCCTTTTACATGGCATCTCCTCATCACTGAGTGAATGAAGTGAAATGTGAATCTCAGAAGGCCCAAATAACCAGTTCAACAATCCAGCACTCTTGTAACAATGAGCTATGTTCCTATAAAACACACTTGAAAAAACACCTTAGTGTTTATTTTCACTCTGCGATACCAAACGTCACAGGAAAAATGTCAGTCGTTGAAATTCCATTGAACTGAATTCGGATGGAGAGTTTCCGAGGAGCAGCATGATATTCTATATATAGCAAGACATTGATCTAACCACTTGCTTCTCTCTCTAACGTTATTTCAGAACACAGTGTCGCGGTATCCTCTCCTTTTTTATTTTGGTAATGTACGCTTGACATCACGAATATTATTAGATCGATGCCACCCTTTCAAGACGAGGGCTCAAAAACATATTGAGTAAATCTCGGAGCAGGAGTAAAAAAAGAATAGACGGCCTAGCGTAGGATGAAGAATTTGTTATATTTTCACTGTGTGTGAGTATTATGGAATTATAACGCTGTCAATCTTAAGGGCTCGCCATTTTAATTGATTTGTCGGAATTAAGTGAACTTGTCCGCTGAAAAAATCCAAACATAAGGTTCTGTTGACCTTTGTTGGAAACAATTAGCTCTGGGTGGTGATTCTTTTATAATTTAAACCCAAGGCGGAGCTTCATGCGATAGCGTGGTGTTATATTCTGTGTTCCTCAATTCGAATTAGTGAAGATACGGAAATTGATCACAAATACTTTAACAGCTCTTAAGCCCGAGATGTCGTTTTATAAAAAATTATTACTTTGAGAAATGGCAATCTATAACGAAAGGAAGTAAACTCTTGCAAATTGTAGTGACATATTTGTGGATGCTTAAACAAGACACGTGTTTCTCAAATAAATTATACTTAATTTTACAAAATAACTGACAAGACAGAAACACGCTATGAATGAAACTGGCCTATTATGACATTAACCAGTTAACTGTATTCTTTTATGGCCTATTTAATTTTTTAAGTTTTGAACGAAGTTTCTTGACGTAACAAAAGTCAAAGTTGGGAATATGGCAATTGTTGTCGGACCCACTCACATGTAATGGAACCAATTTATGAGATATACTTGTGAAATCAGAGCATTCGGTCTGTAATATTTGTTGATACTTCCGAGGATTACTTGTACTTGCTGGGAAGATATTACGGAACAGGTAAGGAATTCAATACTTACACAGATTCTTTTCACTTTAACTACTTATGAACTGTTCAGTCCTCTATCCAGACACGATACTTAAGTAAGGGGTGGCTTTAATGATAGGTACGTCTCGCCGTCTTTAAGACGACAAAAACACAATGTAGACCGCCAAAATTGCAAGGACCTGTTTCAGAAGCAGGCAATAAAAAGAGAGTGAGAAAGGAAACGATTAAATAGACACAAGCATGTATGTACGCTACACAAGTGCTACAACTATAATAGTTAAAGGTAATAGTCTTACATTTCCATGCCATATATGCTTGGTTTACACGGTAATTTGGCTCCCATCATGGATCAGCCACTAGAAAACACGTCACAAGGTACTACAGAATAAAAGCTCCATGTTAAAGGTGTAACCGGTAGCTCTAACGTCCAGGGGTATTTTCAGGGAGGACGACAACAGGTTACAGCAATAGCTTTTTTGTTTAATTTTCTAGAGAGGGTGAAAAATGTCCAAGGGGGTGTCTTTTCCTAGCCCTACCTTGGCGAAGGGTTTGGGAATTTTACTTTTGTGATATGGCTTGTATAATAAAAATTAAACAAATAAAATAAAAATGAATAAAACTAAAAATTGAAGGTGCTGGTGAGTTATGGGTCAGAACTAGTGTTTCTTTTGTTACATTTGAGATGAAAATAGAAGAGATGTTGGCCAACTTTTTTTTCTGGATAACTCTCTATAAACAACAACAAATGTTTGTTTAACATAAGATAACTAACTGAATAACAAGTGAATCAACAAGCATATAATATGTAGGTCTATGAATCGAACGGTCACGGCGAATTGAGCATTATTCATTAATTATAAGTTTGCTTTGTGTCATTGACCATTACAACCGGTACCGTACGAAATTATGATGCAGGCCACTGGCATAATATCACTTTAACCATTAAGATGGTTTTAAGAGCACTGCATACTAGAGGGTAGGCCATTTACATTATCCGTTTCTCGAATTTCGACGAGAGTTGGTTGTTTCGTCTAGTTGAAAATTCATCGAATTCAAGTTACCCCAAGCTGGGTAAACTTATGTCGGTTCACTTATCCCTCAAAGGGTTCTATTGGACCTGTGACAGATGTGGTAACCTTCAGGCTAACATAATGTTTGTTTCCATCCGAGTTCTCCTTTAAAGGAAGCATATTGCGTTTGTTTGATAGAGAAAAAATGATGTTTCTATAACTAAAGAAATATTTATAGACACAGAACGATCGATAAATCAAAGTAATACAGTATAGTAGATCTCTTTTTCAAGTTTCACAGATAGATATTCAGTCGGTCATTTGATGTTTAATTAGAATAATTTGTCCGCCTAAACTTTCAAAAATTCAAATGATGCAACTGCCATAGCTTTTCCAATGCGTAATGTTTTTAGGACATGAAGCTGTCGTTATGGGTTTATTGTTTGAGAATGAATCATTTACCCTGCAAACACGGTACTTGCCCAAAAGAAGAAAAAAAAAAAGTTCTGAAAACATCCGAAACGTTTTCAAACGTTTATACGTTTCAATACGTAAACGACGTTTTGAAACATTTCCTCCCCGTAGGGTAGTTATAATTAAAGCTACTTTCCTTGTCTGCAATGTTAGTGCATGCAGAACTTTCCCATAAAGGGGAAAATGCTGTCAACCTAACTTTAAGTAGTTCAGTAGACCGCCCTCTTTCATGATTGGCCTTTTAGGGTCATGTGACACAGATTTTTCTTTGTGGAATTTACTATAGGAGTTACTGCTAGGTTTACATCGAATAGTCAATATTGAAGTCTAAAAATATTTCGAAAAATAAGTTGAAGGGAAATAAGGAGAAAATTGTGAAAATTAGCTGTGGCTTCAAAGTAAGTGTGGGCCACTGTTCTTTTCCTTGATTGCATATTCACTATATATTTGTCCTTAGAGAGAAGATGCGCATGAAACATGCTTACATCATCAAATCGTCGTATCTACATTAAAGTAACTCGGGTCGCGCTCATAGTTTTTCTAGCATTAAGAGACCACTTAAATAGAGTGTTGAGATGCACCGGTGGGTGTGTCAGGGGATGAATAAGAGAGAGAAATGAGTGATTTTGCCCCAAATTTTATTCAGGTAGCGGCAGAAAATCATTGGCGTAAACGACTCGTGCCAGAAGTCTGTTCTACAATACTTTTCAATTGCTAATAGGGAAAGGTTGTTTTGGTTGGTCATTAGAGGAAAGAAGTCCTTTTGGTGTCACTAATATGCATATAGATGAATCCGACCAACGCCTGTGTTTAGTGACTGTAAGCAGCCATTAGTGGGATCCTTTAGCCTTAAATTGTCTTCATTTATTGTCTGAATGTAATTTCAATCCCTCATTTACGTGAAATTGAGGGAATAAAGAGACATTAGAGTGTACAATCATCTATGGTGCCGGTAAGCAAAGAAATTGATAGATTTAAAGGTTATAGACCCCAGTTACGGCCCACTAAAATCAGACCATCACCTGCTTTCCGGATTCCTCTGTAGGGGTCTCCACATATCAGTCTTAACGCCTATAGTATACTTAACTATATCGTCCATACCATAATTTTGTGCTCATGTATTAGATTAATTCTGTTTTAAGATAAAAAATTAAAAGGAATTTAAAATGCAGATTTCGGTGCTCCAGTCGGATAGAGAGAATGCCATGGGGTGGGATTTGCAGTCTGGCAAAAAGTCACCGCCCACTGAGAGAAAGAGTCCTCTACGGCCAAACATAAGAAGGTTAGGTTAGATGGAGTTTACGGCCCAGTTTCCAACCAATTGGTTCAAGTCGACCCGACCACGTCCCTTTTTTAGTTGTGGCTGATTGCTTGTTTTTCTACTCCATTGCTAATGCTGAACACCAAGCACAATAGCAGTATAGGTTTCATTTTACATGAGAAATACAGTCATCCCAACTTAAGGTAGGGTAGTAAACTGTCATGTTTAATGATTGTCTCTTGAAAGCCGTGTGGCAGAACTTTTTCTCATCAAATAAGAAATATCTGCTTGGTTTATATTCAACTGAAATATACAATATTACATACATTGAAGAGAAATAAGAAGAAAATGTGAGATTCAAATGTTGGTTCAAAATAAGTTTTGTTTTCTTGGGGGTTGTTCTGGACCTTCAAAGTCTTCGGTATGACTCTGCCAGGAGTCGAACTTAAGACCTCCCTGGTGAATTTTTCAAAACCAACACATAGTTCATTGCAGATTTTTCATTATTGAAATATGATTTCTTTGTCACTGTGACTTTTACGTATGCATACGAAAGTATACCTTCTTCACAATTAACTTCAATCAGTTGTTCCGCCAGTGAGCCACAACTAGAAAGACACTTTGGCCGGTCCGACTCAAACCAATTGGTTAGGAACTGGTACGTAAAACTCAATCTAACCAAATCGTTTCGTGGACACAGGTGTCATTCTTCATGGGCCTGGTTGCTTTATGTAGCAAATGAACACCAAAGAACTTTATGCATACATACGAAATTGCACTTTCTTCGAAGTAAACTTCAATCATTTGTTCCGCCAGTGAGCCACAACTGGAAAAGCACTTTGGCCGGCCCGACTTAAACGGAACGGGGAAGTAAAAATCCATTTAACCTAACCAAACCGTTGCAACTCCTTGGTGTAACAAGGTGACCATTGGATGTATGCCAGAAGCATGACAAAAGGGTACATGTGATGCAGTGTGTGTGTGTTTGTGTGCGTGTGTGTGTTTGTGTGTGTTTACGTTAGCGTTCGCCCATTATGGTAGGCCTACATGAACACCGCCCTCATTCGGGCTATGACAAGCCAACAGGATAGTCTTTATTAAGCTATTTTATATCATATCTTTACTGCAAAAACCCAAGTTAGTAAAACTTCCTTTCTCGCGGCACATGATCCTTTACGCTGTTGTTGTATAGACTGTATATGAACAAAGTAACCAGTTGCAGCTCCTGTGTGTAACTACCCATCTCTCACTCGTTTATCTACGATTGCCTAGTTTCCGTTTGTTTTGTGTGCGAGATATTGAAACAGAGACCGCAATCGATTACAACGAAACCTTGAAAATGGCGGGTTTTTCATGTCAATATTTACCGTTTTGTTTGAATTAAATGTCAAATTTTCTTAGAAGCGACACAATCAAGTTTGAACAATGCTGAATTTTGTAAGTTGAATCTTGTTTTGTTTGTCAGTTTGTGATTCCGTTATCCTTCAGTTTCTATGATCTTCTGGGCAGAAGATTTTTCGTCCAGCTCATCGCTACGAAAAAATCAGCCTAAAGGGGGCTGCAGCGACAGAGGCACTACGCAGGCCATTTCTACGAAGACTTTGATATCTTCCACAACCAAACTTTCAAGGAGTTTCTAGTTCAGGCGAGTGTCAGGCAAGGGGGGGGGGGAAGTGAGCCGTCTCGCACTCCCCTTTGAACACATCTTCCCTAACCATTTGGCGAATGCAAGGTAAACCACCTCTCTCTTGAGCGTATTCTCAATATTTTTTAATGTTTGACTTAATGCCTCTAGTGTTTCCCGTATTTATATATGGTAAACAGACCTCGGAAGAGCCATTTCCAGCGAGCTCGGAGGGAGGTATTTAGAGAAAAATTGCCTTTCCTTCCGCCTAACCAATGGTATCGCGGAGAGCTGAGAGTTCTGCGTTTTGGTTGTGCCCCCTTCTTGAAAAAATCCTAACTATCCCCGGCTCCTGTTAAATTTAAAGGGTATAAGAAGTCTCCCTAGCTTGTTTCAAAGAACAAGACCTTGTTTATCTCCTTTTATTTGCCTGTAATAACACCAAGGTGGTATTTTTTAATTTAAAACGCTCAATACAAATTTGTGCACAGTCAGTGATTAATAGCTAAGCATGTTTTATAAAGTTTGGATTCAGTACATTTTTCCTTGTGGTTCCGCAATTTTTACAGATATTACAAGTACACGAAGTTGTTTTAAATTAGTTGATAGAATAAATTCTGTTCTAAATTCACCCCTCAGTTTTTTTTTTTCAGTTGGCTAGATGGGGCTTTACGGCTCTGGCGGCTCAATTTGTTACTAACTTGTTTAAGTCGGACCTGCCACGCTTTCCAGGTGTGAACAGAGCCGCGGTGCCCTTTTGGGACCCGAGGGCGACCCAAATGTTGTCAAGGGTGTCAGACAATTTTGTCTGAAATGCACTATGCAAAGTTAATCGTTTTTGAAAAATAAACCTCAACGGAAGAATGGACAAATTTGCTTCACCAAGAACTCGTGGTTTTGATACTCAAATTTTATGAAAAATGGCGAAAAAATCGATGTGATGTTTGCCCTGAAATCTGATCCCGGCTGACTGATATCCACACATTTCCCTATTTGGTAAACAGGCCTAAGTAGTAGGCCTAACTCATGTGCTCAATTTGTTTTTAGTTAAGGTTTTGTTAGATATTACATTTATGAACTTAAAGGTCTAATCCTCTCACCCCAAACAGTTCCAATTCCCCTTACCTACTTACACTTAAGCCCCTCCCACAACTGTCTTAAAACGACCGCAGTGGCGTAGCTAGGATTTTTTCCAGGGGGGGGGGGGGGCAAAGGTGTGAAATTTCCCCAAAACTTTTCCCGGTCAATGTGTATGTATTTCATATAAAATATGCAAACTTACAAGTATAACAACATTACCATGTCATTTTGTAATATAACCTGCATTTTTATCTTAAAATATAACATAGAGAAATCGGAAATAACAAAGTATATTATTTTGGTAAACTGTATCTGGTTTATTTGTATGTACTAAAGCAGTGGCGTACGCAGGATTTCTCTGAAGGGGGAGGGGCATGCAGTATGGTCTAAGAGGAGGGGTGTCCGGAAATGTTTTGACGTTTTCAAGGAGCCTACATGCAAAATGGTGCAAGATTTTCAACTTTGACAGGAACAGTGTTAAAAATTGAATCGTGGTGGTTCATGAGGATAAAACTGAAACTTTTGTGTCTTTACATGCACTCTTATGCCGGTTATGCTACCTTACGGAGTAAAACTTGTCTTTAAATTTGCACACTTTTAGAAGTCCAAATAAAAGAGCATTGATCGGTATTTGTGGTTTTTCTTGGCCACAAAATGTCATAAAGATTATCTAAGCGGAGCGCCACCATTGGTTGGCGCGGAGCGTAGAGAAAATTTGGAAAAATCAGACCCCTTATATGGCCGGAAATAGCATTTTCCAGGCTAATACGAAGAATCTAGGCAGTCGCTTTCTTCTTTTGTCGTTTGCAATAAAATGCTCCCTTCAAAATATGTTCGCAAACTGCAAAGGGATCAGAGAGTTAAGAGCTAATTTTACCCCAAATATATAATTTTGTCCAAAAGACCGAGCGAAGCGCCACCGTTGGTTGGCGCGGAGCATAAAGAAAATTTCGAAAAATCAGACCCCTCAGATGGCCAAAATAGCCTATTTATGCTTGTAAAGAGAATCTAAACATGTAGTCTTTTTTATCGATGCCACCAGTGGGAAACAGAGTCTACCTTTTTAAGTAAAAATTGGAATTTGACAGAGTTTGCCTTGGTCTATTTGTAGGAATTAAAAAAAATTGGCATCACTGAAAGACCTTGCAGGGACAATCCTTCCCCTTTGAAAATTTTTGAAAAATTGGGTGTCCTTATAAGCAATCTGGTGCCACATACAGTATGCTATCTTTTGCAGTAAAATCTGTGTTAATAAAGTTAGACTACGTATTTTTAAGAACAAAGAAAACAGGATATCCTGTGAGAAAAGCAGTCTGTTATGTGTAGAAGGCTACAAGGTACTCATTGTCCATTTATTGTTACACTCAAAGTGAGCAGAAAGCTATTTTCCCGAACTAGCTTGTAAGCCTCAAAGGATTAGGCTAAGTAACAAAATCTAAGTGTGCCAACGGATCCCGTTAATTCTAATTTCTAGATTAACTTTAAGTTTATCGTTGGCCATGGATTGTTTCAGCCCGATCCATCGTTATGTACACAGAGTAAAATCGTACAGCTACTGATAGTTTGTAGAAGAACATAACAACCTCGGGGGTCTACGGTAGTGACTTGTCAGTTTTCATATCCTTTTACTGATGAATTCCCAAAGTATCACCTGAATAACAGCTTCCTGTGCACTGAAATGCACTGATCAAAACCCCAGTGCGTATACAAGCACAAGAGAACATTCAGTCTGCTACGCGACGAGGATATTTCTGTGGAACGCGAATTGGGCCGGGTCATGCGACACTGACGAAATCTGAGTTAATTTGTTGCATGAAAATACGAATTATGTATGAGAAATGTCTCACAATTTCTTATTCTAACAAAAATTTTGAGAAATTGTTGTGAAATTTTTGTAATAATAAGAAGATTCATCAAATTTTCCCCATTTTCATCAAATTTCCCCAAAAATTTTTCCAGGGGGGGCAACTTGCCCCCCCTGCCCCCCCCCCCAGTAGCTACGCCACTGAACGACCGTCTTAACCTTTTACCTTTGTTTGGGTCCTTTTGGACCCAGACGGAGAGCGCGACTGTCGCCCATCTTTACTGTTTCACGCGGAGCTTGAAACTGCGAGTAGCTACCCGAAAATTCGGCCACAACAACGAGAGAGACAATAGTTTAAGGTCATGGGGCCAAAAGCCTACGGAAGCTGATGCGCGGCGTGCTGCGTCCGCTTTTTTCGCCCACTCCCGAGGCGCGCAAATATACCCCGATTGGAGCACAATGGTGAAGGGTTATTCTAAAGTATCTGCACCACGGGGCTGCGCACACACGCAGAGACAGCGGCATCAGCTTTGCAGTAAACACACTCGACAGGCTTATTTTAAAACCTCATCCCTATCCAGACATTATTGCTCCAAGGTGAGTATACAAGACCCCAATATGTGTTATCAAAAACTTTTTACTGCAATACATGCTGTAGTGATATGAGCTACAGTACTCCCTTTTTTAAATTTGCCATCCATCAAAAAGGTGTGTCAAATTAAAATTTCTGTAAACTATTACAAAAATTGTTCGGTTTGGGGTAAGAGTGAAATTACCTTTCAAACGACTAACAAATTGGTACGCATGTAAACTTTTACATCATTGGAAACAAGATTAGGGAGGGGGTATATTTCCACCTATTAAAATGGTCGAACGTATCCCCGACTAAATCTCTGAGCCGTGAATATTTTCATGCCTATATGTACACATTGCAATGCATGTACAGCTCCTTTCCCGGCCTACCTCATCTGTGTACAATTTTTTTTGTTACTCTACCAAGGGAAGAATGCAATCAATCGGAGAAGTTTTTGACAAAACGTAACTTTGATTTTTGTTTTGTTTATCACAGTTTTCACAGACAGGATATTCAACCAGCGATTACATTCTATCTTCATTCAATTCGGTTAGGGCATTGTATCCTGATTCGTGACAGTAATCTATCACGGCCAACAGACAGCAACTTCCCGAAGACAAGCATGATTTTATCAAAATGTATATGTGTACTTCAGAGATACAATCGTTTATTCAATCTCCCGAAGGAAAACAGTAGGGAAAAACATTGTAAAAAAAACCATTAAAATAGGAACAACATAGTTAAACGAGAACCTATACGCAACCATTAATCTTATTCTTCAAGCAAAAAAGCATTGCATTTCGAGAGATTACCGAAGATTTACAGCTCTTTGGAGTTCAGGCAAGGCATGATTTGGGGGGTTTTGTCAAAAAGTATGAAAAATTAAAAGTTGTCATGCTTGCTACACTCATCCCACATTAATCACTCTTTAACAGTGTTTAGTTTTTCATCCTGCATGGTTATCAAATTTATTATTCAACCCTTGATATTGCACGTTTGAAATGTCAAACTACAGTTGATCATATGAACGTTTCAAACTGTTAACGTGTCTTGAACAGCAATCTGTAAATTGTTCGTTTCGTCTTAGTTTCCAACATTCAATAAATTTGAATGCGCGTATCTGCGATGACGTCTGTGTAGTCTAAGCCTCAAAATATTCTCCAGCGATGACAGTTTTGAAAACTCAGCGTTTACTCCAAAAGGGCTTTTATTTAAATATTCCCGTGAAAATCATCATACTTGTGTACTCCGAGATAATGCAAACGAATAATTCCATTCCAAAGTGAGCTTGAACAGTTAAGGCACGCAGTGGGAAGGAGTGACGTTTTAGATCACGTGCGTAATCACGTGTACCCCCATTTGGTTTGGAAACTGAATAGCTAACGAGTCGTTTGATATATTACATACGATGAAATAGTTTAAGTCTCAGACATGTTCTTACTCGCTTCCTGTACCTTGCTCGCTTTCTTATATGTGTTAGACATAGAAGTATTACTGCATCTAAACTTACTAGGAAGTACGTTTGTGTAACAAGCTATCTTTCTCCATTGGGATAGCTCCATTTGAACCAATTGGCTAGAAACTGTGGGCCGTAAAATCCATCTAAACTAACCTTACCCATTGGTATAGCGTCAAATGCAGTCATCTGTTGCTTGACTGTTATGTCTTGGTCAGGGTGACCCTCGCATTATACAGCTATTCACCTTTCCCTGGTTGTCGATCAGGTAGTCTTGCAATGCTGTTCAATATTGTAACCAATGCATTAAAATTACATAATGAATCATTTTTATGCTAAAATAGTGATCGTATCTTATTCATTATTGTTGTTTGGAGGGACGTGGTTACCGGAGTTTTATTGGATTAGCTCATGACCAATGAAGTAACCAATAACAATACCACTCTTAATAAATATTTATGCTCGAACCTCCACCTTCAGTGCAAATGAAAATCACTGCATGACTACCTGGGAATTTGACACGTGTGCTTAGCATCCAAACGTGTTTACAAAGATGGGGCAAAACGTATGAGAAAAAGTTTAGTTCCTGATGATGTTTGGGTTATGAGAAGCTTGTTTTTCATGCAAGTTTCCATTGCCTTCAAAATTAACTCCCTAATTCATGTTCATAAAAAATCTGATCATGACTAGCCCCCCCCCCCCCCCAAGTTTTTCGTTTGAAGATTGATTTTTTCACGATTTGCTCCCTGAGGTCGAGTGACCATGGTGAAAGGATCAAATGTAGGCGCATTTCCTTCCGTCAGGGTGACTCTGACTAGTACACTCTAAAATCAAAAGAGTGAACTTAGTCACTCTTTGATCGAGTGAAAAGTATAAATTCGCTCCATAAGAGTGATAATTCACTCCAAGAGGAGTGAAGTTCGCTCCAAAAAGAGTGAAAAGTGAGGAAGAAGGAAAATTCACTCTTCCACGAGTGCCTGCAATGATCGCTCTTTTTTTTAAGAGCGATCACTGTGGGCACTCCATCAAGAGGGAAACTTCGCTCGTTTTAAGAGAATTTCACTCTTTTTGGAGTGAACTTCACTCTTTCTGGAGGGAACTTCACTCCTCTTGGAGTGAATTATCACTCTTATGGAGCGAATTTATACTTTTCACTCGATCAAAGAGTGACTAAGTTCACTCTTTTGATTTTAGAGTGTAAAATGTTTGTGTTACATCAAAATTTCATGTTTTCCTCATTTCAAAAGTAAAAACTCAGTAGCATGTATCAAAATAAAGACAAGCTATGTCGGACAGTTTTACAAAAAGACTTACATAAACAGAAAAGAACTAGACTCTCTAGTACTGTTCACTATAAAGAATCCTGGTTAGATTTAAACCAGAATCATGGTCAGAAAATTCATGATGAAATGAATGATGTAATTCCTGGTCAAACTGACCATGACATCCTGGTCATTTTTTGGTAACATCCTGATCAAAACTGCTGAACACAATCCTGCAGGTTGCATGAACATGATGCAATGGAGAATACGAAGTGCTCGAGAAAGAAGGACAAAATGCAGACTTGTCATTTGGAACCACATTTTCAAGAATGGAAAAGTAATAAAAAATATACCATGCAGTGAAAGACAGGAACACATTAACGGTAATGTCGTAAAAGGAAATAATGTAAGACATGACAGAATTGCCAGGTGCACCGCGACTCTTTTTGTAGTTACTCCATATTTCTGTATTAAAGACCTAGATACCGTGAAACCAGGACGAGTTGCACCGTGTTAAGAATAGTCAATCGAATTAAGGAATTCACTTACACTAATGATGACATGATTAGCATGGATTCGAAGTTTACTTAATCTAGTTTCAGCATGTAGGCATAGGCTCGCCTAGCCTAGCACAATAAATAAAGAACACTCAAATTTACATGAGTGGAGGCTACCTCTGTCTGCACTTACGTACTCTCACGGCTGCCTTGCGCTAATATCAATTATAGACAGTCTTATCCCATTTCGCTTGATTTGGATTCCGCACGTGTTCATGAGGGAAGAAAAGTTCAAGACGGGGGTTATATAGATTTCACTCACACTGCTGAACAGAGATTCTGTCTGCGCCCCAATTGGCACTGGTGATAAGTAGTAATAAACATGACAGGATTACCGCCCTCCTTTTGTAATATACTGTAGTTCTCCCAATCAATTTGGGGTCATTGAACCTTTTTTTTTTAAAGAACCGTTAAACTGAAGAGATTAAGATTAAACATACTCCACATAGAATGCATGGGCTTAACGAATTTCATCACATACTACTAGAACATCATGTCTGTCATGTCTAGAACAGACGTACATATCTTATATAGACGAATCCGATCAGTGCTTGTGTTTTGTGACTGTAGAGAACATGCATTAGTGGGGTCCATCATGCAGCCTTAAATCGTCTTCGTTTATTGTCTTCATGAATTTCAAACCTTCATATGCAGTGAAATTGGGAAATCAAGGAACAATTCTTTGTACAACAATCCATGAAACAGTTAAGCAAGGAGATTGAAAGACTGAAGGATATAGATCCCAGTTTTGCTCGACTAAAATCAGACCATCACTTTACAGTCCGGATTCGTCTATAGGCCCACTGTCTATTGTCTACATGAATTTCTAAACTTCATATTCAATGAAATTGGGAAATCAAGGTATAATTCTTTGTACAACAATCCATGAAACAGGTAAGCAAGGAGATTGAAAGACTGAAGGATATAGTTATGCTCGACTAAAATCAGACCATCACTTTGCAGTATGGATTCGTCTATAGGCCCACTGGCGTTCACCCGGGTACTAAGGTTTGGATGCTTTCAGCGTGGAATTTTGCTTTAAAGATCCGTTCACACAACTTTGCTTCAAACAATGATAAAATGAAAATGACAATGAAAGCCTAAGACGCCTGCAGAACATTTAACCCCGTCGATTTTAAACCAACAGTTTCCACCGATGTGACCTTTAATTCTATACTGGGTCTAACAGCAGACAACAACGCATGTATATTACTTGTGTTTTTGATGGCTTGCAGTGATGCAGTATGGGCGGCCAACAGGGCTAAAAAGACCAGAATGAAAAAAGTTTAAAGACCCATATAAACTAAAAAAAGAAAGGCCGGAATAATGAGAATAAAAATAAAAGCAAAAAGCAAAACAGAAACAAAATTTTGCGTTTTATTTTATGCTATTAATTTACTTCGGTTTTTTGATACTCACTCCGAGTGCAAAACAGCCTCCAGCCAAATGGTTCTTTGTCCAATAAGTTCTTCTTTTTGCAGCGATTCCATCATAGTATCAACCTGCAGCATATATGCGCCTCAAATGATTGTCTAGTTTATGACGCGCCCTTCGTACAAAAATTAAGTTGTGAGTGCCTCTTACCTTTCTATGATGTCTAAACATATAGTTCGCTTCCCATGGGGTTTTCTGACGGAATTGTTTATGTTTTTGCAAACTACTGGAAAGAGTGTTAAGCTGATAAGATGAAACAAACATAAATTGCCGCCAGGTGTTAAAATCTTTCATTGGTTTTGAACATCTGATCCCGTGCGTGGTACCTCAGTTTCTGTAGCTTTTAGGGATTCTGTGACATATCCAAGATGCCCGAAAGTAATTTTTAAGTCTTCAGGATGTTTCTTAAGGTTAAAATGATGCAATTGAGAAATATCCGTCTTTTCACAAAACCTCTAAAACGGTTCCCCTCAGTCCAGTTTACAGCATACACATTAGCAAACATATTGCAGTACATATTATCTTGCGATATTTAAAAACTAATATGTGCAGACAAGTTGCCCAAGTCGCCAATTGCGAAATAAAGAAAATTATCTTTCAAGGCAAAACCAAATTTTGCAACCATTTTACGATAGTTGTAGTATTGATGCAGCTTGCCCATGAGCGGTTTGCATCAATCCAAAGGTGTCTATTTTATAAGGGGATGTCTGTTTTATAAGGGGGGGGGTGGCTCAAGAAGCCATGACGTCACACAGAGGTCTCATCCAATTACATGGTGACATGGTGAAAGCGCATTCGCTTGTGTCGTGTACTATCATAGATATTCACCTTCTGGTACAGTCCATGTTGCGTGCACCTTATTCGAATATGGCCCTACAAAGGGAAACAGCCCCCGACCTTATCAGTTCTAGGAACAACAATTCTAATGTTTTATTTTTTCTTTTAGGCCTACAAGTACACTTTGCTCTAGTTTCGGATTTAAAGTGCGGCTTAAAGTATAGAATTTAAAAACCATATATTTTAGAGACAGAAAATTTTATCTTATCGATCCAAATCCCATTGTTACACCCTGCTGCCACTGCGCAATAACTTGTAAATGATAATCTGTAAAACTGGGATAACTGCCAGTTTATCTTGGTTTTGGAAGCTGAAGAGCTGAGATATAGAGTTCGCTTCGCGGGGCACCATCTTCCCAGCGTCTTAAATTTGACGCTCAATACATGACCTTGGTTCACCAGGAATTATCAGATCTCCAGGTGCTAGAAACATGGGTTTCGCCCTTGGCACGATCACTCGTGATCTGTTTCATATATAAACCAGAGTAAGCACTCAGTTGAACCTTCACGAAGAGGTTTGAGGACTCATGGGACACGTGCCTCCGAATCATACATTTACCACCAAAATAAATTTACTTGAAAACGTAGCCAGTCATAAGGGCTCGAAATTCCACTTTCGTTGCATGATATGGGAAGTGTTTTGGGCTAAAAATTTAAAGGTACGGTCAGCTCCAGCTGATGGTGGCCCTCCAATTAGAGATATGTATGTCCAATTATGGCATTATGCGGTCATCAATCATTGGACCATGGCTGCGCCCCTGTAAATAATATATATACCAAGTGAGAAAAAGCTTGAAAGGCAAGTATCGTGTGGGCGGACGCTATACAAACACATCACAACCTACTGTAAGAGTGAATGACCGAGTTCTCACAAAGTCCATGTTTCGATATGAACCATGGAGCCTCATATTGAACTAGTTGTACTTTTCAAGAAACTCAAGCCAATTCTTTAAGTTGACCTTTCCATCGTTCAGTTGACCACTATCCTCTAAAGGGGTCTTCAAGTCGGTCAAATCATTACTAAACGTCACATGTGACGTCAGCAATCCAGTTTTTTAAGTCCTGGGGACGGTTATCAACGAACAAGATCTTCCAAATTGATGATGCGTTCAATACTTTCCCAGTACACTGTTAACGTGGCTCGTTTTACTCTTTCGTCCTTACGATCCACTCAACCAACAGACAGTTTCACAATGCGGTGACTGCGTGTGCCTCTTTCCGAAGAGTTCTTGGATGTAATAACTAAAAGGCCACTCATCGATAGTCAAGTGTCATACACGGGGATGACACTCGCCTCAGGTATATTTTTGAAACACCATCCAATCCAACCAAAACAAGAGATTCGGCGGTAAAGAAGTCTACTTCAACATGTCAATACCCTTTGATCGACATAAATGCAACTCAAAGTTGATAAAAAATATATCGATGATACGAATTTCGTTAGAGGAAGATGTACTTCAATAAGACATTCGATAATATGTCAGTATGCGTCGATGCGAGGTACCCTGTATGCCCTACTTGTCAAGTATAGATACCTTACAGCCATAGGAGAGAAATTTTATTTGAAAATGCTACGGACTTTGATTTATCAGTGGTATCGTTTTCTTGATTACTTTGAACATATTTTTATGTTTTACAAGACAAACGTGGTTGAACAATTATCCATCAAGAGGCAGAAATGTTTCTTTATAGGAATGAACAAAATGATAATAATCGAAAAAAAGAACGGTCTTCAAGTTGTACGTATTTTAAGGAGACGTAGCTTACGATAAGTTAGGCCTACCAGAAGCACTGAACGAGTTCATCACTTAAAGCTCTCCAGATTCCCGAACACCGTACTAAAAGTTAATTTTCGGATATGTCGCAGTACTTGATATCCCTGAAATTTTCAATCCCCTCTAAGGATTTTACACATACGTACCACAAAGTGTTCCGATCGGTTGATTATCTCTATGAAGGTGTGTGAAATTTGTTGCCGATGTAAAATCGATTTTCGCATGTTTTGCTATGTGTGCAGTAGAAAAAATGCAATCGAAAGCGAATTATGACAGAATGTACTGTAGAAGTGCAGTATTTCTTTGTTAGTTTTGTTACATCTCTCGGACTCGAAGTTAACTTTATTTGAGAGGGATTTGCACCAAAACATCGGGGGAGGGGAAGGGGGAAACTCCTGCCTGATAATATAAGAAAACAATTGAATTGGCCAATAGGGTAGCCATGGTTAGGCCATCGGACCATACCTCACCCTCACACCCTCATCCCATTATTTTTTTTTTTAATTTTAGTTAATATGTCGTTATGTAGTTATTATGTACAATATTTGAAAAGAGCTTTGATTAAAACTTCAGAAGATAGCTCATATTGCATCAGATTGCAGTACAATGACTTACGTTTCCCTTTATTCACTCCCCAAACGCAAACCGGGTAAAACATGAAATACTGCATGCTGCCCCCTCCCACCCCTCTCCACCCTTGACAGATAGTCTGGCTAGTTCACTACAATCAACGTGGAACGTACCTTACAAAAGAAATGCAAGGAGTTTTTGTTTTAAAATGAATTTATGGGAGTTCCTATATTTGACATTGGTTGGGTCCATTTTTCCTCATGTATGCAAACCCTGCCCTAAAAACCTAGTAGGCTCAGAAAATTCTATACACTCTAACAAACGTATTTAGCAATTGAGTACTTATTTTCCCCCTCTTAGTGAACGCTTAAATTCTAAAAATGTTTAACTCTTACACAGTATATGTTTAGCAATGACACGTGTTTAATAAAGAAATATTTAGGAGCTAGACACGTGTGTTTAGCATCCAAACATGTTTACAAAGTGGGGGAAAGTGTTTAGAAAACGGTTTATTCCTAAACACCGTTTGAAGGGCGTTAACTTAAAGGGACAATTCTCTCACCCTAAACTACACTTCTAGTATAGGGTAACAGAAACTCTCAATTGGTTCAGCTTTTTGATTGACTGCTAATTCAAACAATGCAGAGTATCAAAACTTATATTACACTGCACGAACTTTTCTGATAGTGTTTTGATTATACACATTGAGCTTTCCATATTCACCCTGAAGCAATAAAATGAGATTGTGCCTGGATGAGGGTGAATTTCAGACAATTGTGGGAGGGGCTTAATTAAGAAGGTTAGGAGAATTGATACTGTTTGGGATGAGAGAATTGGGCCTTTAAACAGGAAGAACAACACTGGGGTCAACACCGAGCAGTTGAAGTTTATAGCTCACTTGTTGCTTCTGCATCATGCTTTCACAATCATGGTGATCATAATCGTAGCCTGCGGGGAAAGGAAGAGGGCAAGTGCCCACTGATATGTTGAAAATATAAATGCATCACATGCATGCTTAGTGATGGTGGCGCTCTACACAGACAGTATTAGAACTGCTCCCTTGCGCTTTCACACCATGAGATACGATTTCGTGCGACAAAATTTGACGACGATGTCTTCTACATAACACTGCTCTTTTAGCTTGCAGTTGCATTTTGTTGCAGTTTATCCCTTATTATTTGGCGAACTTTGACTGTGACCCCCTTGACCCTCCTCAATACACAGGTTGTGGACACCTTATTATAGAATATTATTGCAAACCTTATTTCATTACTGCGTTGTGCCGAACTTATAGGCCTAATCTTCTCGCTCTGCAAACTCACCTTCTGAAGCCCCTCCTACATCTGTCTTAAACTCATCATCATCATGACACGATCTTCTTTTTTTGTTTCAGTAGTTCAGGGTGAGTCTGTACAATGCTTTTGATGTGTAATCAGAACACCCTCAGTACTGGAGTGCAAACTGTACTGCCATTTGAGTTACAGTGCTCTGCATACTTTGATTTGCTATCAATCAAAGAGTTGTGCCAATTGAGAATTTATGTCGACTACAACAAACATTGTAGTTTGGGGTGAGAATTGGCTGCTTATACATTCGGCGAGTACTGGAGTGCAAACTGTGCCATTTGAGTTACAGTGCTCTGCATACTTTGATTTGCTATCAATCAAAGAGTTGTACCAATTGAGAATTTATGTCGACTACAACAAACATTGTAGTTTGGGGTGAGAATTGGCTGCTTATACATTCGGCGAGTACTGGAGTGCAAACTGTGCCATTTGAGTTACAGTGCTCTGCATACTTTGATTTGCTATCAGTCAAAGAGTTGTGCCAATTGAGAATTTATGTCGACTACAACAAACATTGTAGTTTGGGGTGAGAATCGGCATGCTTATACATTCGACGAAGTGTATCCTTCCTGCACTTACACTATTTCGGCACTACTTATATTCAATTGGCAATAACATTGTGCAAATGCAACTTGCAACCGCGGCGAAGGTAGATCTTTGACCCATTCCCTAGATGCATTGCACTGAGCACTTCCAAACTGGCATATACCTTATATCCCCCAAAACAAAAGAGTGGACTTAGTCACCCTAACAGAGGGAAAAGTGTTAACTCGTTCCATTAGATTAGAAAGTTAATTTACCCCAAGAATAGTTAAAAACACCCCCAGAAGAGTGAAAATTCACACCTCCTGGGATCTCTCTTTTTTAAGAGTGGTCCCTGTAGGCACTCAATCAAGAGTGAAATTTCGGTCTTTTGGAGTGAATTTCACTCTTCTTGGAGTGAATTTCACTCTTCTTGGAGTGAATTTCCATTCGTTTGGAGTAAACGTCATTACCTTGGCTCTTCCATCGAATGAAGCTTCATTTTTCATTTTTAGAGTGTAAACCTTGTCGCTCATCTACACAGATTCTTGTTTATTTCGTAACAATCCAATAATTTCGTGATTCTCTTCTAAAATTGGGACACATTTTAAAGTTGTTTAAATCAGTTAAGTATTGAATTTGTTTAAGGTATAACCGATTTATTCTCGCATTCGACTTTTTAGTGAATAAACCTGCGGATTTTACAATCATTTCTCAGTCTGACGTTAACTACGGTAATTTGTTGACAGAATGCACTCCGATATTGAAAGAAATTTCGATCAAGCTCATTGTGATGTAGGCTTCAAACTGATTACATTGATATGTGAGAGAAAGTTTGCTTCTTTGGCAAATTTATACGCTATTTTCGTGCACTAAAGGTATAAAACTTGCGGCAAAATTTGCTGCATCTCCCTCGGTTCCATTGGAGGAAGTCTTGTATGTGTGTGAGTGTACGGTTCGGAAAATATAGCTGTTTTTAATTGGGAAAAGATATATAGCTACACATCTATTAAAGCTACACATGTGTTGATTTTATCTTCCGTATCCTAGCAACCAAAACATGAATCTAGGGAATCAAGATTAGTATGGTGTTTTCCACAATACAAAGTATGAGAGATGATGTATTGCTTGAAACTGGTTTCCATTCTTTGAACACCTTACGTATTACCTACGGGGACTAAGCTGTACAGCTTTAAAAATTGAAGTTGATGTCTGTCCGAACTCATTAACAGATGAATACATTGGAAAATTGTAAAATGAATTTGAAGATGTGACAAGTTCTCTTTTTACGTAAAGACAAGAAAATGAATATTGATAATCATGTATCTGTTACGTCACATGACATCAAAGGGCTTACACAAGGTAAAGTTCTTTGAATAAGTCACTGCAGACGAGAAATCGGTTGCCATAGCTATACATTTAGTTACTCAGAGAGTGAAGTCTTTAGGAGATCACATTGGCACGTGATAAGGTGTAACATTACATTATTAGCATAAAGTGTTCTAAAATATAAAATGCAAAAGCACACGCCGCTGGGATAATCCTTAATGCAAAATTAAGCAGGAAATCTTACAAGTAATATCGACTTTTGATCAAAAGGATTTTTTGAGAGTATATTTCGACATTTTAAAAGGTTTGGTTATATCGGACCAAGCTTGTATGAATAATGAAGAAGCGGTGGTAATATGCAAGGGTTGGAAATAGTGTCATATTTATACCATCCTTATGGCAAAGTACCTGTTCTTTATTTCTAGTAAAAAGCGGAGCCACGAGTGAAAGTCCTTTTATGCAGAAGTCTACAAGTTTGTGCCAGATAAGGGGCGTATCCCCTTGAGGATTCAAAACTCATCTGGCAATATATTTGAGGGGATTTAGCACTTGGCTTTTAACCATCTTTTTGGCCAAGATCCATCCCACGGAGCAAGACGAAGTCTCTTTAAGTCCTTTTCTTGCAACTGTTTGCTGCAAAAGAAAAAAAAAAAACAACAACAACGACAACAACAACAAGCTCGATCAAAATGATAGTTCTCCATTTTTATATACCAAATACAAATATGAATTTTCAATAAAACTGAAATTCAATATTTTATGTAAATAATCATGATACAAAAATTATAATTTCTAGGCATATAATACAAGGCAATGGGCATGTGTAACTGTCACACCCACCCGTCGAGTTACGACACAACTATGGGGAGAGGGAATTGACGGGCTTAGTCGTCGTTGAGAAAAGTGAGGAGTACGATCGGTCCACTCGAAATTTGCCTGAGCATCTGATATGTATTACTGTTTTTTTATATTTTGATCTTCTGATTAACTGAGCAGGTTCAGACGAGATCGCCGCCATAAGGGATGGGAGTATTGGAGGATCTAGCACCCAACGAGCCCCAAAAGCTTGCTTAAAATTAAAAGGGCAAAGTTCGGTGCCTCAGTCGGGCAGAGATTATGCCCTGGGGGGTCTGGAGTACGGCAAAAAGTCGCCGCCCCTGATAGAAAGGGTCCCGTGCGGCGATGCATAAGTTAGGGTAGGTTAGATAGAGTTTTCGGCCCAGTTTCAAAGCAATTGGTTCACGCCGAGCCGACCATGGCCCGTCTTTCACTTGTGGCTCATTGGCTTGTTTTCACTTTCCTTATGCCCATCACCAAGCACAATGGCAGTAAATAAATACATGCAGAATAGTACACTCGCTAATTTCCGTTTTCCGACCATCTGGAGGGCAAAAGCAAAAGCAAAAACTTTTTGTGTAGGTTCCACGCGAACTAATTACGGCTCTACGCATAAACACTGTAAATATGACTGAAATATTCCACTGAACGTTTTTGCACAATTGCAAAAGTTAAAGAAAAGAAATACAAAAAAAAAAAAAAAAGAATACAAAAAGTGCTATCAACTCATTGACAACACTTTTTATGTATTCTTTTGTTTTCCTGTTATTTATTTCCTGAAAATATACAAACAAGTTTCAAGTTACAGTTTAAAGGTAAAGAGCAGTCCCCCACACTTATTTTGAAGAAAAAAAAAAAACGAAATAACTCAATTTTCATCTTATTTCTCTTCAAAGTATCTTTAATTACATTTTATGACTTTACTATTGCATATTCAAGGTAAACGAAGCAGTTATTTCTGGTAAATTTTACATTTGAAGAGAAAAAACATTGTCACATGGCTCCCAACAGCCAATCATGAAACTGGACAGTCTACTACACTTCTTCAATTTGGGATGACTGCCCCTGCCCTTTAAGCAGTGCTGCTGGCAAGCAGACCCCCAATTTTCAGTTCCACAGCGACTGCTCTAGTGATAGATTGGTTGAAACTACGACTATATGTATATCTGTTGATCGTTTTAAAGATATCAAGTGATTTTATCTTGAGACGGTCATGACGTATGAAACCTACACCAAATGCAACGCGCATTGAATGACCGACTCATAGTAAGACATTGAAAATTGGTATTTCTGATATTTCTACCGATCTGTGAAACAAAGGGTGATGTACAGTGTTACTCAAGGTTTCCATTGTATTTCTACATAAGTACGTTGCATCTTTCATTGTCTAGCTTGGAATTTTTAAGACCAATACGTAGGCTACTTCAGTGTAACGTTGCTCAGTTACAGCTTTGTCCTCAATTGGCTGGGAATAATAAAAGATATGATTAAATGGTTCTTACAGAGTTTATTTGAGATGCATTGAATTTTCAAAGAAGTCAATGACTATACTTAAAAACAAACAAATCCCTTAGCAAGTGCTAACATTTTAACTGTCCATAGTCCGAGGGCTGAACAAACGAAGGGTAACAAATATTTTCTGGCACCTACTGCCATTGTGATTGGTGCTCAGCATAAGCAATGGGGTATAGAAGGAACTAGTGGGCAACAACTGAAAAAAGGTCGTGGCAAGCCACAACTTAAATAATTTTTTAGAGTTTTAACATAGTTATGTGTCTTTCTTCCAACTTCAAAAATTTGTACATGCAGCTTCCTTTATTTATGTACGCCCATATAAATTAACTGTCTTGCAAAAAAAAAAAAAAAAAAAAAAAAAAAAAACCCATCAATAGACCTATTTCCAAATAGCAATTACAATGAATTGTGGGATATAGTTTTGGGTGTGCGTCAATTTTAACCACAGTAAAATGCCATTGACAAAAATGACAAACACCAAAACTCTATCCCACAATCCTTTGTAATTGCTATTTAGAAATAGGTCTATATGTGGTGAATTCGATACCGGAAATGATGGAATTGTGACAATGCTATCATTTGAACCTTTCACATTACATAACACAGTTCACAGCTACCCCGCGGAGCGGACTCTGTTTTGCCGTACAGCCTGCTACGCAGGTATATCCAGCCTATGCGCCTTTAAAACCGCAAACACAAAGTGATGAAAGCAGAATATCAACAAGCGCGTTTGAAAAACTTACACAACGAGTTGTTATTAAAATTAAAAAAATATTTTAAAAATGGCAATCCGGGTAGTTTTGTATCCACAATATTCATATAGAAATATTTACATACAAACGTTGTCGACCTTCGTTCGGGATTTGTGTGGATCTCAATCTTCCTCTATCTAAAACACAACCAATCTACTTGGCGTTTCGTGTCAATAGCAGCCTCCGGTTTCTCATAATTCCCTCATTCCCTTGGGATAGGCTCTGATTGATTTATTAAGTTCTCCCAAATGGTAACACAGTTGGAATGGTCTTTTGGAAATTACATTTTCACCATGACACGGATTTCGTTTAAATAATGTTGATGTTAATTAGAGTTCCCCATAGCCTTAAACTAGTGGACAATTTGTTGGCTTTCTAAGATTAATTTAATGAACGGGTACAGCCTCATGTTCAGCTTCATTGCAATTGCTTGTCCACACAGGTCAGTGGAAATTTGGTTGATGCGCTACCAGTAACGCAGACTTAGTTTTTTTGCTGTATTCGACGTTGATTATGAGATAAAAACGTTGTTCCTTCGTTAAATGTTATATCTCAGTACATTGCAAGGAAAGGTAATAACGGTAAATTAAAATCTTTTACAGATAACATTTATAGCCTAAATTAGAGAGCTTGCAGGCTTAGTGATGAAAATATTTTGCAATTTGCAAAAAGAAAAAGGGGAATATAAAAAAAATCATAAACCACTTCCATGTTCGTAAACGATAAAGGGCAGGTCACACTATAGCAATTTTCAATCCGAATCCCTACCAGCTGATCAGATTTTTTCTAAATCGGACGAACATTTTTCTATTATTTGGACTTCGTCTTCAAAATGGTCGCATTTTATCCAGAACTGATCCTAATTTGTATAACGACAATTTTTTACCACATTATTTAACTTATACAACAGAGGACTACATGTTCGAAAATCGATCCGAGTTTTGTGCGCATGTCTGATAAAAGCTGTCTGTCTGTCGAAGTGACGTCATGAAATAGTTAATTAACGTTTCATTTCGGCAAACCTTTGATACAAATGATAAATTTACACATGTACCAGTTTACACAAGTTGGCAAATTTTTGGCGCTTTCAGATCAGGAATGGAGAAGTGCTTCTTAAAGCTTACACAAATCGGACTGTTAAACGATCCAAATCGCTGCAGAGTGACCTTTGCTTTACCACAAGTAATTGCCTGCTTAATTTCGATCTCTCGAAATAAGCTAGACTTGTTTCCTATGCTGCATGTATGGTAAACTGTCCCTTATGGGCACTGACGCCATGTTTGCGTGAGAAAACATGTTTGGGACTTCACCTTATCCTTGCTGTCTGTCTAATGGAGGAAAAACATATTCCTTTACCAGCATCTGATCGAATCTCAGGTGGATGACGTCATGACCTTGTAAACAATCGTTGTGTCATATTGGGCTCAGCTGTGTAGTTCTGTTCCAATATTTTATGCATGCCAACTGCCAGTTTTAGACTCAAAACCTTTATAAATGAAACAGGAAATGTGTAATCGTTTGGACAGACGATAATGATGTAGAAACGATAATTAGTAGTTACTACACGGTGGCAGAAGTGGTTCTTTCACATTCTTTTACTAAAACACGAAAAGTGCCAAAAAAGAATAAAAATACTGGAAGGTTGACCTTGAAGGAAGGTCGGGCTTGGTCGTGTTCACCACACGGCTTATTAGGCGTTTATTTTGATTTTGCAATGTGTCTCTTGATCGTTTTACTGCATTTTTGTCAATTTTATTTTGCCTTCCAATTCGTCTCCTTGCTTTCTTCCTCTCTCTTGCTAATTTCATATCATTTTCATTTTATATTTGCTGTTGCACCTCCTTATGAGTACAGTCCCCCGCTGAGCTAGCCTAAAGGTAAAACCTACTCCTATGTTCTCATCAAACATTGCTAAAAACAGGACGGAGTGAATAGGGCCAAGGAGGTAGGAGTGAGTGGGGGCAAGGAAGTGGTGGATCGTCCATATGGTCCGGGTCCCTCCCCCGATTTGCCAAAATTGTCTGTCGGCGCCCTTTTTAAAGTTCCTAACAGTCTGCTTGAACGCTCTTTTGCATTCTCGCCCCTCTGTCCAAATCCCCTAGTTCCGCCGCTGACCTCCAAGGGTCCACTCTACTAAGAATCATTGTCCGTTTCTTGAATTCAGGTTAGTTGTTTTTGTGGATTTTTTGTTTAGAATATGCAAATTTTAAATAGAAGATTATGCTCTAAAATAGTACAAGAAGACTCAGTAGCGGTCCCACTAAATTGTCCTGTAGGCCAATGCAGAGTAATTCTTAGGGTCTTTTAATATGGATATGCGCCAACGACATCAACTCAGTAAAGCCGTAGTCACACTTTTATTAGCATATTCTCCATCTCCTGTCGAAAATATCTAATACTTGCCAACCATTGAATATGTATGATTACATCAGTTGTCTATGAAAATAAAATGTTAACTTATTTGTTCGTGACGTAACATCGGACATGCATAGTCCGATGAAAGCTGTCTGTTGATATGACGTCATGAAATAATAATAAAAAAAATCAATTTAATTTCCCTAATCCTGCGATAAAGATCATATACTTACACTGGTTTACATATTTTGGGATGATTCCGGCCAAAGATGGAGAAGATTTAAATAAAAAAACTCATAAAGATCGGATCGAAATTCGATCGGAATTCGTAGTAGTGTGACCGCGGTTAAAAATCGTTGTATAACAAACATTTGACCGTCAAAACATAGAGACGGGAAAAGTGACGACGGTGATTTTTTTCTACATTGGCACCTTTGATTACCTCGTCGCTCAGACACAAGCTGTCTGATATTTCTAAGAATTGAACTGTAACTTGAGTAGGTATAGATTTTGGGAGGTAGTTTAAAAAGATGTCAACGTGATAGTCCATTTTGCACATGTTTTGCGATCTGTCACACACCTTTTCTTAAAGATGTGTGAACACTGAAAAAGTGTCAACTTTAACGAGATGTCATCTGCGGTTTTGAGCGTGTGTCTGACACGAAGGCTATGTAGTACTGGCATATCTTCATTAACTTCAGTGTCTTATTTTATAATATAAACTTAAACATGTGGTGTTTTCCTACGGATCATCTTTCGTCAGCCAATTATGTCCCAGGTGATGTAATTAGTGATGTTATTACCTTACATTAGCCTTAAAGGCAACATCTTCCCACCCAGACAGTCTCAATTCTCCTAACCTACTTACTTAAGCCTCCCTTCCAAGACTGTCTAAATCCATCCTGTTTCAGATACAGTCTGAGTTTGTTGCTTCAGGGTGAGTATACAGGTCCCCATGTGTAATCAGGACACCCTGCCTACAGCACATGTCTGGTAATATTAGCTACAGAACTCTGCATTTTTTTAAATTAATGCTGCTCAAAAAGAGCTGTGCCAATTGAGAATTTCTTTAACATTTACGAAAGTTGTAATTTGGTGTGAGAAAAATACTGCCTTTAAAGGTAAAGAGCAGTCCCCCAATCTTATTTCGAAGAAAAAGCTAAATAACACAATTTTCATCTTAATTCTCTTCAAAGTATCTTCCATTACATTTTATGAATTAACTATAGCATATTCAAGGTAAACCAAGCAGTTATTTCTGGTAAATTTCATATTTGAAGTGAAAAAAAAATTGTCACATGACACCCAACAGCCAATCATGAAACTGGACAGTCTACTACACTTCTTCAATTTGGGATGACTGCTCCTGCCCTTTAATGTTCTCTACACAAAGTTGAGACGTCATCTCTCTAGTTGACTCTCTCAGTTACTGAAGCTTTGGCTTCGTTCCAAGCCTTCCACCCTGCCCTATTTGTTGCTTTTTCAACTAGCAGTCTCCATCTTGTTCTTGCCTACACTCTGCCTTCCGCTCTAAAATTAACAAGCAGCAGAGCGAAAATTCGCTACAAGAAGAGGGAAATCCTCCCCAAGAAGGCCAAGTTTCACCCTTGATTGAGTGCCTACAGAAATCACTTTTAAAAATTTTAAAAAGTGTGATCCCTGCAGGCACTTTATAAAGAGTGAATATTCGGCCTTCTTGGAGTAAATCTCACTCCTTCGTGGAGTGAATTTCAATACTTTTAAACTGAATTAACGCTCTAATGGAGTGAAATCGCACTTAGTTCACTCTTTTGATTTGGAGTTAACAGCTCTTTTTCCTTCTGGTCTCCAATCCAGGGCGGCAAAGGTGTCGTCATGATTCCCTCTTTGGAGCACATGACCATTCCAGTTCTACCATGGAGCTACCAACACATGTTAGTACACTCTAAAATCAAAAGAGTGAACTTAGTCACTCTTTGATCGAGTGAAAAGTATAAATTCACTCCATAAAGAGTGATAATTCACTCCAAGAGGAGTGAAGTTCCCTCCAAAAAGAGTGAAGTTCACTCCAAAAAGAGTGAAATTCCCTTAAAACGAGCGAAGTTTCACTCTTGATGGAGTGCCCACAGTGATCGCTCTTAAAAAAAAGAGCGATCATTGCAGGCACTCGTGGAAGAGTGAATTTTCCCTCTTCCTCTAGTGAATTTCACTCTTTTTGGAGGGAACTTCACTCCTCTTGGAGTGAATTATCACTCTAATGGAGTGAATTTACACTTTTCACTCGATCAAAGAGCGACTAAGTCCACTCTTTTGATTTTAGAGTGTACCTCCATGGTTCCGCCTTCTTCCTAGTGATGTAATTGAAGAATCCGAAGCGAGTTCGTAATTGATTTTGGGAGGCTATGCACATGCGCACGTACTACAAATCGTAGGGATTAAACAGAAATTTGAAAATTCATAGCCATTATTTACAGTGTACAGATAAATAGAAGATTATAATACTAATTTGAGTTGGCAATGATGACAACAGCCGACATAGAATGTGACAAATTTGGGTCAGGAAGAGAATTTTTCTTCTTTCCAACCCATAATGAAGATAACAGACGACGCAAACTTGAAAAAGAAAACAGCTGCAAAAGCCGTCTACTCAATAAGTCTCCATTTGTTAATGAATTCACTTTGTTAATAGTATCTGCTTGATCCAAAATGCTTTGTATATACTCCCTATTTTCTGAGAAGATATATCACGTTTTTGTAAATATTGACGAGGGAAATGTATATTTTTAATACTGACTAATTAACGTAGCCTAATTCACTTCGCAAAGACGCCAAATTACAACACTAGTATTAATCCCCATGCCTATTTATATTTGTTCATAATTGCTTATTCTTGATGATTTTAGTATGTTTAAAATCGTTTAACTCTGTTATATTCATTAAACATTTCAATGTTTTTATGTTTTAATGTCTTTTTATGGCGGGAATTGAATTTCTCTTTTGGGACTTAATTAAGTTGAACTTGAACATAAACTTGAACTTGAAGTAACGTAGTTATGCATCAAGCGAAGACGCCGAAATTATTTACCGTCTTCTCAAAATTTAGAACAATTTTAATAATTACGTGTCACGATGGCGACACCTTCCAACTATGAGAAAGTCGCTTTGCAAGGAAAGAAAAATAATTTGGTCTATAAGTAACGCAACGATAAAAGAGGTCGTGCACGTGACGTCAGTGTGTTTTGATTTGGCACACTGGAAGTCACTGATCATGCGCAGTAGATGTGTTACCGATACTCCCGAATGACAGCACATTGTACTGACAGTTGCTGTACTATGAACGCCTAGATGGCAAATAGAGAGTGACGTTCATGGATGATCTCTATAGGCGAGTTTGATCATTCATACGCACATGCGCACTGCCTGTTAATAATAATCTCGGATGGTAACAAAGACACAACACCTACAACACGTCTTCCAAAATTTGAGTGTGCCTGGGAAATTTTTCGAAATACCCCTTTACCCAACCCAAATAAAAGGAGGACTGGGAATTGTGTTTTCGTGCCCATGGACTAAAAAAAAACTGCCAGTCTGCAACTGGTGCCAAAATATGTATTTAATCTGCAGTAAAGTTGGGTTGAGATACCTATTTTCGGGCAGTATGGCTGGGTACAATAGACGCAACCCTTGACAGCTAAGTGTGTACCATTTATGACCTACACGAAAACACATGCAGTGTAATGTAATACGCATTGGACTCGATTTGGGTATTGCACAATTTCAGAAGGCAACGAACTATGGAACCTGCTTTTTACATCTGCAAATCATTTTCACTGTGCGGCAAGCAATACAGCAAACAAATTAGATTTTCGGGCAGGCCTAATGTTAATTACACCTACGGACATAATTCAAAATTTATCAATTCGTTAATTGTGTGTCATTAAGCTTGAGCCATACACGAATATACCTAAAGGGGAGATGTTGGACCATTGGTAATGAGCCGTTTGTCAGAAAACGGAGAAAAGGTGTTACCCTTTTGTTTACTATTACTTTCGTATGACCAAGATTTTACAAATAGTTGATCAATTAAAATACACTCGAGTTTGCAATTTCTCTAGCAACAGCTGCGTAAAGGGTGGGTAGCTGTATAAATGACCGATGGGTTTCTTCAATGATTTTCTCTCAAATATTGCCTAAACCAGGGAGTTGCAACTCCCTGCTAAAACGAACAGCCATCTCTTCCCGGGCTAGCAGCTCAGCCTATGACGTATGAGTGGGTGAGTTAATAAGAGCAACAATATTGCTGCAGTTCAGCTTGTCTTAGGTCGTGGAAAAGTTTTTAATCAATAACATGTTTATGTATTACTACCTGCCGATTAAGCCAAGACAATTGTCGTTGCAATCAGAACTTAAAAACTTCAAATCCATGAATAAAATATGGGAAAAAATCCCTCCTCTCGCGTCCTTTATCCGGTAGTGATTTGAATGAGAAAGGTCAGTGCAGCATGGATCCTCGACATTATAACCGATTTTGGTAATTCCTGCCGAGCGTAGCATGTACCGTGCTACATTCAACTATTCACGCGCGGTCCATGCTATAACGCTTAGCCTAAAACTAAGTGTGGCCATCTTAACTGCACAAAAGTAGGGTCCCAACAATACTAATTTTACGAAAATTGTTATAAAAAATTTTCAAATAGAAAAGGTGACTTTTAAGCAGTTCACGACATAAACTGATAAATTCATACGAAAGAATCCTCACGTATGTTTTGGATTGTTCAAATCAAAATAGAGAAATACTGTAGACAAATTTCTCAAGTAAAATCAAATTTTGTAGATGAGGAAGAAGTTTTCTATCCCTTCGATTTGTTCAATGTGCGCATATGCCAGCAAAAAAAAACACTTTTTGTGCTTAATTTCTTAATCATATGAATAGCAGGAATGTGAAAAAAGATGTCGACCAAAAAAAAAAAAAAAAAACCCAGCAACAACAAAATGATCAACAAAAGACGACAAAACACACCTTTTCAAGAGGCTCAATTATTCTAGAAATTTTGACCAACGGGAAAAGTACTTGATACCGATATTTCCCACGGATTGCATGTGTACTGAATATTTAAGATAACTCAAACATGGAATGATTAGAAATTTGGAGAAAAGTGATACCATAGCTGTTTACGCCCATGTAGTCAATTACATTAAAAGTGACATTTTTACCTTTTTGGTTGGTTAAGTTCTGAAATGAAAAAGTCTTTTCTGTCTTAAGTGTATCATTTTTGGCACGCTTTTCCCTAAAGTTTCGAACAACTATTGACATAAAATATTCGTTTGTCCACGGTTTTGAATAGGAAGGTTTAAGTGAGAAATTGCCAGTTCGTCGAGCGGCACTTAAATGTATTTTTGTACAATGCAAGTCAAGTATTATGCGAATGTTTTAAGTGCGTTTGGGTTAAAATACGACCTACAATTTCCAAGTACTAAGTGAGTTCAAGGTGACGATTGTTTTCAACGGTTAAGTTATGATACCGCGATGTATTCCCTAAAGATCAAACCGTAATGTTTTGAGAAAGGGGAAGCCATGAAATATATGGAACGCCAGTTAGTTCTTGTGACTTCTGGCATTCCTAAACAATGTTTAATGGATGAGTTATCTTTCCATTGAATATCTTTCTAAACTCGTGTGTTTTGCATTGTACTGGGACGGAAATGAGAAACTGAACAGAAAAACGTCTAGGATTTACTCAATGTCCTTGGGAATATATATATTTTGCGGATGCAAACGGCGCTCTCAGCTTGTTCATATATTCATTCCCAAATTGACAAACGAAATCTTTGCTCATCGAATTATTTGAAAATTCATTTCGGGGCACTTTATGGACATAAGTAGGCTATATATGGTGTGATAATCACATGTGCCTTCTGCAATGCTATGGGATGGTTTTTTTTATTGTGTTTCGTTTAGACACAATTTTGTTCTCCGTTGCCATGGATACACTGAGCTTCAATTGCGGACGTCAGGTGCAACGGAATGACGTCACCTCCTGCGTTACCCTGTTATTTCACAACTAGGTGTAGCGTTATATCTCTTTACGCTCGAAACGGCATAGACACAAATGGCGTCTTCATTTCGTTTTAGATGAAGTACGCGTCGTGAAATGTAAAGCTCCCCGTCTGCCTGTAGATCTTGTGCATATGATGCCACAGAGCTGAAAACCAGTTGTGAGCCACAACTAGAAAAAAGGGCGTGGCCGGCTAGACTTTACCAAGTGGTTGAAAACTGGGCCGTAAAACTCCATCTAACCTAATGTAACCCGTCACAAAGCCGAGAGTATGCCCTCCTTTGGAGGCAAAAACCCCCGAACACAGACAAATGCAGACAGCTGATTTGTCAATCAGTCAAATACGTACATTGTCTGCTATACAGGTGCTGGGCGAATACTTATGCGTAAGGCCAGGTGTTCCATTATTCTACCCAAAGGACAACGTCAGTGTGTCGTCATTGCACATTGATGTCACAATGCAAAAATTACGCCCTCCTCTGGGGTCGAAATAAGCCAATACCGACAAAAGTAGATACCTGATGTGTCAACCAGTATTATACGCCCATAGTCTGTTACACGTATAGGGGAATTCTTAAGCGTGCGGTAACGTGTTCCATTGTTAGTCCCAAAAGATCACGTCAGTGTGTTGTCAACGCATAAGGTCTATTGTAAAAGTGACAAATTAATTTGATCCGAGAATCAATTGTGACAGTTTTCAGATCCACGAAAATGAAGAGTATTTAATTTGTTAGTATTTAATAAGGACATAACAATAGGTTGGACCTGATTGTGGTTTAAACATGTCTGCGTTGTTTACCATTGCAGAGAGAGGTGTTGCACGTGACGTCATCCTTCGATACACAGCGTTTTAGCTGCACTCTTAAAAAATTTGGGCAAATTTTGCCCAACTTTTTGACCAACACTGGGCATCTATTCAACAACCTAAACAGTTGGGCAAAACTTTAACCAACCAAATTTGGTAAAGTTTGAACCCAACTGTTGGGCAGGAGATTAACCAACTGTTTGGTAAATTAGCATTTTAAAACATACCCACTTGTTGGGCACTTCTTTTATTAAGCTGTTGGGCAAATGCATTAACCAAATGTTGGTTATATGTTAATTATCTTTTCCTTAAACGTTGGTGCTTTCTTTGCATGTTAGGTTGTAGGTTATGGCAGGGAGCTGCCACTACAACCCATCGGTCCCGGTTAAAAAACCCTGGCTTAATAACCTATTTGGTTTGTCACTGAGTTTCGTATAGGTACGTTCAAAACTATCATTTTTAAAAGGCACTGTATTTTTAAAAGGCCCTGTAAAATGATGTGTGTTAATGATGTGATGAAGTCTTGTAGTTTCATCAATGCATAAATGTGAACACAAGGGCTGCATGAGAATTAGCTGGTCCGTAGCTCTCATACACTATTATCATGGTTATGAGACAGGTTTCTTGTTATGCCGAAATGTTTCAAATAATAATATATAAATGCTCATTCGGACGTGAAAGAGAATATCCCAGATCCTGACCTCTCATTGGATAGCAGTTTTGAGCCAAATACGAATCATGGGATCTCGTACAAATGTGTTCTAGTTCGTAGTACTGTTTAAAGAATTTTATGGAAATAGAGATCGATTTCATGGTCTAAAGTAATGTACGAGTTTAGCTGTTTGGCCAATATAAAAGATGCCAAAGAGAATTTTCAGATTATGGTACCATGGTCTGATTATAAGAAGAATTGTGAAACAAATCGGGTCAAGTGCACTGTTGTTTGGTGACAACACTGCAACCAACAATATACACAACAAATTGGCAAAAAGTTACCCAACAAGTGGGTAAAGGGAAAATATGCTCAACTGTAGAATAAAATCTTATCGTCATTTTGACCAGTCAGTTGGGTATAACAGTATACGCGTGCATGGAAGGGGAAATTTAACCATTATGTGAGCAAAGATTGACCAACACTTAAGCAATTACTTTTACTCAACAAAAACTTTGCCCAGCGTTTAAACATTGCACCAATTAGCCCCAACCAAAGTTGGGCAAAGTTTAACCAACACATTTCATAAACTTCTTTAACCAACGGATATTTTACCCAACGTTTTAAGAGTGTGTATCATCAGTGGACGTCACAACTCACATTAAGGCCATACATAAACAACAGAGAATGGTTTTCGATACCTCGGTACCGTTTGGAACGTAGGCAAGTAGGTTACTACTATGATGTGTTACTACTCATGATAAGCTTTGAGCTGATTCTTAATGAAATGAGTCACTGTGTTCGGGATCTAAGACCATAAGGGACATGATTCTCGTGTCAAGTTACTTTTCCCTCTAACATGGTGGGGTGACGTACACCCAACCAGTAGCGTGTTTAAGGGAAGGCCGCTTTGCACAGCCCCCCCCTCCCACCTCCAAAGTCAGTCGGGGAAAATCACTCAGTCGGGGGGCTTACGGGTTCGAGGAAGAGAAAAAGTTTGAAGAGACACACTTAGCATTCAAACCTTAACTACACACCAGCACACCATGCCGACGTGAGTTGGTCGGCAAAGACTGAAGTGCAGAAAAGCCAAAAATGGTCAACAAAATCCATTCCAGTCGGGGGGATCACAGGTTGTGCCCCTACCTTCGAAATCCTGCACACGCTTTTGCTCCCAACAGGACTCTGAGACGTCCGGCATAGTTATGACCTCAGTTACGACCTATAAAGATCTTTTCACAGAGATCGAAACCAATACGATAGGTGTTCATTATAAGACACTTAGATGTATTTCCGCGGCTCACTTTCTAACGAAATGGTGTAAGTCTACGGCCCGTCTACGGCTTTTTTTCAGTTGTGGCTCACTATTTTGTTTTTCGTACTCCATTGCTCAGCAGAACACTGGCTGAACACTAGGCACAGTGGCAGTAGGTCCCATATGCACATTATAAGGATTTAAAAGGAAATCGCACTGCACGATACGGAAAAATGTATCCTATCAACGTCAGTAAATTATGCCAGTGCTTTTAAGGTCAAATCTCTTCAACCAAACAGTGGACAATTCTCCTTACTTTCTTTAGCCTCTCCCACTCAGGTGCGAAGCCAGGATTGTGTCACGGGGGTGGTGTCATGAGGCACGAAATGAGGGAAAAGTCTAAGGATAGGGAGAAAAACCTCGCTATTTTAGGTGTTTTTGCATTGCAAGGTTGGGTCATTTGGGGGGGGGGGTTCTGACCCCCAAACCTCCCCCGTGGCTACGACACTGCCCCCACTACTGCCGTAGATCCATTCCCACCCAAAAGCAATCTCAGTTTGTTGCTCCAGAGTGAGTATGCAAGGAACTTACCGTACACTCTTAAAAAAATTGGGCAAATTTTGCCCAACTTTTTGACCAACACTGGGCATCTATTCAACAACCTAAACAGTTGGGCAAAACTTTAACCAACCAAATTGGGTAAAGTTTGAACCCAACTGTTGGGCAAGAGATTACCCAACTGTTTGGTAAATTAGCATTTTAAAACATACCCACTTGTTGGGCACTTCTTTTATTAAACTGTTGGGCAAATGCATTAACCAAATGTTGGTTATATGTTAATCATCTTTTCCTTAAACATTGGTGCTTTCTTTAAATGTTAGGTTGTAGGTTATGGCAGGGAGCTGCCACTGCAGCTCCCTGGTTATGGCAACCCATCGGTCCCGGTTAAAAAACCCTGGCTTAATAACCTATTTGGTTTGTCACTGAGTTTCGTATAGGTACGTCCAAAACTATCATTTTTAAAAGGCACTGTAAAATGATGTGTGTTAATGATGTGATGAAGTATTGTAGTTTCATCAATGCATAAATGTGAACACAAGGGCTGCATGAGAATTAGCTGGTCCGTAGCTCTCATACACTAATATCATGGTTAGGAGACAGGTTTCTTGTTATGCCGAAAGGTTTCAAATAATAATATATAAACGCTCATTCGGACGTGAAAGAGAATATCCCAGATCCTGACCTCTCATTGGATAGCAGTTTTGCGCCAAATACGAATCATGGAATCTCATACAAATGTGTTCTAGTTCGTAGTACTGTTTAAAGAATTTTATGGAAATAGAGATCGATTTCATGGTCTAAAGTAATGTACGAGTTTAGCTGTTTGGCCAATATAAAAGATGCCAAAGAGAATTTTCAGATTATGGTACCATGGTCTGATTATGAGAAGAATTGTGAAACAAATCGGGTCAAGTGCACTGTTGTTTGGTGACAACACTGCAACCAACAATATACCCAACAAATTGGCAAAAAGTTACCCAACAAGTGGGTAAAGGGAAAATATGCTCAACTGTAGAATAAAATCTTATCGTCATTTTGACCAGTCAGTTGGGTATAACAGTATACGTGTGCATGGAAGGGGAAATTTAACCATTATGTGAGCAAAGATTGACCAACACTTAAGCAATTACTTTTACTCAACAAAAACTTTGCCCAGCGTTTAAACATTGCACCAATTAGCCCCAAAGTTGGGCAAAGTTTAACCAACACATTTCATAAACTTCTTTAACCAACGGATATTTTACCCAACGTTTTAAGAGTGTATGTGTTACCAGAATACTCTCAGTACAGTGAATGCGGTGTATACTAACAAGTACAGTAGCCTATTCAGAATTTATTAAATTTGCTGTCATTCAAAGAGCTGTGCCAGTTGAGAATTTATGTAGATTACTGCAAAATTGTAGTTTAGGGTGAGAATTGGCTGAGATTTAAATTATTAGGTACCTCCTAACGAATCAAGATGTTTTTCATAACTTCTACCTCCATTTTGATGAAGTTCCATCACGGCTACTGCTAAGCCAGACTGTCGTCGGGGTGCCTCTGTGAGAATCTTACCGACGTAGCAGGCTGTACGGCATATTCCTTGTTCAGTCATGTCCCTAAGAGATGAGAAGCTGACAGGAAAAAAAAAATCCGCTCCGCGGGGTAGTGAGGATTATGCATATAACAACTGCTTACGATAAGCACCCAACGTTGAGGTAAAGGTTACTCATCAGGAACCCTTGGTACATGATCCGATCTTAGATTGTACTTGAGCCCCTCGTCCCTAGAAACATCCTGTCGGTAAGGTTTGACTCATTTACAAGCTTGAAGACAATTAATTATTCATCAACACAGACAGTTTCAACTTTCCCAGCCTAATTATTTACAACTTGTCCCCCAAATGCTTAATAATCATCTTCCCCCAGACATAAAACCAGTTTGCTTCATGGCATACAACGGTCAGTATTCAGGCCCGAATGCATAAGATCACTCTTAGGGCATTCTGAATACTATGAGCTACTCTGCTCTTTTAATTTGATATCAATCAAAAAGCTGTGCCAATTGTGAATTCCCGTAGACTGTTGACTACTGGTAAAATTTTAATTTGGAGTGAATAACGACTTTCTTCATGGCAAGCATTCAGTTGCGTCATACCCCGAGGAACAAACGGTTTTTCGTTCACCTTTCCATTATGAAAAATTAAGGGGTGGTAGTCTAAGGGGACGACAGCCAAACAGGCGTTCAGCTGTTCTAGTTGTTGTAAAAAACAGCAGTACTGTCAAGCGTGGATTACTGTATGAATATATGCTTGATAGGAGACCACAAACCATAACCTTTACTAAGGAATTTCCTGAAATAAGACACACTTCAGCCAAATTTCTTACAAATTCAACTGGAGTGAGCTGAAATTCGGGTAACGTCAGTTAGTTAGGTAGATAGAGTTTTACGGCCCAGTTTCTAACCAATTGGGCTTAGTCGGGCCGGCCACGGCCTTTTTTCCAGTTGTGGCTCACTGGTTTGTTTACCCGTGTTCATTACTTGGGTATACGTAAGAGAGTGGCGTCAAAAAAGACCTACGAAGCACACTTAACTTCAGTCTCATTATCGCCGATTGAGAAAAGGAGTGTGCGTCCTTACACGTATAGACCTCATGCTTTAAGTCTATCTTTCCAAATCCGCCTTGTTTGCAAAACGTAGCTGGATTGCAACAAACTATAAACGAGACGTTTGTCTGTCCATTGATATGTACAGTACATCGGCAATAGTGCGAAATGTACCTTGGAAGGCCTCGTCGCATCTGCCAGATTATTACATTCCAACAGTGTCTCTCTCCAATTATAAATTTAATGTAAACTTATCACAGCTTGCTTTCATGTTCAATTACATCTCAATTTGAGTACGACGAACTTTGTAGAGTCTCTTTTATTTTATCAAACTGAGATTTGAGCCTCGTGTCGTACCAATGATTGATGTACATTCTACAATCCTCGACAAAAATGAAAATCAATAGCAGCAGGTCGAGTCCATCTTTTTTTTTTTTTTTTATCGTTGACCACGTGGCAAAAAACATTTATTTCATTCTTCCTCGTTCCATCAATGGCATATGTGGACAGATATATCAGTATTTTGCCATATTATATTCGAAACACCGAGTGCGGTTCTTAGAAATCTCAACCTTTTCGTATGGTTGTCAGCAGCAAGAATGATCACGAATGTCCCTGTTTCTTGTGTAAATTTGGAATTTTGTAAACGTGTAGACCTACAGTGTTTAGTAAGAATTACCAAGGAAGAGGACAAGTGGGCAACGGAAAATGTTGGAAGAAACAAATTTCGCTCGTATAGGGAGAAACCAAACGCGAAGAGCAAGTTTTACGGGAGAGTCCCTGTAAGCTATGAGATTTTAGCCAATTGACAAAGTATGTCTCGGGGTGGATATGTTTGAAAATTGGGGAGCATGGGCACAACGGTTCTCACTGGGGTGGGCAAAAGTCCCTTATTCAGCCTGGTACCGCCACTGCATGTATTAGAGATAACTTGTAATGGGAAATTCCATTGAAACTTCGATATCAGTGTGATGCAGTAAAAAAAATTCGTTAAAGTGTAATTTAGATTAACTAGACTTTATAGTATAGTTATTACAACGCTAAGTGAATACTATTAGATGTGGGAGAAGTCTATTGCCTTTAAATTGCAACGTTAGTTATAGAAACCAGCTCAACAGAGATTAGATCAAATTCGGTTTCTTTGAAAGGCCATGCAAACAGTAATTCGGATTGGAATGCCGTATGTTTTTCTCTTGGATGAAAACCGAGTTACTTTAAACAGGGAGTTGCAACTCCCTGCTTTAACCCGGCTGGCTGGGGATGCGTGGACTCCCGAAACTCTCGGTTGCTAAACTTGCTTGCTTCAAACACCGCGGCCTCCGAAAGCCTACCAGGTTACACTATATTTTCAAAAACGGAGAAACAAACATTAGTATAGAGGGAGGATGCATGTTATGTTGTCTACAATATGAAAGTAGAAAAAAAAACTGGTAGGTGAACCGTCCCATAAAACAAGAACAGGAACATATCTGAATTACTTTTGAGAAAAATCCCTGGAGGGCCATAAAATTTCATATGCTCCTGCCCCTTAAGATTGCAAACTTCGAAGTATGTGTGATCCTTAATGTAGATAATCTCCTTCAAGTATGCGACGAAGTCAATACATTTATTCCATATCGTTAAACTCTTCGACAAGACTCACGGTGTAAGCGAATATGAAGTACAAGAATATAAAGATTTTCAAGGTTTTTAAGGCATTTAAAAGGTTCAAATGGAAATCATTTGTGGAGCCCTCATCTTCTTTTTTCATTATTCGTAAGGCATAACAATGTGAAAAAACACACACACTCTTCTTCAAGTAGTCAATAAGGTACCAGTAATTACGGCAATGTGTTTCCTGAACGACTCAATATCCTTTGACTTTTGCTGCCTTCTAAAATAAAAAAGGATCTAATCAACTTGGAGAAATGTTTTCCATTTAAGTTCAATTTGTTTTGTGGGGCGTACTTGTTTGAACGACACACTAAAATGAATGTTTACTGTTTCAACTAGATAAAAAGGAAAAGGTTGGATAACGTTTCCGTTCAGTTTCAAACACAGGTCAGTTACCGTCGGTCTGTCGGTGCAAGTCCTTCCCTACAGTCGCTCCTCAGAACGAAAGGCGGGAAATATCGTGGGCATATCCTACAACCCCCATGCCCTTGGGGGGATACACTTCTTCATTTTATGTTAATTATATTGTTTTGAAACAAGTGCCTTTACAGTTGCTCCTAGTTGAGCGTGATGGACATTAAATGTAACATCTTTTAACATAATATTATAGAGGCTTTTCATATGACGTCATAATACCCCCAGCGACCAGGTTGGAGTACAATGGTCCTTGTTCATTGACGACACACTGAAGTCCTCCTTGGGGCAAAGCAATGGAACACGTGGCCTCACCCATAAGAACCCCCCCCCCCCTCCCCGCCACGTTTAACAGACTGTGCGCGTTTTCGACTGGTGGACAAAACAGCTGTCTGCATTTGTCTGTGTTGGTTTTTGCCCCAAAGGAAATCATATGTACAAGGGCTATAGACTACACTCGATACAGTTGCCCGTCCAATGTATATACCGCGCATATTTAAGTGCACACTGTACAGTGTGTTTAGCTCTTATTCATGCGTAGTTTACCATGATTCATCCAGCATGGCGGATCCGTGCCGTGACTGCAAAGCATGTATTAGCTAAAAGTGAGAGCAATATTTAGTTTTCGCCGGAAGAGACAAAATGCAATCATTAATTGTCGATAAACGGATAATCGATACAAAAAAGTTATCTCAGTATCCAATACCCCATGAAGTGAGTTCACGCCAAAGCCGAAATCCGCTGCTTGTTTTGGGAAGGACGCGGATATTTTGTAGGACGCGGATATTTTGTAGAACGCGAATATTTTTTAGTCCCAGGACGATAAAGGGTGATTTTCCGAAATACACATTAATATCAAATTTAATTTTTCTGGTAGAAAGTTATGTCTTTTTTGCAAAACGCAACCGGTTTCATGCCAAACGCAGCAGTTTCAAGCAACGTCTAGAGGGACGTTAGACGTATAGATCTTATGCGTATACCATAACCAATGGACTGTAAGCACGACGTGAATTTCGCAATATGCGTATATGGTATCGACTTATATTAGCGCCATACACATTTGTCTTTAACAGGAGGCTCACTTTATGTTCTGTGACGTCATTTGCCTACGGTCATTTACATATCCCGTCGTCTGGGCCGAATGTCAGGTGCGTGCTGTTTGATAATTGTGGAAAAGTGTTTGCTGAACAACGCTCGAGAGTTACTCAATAAAAATCCTTTAATTGTCAGAAGATTAATATTAATCACTTTTTAATAGAGAGCTTTTGATATACGATCGAAATTGTTTTCCCTAGCTCTTATTTTTACATCCAGTGAATTTTTATTTGATCATTATGCTCAATTTTGGCTATTTGATATATATTAAAATTGCTAATTGTTGGAACGAAGCACGTACAAAATCGTTCAAATCATCAATCTATGTTGTAATTATGTTCCATTACAATTCACAGTTGATCGATTATTATCTCTGTAAATTATGATGTACATAAATAATAAATACGTTTTCTTGTTTGAAGCTCAGATATAGCTTCATGTATCCATTTCTGAAACAATGATATCTAATTATGAACGATGTTGACAAACTAGCACTTGGTAAAAAACTAAACGGAAACATATAGCTTTAATCACACGACACATTTAGATATCGCTTCATATTAAGAAATAATCCGGTGATACTTTGTGATGGGTCTTCTTTATAATTTGCTTAGCTTAGAAATACATCGAAACTTGTATTCGACTTGTTTTACCCCACAAAAAGTATTCTTCCAAAATATGTGCAGTTTAATTTGCTTTCTAATCCTTCAAAATACTGAAGTGCTACTGTCGTTTTTCATGTGAATCTTTTCGATTAAAATTTCACACACAACTGAGAATAGCTGACCTAAAACATTTTCATACAAAACAAGCATTCCGTGGAGGAGCCAGATGAAGTGAAAGTATGTGTAACATATTTTATCGCCATTTTCACAACTCTGATAATCATAAGCAAATGATAAGTTCTACTTTAAACAAGCGCATTCAATTTCTCAGGTCGGGCAGACACAACCCTACAAACAGACTAAACTTTTGTGACATTTACCGCAGATTGATGAAATGGTAGGTTCTCCAGAACTCAGTGACGTGACCATTCAATCACATCATATATATATAGAAATTCAAAATAAAAATGGAAGCGCGTTTTGCTAACATTTTCATCATGCGAAAAAGAGCGAAATGAAATGTGTAAAATCAATAAAAACAGTTTGTTTCTTCAGGTTTTATATTTGAAAAAAGTGGCAACTTACTCAGTCAGCTGATAACTAGTGTGCTATTGCAATGATGAAAATGTCTTCCTCTAAAAATAACACTTATCTATTCCTGTTGTGAGATCGTATCTTTTGTTTTCTTGATTATGCTTCATATGCGAAACTTAATTTTACCATTTAAATTTATGCAACGTCACATTCAAGTGAAATAATTTGAAGTTAGTAGCCTATGTGAAGGACTAAAAGATTAAAAGATTAAAAGAAACCAGAAATCTTTCATGCAAAGTAGGAATCGTCCAGAAGAAATAGTACTGCAATACACTTTTGAGACAGGTGTTAAGGAATCAAAGGCTTTTCCAAACACATTTTGGTTTCAAATTTATTTGATATCATTTTGTTCCTGATGTGAGGATGATGTGCTTTTTTTCATTTACTTTTTTGATCGAGCCTACACACCAATTTTCCGTAGAAATTCACAGGCCTCTTTTGGGGGACTTTAGAACATGAAAACGACTATGGGAAGAAATTCCCTGACGGTTCCAGAGAGAACTTCCCATCAGGAATTAAACAAACGAAAAGAATGAAACAAACAATACTGTTTATCAGAGTTGTACTGGGAGACACATATGAAAAGATCAATGTCCCTTTATAGCCCGAAACAGTCACCCAGTAACTTAGGGGTGACAATAAGTATCAGAGTTCAGTTCTCTTATCCCCACCAAACGGTTGTCATGGGAAATTTGATTTAAGATGAGACGTCACGCTGTTTCCTCTTTTAATGCCAAATGAATTCGTCTTTTTTGTAAGCCAGATTGCACTGCAATTTGTATATAAAATTCTTTGTGATATTATGATATGCTATCGCGATATTGGTTGAAAGGTTGTCATGCCGTAACTAAAAATATGGTTCATTCCAGGGTGCTTACTATCCCCCCCCCCCAGTTGCAGGACACTAGATAGTGAATCGTACACCGTTGCTATTACAAATCGTCATACACAACAGAAATAGGTTCCATTTTTGAATTTTTTGCCATTCTTTGATGTGCCACTACCTGGGAATCGAAATTGGTCCCTCCCGCCTGAAAAACGGATGCTTTGATGTTATGTAATAATGATGGGATAAAATATTGCCATATTATAATGTGATATAACGATAAATGTGATATGACATCGCTATAGTTGTGTACATAACATTTCGATAAGCCTATTCAGTCGTAGTTGGTAATGATCATCAACTCCTATTGTCCCATTGTGGTCAGTTGACCGTGCGTTATCCTCTGATAAAACCCAGGTGACCGTTCTTTATCCTCCCAAGATAAAGTTGGGTACAAATCACCGGTGTATACACACAATACCACCCCAGTGCGACAACACAGTATGTCCACTATACTACTTGCGTAAGCAGACTCGACTATGGCTAAACTGCATGGTACATACATGAACATTGCTGCAACTTAGACCTACGCATATGATGTCAGAGAGAAAAAATGACGCCCCCATTAGTTTGGGGGCAAAACCAACCAACACCGACAAATGCAGAAAGCTGGTTTGTCAACCAGTCAAATACGCGCATAGTCTGCTACACATGCAGGGCGAAATCTTATACGTGCGGTCACGTGTTCCATTGTCTTGCCCCAAAGGATGACATCAGTGTGTTGTCAATGCATTAGGTCAATTCTGATGTGATAAAACGATAATGTGATATGATATTGTTACAGTTGTATATGTTGTATTCCGATAATTTAATATACTATACGATGCCGTGATTAGATATGACAGTAACGTACGGTACTGCGATATCGTGCACACATTTGTTTGAATGAAAAGTATGAAAGAATCCGCACTATAGTATCACAAAGAAAGAAATTACGTACGGTATGTACAGGGTAAAAGTAAAAAGAATGTATTGGAATGGAACACTAGGAAGAAGCAAATTACTTCTTCATCGCTTCATTGGTATTTTAATTTCAAAACAGACTTCACCGGTTCAGCAGTAATATTTGGATAAACCAGCTGATGGTTCTTTTTTCAATAAATTGCAACACTTTGATCGAAACCAACAGACCACAAATTTGTAAATTTCTGTAACATTTCAGCCTTTCGTTGTAATCTTGTCTATGCACATACGTTGTTTAGATAGTAACAGGGAGCTTACGATTTTTAGCAAATGGTAACATCTGTGCAGTGCTTCCGATCGAACATGGTTTGCTTAATGACTCCATAATGGTCTAAAACAATCACCAGAGATATTATTGTGTAACCTAATAAGAGATTTAATTAATCCGCAGCTGGTATCTCTGCCAGAGTCTCTAATTCTACGTTGTTCAATCTGAGAATACTCTTTGCCATTTTTTAATCACTAAAAATGTAAGAACTATCTAGGAATATAAGCGGACGAAGCTTAAAGTGTACCTCAAGTCAAACAATTCAAAACTATAAATTAAAGAGCATTAAAAATGAGTTCTAATAGTCCTACTCCCATCTTTATAGGACATTCTTGATTTGAGATATAAAATATTAGAGGTCATTCACTTCAAATGGTATATTGCGCAATAATTTGTGATGTCATTGTTGTACTACCCAAATTACACTCTTTGTATTTCTTTGTTTTTCTGAAAGTTACTGTACCTTGTACCAAGGTGTGATAAAACTTCTACTCCTATGGGGTGATGTAATTAATTAAGCTCTCTCTGTGAAACATGCTCTGCAAGCAAACAGGTATAGGTCATAATAACATCTTCAATTTTAAAGAAAACAAAGCAGGTAATGTGAGTTGTACAACAAGAAGGTCACATATTATTGCGCAACGGACCAATTTTTTTAAAGTGAATAAATTTCAACATTTTATGTCTCAGCTTAGGAATGTCCTGTGGAGACAGCAAATGGCCTGGTAGAATTCATTTTCCGTGCTCTTTAATATACATATTTTTAATTTTTTTCACTTGAGGTACACTTTGAAAACTATGTAACTGGAGCCTTGTTTGAAAATGATTACTTAATTTAAAGAAGCAATCAGAGTTTGACAGAGAATATTCTCATTTTGTTTCAGCATCTTTTTTTTTCCTTCTTAATTGATTATCTACCAAAATATCGAAACATGCACTCTAAAAAATGCTGCGTAGAATTCACACAACATTGTGTGACTAGTCAACCAATCAACAAATATGTAGAAAGTACACATGGTTGTGTAATTAATTTACACAACATGTGTATTAATTACACAGTGTTGTGTAAATTCCACACATTCTGTGTAAATTTTTTACACAACCATGTGTACTTTCTACACATTTATTGATTGGTTGACTAGTCACACAATGTTGTGTAAATTCTACACAACATTTTTTAGAGTGTGGAATAGGTCTTTCAGATTAAAAGAAATGGTAGTTTTGTGTCAATTACTGTATAATGTAATTGTCTGAATATTTGTCAGGTAAAATAATTCCATACAGATACAAGACTAGACAGCTCCCCTATACTATAACCGATGAGGATGTTAGGTCGTGACCACGGAACGGGTTTTTTTTTATAACTAGTTTTACGTCAAATGCACAAATATGGTCCTGAATTCAAGTTGTGAAAAAGTGTAAATATAAACTCTAGTTGCCGCTTTAAAGAAAAAATTTGGCAAGTTTTTGAAGTTTTCTGTTTCCACGATTACATATTACACATTAATTATAACATCACAAAAATTATTTCGAATATGTAACGTATAGGTAACTCGACAGATACAAAGCTTACATCACGGTTGGGACACATTTAATAATTAAAAGAAAACAAAAAATAATGTTGAATAAGAAGAAAACATTAGATAACAAAGAGGAGACACGATAAAAATGGGAGGGGGGGGGGTAGCAGATTAAGCATAACGATTTATTTAGACTGAATCTCTAATCTGCTTAGAAATAGATAAGTGCTGAAATTTACCTCAAACCCTCAGGAGACTTGGTGATGAGAAGATAAATGTTGATATAACTTTTTGATTCGTCATTTCTAATGTTTATTTCATAGTTTACCAACTTAATCTGTTTGTGATTTGGTGAGATTATACGTAGACATTTTCAAGCATTTCGGCCTTGAATTACTTTATTTTAAGGCTTAATTTTTAAACATTTTGGTCTTAAACGACTATTTTAAGGTTTTAGGTCGAGGAGGGAACACGTGCATGATGGGGAACATCCTTTTGGAAATATCTTAACCGGTACTCTCCCGATTCGAAAAAAAAAATATTATAAGTGCGGCCATATTGCTTATATTACCCACAATCCCACACATCCAATGGGTACATTGTCTATAGCGAATTACCTTCTTACCCTTTGCCTAATTTGTCGTCCTAATGTGATAAAACACAATATAATATTTGTTATGAATGGATTGTTATACATAAACGGAAACACCATGTCCTGATACCACAGCCAAGGGGCTGAAGGAATCGCCTCTAAAATTTCCTGTTAGTAAAAAGTCAAATCGTCATTAGTTTTGCACATTTTAACACATTTGGCCCCCTGACAAAATTTTGTCACCCTGGGAAGCCACCCCCCCCTCCTCCTTCAAAACATCCTCGTAATTACGGAATCGGGCCTGACTGCATGACTTTCAGTTTTTATCGGCTTGTTTAGAGACAGTGATTAAAGGATAAAAAGCAGGGCAACTGCACTCTAAAAAGATGTTTAGGAATAAAACGCCTTTCTGAACACTTTCACCACACTTTGTAAACGGGTTCAGACGAGGAACACACTTTCCTTATTTCTTAACATTTCGTCGTTTTAAGACACGTTCAATTGCCAAAAATTAGTGTTTAATTGCTAAACATGTTTAGAATTTAAGCGTGTTAACAAAACGGGTGCAAAATAAGCGTTAAATTGCTAAACACATTTTTAGAGTGTACGCACAAATCAGTGGCAGAGAAATGTGTCCGGGTAGGGAGGTCTTAAACCCTGGTCTTGGTGATCAAAAAAGATACAATAAAAAAAAAATACTTTGAGAAAAGACCGAGTTCGAACTTATCACTTCTTTCTAGTTTTTCTTCCTTTAAGTCATTTGATATGGAACGCAAAGAAGGGAGTTGGATTTCAATGTCTTGACTTGTCAACTTTTTACGATTTTATCATTTGCTTTAATTGAAACTGTGCCGAACATAAAATTTTCAGCATCAATTCTTTTTTCTCCCGACTGTACGTAATAACTTTATCTTCAATCATTTATTACGTTTCGTAACATGTGTTCGTTTTTGGCATGTATCTTAATGTTACATAAATATGACTCGTTGCCAAAAATTGTTAATTGCTTGAGTAGTACTCATTATACGATTTATCGAATACGGAACGTTTGATAAATTCTACGTCAAATTTTGACAGATTGCTGGAAGAAAATTCAAGACATCTCTCTATTTTTTATAATTCATTTACGGAATAGTTTAAATCAATTTTGAAAAATAACGGCTTATAGGCCTATTTGACAAGGGGTCTGTTCTATTAATTTAGTTTACTAAATAATTTCATATTTATTTATTTAGCCATATGAGAACATATGATTGATAGATACCGTAGTGTGCAGCAATTAGAGTATTAAAATTAGAAAGTATTTCTTGCGCATATCCCTGTTGTATTTGTCATGAGTCATTAACTGATCCATGAATGGTGTAACTAAAACATTGTGCCAAAACGGTTTAAGTACTGATAGCAACAATTTCCCGGTAGGGACGTTTGATCAAAATGTGAGAGTCTGATTTGGTTTTGAACGTGAGCAATATAATTAATGGATGAATGTATCCTAAGTTTGATTATTTAAAACATAATTTGATCATCTGATCATGGAAGCATGGAAGTACTACCTCGGAGTTAGTACTTCCATGATTTGATAATGTTGCTCTTTCCCCAGTACTGACATGGCATGGTAACTGATAATGCTCACTGGATGAAGAAAAAATATTTATTACGTCAGATGTGGTTTCACAGATTCCTCAAATATTGATTTGCAATGTGTTACGGTCATATCTCGAGTCATAAGTATTATGCCTGACATCATGTTTCAAGATTAGGTTAGGTTTAACAGCTGAGCTTAGGTTCAAGTTGGAAAGTCTCGAGAGTTTCTATTTTATATGATATATTGTGAGGACAGGATGTACTTTTATGTTGGATTCTATAATACGCAAGTATTCATATCAGGGTTCTTAAAATTTTTCCATCAGATCTCGCCAACACTAAAGGAAATCTTTTTACTTTAATAATTGGATTCCATCCCATTCAGAAAAACAAAAGAAAGTGTCTTTCCCTTTAGAAGAAAACATTTATCATTTCAAAATAAACCAAAATGCAGAGAAGTAAAAAGTGGGTGGGACTGGTCTCAAACCTTTCAAAATTCAACTTCTACTACCAAGAAAATGGGATGAATGCAAACTGTTTAATGATTTGGAAATGTCACTCTCTACACTCTAAAAACATCCTGGTTAAATTAAACCAGGATCGGGGGCAATAATTTTGGGTAGATGCGCACTGTTTAACAAGGTGTTTCTTGATTGGTTGTTGCAATTGTATTGTAGCGATTGTATTCTTTGTTAGGGTTAGGGATTGGGTTAGACATTAGGCTATCGTTAGCCAGTAAGGAACTTTCTTGTTAAACAGTGCGCATCGCCCCAAACATTTCCTGGTCAAAATAACGCGGAAATCTTGGTCAAAATTGACATTTTCCTTGTTAAATTAACGACTGGTTAGAAATCCTGATAAGAGTTTAACATTTTCCTGGTGAAATTTCTCTTTTTCTTTTTAACCAGGAAATGTATGATTAATTATTGACCCCGTTCTAGTTAAATTAACCAGGATTTAACCAGGATGTTTTAAGAGTGTACATAGCCTATTTTACCTAATGAATAAAAGTTGATAGGTACCATCATTGAGTACAGTATCGTGTACCCTATTACTCCCATTTTGAATGAACCGTAGTATAAGAACTTTCATATTAGTGGGAGTTCAATCACACCAAACGAAAATGTTTTTTTTATTCTATGAATGCTGTTTACCTGAAGATGTTGGTTTTCCCTTTGAAAATTTGTTTTACTCTTTTCAACCTTTATTTTATAGCAAATACACAAATAAGTTATTACCCTCCAACTCTCATGAAGTCAGGAAGATACTTAACTCCGAATGTAAGCGTGGGCGTCAACCTGAACTCAAAAGTACGAGGTAGTGATATGACCACTTCTGTCAAAAAATTAGTGTGTAAAAATTTGAAGTCAATGGGTGTACTTCCAAAAATTTGGGGACATGTCCCTCCCAAATTTGCGTCCGGAAATGTAAGGGTCAATTCTAACATGCCTCATTAATCGTACCATTTTCGGTGCTTGTAATTGTGTACAAATGTCTCGTTTGTTGAATTACGGTCGTGTTTCATTTTTAGTCCTTGTCGGTGCTTGCCTTCATATAAAATCAAGTCATGAATTTTGTTGAAACTGGGCTGACAAATGTTATTTGTTAATATCGTTAAAATTATCAACCTCTTCAAAATTTTGCAGTGCCAAATCTGCAATCAATATATCTATCACATTTCACCACGCCAGAAGTGTCCTATTATGACAGGTAGATTTCAAAATTCAAAGGCATGCAGTTGTTAATCACACAGACAGTTCCAACCCTCCCAGCCTTTTTACTTGCTCCTAGCCCCTCCAGACACCATCCCAGATAATTGTCTATTCAGAACACTCTTATTACATGCTGTGCAATATGAGCTCCTCTGCATTTTTTTTTTAATTTGATGTCAATCAAAGAGTTGTGCCAATTGATAATTTCTGTTGACTACTGGTAAAATTGTAGTTTGTAGTGACGGATGACTGCCTTTAAACCATGAATTCTAATGCAATTACGTTATTAACGACTAGCCGTTTTGAAATCGCCTAAACCACACTAAGTCACGGATATCCGTTATGTGTGCTAGTATGGATAAATAGATTTATGCGAGGATGTAATTATTTATTAACGTGATGATGACACGCACATACGACTCATACTTGTTGCAAACTTTACTTGGAGGAGTTTCTTTAAACAAGTTTACACGCAAGGGATCATTTTAGAAAATTGTCACATCTTTTTCATTAGGTTAATATTTCTTGTAGGGTGCTTATTTCAAAGTTTTTCGGTCAATATGATATAATTTTCATTCTACCGTTTTAGTGTTTCCAATGTAACAGCGTAGTATACATTCCCTGTGTATGTATAATACGCCACGTGGGAAATTGAAAACATGCAGGTTCTATTAAACCCCAAGTATTATCTCAGTCAATTAATAATACACTGAAAGGAATGTCCGAAGAGTTACAGCACAAATGAATAAAGACCGTCGTACAAATGGGTTACATGAAAAGGGCAGACAAGTTTTGAAACTTAGTTGCAACACTATTTTAGTTTTCTCTGCTTTTGCTGTGTGATTGGGAGCAATTTTACAGTGAAGGTAAAGTAAAAATGGGTATAGACGAATCCGACTAGCGCTTTTTTTGTGACTGTGCGCAGCCATTAGTGAGGTCCATCAGTTTTGTTGCGCCTTTATCGTCTTCATGAGTTTCACCCTCATATTCAGTGAAATTGAAGGAGTTAAGATACACTGTAGTTTACAATCATCCATGATAAAGGTAAGTAAAGAAATCGAAAGATTAAAAGGTGATGGCCGACTGCAGAAATCAGACCATCAAGCTGTCCGGATTCATCTATATATAGATCCACTACTTATTATGTGAAGTGCAGACTCAGCGTACCTTTCCCCACGTAAAGGTGACTCATCTGTGCACTCTGTGTGTATTGTTAAGTAGTTAATAGACATAAAAATTCTAGTACATTTAAACTCCAGATATGAACAGAAATGTGGCATCCAATTGCACCCACCGCCCACGATTTCGAAAGAGGAATGCGTTCCCATTGAACACACATGACGGTGGTCCAATATGTCCATTCCCCACCTGAGAAAAAAAAAAAAAAACAGCTTCCTGTCCTTATCTAATTACACGTCGATGTTAAAAGTTACTTATGTTAAATTCATTTCTTTGAAGCTAGCAGTCTACCGTGCGAATAGTGAAGAGGATGAAAGCCCAGACAGATTGCCAAACGCATTAACACCCTCGTTTTGAAGCGGCTCATTGAGTTGGTTTGTGAGTCTCATCGCTTTCTTCTTTACAAACTAACGGCAAATGTTCCGACTTAGCTGTTTAGACAATCTCCATATGAGAGAGGGGTTACAGGGTTATGGACGATTAATTTCGGTTTTTAAAACTTCCTTACACTCTAAAAAACATTGTTGTGTCTAGAGCAGGACCACACATGTTTGCCCTTTAGAGGGCGTACTTGTCCATTTGGGACGTTTAGCTCCTTAAGGGAGCAGAACTCCTCCGGGAGTAAATATTTGGTTTTCGCCCCTTGGCTCTTCGCCAGAGAGTCGAGGGGACTTTTAGAAAAAAAAAAACATTGTAGTGTAAATAGTGCACCTATCAGGTTATGTGTCGAAATTACCCATGATTGTTTAAAAAAATACACAACATGTGTAATTTTCACACATGTTGTGTAACATTATAACACAAGCATATGTAATTTCTACACATTTCCTTATAGGTGCACTATTTACACAACAAAGTGTTAATTCTACTAACCTTTTTTAGAGTGCACCGAGAACTCTCTTCCAATCGAACAAAATGCAGATTATAAACGATTGCAAAATACCAACTTTTTGCTTGACTTTTGTATGTGAAACTGATTATGAATATAGCAAGCATTATCTTATGGTAATAACATGCAACACCCTTGCCAAGTTAGTGAAATCAACTGAATTTGTCAACATGCACGTTTGGGAAATGCGGCCATTGCATCTTTCTATAAGGCAGATTTACATGACGCCACGAGACTGAGTTTGCCCAGCATTGAAGGGCAAAACAAGCACGAGGAAAGCGGTAGGCGTATTTAGAGCAGACGCACACGGTTTCCCATAGAAACTGCGTGTTGCAAGTGCTCTTACTGCGCGTGTTGATAAAATAGACACCTGCCCTTCAAATGACGTCAGTGAAACTGCCTTCAGTGTTTACAAACAAGTGCCTCCACGGTTGGGCGTCATAAGAGTTGGCGAGGCACGCTCAGAGAAGTGACGTCAACGCGTTTAACTGAATGGAAATGATCAAAGGCAGTCTCAAATAGTCCATAAGATTATGTCTATCCCTTTCAATCTTCCATTTCCTTGCTTACCTGCATCATGGATGGTTGTGCACTAATTTGTAATTTAATATCCTCAATTTCACTGAATATGAGGGTTTGCAATTCATGTAGACAGTAAATGAACACGATTTAAGGCTGGTGGACCCTACTAATGGCTGTCTACAGTCACTAACACTAGCGCTTTTGTTGATTGGCTGTAGGCACCCATTAGTGGGGTCCATTCGCCTTAAATCAGCATTTATTGTATACATGAATTTAAAACCCTCATATGCAGTGGAATTGAGGAAATCAAGATAGGTTTTAGTGCACAACCATTCATGACACAGGTATGGAAGGAAATTGACAGATTGAAAGTGATAGATATAGGCTTATGGGCTTTTTGTGTATTTATTTAATGTCATAATTGAAGAGATATCTTCCTTTAGAGAATCACGTGTATCACTTAAAGTATGACCACGATCACAATTGTAGACAGCTGTTTCGTCATCCCGTCAGGTACGCGCGTAAGTCTGCTACACCCGTAGGGCAAATTCTACTGCATGCGGCCACGTGATCGTTATTTTTCCCTTTAAACATGACGTCAATATGACGTCATAAGACAAGGTCTACTGGTCCATAAACAAGTCTTCCTTCAATGTCGAGTTTTTTTTTTTTTAGCTTTCTATTCTAACAGTAAATATTGCACTGTTTGTGAAAATCAATATGATCAAAATCAGCATAGATGAATACAGAATGATTGATAATTGACAAGATGGCAACAAAGGAGCCTACGTAACGCCTGCGTGGTTTCCTATCCCCTTGGCCGCCGTCCCTTAGTTTCACTCGTAGCAATGGAATTTATTAAAAAGCCTCGTCCTCTCTTGTGGGTAGCAAGCAATAGTGTAGTTTCCTTTACTGCGAAGTAATCTACCGCACTGGAATAAAGAAATTTAGTTATTTGCTGCTCAAGTAATTTGTTGGCCAAATCTTTCAACATTCCAAATGATGCAAATGGAACATCCGTTACTTGAGTTTTGGCCACGGACTTATAAACATGGACAGAGCGTGTAACGCGTGCCTCCTATCCGTAGCTGGTCGCCACAGACTGGGACAAAAAAGACGCACCAAGATGGCCGCCGTGAACCTATTAATCGTCTGATTTGACGAAGACTGTTATATTTAAACAAAAATTAAACTTGAATGGGAAACAATATCATATTTCTGCAATACGTGAAGTGATTTTGACCTTACCTTGCAATATTTGAAAAAATATTTCAACTTTTTTTTGCAAAATATGACGACATACTGGAGCAAGTCCAAACGTTCACACGAAACCATAGCAGACGGCCATCTTGGTGCGCTTTTTCTCACACGAACGGTAGCGACAATCTACTGTGCAGAATGCTCTGTCCATGAATAGGAAGTCCGTGGTTTGGTCCTACTGGTGCTGGTGCGGTCACTGGGCGGTTAACTTAGGATCGAGATTTCCGTGGGTTGAGGTTGTAGAAAGCGGCCAGGGTATTCCCCACCTGTCTGTCTGTTGTAGGAGGCGACCTAATCGGGGAAAACTTGAACCGTGCATTTGAACTTGGAAGATACATTTATTTTCTACGGATCTGACACTATGCAACACATTTGTGTTGGTGTGTCGTTCAACCTCCATCTGCACTGTTAATTTTTTGTAAATTAACAAGTAAAATTCTGTAGCATTTTCAAGATTCTTTCTTTTTCCCAATTATGAATAATTTTCTGTGGTTTTGACAGACGTTTTACGTATGTCAAATGGTTTAGAGAAAAAGTTTACTCTATATATCTGATAAAAATTTGCAGATAATATAATATCTGTAGAATTTTGCAGAACATATCTGTTTTTAATATTTACGAGGAATAGTCAGTAAATTTAACATAGATATTATGTATTTCCAGCATAGTTTTACGAAAAAAGGTGTTTTGCGTATGCAAATTAAACTTAGACTTAATTGGTTTAGAAATAATATTGTAAACACTCTGCGGGTATACATATAGAAACATGTAGTTGATTAGAAATATTACAATAAAGCATTTCGTAAACTTGACATAAGTGAAGACTAATAGAAGTCCTTCTTAGGAAAAGTTAATTAAGTGGGCGTGGCCAAAATTTAATACAAAAATTTTAATTTGACCCTTGGAAGAGGTCTAAAGTAATCAGATCTTTAACAAAAGAGACATTTTCGGTAAAAACGAGTATTTTATCAATCCCGACGAAGAATCTCAAGATGTGAGGACTGTATTTCTGTTAAAAAAAAAACATTTCTGTAAAGATAGTAGTAACATTTTTCATAATAACTAATGTGTCATAGACGTGATACGGTGCGTACCACAGCTCAATGTCCGTACATTAAACACAAAGACTGCTCAAGATTATGCCAGAGAGTCGAGGGGACTTTTAGAAAAAAGATTATAATTTTCCACGCCCTGGGCATGACGTTAAACTGTATCCAGGGTGTGGCTTCTGTTCTATTCAGCCATTCTAGAGCTGCAGGACCACACATGTTTGCCCTTTAGAGGGAGTACTTATCCTTTTAGAACGTCTAGCTCCTTAAGTGCGCAGAACTCCTCCGGGAGTAAATGTTTGGTTTTCGCCCCTTGGCTCTTCGCCAGAGAGTCGAGGGGACTTTTAGAAAAAAAATTATAATTTGCCACGAAAAAAGGATTATAATTTGCCACGTTTCCGCTCTTGTTTATTCCCAGGCTCCTAAGAGGGAAAAGGACGGTGCAGTCCAAAACATTTGCCTGTTTAAAGCATGGACAATGATAGATAAATCCCTTTCATACTTGTTCACAGAGTCTATACGACAAGTAAACTAGAACTGGAAATTTTACAGGCAAAAATTGTAAACGTTATAAACTACAGTCTCAGACATTTTTACGGAGTTTATATGTAATGTGAAATTACAGAATTTCTGGAAACTCTGCTGCCAGAAAATGTCTGTAAAAAACAATTTTTTTTACAGAGAAGCTATCCAAGAAGTGCGACTTTCTTTGTAGGTCATCTTTAAGAACAATAAAACGCAATATTTCCCATAAAATCGCAGATTTGCTTTGTCAAATTTGTTAGACTTGAAATAAGCCAAAATCTAATCCACCATGACAAACAATTGGCTCTTTTATCATGATGCTATGCGTTATTGTAAATTTGATACGCTTATCGGTTATTATTGCGAATGGAATCAATGAAGCCTTAAAGATCGAGTCTTGACTTAAAGATAATTATTTTGTTATACCTGTTTACCGCTGTAATCTCAAAGCAACGGTCTGCCTAAAATCAGCACGAAATGTTCAGTGGTGCATATGAACGGTTATGCCAGCTTATTAAAAACGATACCAGGGTCTTAGTATGTTGCAGATGCATTTTCAACGAAATATTAAGAATACAGCGTGAAGTTTCGGTTGGAACTGCTTTTTGTCATGTGAAACATTTCCCAAGGCTTGTAAGGGTAAGTTTAGCAAATAAACGTCACATGATTTGTAACAGCAGTCGCTACGGATCATTGGACCTCTTTCGGTTGATGTTATCGTGATGCACAAAATATCACATTTTCATCTATGCTCTTGGCATTGACATGAAATGTCCTAACGTTGTTGAAGCGTGGAAGACAATATTAAAGTGATGTAGGAATATTGAAGTCGCTCACATTACATGACAGGACTGTAATTGTATCCAAACCTCTGACATTTTTAAGGGGAAATGCAATCACGGCAATTTGGATTTGAATAAGTTAAGCAAATAAACGTCACATGATTTGTTACAGTTGCCGTTACGGATCATTGGACCTCCTTTAGATGATTTTATCATGATGCACAAAACATCATATCTTCATTTATGCTCTTGGCATTGACATGAAATGTCATAATCTTGTTGAAACGTGGTGGACAATATTAAAGTGATGTAGGAATTCTTTAATTTTCAAGTCTCTAATACGACATGACAAGACTCTAATCGGATCTTTTAAACCCCTGACATCTTAATAGGAAGATGCAATAACACCAATTTGGATGAGTATTGTAGGCTATCCCGTTTCATGAATGGCTACTGAGTGTGACAATATTTTTCGCACTCAATGGTGAATTCTACGATGAGTCACTATATACATGAATTACAAAGAATATGTAATTTGTGTGTCACGGAATATCCTTATAGATATATTTGGAAGTCTATAGTGATTGGAAAAAATATGAGATTTGGCTGTTGCTTTTCTGTTCTTTGTGGCGTCTGCTTTTGCCTTTTAACTTAAAGAGGTGGGATAAAGGTTTGAGCAAAAAATAAATGCAAATCGAGAAAACTTAAGTGAAAAAAGACGCACCTTGCTTTTATATTCAGGCTGATGTCTGCTTCAAAATGAAATACGGGTGACGCATAATTTTTAGCTGCCACCTAATTTTCAAAATCCGTTGTAAAACCGTTGTTGCAGTTCTAATGAAACAAATCGGGCTTCCCCAAACTTTTTATTTACGTGCAATGATTTAAGTGATTTGAAAATTAATTTTATTAGAATCTCAGCATCGATGGTTCTCAGCTGTTTAAAGTCTTTCTCTTTTTTAATCGGACCCTTTATCTATGATCAACATGACATCCGTGGTAATTCATTAGGCCTAAATAAGGTGAGACACTCTAGCTTACACAGTTGTGACAAAGTTGACGTGCTTCTAGCAATCCCATTAGCCAACAGATGTCATTCCAAAGCGAATGAAATGGAAGTTTGTCAAATGTACAGGATAAATAGTGTGTTTTATCAAATTTCCATTTTTGGTCCTTGAATTAATTAAACTAGGCATTGAAGCTTTATTAATTAAAAAGAAGCTCATTCTACGGAGCGGTTATTACACAATCAACGAGCAAGCTTGTTGGGTGAGACTCCACGTAGTTATACGTACCCCAACATGGTCACTAGGGAGTATTATGACGTCATATGAAAGGACTGGAAGGTCATGCACTGAGATTACTGCGTTGCGCGTCTTTCTATTAATGCCATCAAGGCGTTCATTCTACAACAATAGTTACTAAGTTGCTGTCATGCGCGCGTGTCGGTAACGCGTGTAGTGCGCATAATCAGCGGAGTCGAGTGTGCCAAATTGAAAAGCGCTGATATCACGTGAGAGTTCTGCATCATGCAGACCCTGACGGGGCCATTGTGTCCAGGTAAAATATCCCATACAGTGGGGTTAGACAGATTTTGCGGTGGCGCGCAGAGTGATTTCGTTCACCTATACACGAATCCGGACAGCAAGTGATGGTCTGATTTCAGTCGGCCGTAAGTGGGGTCCATCACCTTTAAATCTCTCGATTTCCTTGCTTACCTCGATTATGGATGGTTGTACACTAATTTTTATCTTAAATTCTCCAAGTTCACGAAATACGAGGGTTTGAAATTCATGTAAACAATAAATAAAGACGGTTTTAGTCTGATGGACCCAACTAATGGCGGCCTACAGTCACTAAAAACAAGCGCTAATCGGATTCGTCTATAGAAAAATCGGCACAGCTAGTGATGGTCTGATTTTAGTCGGCCATAACTGGGGTGTGTCACCTTTTAATCTTTCAATTTCCTTGCTTACCTTTATAATGAATGGTTTAGGCCTACACTAAATTTTATATTGATTCCTTTTATTTTACTGAATATAAGGGTCTGAAATTCATGTAGACAGTAAATGTCGACGATTTAAGGCTGATGGACCACTAATGGCTGCTTACAGTCAATAAACACAGCGCTAATCGGATTAGTCTATAGATATTATGCACGTGATGTAAACGAGGCTCAGTGCATAGAAATCCTAAGCTTTAGCTGGAAGGAGCGTCTCACAGTAAGAAATTGGATCACGCACAAGGGTCATGTGCCGCGCTGGAATGTAATTGTGTGGTTGCAATTTTAAGTCTTGTGCACCCTTCTTACTGTGAACACAACCGACTGTGTGTTTTTTAACGCAATCGTAAAGAGCGCTTTTTTTAAGCGTGTGGTGAAAAGTTGGTGAAAATAAACGAGGGGGCAAGCAGAACATTGCGAAGTGTCGACTCTGATGTTACGCAGGTTTCACACTACGACGGTGTGACGGAATTAGGTAGCTACACGAAACTATTATAATGGGAGTCAGTGTCTTGTTTTCGTTTATAGATTAGAGTTCGGATTAGGATTAGATTAGGGTTATGGATTAAGTTTAGGAATTAGAGTTAAGTTAGTGTCCCTAACATTCTTCACTTCCTTCAAGCCCAGGGCGGGTTTTAAAATGCAGTAATGTTCAGCAGTCAAACATAAACAGTGGCCGGTCATTTCAACCGACATTTCTACAAACGAAAATAAAAATTTGGTCTAAAGGTCATTGCAATTTACTTAGGCCTACAGCATACAAGAATAATTTTCAATGGATTTAGCGTATGCAGTTGTCACAAAGGTTGTGCCAAAGTTGAGGCCAAACTTGGCCCGGCGGCTCCTTGTAGTAATCTGCTTGACCCCCGGTTATTTGCGACATCATACCCAGTGTCACCATAAAAAACAGCGCTTAGTACCGCTGCGTTCGATTCGGGTGCATAAAAATATTACGCATCCCATAAAACTACATTTCCGCGGCACGCGACCCTTCAGTTGCGTCCTTTCTTATTTTCGCTTTGCCGTTGGCCAGCTCCTTCCAGCTAAAGCTTAGGATTTCGATGGTTCAGTGGGTGGAAATGGTCAAAGACAGTCGCTGTGTTACCGTCTCACCGAAACGCGCGCACAACAGAACCTTAGTAACAATCGCCGTAAAATGGACGCCTGGATGGAAAAACAGAGAGATGCGAAAGGCAGTGACGTAGGAGCATAAGCCCTATAACTATCTCCAAACAAACAAGAGACAACGCAACACTGATCAGATTTCTCAAAACATGTACAAAACATCTAAGATTATCCGAGTAAGGATATTAGATTGGAAAGAATCGGATAGAAAGATTAAGTGCAGTGCAAATCTAATAGAGCAGTGTCACTCTGCATTAATAATAAGTCCGTAGTTATTATTCCGTTCTAATATCTACAACTCGATCATTGGTCCACAACCCGATCTTTTCTCTAATAGAGCTGTGTAGTGGAACAAAATTTCTGTTAAGTGGGAAGCACTTTTTATGTCCTTAACGTGCGTTCTATGTGCAAAATAAATCGGTGAAACATGTATTCCCGGGTGAGTATAACATAATGCTCAGTTCGAGAAACAAATTTTTTGTTTGACTTATCAAGTCGCACTCTCTCCTCGGTTGACGTCAAAGCACATTTGAAGATTAAATTCCACGACAAATCAGCCTTAGAAGGGTTATGCCCTCCTTAACGCTGTGACACAGGCCGCCTTCAATGCTCTCTAATGAATTCAAAACCTTGTATTGTAGCAATGTACGTGATCTGTCTAATGGGCGACCAAACTCACCCACGGGCAAAACCTATTTGATAAATAGAGCGTGTGCGGGGTATACTCTCGTTCAACGTAAAATCTCGGAACGAATCCATGCTTTTGAGGCAAGGGTAGTAAAAATAGATCTATTGAAAGTATATACAATCGGCTTAAATGAGAATTACCGAAGTATCAAAAGTAAAAGTGTTCAAATAAACAACAGCAAACAACGAACGCTCTTGAAAATTGATTTTCTTTTCACGTGAAACATCTCATAAATATTTAAAGAAAATAATCTTAATCTCTTGAAAATTGCTTCTAAATCTGTCCTCCTTTAAGAATTAAAATGAGCTACATTGACGCGGAAGTTCTAATGTTACATGTGTACATGGCATAAAAGTGATTACCGAAATAAGAATACCAGTTAACACCGCAGTCTTAAAAAAGTAAACGAATAAGCGAGTAAACGAATACCTCAGGAGGTGGAGAGGGGATGCTTTAGGAGTATGCTGCACGGCGATTTTGCAGGTAGTGTATATTTCCTAACTTGATTGAAAAGCGTCCCCTCTGTACCCCAGGCTCTTCTCAACTAGCTACAACTGCTGTAGCGTACTACACAAGTGTTTGCCCGTCATGGGGGAAGGGGTGGGCTTGTGATGCCAGTTAAAAGCACCCAAATATACATGTTCTCGTTATTACTAAAATGCTTGTTTCTGTAATTTTCATAGTGCATGAGAAGCTCCTGAGGAAATGACGTTTATTCAATGTTTTCTTATCATGTGACGGTGACCGATGGCGCAATTATTCAGTGGGCTTTCAGGAAAACTGTCCACAACAAGACATCAACAACCCGTGTCCACCAGTAATTTGCAACTCGTTTATACGAAGTTAAATCAAATTTTTTTCCATCTGGCTCATTGCAATCGTTTTCTGGTAATTCCATCGGCAACACGTCATTTCTTTACTCTAGCCTCAGTTATACAGGGAACGCAGCAAGGATTGAATCATTTGTTGAGTCGGGTTTTGGGGGGAATGTTTGTTGATTAATTGACTAGATGGATTGTTGCGGCTCAGTCTCATGACAATTTAAAGGGCCAAACCTCTCACCCCAAACTACAATTTTGGTACCCGGGTACGGAAATTTTAATTGGCTCAGTTCTGTGATTGACAGCTAATTCAAACAATGCGGAGTGCCAAAGCTTATATTACACAGCATGAACGGCACTGAGAGTGTTTTGATTATATAAATTGAGTTTTCTATACTCACCCTGAAGCAATAAACTGAGGTTGTGTCTGTATGAGCATGAATTTCATACAATTGTGGGAGGGGCTTCAGTAAGAAGGTTAGGAGAATTGATACTGTTTGGGGTGAGAGAACTGGGTCTTTAAGTCGAGCCAATCATGGCCCTTCTCCAGTTGTGGCACATAGGCTTGTAATATGGGGGAGGAGTTAAAGGGGAAATGCAGTCATCCCAATTTGAATTAGTCTCGTAGTCTATCGATCCACATGAATGGCCCTTGAGAATCATGTGACAAATTTAACTTACATCTGAGAACAGTAGGCTATACTAATTGTTCTACATTGGATATACAAAATTTGAATCCCCAAATAAAATAATAGATACTTGGAAAAGAGATGAGAAGAAGTAAGTGAGGATTAATAGTTGCTTTTAAAATAAGCTTGGGCGACTGCTATTGTCCTTTTAAAGGGGGAAAGGGTAGTTCCAAGTCTCCAAATGAACTACTTCTAGACACTTCCATAATTGTCTTAAATCCTTCCTTGTGTATACAGCCCTATTTTACTTTTAAAGGCTTAATCATATCACCTCAAACAGTCCCAATTCTTCTAACCTACTTAGTTAAAATTCTTCTCATTGCTTCAGGGTGGGAATACAAAACCCCAATGTGTAATCAAACCACTCTCAGTACAATTAATGCTGTGTGATTTGAAATACAGATCTCTGCATTTTTGAAGTTTTTGAAGAGCTGTGCCAGTTGAGTGAATTCCTGTGTACTGCAACAAATACTGAAGTTTCGGATAAAAGTTAACTACCTTTAAGGCTATGTCCTGGTCAGCATTTTATGGCTTTAATGTGCAATCAGAAAACCTTCGCTTAGTCTACGTAATCTGAAATGTGAACTACTCGGTATCTTTTAAAGTTTCAAATTTCGATATCATTTTAAGACCAATCACCAACTGAGAATTTTGATATCTCGATCCAAAACTAGTCTATCCCCTTTGAAATTCTTAAATTCAGTCCCTTCGCATGGACTAACAAGTCTCTCATGTAAAGACATAATGGAAGAATCTTTCATAATAAATACTTTGCCAAACGAAAACTGAAACCTCAATGGATTTTTTCCCAGATATGAATATAATGATTCGAACTCGATCTGTCAACGAATGAGGAACTCGCTCGTATATGACGTCACGGTGATGATTTGTGCGTTCAACAAAGCATAGTCGTCTCTTCGTTGGTCAAAATTAGGTATCACGTGATATGCTAGTGACAGTTTTCATTAGACTTCTACCTCTAAAATCGCTGCTTACTTTTAAACCGTGGCCGTAAAACGCTGTCGGGAGATATTTTTTCTTTCAGTTTCGTGGTTTATATGCGATTCTGGGGATTGCTGAGTCCTTCAGTATTGTGTTGCTGATTCAGTTGGCGTTTAGTTCCGCAGCTGTCTTGAAGAATAAATATCTGAGAGAAAAACGAATACGAACAACAAAGGGATGAGTACTTTGTGTTTGCCGCCACTACCGCATCTTGCTCCGTACTACATCTAAAAAAAAAATAAAGTAGATATTTATCTCACTGGATTGGCTTCATCTAGAGAAGCTTGTGTAAGTTTCAGTGTTTTAGCTGCAGTAAAACTAAAGTGGACTTTATTTTGCACATATACTGACATAAAGGAACGGAAGTGAACTGTATGTCTCGAATCACAAACCCAACTTAGTACAACACACTAGATATAATAGTTTTGGTGTTACCGTCACAGTAATTACTAATTTATAATCCTGCTTAGGGCTTCTTGATATCAGGCAAAGTATCACCATTACAGATAAGCCGAAGGACTTACATAGCGTGATAAAATTACAAGAACTGAGGCCAAAATATATCACTGTATTTAGAAGAGTTCGATTAATTTAGAGTTCAATGTATCGTGGTACTTCTTACACGAAAGAAGATTTAATGGGATGAATGCAGCCTCCTCAACTTGGATTAGTGATGTAGTCTGTTCTATTTCATGATTGGCCCTCGAGAGTCACGTGACAATATTTTCTCATTAGAAATTATGAAATCATATGATTTCATAATTTGAATAGTGAATTTATTGATTAACCTTGTATGTATAAGGCTTAGCATCCTGTTTAGGAATATGTCCTGCTTCACGATTGGCTCTCGAGAGTCACATGACAATATTTTTTCTCATTATAAATTATGAAATTATATGAGGTTAAATAATTCGGCTTAGGTCATCATGAAAGGGCACTTGGCGCAAAAAAAAAAAAAATAAATAAATAAATAAAATAAAATAAATAAAAGATATTTGTGGAATGTGGCTGTTGTTTGAGAGAAAGTTTGGACCGGCTGCTTTTGAGGCAATAAAAATTTGCAAATGTTGTCAACCGTCGAAAAAGTCACAAAGTTTTAACAGAAATTCCCTGCCAAAAATTGACAATCTAGTTGCTAAAATCGTCGTTGCTGGAAGGAGGTAAGCCCTCTAACCTTCTTGAATGTGCCTTTGTTTTCCTTTGAATGTTTTTATCCTTTTAAAACGACGTTCTAAAATATTTTTAGAAGTTCCTTAATTCCATTTCTATACTCATTTCCTGCGCCCATGCCTGACACAAAGACGACAAAAAAATAGTATCCGAATTAAAGCAAAGAGCCTGAAGAAATGTCACTTTAAGTTTTGAGAAATTCTATTCGGAAGCGAATCCCCGTAGAGTAAGCTCGCTTTGTACGTAGTAATTTAATTTGTTCTTTAATTAATAGATCAAAGAGATGCAACGACGTCACGGCGAATTATAGCTTTGCTGTGTTTCAAATTGAACCACTGGGGAGTTTACCTACGTAGCAGGTTGTGCGACATATTCCGTGATTTGTCAAATCCCTTTTGGAAGCTGAGGAACTGAGAAAAGAGTGTCCGTTCCGCAGGGTACGGGAGTCAGAGTGGTAGTGAAATACTTAATACGTAGAGTCTCCGTTACTATGTTTAACTATATAGGGTTTACCTCACTGTTAGGTTTCGTCGCTGCTATTTTGGGACGGTTGAAGATCATGTTGTTTTCGTGGACGTTGGTTTATAGGATGGTCATACCATGGAAGTACTACCTCGGAGGTAGTACTTCCATATTCATACATACGTTCCAAGGAAATGATATCTTTATGATCGAATAACAACACAATATCACGTGGCTTGAGTGCCATGGAGTCCATTAACAGTGTTAACATCATATACCAGGTGAACAACTTCCCTAATGATCCAACATCCGTGTTTACGATGTTACTGTCCCGGGCTGTAGCCTGGAGTATAGGGGATGGTATGGGAACCCACCCATGAGATTCCCAATAATCTAGTCAGGTTTTTCTATGGCGCAAGGAATTGTCGTGCACAGCGTGAGATACACAAACCGAGCTCAGCGCGTAGTGTATGATTCCCTTGTTTTCGTTCAGTACGTGCATAAAACACTAGGCTTAAATCTGAATATACCAAACTCGAACAAAAGTAGGCACTCGGCCCTACTTTACAAAAGATTAAAATGCACATTTTTACACTGAAAAAAAATTAAGCAAAGTCCAATCCCCAGAACCACACTTATGAGTCCTCCTTATGTTAAGGTTGAATTAAAAGATAATGTAGAATGATTTCACCAAATTTTCATGTCAACTCAAAGTTTGGAACACGTGTTGTAGGTGCGGGATTTGTCTACCCCGACGATTTGGGGGATGTGCGAATGTGCATTGCCACCAAAACGAATAACCGAACTCGCTTACTGTAAATACGCCTCATGCTACGTGATGATGGCGCTCTACGTCGGCGTTTTTGGAACTGCTTCATAAAGTTGCTGTCAAGAGGAAGAACAATCAGGAAATCTTGGGAGAGGTTTTAATGGGTAATAATTAGTACTATACGTATAGACTCAATTGTTAGGAAAAGTTTTGTTAATAGCCTAGTTTTCTGTTGTCTGCCTTCTGTTGCTTATAGCCCCCTCTCATTATTGCGAACATTTCGCCGACCTTTGCATTTCATCCAAAGTGGAGAATGGGATAAGTTCAAACAGAGGCCCGAAGCACAGCTTGTTATATAATGTTAACCTACAATATAAGCACTAACCGATACAAAAATAGAGAGCGAACTGTTGCTGCTCTGTGAGGTTTCTTTTTTCTAGATCTTTCCGCATGTATACCGCAAACTCGGGTTCAACTTTTGTTCAACGAAATGTAACAAACAAAGTAAACTTCCACTCTTCCTGGAGTAAATTTCACTCTCCTTATAGTGAATTTCACTCTTCTTGGAGTGAGTGCACACTTTTTTTACTCTACTATAGAGTGACTGAGTTCACTCTTTTGATTTTAGGGTTCAACGCATTTTTTCAAACCTTAGGACTCAAATAATGAACACGAGAGAGTGGCTTCAGTGATCACTCTAAAAAGGGTGATCATTGAAGCCACTCGTGAAAGAGTGAATTGGCACTCTTCCTGGAGTGAATTTCACTCTATTAAGAATGACTTTCACTCTTCTTAAAGTGAATTAAGACGCTAATGGAATTAATTACCACTTTCACGACAGCGCCCAGAAGTTAAAGACTGAGCGGAAAACATCGTGCAGAATTAGAACGTTTGACGCTAAGTGAACAACAAGCAAAATTAGAGAGCAACACGTGAAAATAATGGAAAAGTGTTTGGGATTATAACACAAGCATTCAAATTATGATAAGCGCTAAGACGTCCGGATTCAGATTGTGAACATTTGAGTTTGCGGTGAAACGTGAAAGTTGGACTAGCCAATATATTATCATAACATCTTATCTGTGGTCAGGTAGGGCACAGTCCCAATTGGTTCATGAAAAATATGTTTTCAAATTAATCTGCAAATCGTGCCGGATGGTTTCTAATTCGACGGTCTGTACTGGAAAATAATTCTTCAAAAATCTGTAAGTATGGTGGATTGTGTTTAAACTACGAATACACTTTTGAGAAGGTGCCAAAGATGCGCCTGTTTTACAAGGTGTTTCTTGACAGAATGTTGCCATTGCATTGTATCGATTGCATTCTTTGTTAGGGTTAGGGATTAAGTTAAGGATTAGGGCTATCGTTAGCCAGTTAGGGAATTTCTTGTTAAACAGTGCGCATTTACCCCATTTTTGTCGGCCCCAAAGTACATTAGTGTGGCGCCAAAGTACATTATTGTTAATGCCAAAGTACATTACTGTCGGAACAAAGGGACATCGGAACATAGAGATGCCAAAACATAGGGATGTCCCGCTTACTGTCACTCCACTACATGTGGTCAAATCCCCACTCCCCTTATCTTATTGTTGAGAACTGATCGCCGTCCTTGTACATGTGATCAGACAGTCAGATAGTAAAAAAGACTCGCTGACATCACTTGCAAAATGTTTTAAGCACACGTGTACACTCATATATCATACGTATATTCTCTCTGCAGCCTGAGTCATGGAGTTGCCAACAGCTCTCCGCCCAAATCAACATTGTCAATGTTTTGTATACATCGGTATGATAGGTACGCCACATTTAAAATGTCGTCATGGGATTCGATAGGGTGTACATAAGCCATGGTTTATATTTACACAGTGAAGTATGCAAACGAAACTTGAATAAATCATGAGACCTCTAAATCTCCAGCCTCTGGCTTAGCATTCTATTCCTTTACAAATCCACCAAGGCACGGTGCATTATAGGGAACAGTTCCGCATATTAATCTTTAGCTGTACAGGAATAAAGACCTTGCAATCATTAATGTGTACATGAAGTAAAGAAAACATCAAAAATTTGTATTTAACAGCATGAAGATGAATTCTAACAGTCCAACTCCCATTTTCATAGGACATTCCTGGGCTGAGATATAAAATGTGGAAGTTAGTCCACTCTTATTAAAATGGTGCATTGTGCATTAATTTGTGATGTCATTGTTGTACTACTCAAAATTACGGTCTTTGTATTTCTTTGTTTTTCTGAAAGTTACTGCACCTTGTACCAAGGTGGGATAGCAATGTTCTTACTCTTGTGAGGTAATGTAATTAAGTAATCCCTCTTTGTGCAACATGCTTTGTAAGAAAATAGGAAGTGTTCAAGGTCAGAAAAACTTTTTTAAACTATTTTTTTTTTTTAATTTAAAGGGAAACAAAGCAGATAATGAGAATAGCACAACAAAAAAGTCACAAATTATTTCACAATTGACTAATTTGTTTTTAATGAATAAGTTTCAACATTTTATGTCTCGGCTCAAGAATGTCTTATGAAGATAGGATTTTGACTGTTTGAATTTATTGTTCATGCTGTTAAATTTATATTTTTGAAAGTGTCTTGACTTAAGGTATACGGTACTTCATCTCTTACGTCATAACAGTGTCCAAAACAAAAACACCGTGGTCTTTATATCTTAGGGCAGTCAACCGAGTAGTTCCTTGAAATATTTCAATCATCAGTGTAAGTCATCTTTTATATTTCTAAATAACACCTTCAAAATGTGAATGATATAGGAGCTTTCGTGTTTTAATATAGAAATATGGAAATCAATTTAAAAAATGTTGTCACACGGTACCAGGATCCATGATTCATGAATGATGTCATGGAGAATTGGTGAGTGTACTCATCACGGTTTATTAGTTTGAAGCTGAAAGCTCTTTCAGCTCCCTGGTTTGAAGAGGTACGCTCAGTTCCTAACCAATTGATTTGAGTCTGGCCCTCCCCCAGTTGGGGCTCACTTGTACTAATCATAGACTTCCCATACATACACATGGTCATAGAATCATGGGAATTAATCGGTAGCGAACAAGCTGGAGTAGGGAGACAGCCGGGAGGCTGTAGTTTGATGACGAAATAACATTCCAAACATAAGTCGTGAACTTGAGTTGAAACTCTCAGTACTTCGATACACTTTTATTGGTTTTGGCCTCAACTTGCAGTTTCTAGTAAAACATATCGATTTGTACCCGCATTTGTGCAAGTCCAAACTTGCACTCTCAAAATCACCTCAGTTGGCCATCTTGCTATACGCCTATACTCATACAAACGGTCGCGACAATTTGCGCAAATACGTTACTGTAATATACGATCTGCCCATGTCTATTAAACGATGGTGCTAATTCAGACTGTCCTTGGCCCTCAAAAAGTGTTTCTGTCGTACAAGATCGACCAATATCTCATTAAGGATCCAATCACATGTTAAACTAGACGGTTTGTACTTGCAGGCAAGTACTGATCGAAGCCACTGAAAATGGTCTGAAACGAAACGAAAAAGGCCAAAATTGCACCACTTGATTCCAAGCCTCGATCGAGTAAATATTAAGTGTTGTACAAAAATGAGCAAATGGCCTACCATGCTCACATTCTCAGAGAAAATGTTCTGCCGCCAACACAGCTTTAACCATTGTGTCAGGAACGTACCTCTCACGCAGGCAACAGATGGGCTGTAAGATGTTTCTACCTCAGATTCGCCATTTGCACATGCGCAGATTAAGCCGAGACGTGCCAACGGACTTTTAGCGGTTGACAAGCGTGTTAAACAAGCGGGGATTTTTTATGGTGTGGTCGAAGAGTACTAGCGATAGTCTGCGGAGCGGCGTTCAAGTCAGGGACTACTTTATGAGTGATCAAATCAAGTATAAAAAGAAAGTCAATAGAACTGCGTAGCGACTTATCGTCCTTCGAAAAGAAGACTTCCTACATGCCTCAAATAGGCTGGTTATTCTATTGGAACACCGTCAAGTTGGTGAAATCGGGGAAATAGTCGAAATTTCCACTTCATGAAAAAGTCAAAATAACTGCGTGGCAGATGAAATGCTGTATAACGTTGGTATTGTTCGTGTGTAAATAGAGTAGCATCACACTGAAGATATTCATACGCCGCGCCAAGAACGAAGGCACGAGTTCACTTGACAAACTGAGCAAATCCAATAATCGAAGCTGTAGGCTTCGATTAATGATGACCACGTGGTCCTTTTTCAGGTCTATGGGATCGGTTGGATAACTGGGTCTTTTCATTACGTAGAGATGAACGCACTGTGACCCACATTTCAGTATGGGAGCGCCAGTACGTGGAAAACAATCCTACGTGTAGGATATGCGCTTTGCGGTACATTTGCTTTTACCACGGACTTATATACATGGACAGAGCATGTAACGTGTACGTTCTATCCGTAGATGGTCGCCACAGGCTGGGACAAAAAAGGCGCACCAAGATGGCCACCGTGAACCTAAAAATCGTCTGATTTGAAGACGACTCTGTTATATTTTAAGCAAATGTTTAACCTGAATTAGCAACGATATCATATTTCTGCAATACGTAAAGTGATTTTGACCTTACATTGCCATATTTAAAACATATTTTAACTTTCTTGCAAAATATGGAGATATACTTGAGCAGGTCCAAGCTTTTACACAAAACCATAGCAGACGGCCATTTTGGTGCTCTTTTCACACACTACGGTAGCGACAATGTACCGTGCAGTATGCTCTGTCCAGGTATAGGAAGTCCGTGGCTTTCACCCAAACACCGCGAATTAATGTGGCAACTCACGGTGATAAGTAAATGGGTGACCTGTCTCCGAGCGGCTCGATATAACCTTGGTATACAAGCCTGTTGGTAAAGCATACCTATTTTGAGAGCAGTCAGTCGTCATTCCAAACTACGATTTTACATGTAGTCTTCAGAAATTCTCAATTGGATCAGCTCTTTGATTGACACTAAATTATTAAAATGCATCTCATTATGTAACACATGACGCATCAACAGACCTGAGGATGATTTGAGTATATACCATATGGAACTTGTTTACCCACAAAGGTATGCCCTGAGGCAAAACAGAGAGATTGTGGACAATTTGACGAGGTTTAGACAGTCATGGGAGAGGCCAGAAGTATCGTAGGTTGGGGGAGTTAAAATTGTCTGGGGTGATGAATAACAGCATTTAGTCAGGGAGGTGTTAATTTTTTCTCTGATTTAATTCTCCTTCGGACATAAGACAAACTTCAACATCAAAATTTATAGTGACAAAAATGAATTATCAACGAAAACGTGATTTTTTCCTTTTTGCACAGAATCTTAGGCCAACAATTCTGGTATTCCTTGAATAAATTTATTGGTTTGAACCATTTTGTAAAACGTGGTTCTTAGCGTTCATGTGGTTATATGACCATATTTTTTTCACTTTCATATTCAAAATAAGAAACTTCTTGCAGGCTATCCATTGAATTGGTAAAACACTTTTTATATTTCAAGCTGTCATACATCGGTGCCATACAAGTTAATCTAAAAAAGCAAAGAAAACTAATTTAGGATTTCCATGCATAATCTCTTTAAAACTGTAGCCTTTCTTTGAACACACAGCGGAATTGACAAAAACCCGTTTTTAATTGGTACATCACTTGGACAGGACAAAATGTGCTGTGTAAATCACGCTCTCACGCGTCCGTAATTACGCATGGCTATACGGTGACAAAATTAATTGCATCACGGAACGGCTAGTCATAAGTGAGTTCCCCTAAGTAACGTATCATGTGAGATGTCGGAGCATAATTTGTAATGCCGTGTTTACGAAACGATCCCTTGCTAGACAGTTGTACTTATTATATAGTCACCGTAATAAATGGATCTGTTCAAGAATGACAGGTATAATAGCGTCTCAGTGGGGTGTGTGGTCGGTCAAAGTGTACGAAGCAAGTACCTGGTCGTTATACCCTGTCAGGAATTTTAATCATAACATTTAAGAGATCACTGAACGGCGGAAAGGATTTCTAATATCTGAAAGTCCGTAACTTATATAAGAACTACTATAAAAAAAAAGTGCACCAAGCTCCTACAGTGGTTGCGACATTGAACTCCGTCACAATTGTAAGTGGGACTCAAGCTGAGAATGATTTATGTTTTCCTTGGACGATAGCTTGAATGTTTTGACGACTCTTGACTTCAGTTGTTAAACAACTTCAACTCGCATTTCCAAAGATCCACAGATGGGTGAGTTTTAAACTTGTTGTTTCAAGACTTTGAAGAAACAAACTCCATCTTTTTTAACATGGAACCATTACGTAATCGTTTTCTGGTTTAATGAGTGACTGAACCTCTAGTCACAGCCGTTTATTATCCTTTAACATTGTTCTTTAACTGTTTAAGTTGTAAGTTGCAATTTGAGGTCACAATTACATTCCCTTTTCTGGCTTGGCTTATTCTAAGTTTTCTCCCGTTACTGAAATACACCAATTTGACTGGACATGCTGCAAAAGTGTCTTGATAAAACACAAAAGCTGGGGACTGAAGCTGCCTCAGTCATGCTTTGCAGCAGCTCAAATTACGAGAGCAGAATTAAAGGCCCAATTCCCTCACCTGAAAAAGTACCAATTCTTTTAACCTTCTTACCATTTAAGCCCCTCCCCCAATTGTCCTAAATTTATCCTCATCCAGACATAATCTCAGTTTATTGCTTAAGGGTGCGTATAGGAAAGCTCAATGTATATGTCGAAACACTCTTAGTACAGTTCATGCTATGTACTAAAAGCTTTGGTATTTTCCATTCTTTGAATTAGCTGTTAATCAAAGAGCTGAGCCAATTGAAAATTTCTGTAACCCCCTACAAGAATTGTAGTTTGGGTTGAGAGGATTGGCCCTTGTAAACTGCTTTGCTATGGTAATGCGTAAAAGACAAGGCATGGCTGTAGCTACTGCAGGTTGGCCGAGGGAGCTGCAGCTTCGCTATGCTGGTACTTTACATGTTTGGTTGGAAGCTTGGTTTTATTAGGGCCAAACATCCATCGCTATCCTTCCTGGATAGGTAGATGGCTAGACAAATTACTGAAAGAGGCAACAAAAAAAAAAAAAAAACTCTGCAAGGAGGGAACGGGAGATATATTTAATCAGGGGATTGTTTTCAACAAAATCAAGGAATATGTCGCACAGCCTGCTGAGCAGGCAAGGTGCCTAGCTAAGGAGTGCCTAGCTAAGGGTTTATTACTATTGTGTGACACCACCCCTTGTTGGGCGAGATCGTTTTTTGTTTTTGATAGGTCTCTCCAAGTAACGCCATGATTCTGTTTTGTAAGTTTTGAACCGAAGTCTCACGAGTGACCACCAGTCCAGTAAGGTTCAAAGGAATGCCACCCTAATACTAATAAACAATAGACCTTATGCATATGATGATCCCAAAACACGAAGTACACCCTCATCAGCAGAAATGTAATAAAAAAAATCATTGTAAATACTCGTAAATATTATATTATATTTATTTTTCAACTTGATGTAAATAAAATTTCTTCCTTCAAGGAAAGAAATTCCAGAGGAGAAAAAATATTCAGGGAAAAATAAATAAAAACACCAACAGAAACGGGCAACTGATTTGCCAATCAATCGAGCAAGCGCGTAGTCTGCTATGTACAGTGCTTGGATAGTTTGCTACATGTGATGGACCACGTGCGTTAAAAGAAGGGTTAAGGAAGGGCAACAGGATTTGGTATGTTACAGGGGTACTTATTCTAAGCATTTTGGTGAAATTTGCATTGAAATTCGATGTGTGGTTCTCAAGATATGAGCACGTCAACTTTTCACATTTTCAACAAAAAGTGAACTTGAAACAAAAACATATGACATCATTTTTCCACACTAGGGCAGAGTCTCTTGTTTTTCTTTCAACTTTAGGGTTTATTTCCTCCTCAACAATCCCACATTATTAAAATGTGATTGCATAAGTGGCACTAGAACTTTACAAACTTTGCATCCCGCACTGGGGGTCCTGTTTCTATTAACTTCAAGGTCAACACAACAATTTGATAAAACAAAGGGAAAAAGCATTCCTTGTCAATGTGAGGAAGTGATATAAGCTCGGCTGCCCTCAAACTCACTTTGGAACACAATTCCACTGACTTCCGATTTAAATGGAACTTTTACCACACTGTATAGATTTGGTTTCTCATTCACATAAGAAAATTAAGTCTTTGCTTAAACTTTCCCTTTAAGCCACGGTCAAAATACAACGAATTCGAATGGGATTTCGATCCATCAGTTATTGTTGAAGTTTTCTTCCATCTCTGGTCGGAAAGAGCCAAAAATTTCCCCAACTAGTGTAAATATGCGATTTACATCAGAGCTCTATAAAAAATTATGCATTGTTTTTTCGTGACATCACATCGACAGACAGCTTTTATCGGACACGCGAAGACCTATAAATGCTGTCCGTCGATGTGACCTCACGATTAATTAGTATTAATTAAATTTCTATAGCTATGTGATACAAATCATATATACATTTGGGCAAACCTGAGGTTCTTTCCGCCCAGAAATGGAGAAGATTTTTAACAAAAATTCACCAAAGCCGCTCCGGAATTCAATCCGAATTTGTTGTATTGTAACGACGACGGTTCTTCTGTTTTTCCTCCAAAGATGACCGTCTTAATGCCTTTAGCCTTTTGTATTGTATTAAAGTTATCTTTTTCAACTTCCTTCAAATCTCTGATATGGTACGTTTCTGTTTATGGCTATATAGGCTTTGTACTCGCATGTAAAGGACTCTTGACAAATTTTACAAAACACTTCTTGTATGAAAAAAAAAAAAACAACATAGGCTTCAACTTGAAACGCTATTTCTTTTTAGGAATGCTTCAACTTGGTATGTTTTAGTTTCAAATGCATATTAAATGAAGTCCATAGGCACTTCCCGGCTTTGCATTATTCCGCTTCCACAATGGGACTACTATATACTTGTGTTTCTTACAGTTTATAATGAAAGGTATGTTAAATCACGGAAGGACTATAGGAGGTACTACTCCATGGTTAACAGGTTAACGCGAGAAAGAAGCAAAAACATTTTTTTTAAAAAAAATGTCACCTTCATCTACCCCTTCCACCCAGCAATTGCCCCAATAATTGCTGCAAAAATTCAGGGATTTTTAACAGTCCTCGATTTCGCCTTACACATTTCCCTGAAGTTGGTTTGAACTGAAAGGTTACCAATACGTAGCATGCTTTATGACATTTTACTTGTTCAGTCATATCACTGGGTGGTTTGGGAAGCTGAAAAGCTGACAAAACAGAGTCCAAGTTAGGGGTAACTGACAGGCAACACGCAAAAGATAACGGAAATAATTATTTTCAGAATAAAAATAAGAAAGGTCTAAATTTTAAAGTAAAATTTTACTCTATAAAGTGCAAAGAAGAGTCTTTTTTGATTGAAATATTCCACTCTGAATTAAGCTTTGTCTCCCATTCCACTCTTAAAGAGTGATATTGTACTTTGAAGGTTTTAAAGCGGTTCATTGAGTTGGTTCATGGAATTTTCCCAAACCTGTTAAGTTTCTCCACGTACTAATGACAAATGTACAAACTTGAACAATCCCCATATCCTACATACAAATAACTGTTTTATGAGTGAGTACTTAACGGTTGAAGTCGGTTTTCAAAATTTCGTGACCAGACCATATTTCAAATTATTTACAAAACCGTTACATGACAGGACACTAGAAAATTCAAAATTTTAACATTTTATGTGACTTTTGGATTTGAAACTTGACTTGTTGCGCTACCTTTAAGCATTGTTATGTGATAGTGACCCTTTGAGACTCTCATTAAGTTATCGATAGCAACCCAGTGAGCCTCTTTAAGATGTAAACGGTATTTCCTAAAAAAGAACAAACGATCACACTGAGACAGCATAACTGATACACAGACCAACGGACTGATTAAAAACTTATTTGCAAGTTTCAAAAAAGCCTGATGACCTGTGTTTATTCAAATTGGCAGAATCTGCATTGTCCCTTAAAGGGGAGAGAGGGTTCCACGAAAGTCTTTCCATTTTCCGGAACATTAAAAACTTTCGTTTATGTTATGCTAAAAAAAATCACCGCCCATAAAAAAATCATGATTTCCCCCTGACGATGCTTATATATCTCACCATTGTCACACTATACTGGCCTGTTTCCAACATTAAACGAATCTTTGGTGTTCGCTTCTGTTCAATTATAAATGAACGTTAAAAGTTTTACCTAACTCACAGCATATAACAAATTGTAATAGAAAATATATTTCTAAATTATTTTCCTTAAAATAAAAGTGATCAATCCTAGTTAACTATATTAAATTTGAAGGGCTTTCAATATAAATTACTAAATTATCATTGATTGTGACTATTTCATTGAAGCACTATCTTCTCCTTACTCCAGGATACATTTTTTCTATTTTTTTTTATTCAAGGTAAGTAGGTTTTACAGTTGACTCTTCATAAAAGACCATGGAACTGGCGTTCAATAACCCACAGTCAGATAACAAAAGGATTAGTTAAATATCTATGATAAATAAAATCATATTTGGCATAATGTGATAAGCAAAACACTTATTCGAAATAATTGATTGTTTAAAAATGATCGCCGATTGACCTCGCAAATTTGATTCTGTGTGGTGACTACCACACCTATATGTAAGCCACTGTGTTGTGAATAACAAATGTTTGTGTGTTCCTCGCTATTAAAATAAATTATTCTTCTTTTGTTTTGTTTTCATTATTTGCCCAATTTGAACAAATGCAAATAGCCTCCGCACAGGTTAACAATTAAAAAAAGAATAACGACAAAATTCGCCGATATTGTTATATTTCACGATGAAATATAGACTTATCCGAGTAACCAGTGACGACGTCCATTAGTGGGGTCCACCCTGCAGGCGAAAAATTGTCTCAATTTTATTATCTTTATGCAATTCTAAGACCTCATATACAGTGGTATTAAAGGGATCAAGAGATATTCGTGTGCAATCATCAATGCAATTACGATGAAGGTAAACGAAAAGAATTTGAAAAATTAAACCGGATGGACCCCAGACATGCCCGACTCAATGAAACAATCACTTGACTATTCGGATTCGTCGATATAGGATGATGACGATGACGACACAACATTAGTGATGGTACACATTGATGTTAGTGCTCGAGATGGACGTAGCTGTATTCGTAGTCGTAGTAACCAACTCCGTATATAGCGCCACTAGTATATAAACTGAGGCGTCGCTTTACCAAATAAACCAAACACATTCACCTGAACTTTCAAAAAACTACAGGGAATCAAAATTACGTGAAATGAAGAAATCAAGCATATCTATATGACATCTCATGATGGTAGACACTACATAAACCTTTCTGTGTGAACAACTGAAAAGCAGAGTAACGACTTCTAGCGTAAGCAAGGGGAAGAGCAGATTACGGGCAGACGCTTTCTCAAAAAAATTCTCTAGTCCTCAGGCGGTCCAATACAAAAAATTAAAAGGAAAGAATATAACGCTTTCGAATGGAAAACTGACATAATTGAGTGGTCCAATCCCTTTACGAAACGTTTTCAAATAAAGATAACATTATTCTCAGTTCCACCTTTGAACGAAAAGAATACATTTGGTTACATTATGATAACATGTTGTGCGCTAAGCCCTTTAATGGCCAGTATATTTACTTGAGCTACCCGAAGGCATCTGTAGCTGACCATATAAAGTTTCGTGGCCAAACAATTCCGTCATTGAAGTTCCCATACCACGTGGCCATGGATGAACTACGGTACGCCGAATTTGCATGGTCTGATGTTGACGTAAATTGAAGGGCATTATTAGATTCCCCGGACTTATCTTGAAACATTCAAACTCACAATTTTGTTCTCATTCTTTTTCCATAAGGCTTTCGTAATGTTTCATTACTGAAATATTGCTATTAAATGTAAGCCAAAGTGTGGCTTTTGCAAGTTTTAGAACTCTTTGGGAAAAGTATTGTCAGGTGATTCTCACCAACTATTTATTAAAGGGCCAAACCTCTTAAGCCAAACTACAATTTTGGTACGGGGCTACCAAAATTCTCAGTTGGTTCAGCTCTTTGATTGGCAGCTAATTCAAACAATGCAGAGTACCGAAGCTTATATTACACAGCATGAATGGTACTGAGTGTGTTTTGATTATATAAATTGAGTTTTTCTTTACTCACCTTGAAGCAATAAACTGAGAATTCAGGGGGGCAAACCCCGCCGGGGGGCTTCGCCCTCTCAAGTGAAAAAGTGGGGGCCAAATCGTTATATGCCCCCCCCCCCAGAAAGTGTGTAGACCTAAAAATACGGTCACCTTTTTCGTTTTTTCGTTCGAAACAGTTTTTCCGAAGCTTCGAAAATGCTAGAACACAAGAGCTTCCGGGGGGCTTCGCCCCATGGTTCCCCACAAGGGCTTTTCCCCTGGATCCCACCAGGGGCCCCTTGGGGCTTCGCCCTTCGCGCTCGCGGTGCCCGCCAAGCGTGCATAGTTTAATACTCATGGGCACATCATAGGCATTGTAAGCATTATAGGCATCTGACTGAGACTGTATCTGGATGAGCATGAATTTCATACAATTATGGGAGGGGCTTAAGTAAGAAGGTTAGGAGAACTGGGCCTTTAAAGCATTATAAATTGGGGTGAATGAACATCACCTGTAATAAATAGCGAAACGGATGTTTTGAAATATCATGAACGATACTTGAAGTGAAATTAAAGGATATTTATGAGATTTTAACCTTTATTTGAAAGTAAATTTGCGGCGACAGCTGACGCCCCTTCCCCGAGGGGAAAAACGTTTTTCTCATAATGTAAAACCCCTAACAGAGGCCATTAAGTTCAAGAAAAGCTTACCAATTATTCATGAGCTACCCATAAGTGAAGTTAGATTTGTATATATCTGCAATCGGTTAAAACCAAAATTTCTTCTTAAATTGTGCTTAAAAGCAACTTTTTCAGAGATTAGTACAGGGTACTCTGTAAAAATTTAACAGTTCACTTCATAGAAATGTGAAGCCTGAGGAAAAACAAATTAAACATTCATTTTAAGAAGAGTGGATTCCAGAAAGCTAGCTAAGTTTTCGATTTATGAAATTATGTACCGTAAAATGCGAACTATGGCTTTTGTGTACTTTTTGGCTAACTCATGTGGGTCGTCAAATGATAGACTGCGACCCATTCTTGTGCCTCTTCGCAGATTTAAATGGCCCCGGTCAAAACCTTCACAAGTGGGTCCCAAATCAGAGTTCATTGCAAAGTTTAGTGTTGGTATACGTGAGAGGCGCCTAGCTGTCTCCCGCACTTTGTCTTTGATAAGTTAAAAGATCAGGGAATTGCAATTTGCGATCTTGGAGGTGATTTTCACAAAACTTGTCTCGCACGTTCTACACCAACTTATGGTGGCGCTCCGCCTATAGGGCGAAGAGGGTCACACAATAGTAGTAACGAAGAGCAAGTAAGGATATCTGCAGCTTATGTAAAGGTCGTTGCTCTTTAGAACCTAAACAGGACAAAAATAAGATGTGAAAAGAAAAGCAAAGCGCAGGTTAGGTGTGTAAGAAGGGACACAAAGATTGAAGCTAGTGGCGCCGTCATCAAAGCCTTTATCCAAAGTGTTAATACATGTATTTTTTGTATTCAGGTTGCTATCACTTAAACCTAATTTTTATTTATGTTGCTATGTTGTCCTTAGGGAATTGGCCAATGAAATTTCTCCTGCCGTTGTTGAACAATCCAGAACCAGTCCTTGTTTCCGACCATACGTATTTAGGATAGTCTTACGTTATCCGTTATCCCTAGAAGGACACAACGGTGAACTTTGAGCTAAATCGAAACCATTCCGACAAAGATTCTAATGTGTGTTTTCCTTCTGATGTAACTAATAACTAAACTAAGGCTTCGAATTGCTGATTTTTTTTAAAGAATTTGTGCTTCTAGTGTTCCTACAAACTTGAGCTGCTGAATTTTTGAGCGACTAATATAATCAACCCGCATGTCTTACACCCTGGATTGAACAAAGATGGGAGATGTAGCTTGTGCATATTTATGACCCATTAAAACAAAAGACTCTCTGATTGGTTCCCTCCAAGGGCAGTCATCCCAAATTGGAGTAGTGCAGTAGATTGTCCAGTTTCATGATTGGCTGTTGCAAGTCAAATGACAACATTTTTCCTCTTCAAATGTGAAATTTACTAGAAATAACTGCTTGGTTTAGAAATGGCAAAGGGTAAAGTCGTTAAATGTAATGTAAAAAATGGATAATAGAAATAAGACGAAAAACCGTGTTATTTAATTTTTTCTTCAAAATAAGTTTGGGGTACTGCTCTTTTCCTTTAATTTCTACCTATTCGGGAAGCAGATTTTAAAGGTTACCGTTGTTGCATTTGCTCAGCTTTCCCCCAGAGGATTTCAGGCATAGCGATTTTCAGAGTGTGTAACACTGAGCAAGTAACAACTGTGTTGCGCGGAGACAAACGTTCGGTTCGCCTGAAAGATTCGACAGATGCTAGGGAAAGGTTCGTTACATGATTTTCAATATTTTAAAAAACACAGGTTTCAAGTTCTGACAGTTCTAAAGGCCACACTGTAAACAATTGTTGCTAAACTACAGAAAAATAAGATAAAGGGATTTATGAAGATTGCAGAAAACTTAAAGGGACTGATAACTAAGTTCCGAACGTTTCCAACCCTTTTTCTGAATTCTATTTGTATCTCTTTATACTTTCCTGAAATTTGCAAACCTTCTAAACACTCTTCATAATTTTCTTAAAACAGATGTAATATAGGGATGTCATTTTCACATTTCGTCTTCTTAAGGGACCGGTGGGTTGTTCGATCTGGAAGGAATGCTACCAAAACAATGAGAATCGCGTGATGGTAGTCACGTGAAAACATTATTTCAGTGACTTAAAGCTTTTTCGTCCCATAGTTTTTTAGTTCTTTCATGTGGTTATTTAGTTTTCCTAAGTGATTTGCCACATTTCAATAAGCTTTGCACGGTATCATTTTCCAAGAGAGAATAAACAGCGCATTTCATGACAGCTTGAAGTAAGTAAAGATGTCTAAAAAACCATACCGTCGTTTTTAACTCCTCAGTTCCTTGTCGTATTTACGTTTCTGGTTTCGCCCACGCATGATATTACGCTTCTTGAGTAAGGTTCGCGATTTGTCTTTCGAACTTCATGTCAACACTTTCTCTCTCGCTTCTTTTCAAATAGATTGATCCAACGAGCGTCCGTCTGACACCCTGTTATCAACACGCCCTCTGTTATCCCCGAGGAATCACGTGACTTCAAGTGCCTCGAAAACACGGCTATTTCTGAATTGACTCTAGAACGGTACTTCATGGAGTTTTTCGAAGGCGAACATTCATAGTCCCAGATGTGTTTGGACATTGCAAGTGATAATGGTATTTCTTTTATCATATGGAGAGAAATAAAATGGAAACAGCGAGGCCTTGAGGTGAGTTTCCACTTTTTCGAATGCATCATGTAGTAACGTTGTTGACAAATGTGGGCGAATAATTCTGACAGGCAATCTGGGGTATGAACACGTGATGACGGCAGCGCCGCCTGTTCATAGAAGTCTACGGACAAATTAAAGAGTACGGATGTGTTAATTCCTCTGTGAAAGAAATGGTAAAATGTCAGAATGCGTGTGAAGATGGGTAAAACGTTAATGTAGTATTGATATTTTGAGAAAAAAAACATAAGGTAGCGACCATTAATACGACCATAACACACGTTTACATTTGTACAGTAATATCATAGTCGTATCCACACAACACACAGTGTGCAATTACTTTTGGAAAGACGGGATTATCTTCGGAAGAGGTAGAAAAGCGCAAAGAAACCATTGTGTGTATTTTTGTCATTAGAATGTACGCTACAATTAACTCAGCAAGTAAGGTCAGCATAGAAGCTTATTAGATGCATATAGCTGGGTAAGAGGCCTCCACATTAGCTGAATTCCTCCCTTGGTGAATTTAGTCAGTTGCTTATATAGTTATATCAGGGGATGATGTCTATATCCCCCCGTCTCAATAGTCCCCGTCTCATTGATCCTCCGTCTCATCAGCCCCCCGTCTCAATAGTCCCCCGGGGGACTAAAGTGACAGGAGATAATGTGACGGGGGTCCAGTAAGACGGGGGATTAATGAGACGAATTACGCTAAATGGGGGACCAATGAGACGGGGGACCAATTAGAGGGGACCAATGAGACGAGGGACCAATGAAGCGGGGGACTATAGAGCGGACCCTATATCAGGGAGGTGTCAGACCGCCCTGGTTATATGGCGTTTAACGGCACACCAACACGAATATGTAATACTGTGTCAACTATAGACGAATCCGGACAGATTGTGATGGTCTGATTTTAGTCGGCCATTACTGGGGTCCATCACCTTAAATCTTTAAATTTCCTTAGATGGTTGTACACCGAAGTTATCTTGATTTTCTCAACTTCACTGAATATGAGGATTTGAAATTCACATATACAATAAATGAAGACGATTAAAGGCTGATGGACCCCACTAATGGTTGCCTACAGTCACTAAAAACCGTGCGCTAATCGGATTCGTCTTTAAACCTGGTGAAAGTTCTACTTTGATTTTAACTGAGTTCACACACGGTGCAGGTCTCTCCCATTAGCCATCTCTCAGTTTGACCGACGGGGAATAGCATGAGCATGTTTTCTAACCCCTTGGTCCACAGGGGGCCTCTTTTGATGAAATGGGAGAACAGGTTGCATCTGATTCCAGCAGTAAAGTTTCCAGATGTAAAATCTTTGTGGTGCACACATTTTTGGAGGTCATCGAGTTGCTTGGAGCATTATGAAATAAGTTGCACAATTATACATCATTATCATACCTGAAATTAAACCTCATGTTTTGTAATATGAAAATTGGTTCAGGTTTGGTGAAATTGTGACCTATACTTAGGCTCGAAAAAAGCTGCAAAATGATGGCTGCACTGGCATCCGGGCGGATTTGTAAAATGTCCACAAGGTCCGGATTTCATGTGTTTCCCACATGATCCATACCTCTGCTTTGCGGTTTAAATATTTTGAGAGATTTACTCGCAGTGTTTTAACTTTGACTACGTAATGTACCGATGACTGAACAAATACTACACCATATTTTGCATCTTGACACCACTGAAAACCGGAAAAACATTGTTTCTTTGGCAGTATGTATGTCACTTGAAGGACCTCTACAAAGAGTAAAAGTGAGTATTTTGACATTTTTCATGCTCCCCAAAAGTAAATCCTAAAACGTAGGCCTGTAATCAGTTCAAAGTGTGGCCAAATCTAGCACCATTTTGCATCTAGGAAATCTAATGCAAAGAAAGTTTCTCAAAGGGGGACACAACTACTTTTGGTTTTCCTATTAAAGCTGAAATCCATTCAAATATTGCCGCATTTGCGATCTTCGTCCTCCTGAAGTTTACCCAAGAGAAAGGGAGATACCGGTTTAGTCTCATCCCCCAGGCCACAGATCACAAATGCCCAGTTTTGGGGTCCCTTAAAAGTGTATGTATTACCATTTTTCATAGACTGATTTTTTATTCTCATTATTTGAGAAGTGGTAGACATGAGATTCGTATTTCAAGGCTGGATACATCCAGCTTTGAACACGTGGGAAGTGCCGTTTCCGGCCATCTGGAAGGTTTGTCAAGCCCCAAATTTTCTTGTACGCTCCGCGCCAACTGATGGTGGCGCTCCGCTTAGATAGTCTTGTCGCGCCTGACCCTGGGAGGTACCAGGCCCCCACTTGTTACCTATGTCCCCTAAAATTTCCATCCAGGCTACGCCACTGCAGGGGTGATATGGGGGAGAGAAATAGGGACGGGGGTCTTGGGAAAGAAAAATTATATTTCAGGTCCCTAGGTAGAAAATGATGCAGATGTTATATTTGCGCCTTCAACTGAGTGTATTGTGAAAAATTTCTTGTTTTTGTTTGTTTTTGTTTTTGCTTTTTTGTTTTCATCCTTGGTCTTTGGACGGTGGGGTTGGTGTGGGTTCAACCCTTGTACTTCTTTGGCTTGAACCCAGTTGAATAGATCGGTTAGATGCACAACATACATCTATGATATTTCGACGAATAGGATTTACTTGATATTCGTGTTTCGCATCACAATTTAAAATCACCTCTAAAATAACACCTAACGCAACCCCCAAACTGAAAGAAAATTCCTCCTTAAGAATGCCTGACTGCAAGACTATCGAAATCTTCCAAAATATTCAAAATGTTTCTCACATATTGTCTTAATTTACAGAATCCGTTGAAGCTTTAACTGGCAGGAGTCCACTGCAAGGCCTCGTTGACCCCTTTGAAAGTAAAATGCCTGACTACACACAAATATAGTACCTTTTTCTAGTACTTATATTAGGCCACTCTCGTGAGTTTTTATGACCTATCAGAGAGAAGAAATACCCGGTGTCCTGAGGGGATGTTTATGACATTCGTCATTTTGATTTCTGAATTTCCGTCAAGATAGTTTTTATCCCAAGCTAATCCTTATCATTGCTTGAGGGGTGAATCGAGTCCATGTGCTGGGGTTTATTCAGAACAAAATCCCGATATTCTGATAACTGTGGAGGAACATAGCCAGGCGGTCAATGAGAATTATCGACCATAGCTGTGCGATTGTCAAAACCGTCAACAAGCTGCAATAACAGAGCCAACGAGAATGTACTACCTATTTTGAAAGTGGCTCTCAATGGTAGTGTTTTAAAGCAGTCACCCGGGGGCATCCTTAGTTATATTTTGCATGTACACTAAAATGTCAAACTATGAGTGGCACTCAGTCAAATATTAGCAAAAACTGCTAAAGATACCGTAGAGTGTAAGCCTTTGGGAACCCGTCAGTCACAATCTGTAACTTAATTCATTTTACAAAGTATTGTCGGGAATATCACACATGCGTGCTACCTTGAAGTCTGACATCGGTGACCAGGAAAAGAGGGCGCCAACTGCATACAAATAAGTTGGTTCTTGGGTGATTACTTTCGTTCAGTGTAACATGGGAGTTGTATGAACTGAGCCTTGAGTTACTTGTGTAGTGTGCATATGTTGAGTATCGCTACCCTCGCAATATCTACAAGATTTTGGATTTTTCTTGGAGGATGTCTTAGCACACTGTTTTATAATTTCGCAAGTACTAGCCTAAGTGATTATACCAAATTTGCTCACGGATATATAACAATGGTAGAATCGAGTCACATTCAGTCCTTGTGTGTACGTCGAGTACCTCCAAGTGGATCCTATTACATTAGATCGAGCCATCGTGAGTCTCTGATTATGTGAATTCGGTCAGTTCTACTGCTTCCACAGGTATTTTAAGTAATTAACATTAAAGGGCAAGAGCAGTGGCCCCAGATTTTCTTAGCAGAAACCGCTAAATCTCATAATCCTCATCTTACTCCCCATTCAGAGTATCGTTCATTACATTTTATGGCTTCAATATTGCGTTCAAGCAGTAAAGAAGACAGTTACTACTAGTAAATTGCACATCTGAGGAGGAAAAATGTTTCCACATGACTGCAATGAGCCAATCATGAAACAGGGCCGTCTACTACACTACTTCAGGTGGGGGGGGGGGGGGACTGCTCTCGCCCTTAAAGTAAATGATAATAACTTTGATTTTAAGTTAATGACCCAAGGTCGTAGTTGCAAGGTCCTGGTCGTTAGCAATGACGGAGTGTGGCATATGTGGTAGCCAGATAATGATCCCTAGGTCTTCAGACAAAAGTTTCTGTAAAACCAATGAGAGTCGGGACAGTACCACACCCGGGTTTTAGCCAATGATCAAAGGCTAACTCAACTATACAGTCGTGACGTTAATGGAATTGAGAAGCTAGATATAATGACGATTCTTTGAACTTCATGGTTATGGCCATAAAGTGTTTATTAGCTTTTGTACTTAGATACCTTACTAAAATTAAACCTTTAGGAACTTAGTCTATTGTTTTAAACAGATGAGGGAGTTGCAACAGATTTGATTCTCTTATTTTCAATTAGGGCAAGGCATGGGTGTTTACTCGATTCTAAACTTAAATGGGCTCATTGAGTTGATATCGAAAACATAAAGAGAGTGTTAATTAAGGGTCACTTCCAAAAACAATGCTTATACTTAGTGTAATGAGTCAGGTTTCATATTCAATATTTACGTAAAATTTTAAAATTTTGAATTTTGTGGTGTCCTTTCATGAAGCGGTTTTGTGCATAGGCCTAATATGAAAACGTGTCTGACCACAAAGTTTTAAAAACCGAATTGAACCGTTTCGTATTTACTCATAAAACAGTTATTTGTGTATAGGATACAGGGATTGTATTAAGTTTAACCGTTTGTTATTGGTATGTGTAGAAAACTTAATAGGTTTGAACAAATTTATTGAATTTCGTGAACCAACTCAATTAGCCGCATTAAATCATTGCAGTATGGGGTTACAACAAGAAAGGAAGGAGGGCGCATTATCTTGAACCGTTCTTGAATACTATAATTCTTTATCGGTAGATGTAGATGTAAGTTTCCGTTTGTAATACTTTAGTATCTCAAATAGGTCGAGGCGGAGCACTTGGAGGGCCGTCTCGGAACAGGAATAAACAACAGCCATCACAAAAAATTTCTTGTGCTAAAACACATCGGTGTCCAGGCATGACAACCCTAGACAAATTGTTCCACGACATATCGTAGTGAGTATACAAGATTCTTAAGAGTAATCAGACTGTCATGACACTCTCAACACAAGCGATTTAGTATTTTTTTTTTTTTTTGGGGGGGGGGGGTGTCACTATTTTTAATTTGATGTCAATAATTGCAGAGCTGTGCAAATCGAATCTCTAGACTAATGGTAAAACTGGAATTTCAGGTAGGGAAAGACTGACTGCCTTTGAAGGTATATTCCATTGATATTTCAATGAGTATAAAGTGACAAATTAAAATATTCCAACACGTGGCCACCAATAAGCTAGTTCGGTCATTCGTTGACTCATGGAAGTGCATAGGCACAGCGTGGGATTCAAACCGAGATCAGCACATAATGTACGGGGTTTCCTCGTTTCATGCAGTACGGTACGTGGATACAACACTAAGCGTAAATCTAAAACCTGAACGTAAATAGGGACTCATTCCTACTTAACAGCAGATTAAAATGCATATTTTTACACACAAAAAAGAAGCAATTTAGGCAAGGTCCGCTGCTTAGAACCACACTTATGCTTCCTCTTTATGTTACGGTTCGATTAAGAAAGAATGATTTCACCAAATTTTCATGTAAACTCAAATTTTGGTACAAGTTTTATAGGTGCTGGATTGGTTTGTTTATCCCAACGATTTGGAGGATGTGCGCATGTGCATGGCCACCAAGAGGACTTACCGAATTCGCTTATACCGTCACGTGCCAAAACTGCTTTCCTAACTCACGATTTCTTAAGTTAAGATTGGATGACACGTTTGTTAAATAGTACATCCTGTTGTCGTCAAGTTCACAGAATGTTGTGTACTATGTGGGCACAGTGCCACAGACTCCTTCAGATTTTATTCAATCATTTAATGTTCCTTTTGACGTCGAGATTTGATATATTTGGAATATTGTAAACTTTCCTTCATGTAGAGCTGTGATAGATGGACACCATACACAGGGCATAAGAAACAAATGTGTTTAGTAGTCACCCAGGGGTGTCAATATTATTAAAAAAAAATTCAAAGGGTTTTTTTCTGAAAAATGAGTTGCGATGATATCACATATTTTACCATAATCCAATTTATCCAAAACTAACATGATACGCCTTTCACCTTATTAAACAGAAAACTTCTCAAAATTTGTTAAAATACACAGATTTAGTCTCCAACAAGTTTCTTTCTATGAAGTTGAGAACTACACTGTTAAATTATTATTTTAAAGCTTTAAAGGAAGGATTTATGCAAATTTGCTCATGTCAGAATATGAAGCAGTAACTACTGTAAATCTGCACTGTTTGGTAAAACTTTCATCCAAATTCGACATGTAAATATTTCTCAACGTATCAGCAAATGAAATGACTAGATTTGTGTTCCAGAGTGGTTTTGAGGGAAGAAGAGGTAATACATCTCTTTCTAACATTAACAAAGAATGCTTTCTTACCTTGTTTGTTTGTTTATTTGCTTTTCATTCTGTTGTTTTGACTTGAAGTCATAGCATACGACCTCCTAGTGGGGAATGTAAAAGTTTAAACAGTTTCATGCCACTAGTTTTATGCAACCGCATTCTTATAACATGGGGTTGATGAGGAAGAAATTAGTTGTAAAAGTTTTAGAAAAACAGAAGATTGCTTGTTAACGTGAGGATAAGGTGTCATTTCTGCTTGTTTCAAGTTCATTTTGTTTTATAACTTGGGCAACTAAAGTTGCTAAGTTGAGACCCAAATACCAGATTTCAATGCCTCCAAAATTCCATCAAAATGTTTAGAATAAGTATCCTTCTAACATATCAAAACTTAATTTGACCCCGGGCTCTTCTTTTTATAAATAATAAACACAAATTACACACGAACGCCTTTTAAAGCAATAGAATGTAAAAATATTTTTCTTTGCTCTTTTGTTGTTGTTATCGAACGTGTTCAAACTTGTTCCAAATTTAAACTCTAAGCAGTGTGTCGAGATTATCTGATGATAGCAAAATTTACATGTATCACAACTTAATGTGTAGGTAGAAGAAGTTTTATTTTAAGGTTGATACATGAGGCCCACGAATCTGGGGAATTCGACAGCACTTTCTTACTTGCCGATGGCATTCGACACAATTTTTGTTGTTCAATATGCAAAAAATTCGCGCGAAAGTGCTATGGTAATCGTCACCCCACACAAATTAATAGGCTTATGCAAATATGTTCACTTTACATGAAAACAAACTCCCGGTAGTTTTAAGTGCAAGGTTAACCCGCAAGGCGAAAAATAAATCTATTGCAAGACAGGCGTTTGTTACAGTTACGAATTCGGTGTGCTGTCAGCAAGTCCGGTGAACTACAAGGCAGTCAACTCTCACCCAAACTACAGTTAATGTAGTCTAGCGAAATTTTCAACTGGCACAAATCTTTGATCGACAGCCATTAAAAATTGCACAGAGTACTGAAGCTCATATTACACAGCATATACTGTATTGAGAGGTGTTTTGATTACACATCGGGGTCTTGTATACTCACCATGAAACAATAAACGGGGATTGTGTCTTGATAAGTAGGCCTATGAATTTTAGACCGTTGTTGGAGGGGCTTAAGTTGGTATGTTAGGAGAACTGGAACTGGGGTGAGTTAGTCAGATGAGATTTAACAACTCACCTACACGAATGCGTTACGTCGTGTCACCTATAGATAAAAGTATCAAGGTCATCCCTGTAGTCGTCTTTTAAAACAGGTGAGAAATACGGTGGACATATTCTACAACCCCCAGCCAACTGGGGGCCAACCATGGAGGGATCTGCTGGGTACTGTGAAGCCGACAACCCGCCAGTCGTGGGATGAGTAATAACGGTCTTCTGCGCGCATTTTGTAGGCGATAGTAAGGAGAAAACTACTCGCCACACATGACCTCTTTACCCCACCTGGATGCAGTTCATGGTCATACCCAGTAAGTGCACTGGGACGAGAGGGTTAGGCCTTTAACAAATTACACTTGAACCACACAAGGTCATTACCTTCCTTCATTCCGTAGACGGGTTCAACAATGCTGCTGTCTTTGATTGACACTCGATCGATCCTTCATCTTAATCACATGAACAGTGTGTAGCATTGCTCATGACTACACTATCTACATGTAATCTCATAGATAACCTTTCACAGTAACGCCGTAGGCATAAAAATAACACTACAAATACATTAAGTGGACTCAAGTGCAGCCAGTTATGTTAAGGTAAATAATATATACTTATTTATGTCATGGGAGACAGGTCTTAATTTAAAAGGTTGTATGTCTTGTTCTGATTCAGGAGGAAAGGGTAAAATGACGGCCGGCTTTTTATATTTAGTTTCGAGTGGGCAATATGAAGATTAGGACATTGCTATCACCTTTAGAACGTTTTAAAGTAATTCTCTCACGGCTCCTTGTATTCAACAAAAGTAGACAAAAGCTTAGAATTAGACTTCAAAAAGGCAAAACCCGTAGTTTTCAGTCGCTTCCTGCCTTTACTATATATCCTGTTCTTAAAGGAGAAGGGCGCCATCAACTTGTATTTTACAGGGCCAGCTGCAGGATATTGGTGTTTACTAATATCTTTCTGCTCCTTTTCTATTCTTTTCTATTTCACTTTTTTTCATTTTCTCTTTTCATTTCTTTTCTTTTCTTACCTTTCCAATCCCCATTATCCTGGGCGTTCTACGGGTTTTAATCCCCAATATCGTTTGTGCATAAAATTCAACGAATTAGAAGAATAAGTATTCAAATCGCGTCCTACTTTCGAAATGGCAAAAGTACAATCGCTCCTTCTATATAGGTCTCCATCTCCAAATACATATGCATATTTACAACCCTCCTCTACTATAACCTTTTAGAAAATGACAACAAAATTATATGCCAGTAAATTTTACACTTAACTGTTAGTTCATTTTCACCAAAAATTTGAGTGGTGAGAGAGTTTTACAAGCGAATTTTTATGTAATGCAAAAACAACAGAAAATATTGTACTCTGTTAATTCTTAGTCAATTTTGGGTTGTACAAAAACCACGAAGTTATTCCCCACATGTTCACAAAAAGATTCTATTCAAATTCAAGTTGAACCCTGTAATAAGATTAAAATAGAGTGAACGGACTATTCCTAGTTTATATTGCAACTTGAAACGATATTATGTTGTGAAATTTCGACAAATATAGCCAGCTCGCTAGAGACAGCAGGTTTCCTCAGGTAGCCTGTGGTGAACTAAACCTGTATTAGCGTTTACCATTCTGAGTCAGTTTAAGTATGCCGTCGGTTACACTTAGCTAGACAATTAACTAAGATGGGTAATACTACTCGGTATCTAACCAATTGGATTCAGTCGGTCGGACACGGCCTTTTCCCATTAATTGTTTTCAAGCTTGTTTTCCCTATTTTAACGTTTATGCTGAACACCAAGCATAATGAGAGAAGCTCGCACTCTTGGAAGTCAGGGCCTCTTCATGTACTTGTTTTGTTTTTATTGAAGTCTTTCAGCCCTCCCCCCCCCCCCCCCAAAAAAAAGAGGTTTGCTATTTGGTATGATGTTATTTTTAGTTACGAAAGAAACTGTCGCCTTGCAAGCTTTCATGAACAGTGATGTTTACTTTTTGTTCATTTACTTACCCATTGTTGTTGCAGCTTGACCATTCTCTGGAAATTTTTACACAAAATACCAAATATCTCGACGGGAACTAATTTTTTATGTAAAATTTAATTGAAAAGGCATTTTTCTGGCAAAGAGGCTTCTTTGATGTTACTCACCAATTGCATTGTAGAAATTCCAATGTGTACAAAGAAGTTGATCATATTTTTTATAAAATGTGTCAAAATGACTAAGTGTTATGAAATTAGATTTTCCCAATCTTCCGTGTCTGAGGTTAATTACGTAGCAGACTGCACGGCTTATTCCTTGTTCAGTCATATCCAATGTTTTTGAAGGCTGAGGAACTGAGAAAACAGAGTTCGCTCCGCGGGGTTATGCCTGAGGTGGAACACAAACACTGTATCGGTACGTCATCAAACGAGACACTAAAAACTAAACATTACATAGTCCATTATCACGGCAAAAAATCCTAATTTTTATATACATCTTTCTTTTATCTAAGTTAATAATGTTTAGTACAGTGAAAATTACGGTTTTGTACAGAAACTTGGTATTCTAAAGTTCACACGTTTGTCAGGAACGCTGCATCATGTCGTAGTGTACGTGCCATATATGTTAAGGTGCAATACTAGAATTATTTGATTTTTATTTTACATAAGGGTAATGCCAATTGATTTGGAATGGTTACTAGAAAATAGAAAGAAAAAGAGACAAATCATAAGGGAAACGTAAAAAAAAAAAAAAAAAACTGACAAATTTTGAAATGCTAATAAAATTTGCCACTTACAAAGAACAATGAAAAAAAAAAAACAATAGCCATTCTGTACCACTACCTCCACCAACCTGTGGCAGATTTTCAATTTTAGCAGGTAATTTTTGGACCATTTAGAGCGGAAATGCAGTCACCCAAACACTTTAAAACCAAAAGAGCGATTCACTCCAAAAAAAGTTTTGACAATGCTCATTCAAAAATCCCCAAAGTACGAGTGTATTTCACTCAGATAAAACTTTTGATCAAAATAGGACGACATTTCACCGCACACGTGGAATGAAATATAGCTCTATTTGGAGTGAATTATCATTCCACTCAGACTGACCCAGGATGGATTAAATTCGTACTTGCAGGGTGATTTTTGGGAGTGAATTTCCTTCTTTTTATTTTGATTTGAAACCAATGGCAAATGATCAAACTTAGACAAGACAATCAGCCTATCCTACCGTCCATTAAAAAACTGTTTCTTGAGTAAGTACTTTACGGTTTGATTCGGTTTTCAAAACTTCGTGACCAAACACTTTAACTTGAAACGATGCACAAAACCGTTACAAGTCAGAATACCGCAAATTCAAAATTTTCACTTTTTCCCTAACTAATGTATTAGATTTGAAACTTGACTAATCATGCTAACTATAAGCATGTTCGTGAAGTTGTACCCTTAACACTTTTATTAAGTTATCGGTGTCAACTTATTGAACCCCTTTAAGTTTGGGACTCGGAGAAACCAGGGAGTTGTTCTCTAATTACTCCCTGCATCGAGGAATATGCAAACCACGATAGTTTCTCTCCTATGCTATACAAAGAAACACTTCTTTTAAACATTTAAATTTCATTGCGTAATAGTTACTTTTTCTCTACATTGTAATGGAAAGTTTTCAAAGTTTCAGATCTTATTCAGCAAACCTTAGTTCAGATGAGCAATAAGTCTTTTACGAAAGTTTCTGTTGCACTCTAAAATCAATAAGGAAAAGTGGCCACTCTCTAAAAGAGTGGAAAGTCTCAATTCACTCCATTATAGTTTTAAGTCACTCCAAGAAGAGTGATTCCAAAAGGGTGAAATTCACTCCAAAAGAGTGAAATTTCATGCTAGATGGAGAGCATACAGTGATAATTCTTAAAAGAAGAGTGATCACTCTAGGCCCTGTTGGGAGACTGAATTTTCATTCTGTCTGGAGTGAATTTCACATTTGGAGTCAATTATCACTCTAATGGAGTGACTTTACATTTTTCACTCTATTGAAGAGTGACTTAGTTCACTCTTTTGATTTTATAGTGTGAGTGGGAAAGAAGTGTGTCACAGTTGAAAGCCACTCTACTGAATTTCATGAGACCTCTAAAGTAGCGCGAGTATGGGACACTTCTATATTCCAAGTGTCTCAATGATGCACTAACAGACATATTGTGAAGTCAGCCGCCCAGGTAATCGTGTCAAATGTGACAGGAAGTGTTACATTCGCGAAAGAGTGCGTAAAATGCAACATTTGACAGTTATCAATGGACTTGTCAAAGTTGGTTGATGTGTACGTTTGAATGCAGTCGAAAAGTTCTGCTCCGATGATGCACTAAGTGTTTTTCTCCTCGGGCCGCATGAGGCAAAACGGGTGAAGAAAAAATACAACAAGATTCCGAGAGGCTCGAGCATTCTCCAGATTAGTAGAAATGTTCAGCTTTCACTGGGAATCAATTAAATGTTCTCAGGTGATGCTATATCCAATGAGAAGGATCATAAGGGCAATGAACAAGAGATTGGTTACCCTTTATAGTGGAGATAGTTCTAATACTACTTATCAGTTTATTAGCCAAATAGTATTACCTTTAGAGAGAACTGATAGCCCTCTTCCAACCAAGCAGGTCACTGCTTAATTTAATGTTGAATATTTGATGACTGTCTCTTTGCAAACTCTGATCAGTTTGGTAGACACGCATGTCGGTTACATACGCCTCTTTTTAAACATTTGGGTAAAAAAGTGCCAAAATTGGACAAAACTGAAATCAGTTACAACTTGCGCAGATTAAGGGGAAACTATTTGTTTCTCACTTTAAATACCCACAACTAACTGGTCATTACTCTGATAAGCTGCTCAAAACAAGCAGCACCTGTTTAAAGGGTCAATTCTCTCACCCTGTACTACAATTTTTGTAGTAGTCCACAGAAATTCTAAATTGGCTCAACTCTGTGATTGACAGCAAGTTAAAAAAATGCAGAGCACCAAAGCTCATATTACAGCTACGTTACTGCGAGTATGTTGACAACACATTGCGGCCCTGCATCTTCACCATTAAAGAGCCAAACCTCTCACCCCAAACTACAATTTTGGTACAGGGGTATTGAAATTCTCAATTGGCTCAGCTCTTTGATTGACAGCTAATTCAAACAATGCAGAGTACCAAAGCTTATATTACACAGCATGAACGGTACTGAGAGTGTTTTGATTATATAAATTGAGCTTTCTATACTTACCTTGAAGCAATAAACTGAGATTGTATCTGGATGAGGATGAATTCCAGACAATTGTGGAAGTGGCTTAAGTAAGGAGGTTAGGATAATTAGTACTGCTTGGGGTGAGAAAACTGGGCCTTTAAGTAAGAAGGTTAGGAGAATTGGAACCGTTTGAGGTGAGAGGATCCGGCCTTTAAGTGGTATTGGTGATTCTTTTTCTCCAAACAGGTGATCGTTACGGTAAATAACAATCTGTCTCAAATTATCGCTTGCAAAAAGGATCAAATTACTCATGTGCTCATTGTCATTTCAAAGGTTAGATAACCAAATTACGTTTGACTCTAATCTATGATAAAATTGTCATCGTATATCAATTTTAAGGGATATTGACGTAAGACTGAAACAGCACATAATTAACTTGAAACAACATGATGTTGACAAGTTTCACCACATCTAAAGACTTTGGAAAGGGGGTCTTTTGAAATCCTTTGGCGTCAAATGGAAACTGTATTCAGCATTTTTGCAATTATTTGGGTGTGTATAGTTAACCATGGAGCTATACCATTGAAGCCCAATGACTTAACGCACCTTCAACGCATTGGCGAACAAGATGGCAACATAGGCGTACGAGGCGGGAGTGCAGTCACTTGCCCTCCCGATTTGGGCAAAAACAGCTGGGTCATACGGGCAAATCATGAACAAAACATGATATATGGTGACATTATTTGGGCAACAATTGCTCTTGCCCCCTCAAAAGATTACCCCCCTCCCGTACGCCTATGGATGAAAACACAACATGCATCTTTAGGGACTCAGTAAATGAGTCTTTAAAGCTGCATATGGGATACAAATAATGAAAGAACCACCAAAGTATATTGAATAGAATTATGATCATTTAAGTAAAAACAGAATCGTGTAGAATTATCGTGTGCAAAAGTTGACTGTGTGACCTTTGGCATTTTGACATAAACGATTAATGTCCTTTTGCTGTGCGTGCCATCTCACCAGTGTGACGTCATTCTCTTTATCAAAGTTACGGTGTATCCATACAATCGAACGATGGCTCACCCCATAAATTCCATGGTGTTAACATTTCTTTGCTCTACATTTTTGAACCTTTCTCCTACCCTGCGGCGGGTGTTATGCCCACATAATTGCAGGCATGACGTCATGAATCGATCAAAATTATTTTCTACCCGAAAATGCAATAAGGACCACTTTTCGAGGGTGACACAGAAAAAGACTAAATGGAACTTTTGGCATCCTTATTCGGTTATATTTGTTAAAAATCCATATTTTTTGCACCATGCTCAGAACTTTCGATTTTTATGCAATTTTAAAGACGACTTCCTGGATAAAAGGTTCGATAATAAACTTTTCAACGGTGGCAGAAATGTGTAATAATTTGAGTAATGTTAATCAACGTGTGTCAAAAGTTGGCCTCGTGTCACGGCAAATATAATGAGTTTGAAGAAGATACACGCGTCTGAAGTTTGATTTGTTACTGTCTTACATAACGTGACGAAGTACTTGAAAGATTCTTTCGTGAGTTTTAACAATATTCCAGTACGGTAAGCGTTAGGTACGGTAAGCCCACAGACTCCTAGGAAAGTGAAGTTGAACAACTTTATTTTTTAAAACGTCACCATGCAGCAATGAATGATCCGCGTGAGTAACTTTGTATTCTTGGGTCACCTCGACAATCTTGCGAAGAGGAAAACGGCGAAACCAAGCCAATAATCAAAGAAAGATGTTCGTGTTTCAAGTTTTTATTTTTTTTCGATGACAGAACCATCGTTTACTGATCCTTTCCTTTTACCATACATTCACAAGGCTCTGACTTATTTTTAAAGAAAAAAATACCTTCATCTAATTAAATCCTATTGGTTTTAAAAGTTTTAAAGTGTGAATTTGGAGTGGATAAGCCCGGAACGGACTAATTCATACCCAAATACTTTTAACAAGTAATAAATAAAAAAATGGTCTTTACAAACTGACGTCACTCTACCTCATTTTCGAGGCAAAGAATGAAGAACGCTGTACTCAACATCTTGATTTCGCAAACACGTTTTGTTGACTTATGTGTCTATTTAACTACAATGCACAAATCAGATGTGTTCAATTTGGGTGTTCATGCTAACCTCACTGGATGGATAGTGGTTGACATAGAGCATGTACAAAAACAAACAAAAAACACACACACACTATGTTAGGTGTGCCGCGTTTTATTCTTGCGCCATTGCACGCAGAATGTAGACCAATTGGAATCTATCTTTCATTGTGACGACAATGAAAGCACACGTTAGAAATGATTTGGACACTCAGTCTTGGCGGCAATTGTTTGTAAACGCTGAATGATTCTTTCAGAGTTTACAAACAAATACCCCAAAGGTTGGGTGTCAAAAAGGTTGGTAATCAGCAAGCCAATGGGGCGACTGCTCTAGCCTTTAAGGTTAGTTCCTGCATGATCTTACCTTATCATGGTTAACATGGCTCTAATCTGTAACCAGAACAACCTCTTCACATCCGCGGGTAGATGCGCACTGTTTAACAATGTGTTTCTTGAATGGCTATTGCCATTGTATTGTATTGACTGTATTCTTTGTTCGGGTAAGCGATTAGGGTTATCGTTAGCCAGTTAGGAATTTTTTTATTAAACAGTTCGCATCGTCCCTTCACTTTATGAAAAATAAATAATCTTTTGAATTGTGCGACAGTGATGTCCCCAAGAGCAGATGCCATTAGAGGCCATGCAGGCGACGTCATCGGTTTTCAATTTGGCATATTGGATGCGACTGCTTGATCATGCGTAGTACGTGTGTTGCCGACACGCGCGACGACAGTACCTAAGTAGCAATTCTTGTACAATAATGAACTCGTGGATGGCAAAAAAAAAAAAAAAAAAAAAAAAAAAACGCTTAACACGGTGACGTCGATGCATGACTTCTCATGGAAAGCGTGGGATTTCTCTGTAACTCAGAGGAATCCGATCAGCGATTGTAGTGGCTGCTGGCAGCCATTAGTGGGCTCCATCAGCCCTAAATCTTCTTCATTTATTGTCTATATACATGAATTTCGAACCCTCATATTCAGTGAAATTGAGGGAATCAAAATAAACGAGAGTGTACAACTATCCATGATTCATGTAAGCAAGGAAATTTAAAGACCAAAAGTAATGGACCTCAGTCATCTGGTTATATCCGACTAAAACCAGACTATCCCTTGACTGTCCGGATTCGTCTATACTCGTAGTCGTATGAGCCTAATCGTAGATTTTGAAGTTATGCATTGAATCAGTTCCATAAATTTGGCCTCGTACTACTTATGACAAAAGAAGAAAAGGATATGTAGCCTACCCAACTTTCAACCTTGATGAGACCGGCGAGAAAGGGCCTAACACATGGCATGACCATACCTTACAGGGGAGTCAAACATGCTACACGGTCCTTATCTTTTTATCCAGGTGTTGTTAGGATTTCCATGGTCGACTTATCTGGATTAATATGTTATAGCTCAATTCATGTCGGTAAATACGTTAGCTCGTGTCAGAGTCCGTTGCAACTCCCTGGTCAGAGTGACCCAGACAAGGCCGTTCTTTGGTCTTTTTTCATTAACACTGTGGTAGTGCGAGAAACTTGTTCATAGATACTACATCCCGACTTCATGAAGACGGGGTATGCTTAACATAAAATGTTCCACTTTCTGCCATGCTTAACTAAACATGATACTCGCCATCTTGTATCAAATATTTGAAAATGTGGACGGGTTCTTGAATCGTACCGTCCAGGCACTACTGCGCAATCAATTTCGTCATTTAATGTTCTTAGAAAAAAGTGAGTGAGTTAATTGCTCGTTCATGAATGTACTTTAACAGCTATATTTTGGAAGATTCAATGTTTTCGTTTCTGGTGTGGAGTAACCTTCGAGTGAAGACGATAAAAGGTTTTGTAAACATTGAATGATCTAATTGGCATACGTTATAATGATCTTTCATATCTGTTCAGGCCTTGTTGGTAACATATTTTGATAGTACTTGAAAAACGCAATTATAGGTCGAGAGAAATATTTTCCGAGGCACTCAATTTACGCTTGGGGGTTTCTGTTCGTCTTGACAGTATCCATAAACCACTTGATGAAAACCAGACGATATTCTCGTAATTGAGAGACGGAAAATGTTTGTTTTAATTAGGTCATGGACGACCACTTTTGTATATGGCACAGAAACAGATAGCCTAAAGTTGCTATGTGATAAGAGCCTTTAAAATCTGTGTTTGTCTATCAAGTTTGTTTGCATCTCGGAATTCTTATATACCACGGACGATTCATTGGCGTCACTCGTAGCTATCTTCGGAAGCTGTAAATTGGATGCTTCCTTGGATACATAAAAGAGTACCTCAAGTCAAAATATCAACAACAAAAAAACAAAGATAAACAGCATGAAAAATGAAATCTAACAGTCTATTTTCCATCTTCATGGGACATTCTTGAGCCGAGATATAAAATGTTGAAATTTATTTACCCAATTTAAAATGGTACATTGTTCAATACTTTGTGATGTGATGTAATTGTTGAATTACATAAATTACAATCTTTGTTTTTCTTTGTTTTTTTTTTCTGAAAGTTAGTGACGGCACCCTTGAACCAAAGGTGGGATAGCACTCTTACTCTTATGGGGTAACGTAATTAAAACAAGAGAGTCACATGTTATTGCGCAATGGACCAACTTAACTGTTTTAAGTGAATAATCTTCAACATTTTATATCTCAGCTCAAAAATGTCATATGAAGATGGGAGTTGAACTGTTAGAATGCGTTTTTCATGATGCTAATATATATATATATATATATATATATATATATATATATATATATATATATATATATATATATATATATATAACGCTAATTCCCACCTTAGGGGGAAATTGTTATATCTGCGCGTACATAAGGCGAAAAAATAACAATGAAATACATAAGAAAAAGGGTTCGCCCTAACGTCCAAAAATACAAACAACGTTATTTCAATGGCCAGCCATCCGTTCGTGTTAATAGCTAGGTGTCCGTAAAATTTGACAACTTTGAAGTAATTGCATCTACTTTGTAAATATAGGAGGGCGCCCTTGTCCGTTTACGTATTCCTATAGAAAAAGTGTGTAGAAACGTTACGGCGAAACTTATATTTCGCCCCCCAAAAATTTTCCCCTTAAGGTCGACTTTTCAACAACAACTTTCCCCCTTAAGTGTGGAATTAGTGAAATATATATATATATATATATATATATATATATATATATATATATATATATATAACGCTGGATCCCACCTTAGGTCGACATCATCTAATAAGCTACCCTAGGTCAACATTCACATATTTGAATATAAATCTACGTTGGTCGTTGAAAAAATTCATACAAAAATATCACGGTAACCTTTAACAGCGCCCGCAACAATATATATGGTATCTTAAATATGTGAGACGTATGCACAAGTTTTAATTAAATATTTTATTTATAAAAAGGTATTTCGCAATGATTTTATGTCGACTCAAGGTACATTTTTAAGACGACGCTGATATAACCCCCATTTTTTCACGTTCAAATATATATAACACGCGTTGTAAGTACAAGGCCAGTATAATGACACCACAGACTACGGGCCATAGGGCTACCGTACATGGCATAACAGTACTAAATATGTGTTAAGAAAGAGGTGTAATAGGTCGATAAACATATGGTTGACACGATTTTGTCGATCTTATGTAAATGTCGACCTAAGGTACATTTTTAGACGATGGAATGTCGACCAAAGGTAGCATAAAGGTAAATATATATATATATATATATATATTATTTTGATTTTACGTACAATTAATGATATCGGGCATCGGTCATATTATAACACACAATCACGTCTCAATTAGAGAAAAAGTATTTGAGATTTTTTCTATGATCTGATTGACCAAAAGCCTCACATCTTTAGCCTGTACAACTTTGGAAGGATAGACCTCTCACAGAAGGTCCCATTTATCATACGCGTGGTTGTGACTCATAATCCATGCCTACGCGATTATACATTTTGTCAAAAATTTGATCATACATTTGTATGGCCTCGGATGTTGACGGACGAATGTTGCTAGGACGGCTTCCCCAACACATTTGACCTATGTCAAACATGTCTGAGGGTGTTTAAAGGGCAAAGGCAGTCGTCCCGAAATTATTTTGGAGCAACAGGTAAATCTCACAATTTTCCCCTTTTACTCTTTGAAGTATCTTTTGTAATATTTTAAGGCCCCGACATTGCATGTTCAAGAAATACTAGCAAATTTCACATTTTGGGAGAAAATTTATTGTCACATGACTCCCAAGAGCCAACCATGAAACAAGAAAGTCTACTACGCTTCTTCAAGTTGGGCTGATTGCTCTTGCCCTTTAAGTTGCATGTTTCATCTTCCCCAGCAATATTGTTTATTTGTAAAATGACGTTCGTGAACAATTGTATAATGGTTTTAAAGGGGCAGTATTTACGGTTTCCGTAAACAAATTTGTACCGTATATTTCGCAAAATCGGTTTGAATCGCTTTATTGCGTCCCCTACCGCAATTGCTGTAGGGCATGCATTTAGGCTGATTGATCATCTGTCTTTTGGAATAAGAGAGCCGTGGAGCTCTTAATTGATAACAAGTTCTCTGGTTAAACATTATCATAATAGCAGTATTTCCAAATTCAACACCATTGCAATATGACTTTCTTCATGTGTATAATTATGAATGTTGAATCCACTTTGTTTAGTTAAGTCCATTTTGTTCTTATAATTGCACAAAGGTCGCCGAAATTTTTTGCAATTCTCAAACAAATGTTTGAAAATATTGAGTTTGTATTACTGAAAAAATGGATTCCATGTTTCCTGTAGGGAAATGTAGAAAGTTGGAGATTACTGGATTACTGAAGAATCTGCACTTCCTATTGGCAAGCATCAGTTTGCACGGCAACTGAAGATAGATGTTGCCACAAACAGTTGTTGTTAAAAATTTTTCGCAAACTTTACTGCTTTTTAGAAAGATATTGCAAAATTAAGAGAATTTTATTGGAGCAAATTTGGAATCTTATAAAGGAAAGTTTAAAAAAAAATCACTGTAGTTGCCCGTGTCACTTGATGATATGGTGTGACATGTGGCAAATTTCCGATTGTTTCGATTCCAGTGCTCGAAAAAGTTAGTCAATTACAGGCGAGCACCAATGCATTAAGAATAAAAATTTGCTGAAAACTTTTGCTTTTTGGAAACAAATAATTTCAAACACAGAGCTTGTATTGGAGAGAATTTGGAATTTCATGAACAAAGAGTAAGGAAAATCACACTGATTGATTGGTTGTTGATTGGTGACACAAATAGCAAATTTCTGAATTTTTCGTTTTCACAGCGAGAAACGGAGGGGGGGGGGGGGTCGTCCCCTCTGACACCTGTAGCTACGCTTCTGCATGGTGTGGCGTTATAACCTGTATCGTTACTCAGAAAAATTACAGGGCACTCAAACTGGAAAACTGGGGGCTGCAGCCTCATTATCATAAGTCTAAAAATCTTTTGTCGATCCTGCATGAGATGCAAATACCGGGAATTTTAGTACCCCCCCCCCCCCACACACACCTACGAAACAGAGGGGGTGGGGTTACTGAATTGCATGCCTTCGCTAACGCGCACTTTGACGATACAACAATATAGGTATTTTTAGAGTGGTGTTTTTCCTTCCCATCCTTCTCCTCCCCCCCCCCCCCAATAAGAAGAGAACAGATATATTTGCTCAATCAGTCAGTGTCTCACGCATTGTTATGTTTTCTGTGGCCGAATTGTACCGATAATGATAGATAAGTGGAATTCTAATTTATTTCTAAAACACCGGAAAAATAGCAAAATTGAAGCACCCCTTTACTGAAATAAATTGAGCAAATTCTGAATTTATTCCCGTATGAAACACATTTTTTCACATTGAATCAACTTGGGAGAGAAAAAACATATCAACCCAGATTCCTTGAGAGTTCGGGAAAGTACAATATAATATGGGAATATTATTTTCTATTTTCTCACTCTAAAAAATAAAAAGTGAACTTAGTCACTCCTTAAGAAAGTGAGAAGGGTAAATTCAATCTATTAGAGTGATAATTCACTCCATGAACAGTGTAATTTTCTCCAAGAAGAGTGAAATTGTTCTCTTTAACTTGTGCATGCAGGGATCATACCTTTTGAGAGTCCATCAGGTACTCCATCAAGAGTGAAATTTCGTTCAAATTTCTCTCTTTCGGAGCAATTTCACTCTTCTTGGAGTGAATTTTACTCTTCTTGGAGTGAATTTTCGTCCATTGGGAGTAAAATTTATGATGACTTTCAGTCTTTTAACGAGTGTAATTTTACCCTTTTATAGAGTGTTGACCGTATCCGCCAAATCATGATCGTTACATTAATGCCATAAGCGGGTGGTTCTAAAAATTATTCTGTTCGGAAAGATTCCAGAGGACAAACCACTCTGCTATATGTTGCTCACTTAATGTAACAGCTCTACAATTCTACTTACGGTTGCACATTGGTTAGAATGACAAAATGAAATGCACGAGGTCGCTGGTTGCTTTCCGTTTACCATCAAAAAAGGGAATGGCGCCTGCCAGATGCTTGAGAGAAAATCGATAGAATAAAGTTCAAAGCGTGATAGCCCAAAGAATCGTAGAAATTTCTGTTGTCATTTTTTCAGCACACCTGTTATTTTGTGATTCTCTTTAGTGGAATGTGATCCTTCATATTGCTATAAGTTCGTTTTCCCCGTCGGGATAACTTGAGGAGGAAATCTATTGAGAAATGAAACACGTCTAAACGATTCTTAAACAACGTACTTGACTAGTTCTCCCAGAAAAATATATCATTCTTAGCAACAGTCAAGTATCCCACGGTTGAACGTCCTGTGATGGTTAACGTCACGGAACCACTTGGTCTGTAGATGAGGCAAAAGAGGGAACATGGGGCGTAAGATTTGGGACTTTGCGCCAAACCCTCGGTTTTTGTTTTGTAAGGTTTCACGCTTATATCTCGAGACATGTACATCATACCTGATATACCTGATAAAATTAGGTTAGGGTTAGAGAAAATGCATGAGGAAAGTTTAAGAACAGAAGTCTCACGACTCATTTTCATGTAGGCCGGCTGTGATATCATGTTGCAGATTGGATGGAATTCAAAATTTTATGTCAAACGAAAAACGAATGATAAGGATATCTAGTAAATACAAGTGTTCCCGTGTATTATATAAGATAGTGACACACAGCACATCATGCGATCAACGACTGCTTCTTCCGTAGGAGTATATACTGTTTTATTAAAGTCTTTTTAAATCTCTTCACAATCATACCCCTGGTCATTGGTTACTTGTCAAGCCCACTCAATATGGTACACCATAGGCGTACGGGGATAATTTTTGTGGGGAGGGCAAGAGCAAACGTTGCCAGAATATTATGGCACCTTTTTATCGTGTTTTGCCCGAAAGGACCAATTGTTTTGCCCAAATTGGGAGGGCGAGTGTCCCTCTGCACCCCACCTCGTCTCTTCTATTCGTACCCAGCCCACTGAGGAGTTTTTGCACTTCATTGTCGTCGTCTTGTTACGGGAATTACCAATGAAACGTTAACACACAGATATCAATGGCGTCTCCAGGTGAAAAGACGCAATGAGATTAAGCATTTTGTCACAAGGTAATGAACCCGTTATATCGAACCCTCGGGTAACGGTAGCTAGTCCGACGTATTCTTATTAATCTATCACCCTCCAAATTTTATTTATATTCATCATTACCCTTGTTTATTCTCCTGTATTTGACTATTAGGTGTCTGTATGTGACATCATAACTGATTGGCCACACCCACTGCTGGAAAAAAATCAAAAGTCCTCACGTCGGAGGTGCTTCTCAGCTAGCTATACATACTTCAGTTTTTGACCGGCAGTCAAGAGAGGGCGGAGCCTATGACGTCAGTGGCTTAAAGTGGGCATGACACGGCCACAAAAACTTTTGTGTATTGCAAGATTCGATACAGTGTATTACAAATATCATCTCACATCCCATTAAAACCCTCTACAATTCGGCATAAATGATATTTAAAGGAAAACATTAAAAATCCAATTTCGAAAAATGCCGCAACAGGTTACCTGACTTTTATAATGTAATTGGCGGCACAAACCACGCCCTATTGAAGAACGCGCATCTACATGTGGAACTAATGTAACGCTCGGTAAAGTTATCTTATCCTGCCAACTCCATGAAAACGATTGCATCACAATGCTCGTCAAACTTACAGAGCAAAATGCGCGGAATTAGTCGAGATTCGGAGCAAATCATTGGCCAAAATGTTGGCGTGCAGATGCGCGCGTAAAAAAAGTTCTGTTTTTGTGCAAGAAAGACGCGGTTCGAGGGCTGTACAGAACAGGATGGGCAGTCCACAACGAGCGCGTCCTAACTTCGAGAGCGTCTTTACTGTATGAGCTGTTTGGTAAAGGTGATATTGCGAATACTAAGCAGTCACCGCGAAATGCACAATCCACAATGAAGTCAGTGGCCACAGTGACTGCTATCGTAGCACCGGTGTTTGCAATGATGTACTCGCTAACACGCGTTACCGTGTACGTGACTCGATGATTGTGAGCTCACTGGTACAGTGTTGCTAACCTTGCCTCCAATGACGTCACCATCTTGAGACGCGCTCACTTACGTTTTTTCGCTTTCGGATTTCAAATGGGCTGAGCCTGGCCTGTAACTGGGAATTCACAACGTCTTATTTCGGAATTTATGGACATAATTTAGCAGGAAAAACATTCACTTTATGTCAAAGTGTATCCAAAGAACATTTACCGAGAACCTTACTTTGGCCGTGTCATGCCCTCTTTAAGTGTAAACTGCAAAATGGATAGGCGATGGTCCACTTACCCACCTCTTACATTGATCCATCCCATTCTTCCCTGAAAATCAATTCTCGATGTTTTATAATCCGTTGAAGAAGTCATTCTTTGAAGATTGCTGTAGTTTTAACAGTGGCATATGTGACTATCTTGTTTCGTTCTGTTTCAAGAACACTAAAAACCTACATGGACATGCCTTTCTATAAATTTGGCCAGATTAATTGCTTCATTGGTTACGTTTAATATATCATATAGCAGCTGCACTGAACACAAGCCAAAAATTCCATTCGAAAAAAATAATTTTAACTGACACAACAGTGAATGAAACAGGGTATGGGCTATAAAATACTTTATTTTAACACAACCAGTAAGGCAAAATATCGCCACCAGACTCCACACAACTGCATTCTTCAAAAAAGAAAATTAAAAGTAATTGGAGTATATGACGTATCCACTCGGTCTATCTTGCTAACGAAGCTGTTGAGTACTTCCACGTAAATACACGTGAGCTTTATTTTTCTCCGGAGAAATTGCCGAAGGGTACTGTAACTTCATAAATTTCAACTCGCATCTGGTAAAAATGAAAATGAAGGTTTGAAATGATATTACAACTACATGCATGACCATCGTGCCTGCTGGTTTTGCCCGTGGCTCCGGGGAACTCTGAATATTTCGCCACTATTTAGGTCAAGCAGGGAAATAAAACTCATAGCTACTTCAAAAGAACCTTTACAGAGGGGTTTCGTTGTATTCTGGATTCTGAAGAGTTTATCAATTGATGAGATAAGAGTGAGAACCATTTTGTTTTGTTTTTTTAGAAAAATGATAGACGAGAGACTGTCGACCAAAAATAGCATTCCTGTAGAAGAACCTTGAGTTTGGGAAATCAATTAAAGATTTGAGTACTTTAATTGGGTTTTTAAACGAAAGAATGGAAATGAATATTTAACCCATATACCATGGAGTATATATTCATGTGGCATTATAACACTCAGTGTTATCTATTTGTTCTCCTTATTTCACTTAAAAACCTGTTTTAGATATTGGCACAATTTCAAAATCAGATTACATGTACTATAAGAACGGCTAGGCGAGTGTAGCAATGCAAAATCATACTGGTGAGGATAAGAACATGACAAAAGAGGCAAACTTACTAACCGCTCTGTCATTTTAATAAATTCATAACGAGAAGTTTTTCACACAATATAAGTAAGTTCAAATGTGGAAGCAAATAGGCCCATATCCATCCTAGTTAGATGCACATTAAATTAAGGGAAGATTTTCCTGTGTATTTATCAATGTGAGGTGCGTGATAAATAGGAAGTAACCAAACAAAAATGTAAACTAATTACTTAGTCACCTTTTATTCGTAAAATTTAAAAGGCTTATGTGTTATGCAAAATATGAATGTATATCAAGTGCAATTTTAGGTAGGTCGTAGGGATTGAACAAGTCACCTTTAGATGGCCTCATTGTTCAAACTTTTCAACGGTTGCAACTTGGCGTGGGAAGAAAACTTTTGAATCCACAACTTTTATTTGATAATTTGGAGTATCACATTAGCTACCTTAACTGAATTGGAACAAACATGACATCCATGCTTTCACTTTGGTAAGCATGCAGTTTTTTTTTCTTTATAAGTTTCCTTCAGGCTATAGTGTACTTTCAATGACGTAGCAAGCTCCGCCCCTTTGACGAAAAAAAAAAAACTAGTGTAGTGTACTCTGGCTAGTAGCTGAGAGACAGCTGGTGGTCCATGTGTAACTGCTGCATTTACACACAGCCGACTGTTGCCCGGCAGTGGTCTCATTAATTGTGCCGTCACGTGAAAGCATAGACGAATCCGGACAGCAAAAGATGGTCTGATTTCAATAAGCCATTACTCGGGTTTTTCACCTATTTATCTCTCAATTTCCTTGCTTACCATGGACGGTTGTACACTAAATTGTATCTCGACTCCTTCAATTTCACCGAATATGAGGGTTTGAAATGCAAGTAAGACAATAAATGAAGAAAATTTAAGGTGGATGGTCCCCACTAATGGCTGCCTGCAGTCACTCAACACAAGCTCTGATCGGATTTGTCTATACGGTCTATGGAGTAATTTCAAGTTACGTCATAATTGGTTGGCCACACCCAATGCCGGGCATAAATCAACAGTCATCAACAGTTATTACGTCGATCATCAGGTGATCAAGTTCTCAGCTACTTCTGCACAGTATTTTGCCCGGTAGTAATAAAGGGCGGGGCTTGTGACGTCAATGAACACACTTTTTCAAACCCAGATGCATTCATACTGTAAAAGCTTTATGAGTATCGTAATCCTTCACTCGCTACCTACTGTTATAGGGTAAACTAGAAAACCTTTTCAGTTCAAGGTCAAATAATAAGTAACACTATAAAGAGGATATACAAAGCATGGATCATCAATGTAAATAAAGGACAGCACGCGCACCTGTCCTGCTGCACCAATTTTCCCTGCATACACAATACGTTAGCGTTTTTGCAGACGAAAGAAGTTTCTATGTTCAATGCCTGCCACGATGGTAACTTCTAAAAAAACTCGACACCTGCTGTGATCACATGACTGGAGGTAAACGTGCATGTCTGCATGCCTCAGCTTTACATTCAGTTGTAAAATGTAACTTAAGCTTTTAAAATCCGTTTGATATCAAATGGGTCAGGTAACTATGGTTGCAGGCAAATATGGAAATTTCCTACAACGCTGAATTCTGCGTTCGTTCAATATAGGACATGCTTAATCGCAGTTGCTTGTTGTCATCCTAGCGGACTTACTGATTCGGAAAGTAAACTTGTATGTTTGTTAAAAAGGGCGTACGTATATTCGACACCTTTAAAGGTAAGACTTCAAGCGAGCATATTTTAACACAAAATCCAGCACGTGAGAATTGTACTAAAAAAACCCCCATCGATATGGGTGGATATCGGCTGTTTAGAACACAGAATACATAAAATAGGTCATCAGCGAGTTATAGTTTGTATCATGGTCACGTGATATCACGTCAATAACGATAAACGTGGGGACGGAAAAAATGTGAATGACGTGGGTGGTATCAATTAATATGTGACAAGCGTGTTGCGCGAGGCAAGTAAGGTGTGGTCTTACGTAATTTGTTCATCGTATGGTGTGCACTAAGCGTTAAGTGTGTGGAATGAGTTGTTTAGTTTACTTTCGTTTGGGGGAGTACTAATGATGAGCTGGGCGTGTGTGTCACTGTGTGACTATTAGGCCTACGTACTAGCTCTGTGGTGACACAGGGCAAGAAATTTGCCTGCGTAGCCTGGCAGGCTGTACGGCACGAGGAGCTGAGAAAACAGTGTCCTAAAATATATTCCGGGGTACAAGAAACTGCAACAATAGCTTAAACTACCTCTCCACGGCCAAAAAATCATAATACATGCAAATGGACGGACAAACGTATAATGGTGTGAACAACCGGCCCTTCCAAACAAATTTTGCGTAGCGTCCAACATGTGTGAAGCTGTAAAAACTTTTAGCTGTAGGTCTATATATGTTTCATCTTGGCGTGAGTGAGTAAACATTTGCACGACCATGTTCGTGAGCAAATGTATGATCGGGTTGACGGTGTCACAAGTTAAATGTTAGAAAGGGAACGTTTGCCATGCGTATTAACATATGGGCGTCAACAGGTGCCAGAACCTTGAGAGTTCAGGTTGTCGTCACACTTTTTTCAGAGGTACAGTTAGTTGCATGAAGCTTTAAGGCTCAGTGTCTAACCATTTAGTTTATGTCGGGCTGGTGCAGAGTTTTTTTTTTCAGTTTTCGCTCACTAGCTTTTTTCAAGTTCCCTACTCAAATGCTTATCTGCTTATGCTGAGCACCGAGCACAGTGGCCCGAGTGCACGGTATGACCCAGCTAGGAATCAAACTCCGCACTGTAAAAAAATGGTTCAAAATCGCCATAGGTTTACAGGCGAAAATGAAAAAAAATTTCAAGATTACAGAAAAGCGCAGGTTCCTGAAATTTTCCGTAAATCTTTATTTATTTTTTCACTTTTTGTTCTGTAAATCTACTGTGAATTTTTCAGTGCAGACCTGCCGATTGAAAGTAACCCTTGGAAACAGTTTTTACTTCCACACGGTAACGAAGATAGTAGGCACACGTTCAATGCCATGGCTTGAATGTGGCAGATTCAATGACAGCAAACTCAATGAGGTTAATATTTATTTGGATTTTAACCGAGGGAAAAATTCATCCGATTTAATACCGGAACAGGTCAGCTGAAGGTAAACGGTTTCCTGACACCTTTTGTGAGCCCTGGATATCTCACATCTGTTGTTTGATACACACGACTGGCCAAGGCCATGTCACGACCCTCACCTCACAGCTTTTAGAACTTTATCAACAATTTCGCGGATTCGGACCATGGCAGGCATTACGTTCATGTAAAACTCTGTAACTCGCGTGAGAGGTCTAACGTGGGAAGTATCAGGTTTCAAAGATTTTATATAAACGTATTCGTGTGTGATACATTCAACGTTGGCATAGTAGGCCCAGGCCTATAACATATGGGGCAGGGGGTAAATTCCCTTTCCCTGAATCCAGGAGTTTGAAGTTTGCCTTTGACTTCATACATTTTTTACACTTACTTAAGAAACCATGAAAAAATTGCACCGTGAAAAGATCGCTCCTGGAGAATTGAAGTTTCCCCATTTCGAACCTCGTCTGACAACGGGCTTAAGAAGGCCGCTTGTTTTGGTGTTTGCTGTCTATTATTTAAAATTATGTGATGAGCGGTACGCAGGCTAACGAAACCGACGACAAATTGCTTACGTCTCATTAGACCTGTATGTGGCATATACAAAAAGGTGAAGGTTTTCTTCACTCTCCTAAAGAACATCGACCGACCTTGCTGGGGTGTTAAAGGATGAATCTTGCAATTTATAAATACAAAATACCTCAGAAATATTATTTAAAGCTTTTCTTGAGATATGTATTTAGTATCTGCTCTAAATGTTATTATAGACCTTGTAGATATGATGCCACAAAGCCAAAAGTATGCCCTCTTTTGGGGGCAAAACAAACCAACACAGACAATTGCAGACAGCCGATTTCTCAATACGCGAATTCTCGAATACGCGCATAACCTGCTAAAGGTGCAAAGTGAATGCTTATGCGTGTGGTCACGTGTTCCATTGTTCTGCTCAAAGGATGACGTCAGTGTGTCGTCAATGCACAGGGTCTATTGTTACATTTGCTTATGAAAACATGCTCTCACACTCTAAAATCAAAAGAGTGAACTTAGTCGCTCTTTGATCGAGTGAAAAGTGTAAATTCACTCCATTAGAGTGATAATTCACTCCAAGACGAGTGAAGTTCACTCCAAAAAGAGTGAAGTTCGCTCCAAAAAGAGTGAAATTCACAAAAGGAAGAGGGAAAATTCACTCTTCCACGAGTGCCTGCAATGATCGCTCTTTTTTTAAGAGCGGTCACTGTGGGCACTCCTTCAAGAGTGAAACTTCGCTCATTTTAAGGGAATTTCACTCTTTTTGGAGTGAACTTCACTCTTTTTGGAGGGAACTTCGCTCCCCTTGGAGTGAATTATCACTCTAATGGAGTCAGTTTACACCTTTCACTCGATCAAAGAGTGACTTAGTTCACTCTTTTGATTTTAGAGTGTAATTCACAAGTAGGCTAGTGCTGTGCTATACCACCAATAGTGAATTTGCTATCCGCGAATCCCTTATCCACGAAAGACATTCCGCAGTTATGCGAAATAAACCTTACATATCCCAAAGAAATGTTATATCAAGACTTTTCTTTCATTTGGTAACCCGATTTCGTCTACAGTTTCAATGTGCGAAAAATAATTATTATCCAACTCCAAGCTCACAATATTTGTTGTCCTTCGGGCGAATTTCTTTTCGTCTAGACGGTAACATCAAAGAGGCTTTCAATATTAAATTCAACTTGACTAAAACAAAGTTTGAGACATTATTGCCACGCTCAAAATTATTCCTTCAGGAAGATAAGATCACTTCTTTTACAATTTGGGAAAGTTCCTATCGTTTTTATCAATAATCTCAATTAACCTTGAAAACGGTATGATAATTAGGTTAGGCTTATCCACGTATATGAACTGTTGTGTATTATACAAGGTATAGTAAATTCAGGGGGAATAAAACAGTTTACTTGTAATATTTGAATATATCTGACATCAATCTACTTCGATTGTTGAACTAGTTTTGTCTTAAAAAAATTGGGATTTACACAAGACAAATAAAGTAAAACCAATATATAGCCTTGCACAAAAAATGAAAATGCATTATCATCTTAAAAGTGTATGTAAAGGTGATTGAGCTAGTGTCACTATCGCGCAATTCGTTAATGTAGTCTTCCATCATGCAGTCGAAGACTTATTTGTGCATATAAAATATATGTTGTGAAGGATGCTGTTAGGTAGTTAGATCAGGGAGTTGCAAATCCCTGGTTAGATGAGATTTAAAGACACACCAACATGAATGTGTTTATTGTGTTAAAATATATGTTGTATAGTGTTCTGTTGCAACTCCCCGGTGCCAGAGTGTCGTTAATTCCCACCCCCTGATCCAAATAACTCTCAAAATAAGCAGATTGCACAACGTCACACTCTGTGGGTAGGTCATGTTTTTACTTGTTTGTAACTAATTATACATTAAAGCATACGGCGGATCCCACGGGTGGTGGAATATATTCCCGACTTTATTAAAAATGCCCCATTGACTTTTTTATTTTGGAAGCAGCAAGTTTTACTCAGTATTCCATTATCCCCCATACTTTTGCGCACCGATACTGCTTTCATAAGCCTACCAAGCGGTGTTACGCCAGAGATTCTGGTTAGGACGTTGCAGAGTATATCATATCATACAGCATGTACTGAGAGTGTTGTAATTACACATTAGAGTCTTGCATGCATAATATACGCCCTGAAACAATAATGTGGGAATGTGTCGGGATACTTATTAGTCTTAGATGGCTGTGTGAGGCTGGGGGTAAGTAGGTTGGAAAGATTGGACCTGTCTAGGATGTCTTTAATCTGAGATGGGTCTTTAAACATGTTATACTTGAGGAAACTAGTTGCTTTGAACCTTTCCTTAAAACGGATCGATTGAACTAAATATAGGTAATGATAATATTATTGCAAGCATATAATCTGTCTACAGACGGAACATTTGTATGGATTATTTATCTTCCATTAATACAATTGAAATGAACGGATATGAACACGCTTTTATTGATATAAATAGCACTACGTCACCTATAGATATCGACTACTGCACAAAAAGGCTTAAATTAAACCATCTAACAAAATTAATATCGATCACCTTGAATGGAAGCTTGGTAAGCGATTCATTCATTTTAAAGTAAACTTGCAAGACTCTTTCAACAACCTAATTCCCAAATCAAGTTACAGACAGCATCGTCGGACGGAAGCTAATCCGGTGGCGCTCCCTAGCGAGATATCTTGGCGGCTTGGAGCAATGTGCAAGAGAACGGCACCGTTATTATATTTTACAGTAAGGAAACTCCGTTTGTAAAGGGTAAATCGCCACTGGGAATGAGCGATATTGAATTTGTGCAGAATTTGATGCGTTTAACCCAAAAATTCCGGAGGCTTTGATGGGACCTGTTCATAAGAAGACGGGAAAGAGCAAGTTTCCCCACAATAGTTTGTACTGTAGCACATTGGTGCTGGGCATACTGTTGAAGATGGTGTGGTACATAACGAGACTAATACGATAGATATATAGACTAACCTTTTAGGAACAATTCGTTCACTAATTTTTAGGAAACTGTAACCAGACTGAGTTACAAAGACGATTAATCATTGGTTGATTCGACGAGGAATGTATCGATTCCACATCATTTTGCGACTTTACTGACAACTTCTTTCAAAAGCGTTTATATTATAGGAACAGACTCTCATACGTCACAGAGTCGTAAGGCAAACATTGAGTTTGCTCTAGCTCAAGGCCATTAATTCCTTCTCGTGTAGAGTGAAATGATTTGCTAAAAAGCAAATTGATTCCCTACAAGCTTATTAGAAAAATCCTCAGGGAATTTTTCTAAACAGGCGGAAAACCAAACTTCCAAAATACCTTTAAATGCCACGCCCCGAAGGGGCACTTGACTTAGGCACCTCCTAATATCGGTGAACAGTATGAAGTGTGCGCCTACGGGGATATTATAGTGTTGTTGCGTTGTTGTTTTCTACTAATTAAAACAAGGGTTTATGGTCTGGATGAAACGGGCCCGTCCAGATATTAAAAAACATTAAAAAACATACCACAGCACAGAAGGTTGGAACACCGAGGTTGACAGAGAGAGGGAATAAATGTGTTTTAAAAAAGTGCGCCTGAGGTGTAACAAATACCAGACAAAGATAGCCTAAATAGCCTTACATCGATGAAGTCCTCATACTTGTTTGTCAAGTTAACTAAATGTAATCCTTAAAACAGAGTGATCACATCTTCCTCTTTAATTGTATCGACTATAGATACCAGGTGTATTTAATGGTGGCCATTGACCGACTTGCAGTACCTTCTGCCATCTAGCTGTCTAAATGGATAGAAATGTCAGGAGAGTGACTTCCTGAATTCTGGTATTACAGTTCATGAAAACTATATATATTGTTCCATCTGTACACAAGCTTCAGTTAAAATGTAAAAAGGACTAGGTTCTAACACAGAAGTACACTTTCCAATTCATAGACGAATCCGATCAGCGCTTTTGTTTAGTGACTTAAGGGAGCCATTAGTGGGGTCCATCGTCTTCATTTATTGTAATTTCAAACCCTCACATTCATAAATTGAAAGATTAAAAGGTAATAGACCCCAGTTACGACCCACTGAAATCACACCATCACTTATACTGTCCGGATTCGTCTATGAACTGATACGTACTCCCAAGTACGGCCTTCTCCGTAACCTTCCAAGATATAATACATGCTTAGTTGTTGGAAATTACCTCCCCATCTACTTCTTGGTCCCAACGGCAACAGTTTCGCTGTTTACTAACGCCTTACCTGCATTTCCTCTAATGCAATTAACGTTAACATTTTAGTTTGTGGAAGTTGTAACTCATTGTATGTGGGAGAGCAAGCGTCGTCTCGAGTAACTAGTCACTGAACACATCAGGTCCATTTAACAAAGTCCCCAAGGATATCCGGGGGTCGCACATTTTACCCCCCCCCTCCCCTTCACCTTGTTTAATGCAGAAACGTTACTACAGTCATAATGTGCCAAGGCTGTGATCGTGACCGCCTAAGCGCCGAAATCGGCTGGGGCTCGAGGCTCGGAGCTACATATCTCTTCACGGTCATACATACAGACCTTGACTGGGCGACGTTGACTGCTTAAGATAACTATTATGGAGTCATTCATGTTTACAAGCAAATGACGTCACGGCTGCTTGGCAACAGAGTTGATGAGATACGCGTACATTTCGTCACGATGAAATATAGATTCTTATTCGTCTAAATTTTGCCTGGAATCGCAAAATCACTACACGCGCAAAACCGAACGTTCACGCACATGTTCCTGTGCATGTTCATGCCAACAAGGGCCAGCTAGTGACATAAGCGTGAATGAGTCTATAGAGATTTAGATAGTTCTCGGTGACGTCACAGCTAAGGGTTAGCAAGAGCCATATCTGAGGGTAGGTTCATACAGATATACCTGAAATGCTTTCCGTGAAAAGTTTCTCTGACGCCACGTTAAAATTATATCCTTATTAATAATGACAATCAATGCGTACACAGATTAAACTTCACATTAAAATTTCACACAGAATTTTTTTTTTTTTTTCGAAAGAGAAAAGGCATTGAACAGTTTTATTCAAAAAAGGGCAAATGTATGGTCTTGAAGGGAGTGGACGACAATTTCCCTGAAGGTGGCTAAGAATACGTGAAAGACGATTGGTCTTTTGAAACATTTAATTCGGTGGTGAATCCAGAAAGTTCACGTAGAGGGTTGAAAGATTTGGTACCGAATCGCTGTTTGTCGAGGAAGGAGTCTAAGGTGGGAGCAAAGATACCAAATGATGCTATATTAGTGACACGTTTTGGAACATAAGGCATATTTAAGAATGCATTGCGGCCAATTAGTACGGTCTTTGAATGGCTGACAACAACTTAAATTTCACAGAAAACCACCCGCCGTAATAATGGCGCTCTTTAATAGCCCCGTTCATAGATGTCTTCTTTGTAATGATGCCCACAATTTTCCTCTCAAACTTTTTATGTCAAAAAAAAAAAAAAAACAAAGAACCTGAACAAATGCGTCCAAATTTGTAAAAAGGGAACTCACTGGAATGCTTTTATGATACCTCAGTATTGAGTACACTCTCAAAACAGTTGGGTAAAACTTTGCCCAACCTGTCAATTCATTTGTCACAGAAAACATACTGATAGCCGTTCTATGCGCGTATGTTGGACAGTCTAATACCCCCAACGAGTCGTTAGCTTAATTTATGACTTAGGCTACCTATTTTCCTACTTATTTTTTAGAGAAGACTCTAAAAACACTATGGTCAATTTGACCATTGCTTTGAACTATGCACCGACCTAAACTGTGGTCAAAAAGTTCACCTAGACTATGATCAAAAGTTACCAATATATGGTCAAATCTAACCATTACTTGGTAAAACTTGGACCACAGTCAACAATTTGACTATAGTTTCAGGCGGTGCACGGTTGACCATAGTGTTTTCAGGGTGTAAAGGCTACTTGTAATTAACAGTATTCGTTGTGTGGAACACGTTTGACACACACAACCAATGCTCTTTCGAATCAAAACCTACTGCAGTTGGTTTTGTAATGAAATAAATGCGAATCTTCTTTCACTCAATTCTTCGTAAGCCATACTCAGGGTTCTACAGTACTGAAAAAATAATACATTCCTTTTGCGAAGCAATTTCGAATGAACCAGACAAAACTCAGATCACCCCCCCCCCCCCACCCCCTCAATTTCACATTTTCCATAGCACGATTCGCCTTGTAGATTTAAAGTTCCTTAAAAGAGAAAAAATATTTCTGATGCACCTCGACTTAATTTTATTAACTTTTTAAACGTCATTGGCTCAGTATCAAAGAATTCAAATCTTGGATTTTGCTTACCGGACCATACTCGATTGGGATGAACAAGCCGCAAATCAGATTACTTGATAAGTGGGAGGGAGCCAGCCATTGGCCTAATTCTTCCAAAAATGAAATTTTCTAGCTCCTTCCATCCAACGAAGAAACGCCAAAGGCGTAACCAGCAAAATAAATTCAGCAGGTTTGGAAGAAAACGTGTTTTGTTCGTGTTACATGCCGTCGAAGGAAAGAAAGCAATGTAATCATCCAACCCAAAGAAGAAATGCCTGCTGAGGCTAGCTTTTTAATTTAATAAATTTGAGGGAAAGTTAAAGGAGCTGAAGTAGTAGAAGTACCACCCTAACAACTTTTTGACACTTAATTAAGATGAACCAATAAGCATCTACAATCTGTCGTGTTTCTACGAGACGAAACATAAAGCTATCTGGTAGCTGGCTTCGTGTAAAGCTACAGATACTATCATGTGTTTTCGTCACTGTAGTGCGCATGGTCTTGCTTCACTCTTGTCTGTTTAATCATTGCCTTGGTAACAAATTGTAGGGCATATTCCTTGTGAAGCCTTAAAGTGTACCTCAGTGGCGTAGCTAGGATATTTTCCGGAGGGGGCAAAGGTATGAAATTTCCCCAAAACTTTTTCCGATCAATGTGTATGTATTTCATATTAAAAATGCAAATTTTCAAGTATATCAACATTACAAGGTAATTATGTAATATTACTTGTATTTTAATCTAAAAGTATAACATAGAACGATTAGAAATAACAACTCTTAGAATATATATTTTGGTCAACAATATCTGGTTCATTAGTAAGTACCAACGCAGTGGCATACCCAGGATTTCTCTGAAGGGGGGGGGCATGCAGTATGTTGAGTGATAGCCAGCCTGTGTGAGGGATCTAATGGGTACTAATTTTTTGGCGTTTTCAGGGAGCCTAGATGCAAAATGGTGCGAGATTTTCGACTATGACAAGAACAGTGTTTAAAGTTGAATGGTGGTGGCACATGGGGATAAAACTAAAACCTTTGTGTCTTTACATGTAGTCTTATGCCATTTACGAAGTAAAACTTGTCACTAAACTTGCATACTTTTATGGGTCAAAATAAAAGAGCATCGATGTGTTTGTGGTTTTTCTTGGCCACAAAACGTTATTTTGCCACATTATGTTAGCGGAGCGCCACCATCGGTTGGCGCGGAGCGCACAGAAAATTTCGAAAAATCAGACCCCTTAGATGGCCGGAAATAACATTTTCCAGAATTATACGAAGAATCTAATAAGTCGCTATCTTCTTTTGCCGTTTGCAATAAAATGTTCACTTGAAAATATGTTCGCAAACTGCAAAGTGATCAGAGAGTTAAGAGCTTCTTTGACCCCCAAAATCCAATTTTGCTCAAAAGACTGATCGAAGCGCCACCATCAGTTGGCGCCGAGCGTAGAGAAACTTTCGAAAAATCACACTCCTTAGATGGTTAAAAATTGCGTATTCATGCCTGTAAAGAGAATCTAAGCGTGCAGTCTTTATTTTTAGCTTTTGCTTTCAATACAAAAAAAAAAAATCAGGAACATGCTAAGTGATCAGAAAATTACTACATAAAACGTACTATTAGGCCTATATGAAATGGTCTTGATTCTTTTCGGAGAAACTATACAACGAACTGAAAATATGCTAATGCTTCTCTATTGTGACTCTTGGCTACAATGGAAACTGAGAAAAGACCGTGGCCAGCTAGGCTGGAAACTGGGTCATAAAACTCTATCTTACTAACTTGGTTAAATTAAAGATCCGCTGAATTGATGAAATTGTCTGTGACTGATCGAACTCCCATTTGTTCATGGTTTTAGCCCTAACATCTCTTGCGTGATAAATGGCAAACTGCTTTTCACCGCACCTGAACACCCTCCGCTTCCCTGTTCCTGTCTTGTAGGTCTATGCCGGCCGGGGAAGGAGTCTATGGGGTGGGCCCTCCCTTTTAAAAATTCTTAAATTTGGGAAAATCGGTGTCACCAGTGGAATACAGAGGCTACCTAAGTAGAAATTGGAAATTGACAGAATTTGCCTATTTGTAGGAATAAGGAAAACTGGCATTTACTGAGAGGCCTTGCAGAGACCACTCTTCCCCCTTTGGAAATATTTGGAAAATTGGGTGTTCTTACATGCATTTTGGTGCAACATCTGCTATCTTTTGATGTAAAATCTGTGTTACTAAAGTATGGCTGCGTATTTTTAAGAACAAAAAATGGCATCCGTGAAGGGGAGCATGGCCCAATGCCTCCCCCCCCCCTCATACGCCACTGAAAGGAGGCCTAAGAGAGTGGCAGTTCCCTGGTTCGGGTTTACAGTCTTTCGGTGTTAGTTGTACCAGGGAGCTGCCACACTAAGCAGCTGTTGTTAAATTCCTGAAAACAGCTTCCTGTGCACTGGAATGCACTGATCATTACATCCGCACGAATACAAATGACATTCAATCTGCTGCGCGGTGAGGACATTTCTGTGGAACGCGAGTCGGGCCGGTTCAGGCGACACTAGATCTGGGTTTTTTGGTTTTATTTGTTGCATGAAAAAAGAATAATGTATGGGAAATGTCTCACAATTTCTTATTATAACAAAAATTTTGAGAAATGGGAAAAGGTCTTATCACTATTTTTAAAATTTCCCCAATTCCATAAAATTTCCCCACATTTTTTCCCGGGGGGGGGGGCAACTTGCCCCCTGTCCCCCAGTCCCCCAGTGGCTACGCCACTGGTGTACCTCAAGTCTAGGGTTTTAACTAATATATATTTTAGAGGTTGCAAAATAAATCTTATTCATCCAATATCCATTTCAATAGCCCGTTCCATTGTTGAGATATAAAATGTTGAAATTTATTCTCTTAAAACTAAATAGTTCACTGCGCCACAGTTTGTGACTTTCTTGTTGTACAGTCCCATTATCTGTTTTGTTTCTCGTTGAGATTAAAACTGTTTTTATGACCTTGAACGTTACCTGTTTGTTTGCATAGAATATTGTTTAGAAAGGGCCTTATTACATCACCCTATAGGAGTAATGTAGCATTTTAAATTGAGTGAATAAAGTTCAATATTTTATCTCTCATCTTAAGAATGTTCTAGGTAGATAGAAGTCGGGCTGCTAGAATTAATTTTCCATGCTCAATAATATATATTTTTGAAATTTTAGACTTGAGGTACACTTTAAAGGCCCAATATTCTCATCCCAAACAGTATCAATTCTCCTAACCTTCTCAATTAAGCCTCTCCCACAATTGTCTGAAATTCACCCTCCTCCAGACACAACCTCATTTTATTTCCTCATGGTGAATATAGGAAGCTCAATGTGTATAGTCAAAACACTATCAGAACAGTTCGTGCTGTGTAATATAAGTTTTGGTACTCGGCATTGTTTGAATTAGCAGTCAATCAAAAAGCTGAGCCAATTGAGAGATTCTGTTACCCTATACTAGAAGTGTAGTTTGGGGTGAGAGGATTGTCCCTTTAAGGGTACCAAACAAACCGATTCTTTCCGCCGGGTAGCAGTCATCATTGGTCCTTCTAGCGTTTTCGTCAATCCCATGTAAAGTTCAATATGGCACCAAAATGTCTTTTAAGAAGGAATATTGTCAAATGACTCCCAAGAGGGAATCGTGAAACAGGACAGTGTACTTCAATACTTCAAGGTGGGGAGACTGCATTTCCCGGTAAAACATTCCTGCCCGAATGTGAGAATTGTTCAAAATTCATTGGAATAAAGCACATATCCCATATTTTCTCTATCCCTCCCGCACCTATGGACGAATTCAATTAGCGCTTGTTTTTAGTGACTGTAGGCCGCCATTAGTGGGGTCTATCAGCCTAAAATCGTCTTTATTTATTGTTTACATGAATTTTAAACCCTCCTATTTAGTGAAATTGGAGAATTTAAGATACAAATTCGCGTACAACCATCCATGATAGAGGTAAGCAAGGAAATCGAAAGATTTAAAGGTGACGGACCCCAGTTATGGCCGACTGAAATCAGACCATCACTTGCTGTCCGGATTCGTGTAAAACCGTATCAAGTATAGATATGCATTTAAGCCTAAATGGCTTAACTCATTTAGCCTATACCTTATATGCTACCGCTTAAAACTACAACTTCACTTAAAAAATCTCCGCAATGTATCCCGTTCAAGACCCCATTTTCATCAATTTCGTTGTAATTGACACTATTTTCTCTGTCGTTTGCTACAACCACCACCACCACAAGTTCCCATAGACAGCTATAGACTACGCTATAGTTCACTTCATGTACCACTATAAATATCAATATCAAATTCCAGTATATGATGACAATGTTTATTCACCAATGTTACCGTCACTTGCCAGTAGACCACTCACCACCAAACGTTACAATGATATCACATCACCGTTAATGTGATAACAATCGTCACTATATCCAATATCTCATCACCACAAAAACCCACATCACCACCATCAATCTGACTTTTAGCAACAAAGAATACACCAGTGGCAATTATTGCCAACAAAGCGATAGCCCGCGTGGCGGACGGATTTTTTTCGCCCAGCTCATCGCTACGAAAAAATAAAAAAAAAAGGGGGCGGGGGGGGGGGGACTGCAGCCACAGAGGCGCTACGCAGGCTGAAAAAGCGAACGCTTAAAATCATGGCCATCATCATGCCTTAAAGTGCAAGAGGAGTCGTCCCAAATTTGTTTTGAAGCAACAACTAAGTCTCACAATTTTCTTTTTGTTTCTCTTCAAAGTATCTTTCCTAATATTTTAATACTTCAAAAATGCATAAACAAAGCAAGTAGTGACTCCTGGTAAATATTACCATTGAGGAGAACAAATACTGTCACATGACTCTGAAGTGCCAATTATGAAAAAGGACAGTGTACTACACTACTTCAAGTTCGGGTGACTGCTCTTGCCCTGTAACCACCAATTTTCTCATCGCACGCCCCTAGTCAAGGGGGGGAGGGGAGAACGAGGACAACGAGCCCTTTGCTTCCCTGAACTTTATTCGCCCCCCAAAGTATTCGAAGTTTGCTATTGACTTCAGTCGTTTTATATACATTTTAGATCTCTCTTCAGATAAATATTACCAAAGAAAGTGGTATTGCATGTTTTTTTTTTTTTTTTCTTTTGTTGCCGCTGTTTTAGGCCAATGTGTACTGATATCGACAAAAAAAGATGTTATCGCTGTTTGGAAAATGGTCTGTATCAGTTCCATTGCATACGTTTCTTGTCGAGCGCACGAAATTCTTCACGCGGAACTCAGTAAGACATTTCCGTCTCCGCTACTATTCAAAAATATGTTACTCATTAATGAGGGCGACAAACACAAGCACCCACCAAGTGGCACAAACTCTAGCTTGTCACTACGCGAAATGCTGACTTTAATCCAGTTGCCTTGACGAGAGCCTTATTTAAATAGCGTTTTCCGTTGTTTGTAGCTTACATATTTGTCAAAACAAACTAGTTGCAAAACGACCATTCTCATCATAAGAAGGTTATGCCGTATGCACATACTTAAATTAATCGCAGTTTAGCCTACGCAAAGTTGCTATAAGCTACGAGCTCAAGTAATGAAATATTGTCTTTGTTTTCGCGTAATATTTACACCTACCAGCATATTATTCAATCGTTATAGACATTCCACGATCAAATTTTATTTTCTGCTTCGTAATGACATTAATTGTACTTCAATTTTCAAAATCGCTATTGTTAGGAATCATTTTGTTTGACCTATAAAATTTGCCAGGCTGTCTTTTACCAGTTAAACTAATTTCACATGTTGCAACTTTTCACCAATTTTTATGACTATTATCTCTGGCTTCCCCGTGACATTATTTTTTTCATTAAATGTTTTCGCATTTTACTGGAAAGTCAAGGTTTTTGTGGGAGAATACAATAGACGCCATATTAGCTATTGATTTCCGTGTTGTACCGAATTGCCCACGTTATTTTTTGTGAATATCAATTCTAATGGTAGTTACGGAACTGCAACGTGTAGTTGAGGGATTCACATTACTCAGCAACAGTTTAAATGCTTGACACTTCATAGTAACGTTTGCCTATTAATCCATTGTTGGTGTGACCTCGTTAATCTAATCTCTCTGAGCAAGGAAACCAGAGCCCGCTCTTAAACTAACTTTCGAATGAGGTAAGTAAAATCTTCCCACAAAATAAGAGGCCGGTTCATTGTCCGATTGTTTTAAGCTATATTGTAGTATTGCCAAGACTCTTTGGGGGATCAACAGTTCTTCATATTGATCATTCGGTAGTACTTATATGACAAGTTTTAATTAATCAACCTTTGGAGGAATGGTTAAGTTGCATGCAGGGATGCTATACCGTTAATTTCAGTTCCGACAATCAATTGTAATACTGAGTAGAAAATCGTTGATATGTTTGAAAGGCAGCCTTCATTCACGAACAATACAGCAGACCTTTGCCGTAAATTAATAGAAACCAGATAGCTGATTAGCACTGCAACATCACAAAAAAGGTGAGTTTGTCGTTCTAGGCTGTTCTTCTTTTTGAAAACTACTCATATCGCGTATAACTATCACTTTAAGGTTCATTGGCCTGTAGAAAGTAAAGCAAACCCTCTTTGACGTGCCAGTTCTTCCTAAAACCTCTTTTTAGTCGAAACCTGTTTGTTAACTTCACCACTAATAAATAACTTAGCGCTGGAAGCCCCATTAAACAAATCTCAATCATGAACAAATAAAGACGGCGACAGCAGGTACGGTAGCTAAAGAAAGTCTGCAACATTTTCTGCGTATGTATTTTTCTGTACCGCCTCCCCTCGACACGTCCCGAGGCTCTGCTCGTCTCTAGATTTGCCCTGTTCGATTTTCTCCCTTATCCTTAAATACTCAACACTCGTAAGTAGCTTGGTAGTCGGGCCTACGATTCCCGCTTGGCCTGGATAAATTCCTGCCAGCTTTACCTTCCCCCTGCAGTAGACGATTGTCGTAGTTTTGTTAGTGCGTCACATAAGGATCAATACATTCTCCCGAGCTAATCGATCGTTTGCTTCGTGTGCAGAAACTATACAACAAGAGAATTGGTGGCTCTCCCAATCGAGCTGTGAACAAAATCGACAAGTGGTGGCCGAGAAGAATACGAGCAACTTTATTATCAGGTTATTCAGTTAAAACCCACCTCATATCTGGGTTGAACATATGTTACATGGATGCTAAAAATAATAGTACGCATGATACAGTGCTCTTCCTCAGTAAGTTGGATAAAAGCAGACTGAGGATGTGACGTCAACACGCAGTCGTAACTTGATTTAAAATGACTGTAAATGTTGAATTTTCAACTATTCTTTGATACATTTCAAGCTGACACTGAAGAAAGGATCTATGTTTTTCGGATAAACATGTAGAATAAATAAAGTTTGAAAATATTTCTTGGATTAATGTCGTTATCGTATGATACGTGTCAGATGGGGTGTTTCGTCTTTTAGAAGGTGATGGAGAAAACCGAAAAGTTCACACCCTGAAGAAGTTACGACAACTATCACACCAAAAGAGTCAAATGTCAAAATTAATTTCGAGATTTTTATAGATGGGTTCCATTAACTTTGTGTTGCAAAGTTTGAGTGGTTGTAATTAAAAATTCTGTCGCCGGATGCAACATTTGACATTTTGTTGTAAAAGTACTTATCGCACATATTGGCACTATTAAAAGTTAATGTAGGCTGTCGAGAATGTATCAACAGTGTTGCAACGAATATTCAAAAAAAAAATGCACGTAATTTTTAAAATATTTTAATTTTGAAACATTTTTCAACAACTGTAAATCAATACTGTAACTGGGAAACGATTTGTTTGCTTTACGCAATTCTACTGCCAAACGCACACCAGATAGACTACCATAAAAACGTAATCAATTTTCTCGTCGAATAATATCTCAATCCATTTTTTAAGAGATATGCCTCAAGGGAACAACTATGCAGATAATTTCGGGTAATATTACGAAGTTTTCAACTTCTTCGAAAGGATTGCATTTCACGTTTCGGTGGACTGCAGACACCGATATTGAAACTATCAACAGTCAATGGTATGCAAGTACCAGTTCAAGAGTTCATGCAAACTCTGTCGTCTTGTTATCGTTGACTACGCATGCGCGAGGGACCAATACAAGTTCTTGCAACATAACGATCTATCGATTTTTCAATAGTTCTGTGTAGTGGGAGCATTGTAGAGGCACAATAGATTCTACCAGGTTATTCCAGTCTATGTTCGCGTTACAATTGCTCCTGTGGTCAACACGTATTTGGGAATTAAAACGGATTACCCTGCACTCCCACATTTATCACCAGTGGTAAACAGTCCTCAGTAACTGGTATTTGGACAGAAATATTTGATACAATTGACGTGATTGTTTTCCATCATTTCATTTGTTCCGCTTGGTGAGTACAATTTTATATTCTTTCAAAATCCAAAGAAAAAGACATTAAAATTGTCAAATTCCTACAGTAAGGTAAATGTTCCCTATATATTCTTCTTTAATCTATTGTGATAGATTCAGTAACGTCTTCATCAATTTGCCTAGTGTATTTTAAAAGTTTTCCCTAGTCAAAGTGCAGATCCCTGTAAACTTTAAGCGAAAGACTTATTTATGGTGACATTATTAAATATTAGCTGATAAGTTTCACCCGTCCTTTTTCGGAGATGTGATAATACAACTACTACCGAACGGTATCAAAGAATGTTCGGTGAAATAGTAGCCTATGGTAGGGTAACACACATAGCAGAAGGTATATAAACAACTGATGCCCCTATGCAAACGGATATATTGGAAGAATCATATATACCACCAGAACAATATACGAGGCCGACTTGTTTTATACTCCATGCACCTGTGTTAGAACTGTCAACAAATGACGGTAATATGAAGACTTAGACTGGTTCCTTTGTATAGTTTCTTTTTAAAATAGCGATTACAAAGGATTTGGGGATAGATTTTTGGTACGTGTCATTTTAATCAATTATCATTTGGCCGTGGCCAAAAACGACGAGCAGAAAGACCATGTCCCATAATCCTTTGTAACTGATCGCGGTATTTTTTAAAAATATCTCCGAAAATTCAACTAAATTGATTACAAAATGCTCGTCAAGCCTCGTTGGTCTTTATCAAGGCTGTTAAAATCGTAGATGAGTGCATACCTTTTATTTTCCTTAGCTTTAAGTAAAAAAAAAAAAAAAAAAAGCAAAAAGGCCTTTCCTCGTTCAACTTGGCATCTGATCTTAAAAAGCTCACGAGTTTTGAAAGAGGTGAATCACAGATTAGGATTAGCAGATATAAGCGATCTATATGATCCAAGATATGATTAGGTTCAAGTAGCCAAGCTGTCAGGGAATGAAGTTTACCGTGTTTGAAATTCATATTATGAAGAAGGTACTCTTCTCTACGAAACTGCCCTGTGAATCCAAAAGTGTGGAACTCAGTGACAGATCCGAGAGTCAAAGATTAAGACTCTTAAAGAGTGATAATCTTTTTCGATTTCAATTTGTGGTCAATTCAAATTTATATCGAACTACTTTAAATCACCCAAAGTGTTTCAGAGAGTAAGGTTATGACTGTGTAAACCATTCATTTGTTATTCCTCCAGTTCCATTTGTAGGCTTTAGTTTTTTTGTTTTTGTTTTTCTTTTGAAATGCAAATTAAGAACGTGTGCAATATAAGTCCTCCGTATCTCCAACTTTGTTGGGCCTACTTTGTCCTAAAGCAAAATGTGAACATACGCTCAAAACACAGTGGAGAGTTTTCGAAATAACTACTACATGGTATTACAAATCTAACAAAAAACTTTTGAATTCGGTGCTGGTGAATTTCAAATACCCCTTCAGGACTCTGCAGGCATTGTAATTGATTTTGGAACCATGACTGGCATAATTAGGCCGCCTTCTGAACAGGTAGGAAATACGATTTGTATCTGGTTTTTCTTGTGCTTCAGCTTGTTGCAAAATCTTTAAGGTTATATCTCGCCGGTCACGTCCACTTCGTGATTATTTTAGAGAACTATGTCAACTCTCGCCTTTAACTGTTTTTCAGCCACTGAACTTTTAGCATTAGTGTATTCTCTGTCGTGTAAAAATATTGACAAAGATACTAGAATATTATGCCTCAAGCATAATTTTTTAAACTCCAGCTGGATAAAGCGAGAAACAAAATTGACATACAGTAAGAAAGTCGAGTAAATAAGTATCCAAAACCTTAAATATTTATCCTTCAACTCTTTGAGGCTGCAGTGTAAATTTCATTTTGGAGGTGCAACGCAAAGTTTTTAGCTTTTGTGTCTCCAAAGAAAAATACCTCGGAGGTACTCTTCGTTCAGCCAGGAAGCATCCGAGGGCCCTCTAATTTTACCATTTCCATTGGAATGAGGCAAAATTTAACCGCCCTATACAGTAGCTGCGCGATATTTCCCCATTCAGATTTTGCCGTTTCCTCCAAGTTAGGTCAGTTAGGAGTTTAGGTCAACCGAAAAAATAAATTAAAAACCTCTCTTGATACTTAATTTCCACTCAGAGATATGTTAAAACCTCTGAGCTTCCGAAGGCACCCCCCTGTACCCCACCGGGTCTTTTCCCCTAGACTTCACCCTCAAGAGCGCGCGCTTTGCGTTCGATTTCACACTGTGTGCAAAAATTTTCTTCCAAACATTTTCTTTCGCAGATAGTCTCCCCGCCCCATTAATGCACTGCATTGCACGTAGCGTACTGCACTTGACTGCATGATTTACGACGTATGGCACTGAACTGGACCACTGGACTGTAGGTCTACTGAACTGAACTATACGGCTAGTCATGAAATGCGGCTGTCATGCATACTTCCTGTATTGATTGCATCTACCGTGGTAATAGATAGTTCTCACGTGACGCCATAGAAGCTTTTCATGTAGCGCATTTCAGCCATGTTTTAGGGCAATCTCTTGCATGTTCGTACATACTTTCCATTAGGCATGGTAGTTGCTAATGCCTTGTGTACTAGTGACGTTTTCAGAACTGTCTATAGGCAGATAACACCGTGTAGACTCTGATATGAAAGTGCTAATTGCTCACTGGGCTGGGGGTCCGTTCATTCTGTAAAACCCACTTTGTCGCAGTAACTCAACACAATTAAGGTAACTTACTCTGTGCTGTGGTTCTGAGCTTAAGAAGTTATTCCTTATAATTCGCAGACTTCGTTGACCGAACTTAAAAGGTCTGTGTTGTAAGTTATCTGAATTTTACAGTGAAGTTGCAGGGTAACTTTTTGATATTTTTACATCCAACTCCGACATTCGTTTTGCTAACTAATGGAATGAGGCTATGGAAAATTCTCAATATATTTCAGTGCTCTTTTAATCCTCCGCTGCATGTTGGGATCTCTCTATAATGGAAATGTGTGTTAATCACCTCAAAATGTTGAAACTTTGGTTTACTCTACACACTTTAGTTTGTCTGTAACGAAACTGCATTAAAATGATAACGTAATCGCCATAAAGTGCATTGGTATTGCTTAGCGAAATCATTCATTGGAATGTTATGTTGGAATGATGGATGAGTAGACTTATGCACTTATATTCTTGCCCAGTGAAACCAAAATATATACCACATTAATGTCGCGGATTTGAAACTGTCAATATATACAGCGCGCATTGTCCAAAAATACAGTGCAGATAGAATTTTACTGGTTTCGAAGACGAGTATGAGTATAGGTACGGTAGTTATATCATTTTCACAATTAGTACGAGAACAAAATTTTTGAGCTGTGTATGTACATAAGTTCTTAACACAGCTACTTTTATTCTCTGTTTGTAACATGAGGGTCGACCCTGAGGTCAGGGGGGAAAAGATCCTCCAATTTTTTGTCTGGGGATAAAAGAGAAGATGTTTGCTATAAAAGAAACAAAACGCACGCTCTAAAAACACATTGGTTAGATTTTAGCAATATCGTGGTAACAGATTAAACCAACCTTTCTGTGGTGAAAAAACCAGGAAATACGAGTCAAAATTAACATTAAATTGGTAAAATTGATTAACTATTTGAAACTGATGTCATGATATTAACATTTTTGTGGTAAATTTTAATAAATCTTCCTCGGTTACATTGACCAGGGAATGGTTGGTTAATATGTTACCACAATACTTCTTAGAGTGTAAATTCTACGCAGTGATTACTTTGAATTCTTGTTTACAATAAAGTGCTGGATTGAAAAAAAGTGATAACATTGCAAGATGATTATACTCTAAAATCAAAAGAGTGAACTGAGTCACTCTTTGAACGAGTGAAATGTGTAAATTCACTCCATTAGAGTGATAATTCACTCCAAAAGGAGTGAAGTTCCCTCCAAAAAGAGTGAAGTTCGCTCCAAAAAGAGTGAAATTCACTAGAGGAAGAGGAAAAATTCACTCTTCCACGAGTGCCTGCAATGATCGCTCTTTTTTTTAAGAGCGATCACTGTGGGCACTCCATCAAGAGGGAAACTTCACTCGTTTTAAGAGAATTTTACTCTTTTTGGAGTGAACTCCACTCTTTATGGAGGGAACTTCACTCCTCTTGGAGTGAATTATCACTCTTATGAAGCGAATTTATACTTTTCACTCTCACTCGATCAAAGAGTGACTAAGTTCACTCTTTTGATTTTAGAGTGTATATAATTACCAAACAAAGTGCAGGGGCGTGTAATTTTTGGTTGGTGAAAGATGATTATATAATTACCAAAAAAAGTGCAGGGGCGTGTCATTTTTGATTGGTGGAAGATGATTATATAATAACCAAACAAAGTGCAGGGGCGTGTCATTTTTGGTTGGTGGAAGGTGATTATATAATTACCAAACAAAGTGCAGGGGCGTGCCATTTTTGGTTGGTGGAAGATGATTATATAATTACCAAACAAAGTGCAGGGGCGTGCCATTTTTGGTTGGTGGAAGATGATTATATAATTACCAAACAAAGTGCAGGGGCGTGTCATTTTTGGTTGGAGAAGGACAAAGTTGACTGACCATTCCCCCTTCGTGACCTCGGTTTTGAGAATGGATACACTCTAAATAACGTGTTCATCAATTAAACACTTCATTTGACCCATTTTGTGAACACGTTTAAACTGTAAACGTATTGACCGAATAGACACTAAACGTTAAACAAAGAAAAGTGTTTAAAGGCAAAATGTTTAGGAATTTGACGGGCTTGTTTATTATCGAAATGTGATGGCCAAAAAGGGGGCGAAAATGTGTTTAGAGAGGCGTTTGATTCCTAAACACATTTTTTTAGAGTGTACAAGAGGAGAGAATATGGAGGGTATCCTCCCTTTTTTATTTTGTTTGTTTGGTTTTTTTCTACTGTCCCGGATGGCCTAAATGCGACATGATGCTGACCTACGAGTTGAATTACTCCCTTCTTATTTAACCCTTACACAATTTTATATCTACTTGTAACATCTGGTAAAATATAGGTAGGCCTATGTGGACATTTTAAGGGAGGGGTGGGGGTTAGGGAGTAAAGAGTTTATAAAAAAAAATTATTAGATATATCTACAGAAGGGTTCTCGCGAGTGCAAAACGTCCAGGTCCATAGCCAGAAAAGACAGGCTAAAGGGGTTTAAAAAGAAAGAAAGAAAAAAAAAAAAAACAATCAGCGGCTGGGAGTTGCTCTACTGTTATGTAACACTCCTTATTGACAACATCATATCTTTACTTACAAAGTAAACGGTTGTGTATGCAACTTCCTCTTCGAAAGAAGCATCTTTCTGAATATTATCTGCAATGATGAACTCTATAGTTTGCCTGCTCAAAGTGTTGTTTACTTCTAATTTTCAAGTATAATTTTCATTCAGGTGTATAAACTTGGATAGTATTTCTCATTTCGCAAAAGATGAGCTGTTGCCAAATAATCGTGCACTGTTTTTATAAGTGCTTGAATTTCTAAATATGTTATTTTCGATCTTGTTTGTCTGCGTCGCTGACCGTCGGAAAAACATGGACGTGATACGTACGAATGTCCTTATGTGTTTTGTAAACCGATATGGAGCAGTTGTCAAGGACGAAATTCAGCGCTTAAGAAAGAAACACCGCCCTCATTATACTGTAGAAAGAGAAGGCAACGGTTCAAACTTGAAATGACTGGAGTTGGGGCAGGAGCATATGCCGGGGGGTTGGGGGTGGTGGAGAGGGGTGCACCAAGAAAACCCGAATTCATAAGGAAGCCTCGTGGTAGCATCATGGTACCAACAGGTCTATTTTACGTTCAAAATCATACAACCTAATCTAGTCACTTACTAAATGAAATGGTTCCAGCTGGAGACCCGTCAATGCAGTGAGCGGTTCAGCTCCATGTTCTGACCCTTTTTTAGAGAGTTTTAGAGAAATTTTAAATATTTAATTAGGAAATTGCCAGCAAAAGCCCTCGATTTGTATGCGAATTGAGCAAAAATTACACTTTTGACAAATTTCTGAGTGACACAATATTCTCCATTTATTTTACATTTATAGGCCTATCATTAGTCAACCCGTTTTATGTCATACTTTTTGATAGCCTCAAGTCCATTGCGGACTGGTGACCATGCGTTATTCAGGGACTAACTTACGTTGATAATCAACGCACTCAGTTAAGTTTAATCCATTTTACTCGTGTTGTGCTTTTCTAACGTGTTTTATTGGTACAAAAATCAAATCATTGTTCCAATTAATATATATAAGTGATCAAGGTATAGTAACTCTGGACCTGTGCATTAGACAAATATAATGCACTCTCGGAAGTCACTGGATGCCTTCGTCCATCCTTTGGAATTACCTTCAATCGTGCATTATCCTAAGCTTGTGCACTTTTCATTGTTGCTGAACATTTGACCTGTGTTTCCTTTGGTTTTACTTCCCGTATAAATTCATATTAATTTCACACGGTTCTTGTATTGAGCTTGTTTCAGTTAATGTCATGTATTTTTTCCTGTTTTTTTTTTTTTTCTAATGTCCTCACGACCCTCTGGCAAATGCCCGCTCAGCGAAACCAAACTTTAAACTGCTTCCCTCAGACCATTTACATCATTGGTTTGTCATATAACGGCTCCAAGTTCTAGACTAGCTGGAAAGAACAGATACCACGCATGTCATTATTTATTTCTGATAATTAACACCCTTAACTGTTCTTGCAGACCTGTCTGCTAATATAGATTCATAAATTACGGTACCTCCTAAAACACTAAAGACGTTTGTTTCAATAACAAGGCCTTCTTTCGACTAAAAGTCTCCTTGAACTGTTGAAAGTACCATGTTTAGCACCCGCTCTTTAAATGTACTTCACCGCTGAACATAAAGTTTGTCTCGAAGCGACGGCACTCTTACGACACTTTTACAGGCATGTTATGACTATACCCAGTTGATTGGGCCCCTGTTGAATATCCATGTAACGTAGAAAATGAAAGTAACCGATCCGTTATCTTATAAAATCCCAGATTCGTAGAGGGATGTCTACGTACAAGTTTCTAATGCATGCTTCACATGTCAAAACCAATTACATCGACCCAGTATCGACAATAAAACCCCTCTCTCCGTCCCTTCGACTAAAACTTAAATCTCCTGCTTCCGATCTAATCCTCGACATTCTATGAATTCCAAATGAATGAGAGAGACTCGATTTTGTTCGATTGCGTTCCGTTGCGTTTCGGTATTTATTTTAAGTTATTCGATTCTTGAGCAAAGCCCTATCTTTTCACACTTGATTACTCACTCAGGATGCAGTCACTACGGGCGTATCACCGACAGGCCTTATGAAATTTCCAACTTTCTTCGGAAATTAACCATTTTCCACAGAAAACACCTGGCTCGCCTGTGACAATGAACGCAACTCACTAATTTCATTTAGTGTGTCACCGCCTTAGCTTAATGGATTTTAATTGGCGGCCAGTCTGTTTTACGGCTAAGGTGATAAATGGGTCAGAGAGAATTCAAGTTAAAAAGAGCGACTTCATCCATTCTCCGGTGGAATTGAATCAAGTCGTTTTTTGGAAATATCAGTTTTGATCATAATTAGATAAACTCCTATAAAACTTCAGGGAAGACACTTTTGGAACATTTTAGCCGCTCGGGCTAAAGATCTTGAAATCAGAATACGAATTCATTTGAATGAGTGATTCTGTCAAGTTAGGAAAGGAGTTATGAATTGCACAATTTCATGATCGAGATGTAACCGTTACGTACGGCCCTCATTTCAATTGCGAATGTTCTTCAGTATTCAAATTCTCAAATTCTAAATTAGGCCACCGGTGACATGAAGCCCATTTCTCCATAGAGAGGAAAAACAAATCCATGAAGAAGCTTCCCTCTGATAGGAAGAGATGACAACTATAGTGACACATGACAAGGAACAGATACCAAACTATATGTCGCTCTCAGGAGAGTGAAAGTGATGAAGAAATTGAACAGAATAACAAACAAAGAGGACAGAAGACGAACGTACAACAGTTGACTACATTTTGAAGGTACTCGAAAATCTAGGAGCTTCCGTCATTTCGCCAGTAGAATGGAAGACCTCCGTGAACTAAATTGTTTAGGATAGTAACGCCCTGGAAATGCAAATTAGGCAATACATTACCTGTCTGACGCACATTTAGGAGCACTACTATTAACATAAAGATGGCTCTACAGATATACACTACGGTCTTGTTCATCTTATCAGGCCATTGTCAAAACGGCCTTAAAATCTCTAGAAACGAAACACTGTCAACAAATCACTGTCAATTTCAGGAGCAAAAAGAGATACATAAAGATTACACGAGCGTTCTCGTAAATATTCGCCAGAATTTTGCTGTATAGTTTTCATGTATCTCTTTATTTTTTTGTTCTATTAATTTTCAAGGATTTTGAACAGTGCATGATTTTACACCATGTTATGGCCAGAAAATATTCTTTTCGTTTTAACTTTAGTGGTATTTGTAAAAGTACGCATTCATTCATCAAAAAGTTACTAAACTTTCCCGAAGTATGGGGGCTGTAAATCCTATTAGCAACATTCACCAATTCCTCATAACAAGCAGTTGGAAAAATGATTCGGTGGTACGTAGATCTCTGTATGTGAAAATTATGCGTCAAGCTCGAGGGTGAGTAGCTTAAACATGATAAGCAGTCATACCAATTTGAAGTAGTGTAGTAGACTGTCTTGTTCATGATACGCTCTTAAGAGTCATGTGACAATCATTTTTCTCCTGTAAATGTGACAATGTTAGGAGGAACTGCTTGGTTTACTCTAAATATGCAATATTGAAGTCCTAAAATATTATAAAAGATATTTTGAGGGGGAATAAAAAGACAAAAATTATGGGATCTAGCTGTTGTTTCAAAACGCGTTTGGGTTCCCTGCTCTAGCCCTTTAAGATAATTTTTTATCTCTAAACATCACAATGGAAAAACCGACGAGAGAGTATATACAAAATACAGTGCATGCATATACAGTGCATCAACTTGTAACGAAACAATTAGCCGTCTGGTAGAGGGCGCGCTAGAATTGCGGTATGATATTTAGGTTATCATTTTCTGTATTATAGCACGATTTCATCTTTTATCTTTTTTAACACGACATTTAGTATGTGAATACACGAATGAGTCTCAAATGATACATTTGCATCCAAACTCTTTTCAGGCAACTATTTGGCTGTTGCACGATCTTCTTGGCTATCAACGCATGCGCAATGAGCTGTGAATTCTGGAATCAGCTTGTTTCTTTGAATACATTTTGCGAAAATTTAAAGTATCAAAAAAAAAAAAAAAAAAAATGGAGACCCGATTCTGCATGAGTATGCACTTTAAGATCAAACGAGTGACTGCAATGATCATTCATTTTTAATAGTGATTACTTTAGTTACTATATCAAGAGTGAAATTTCTGTCTTTTTGAGGGAATTTTACTCTTTTAGAGTGAATTACACTATTCGTGAAGTAAATTAACACTCTGATGTAGTGAATTAACGATTTTCACTCTGTGGGAGAGTGACTAACTTCATTCTTTTGATTTTAGAGTAAGTTTCTTCATCGTGCACGTATGACATAATCTCTACCGCTCCACTTAAACATTTACCTACAAATTATAAGAGACACGGAGAAACCATCACGTGCAGGCTGTACTTCCAAAATATCACGTGTACTCCCAAAATAAGTTTTACGCATAGTCATTGCATACTTGCTCTGTGCCTCTCATCTTTATTGAAGCTTCACCGCTTGGAGTTTAATATATTTCTGCTATTTGAAAAGTAGTGGCTGGAAACTTCAAGATGCCTCTTGATACTCCCCCCTTATCAAACATGCCATGCACGTCACTATGGCAGTATATAGAACTTATATTGCGTGATGAGTTTTAAGACGCACTTGGAAAAAAATCAAGGTAAATGGCTCTTGGCTAGAGACCAGAGCGACACTTTTGATCACAGCAGTTTGCAAAGCTTCATCAACGTACTTCGAATATTTTGTCTCCTTTTAGGGTTTACCATTTTAGTTCTATCCTACCTTTCATGAATTATTCACCATTCTAAGGACAGCACAGACGTGTGTGTATACTATTACACATGTATGCATTACTGTCTCATAATCCAGTGCATGCTGTGACTAAAGTCGCAGCAGATGTTTCCGTACTTTCAGCCTTCCACGGTTCTAAAAAATCCGCTGTCCTTGTATACGATTCATTTAATTCTTCCATTCCCAAAAGAACAAAAGCTGTAAGTAGAGAAAAATCCGAAGAATATTAGTATGAATCAAGTTTGCACAATTATTATCAAAATGGCAATTCTGGCATTGAAAAATTGCATTTGCCGAACTGTATTTTTATGCAAAGGAAATTGAACATTTTTGTCTCCCAAATTTATGTTCGCATCCAAAACCCTGGTCTTAAGATGACCTATCTTTTTGTTCGAAAAGTTCGCGCCACCCAACCTGATTTTAGGAACATGTTCATTAAGATTGATCATATGGTTAGAATAAAAAAAAAAACATTGATTGGTTTAGAAAAACATTTTGTTTTATGTATATGGGGGATAAGGTTACTAGTATAAATTAGTGGTCTGCGTTTAGGAATTGTGAGTTGGGGGTGGTAAAAGCTGAATTTCCCCAACTGACACGGACAGTAATCTACTTGGAAACTGAAACGTTTTCGACATCGAATATAGCTAAAGGCAGGGTGATTGTTTCCTAATGACCAGTATGAAGGTAGATACTGCAGGGTACTGCAGGGTGTCGGGTTAGTCAGGCTAACCCTTCAGACTAACCCTTCTCTAGATGGTGATTTGCGGGTGAATTGGTAACCCAACCTGACTGAAATGTTCAGACCCTTCGACGTCAGGGAGCATACAGCACTAATTTTAAAAATCCAGTGAGGGTGGAACAACCAGCCGACACATATATAATTATCACAGCTCTGTTATCATTGGTCATCTTGAAATCAGTGTTACTTTTTATTACATGTATCCCGTAACACTTGTTCCAAATACCTGTTCTCAAGTGTCGAGTTATTATGAACAGCTCTATTCCGAATATTTCCAAAAGTTATCCACCGTAATGATGACGCGAGACATTTAGACAGGTTTAGAGATTACCGTATGCCATCTTTATTTTATGTGCTAAACGTCTCGGTTAGAGTGAAACAATTTGAGGCTTTGAAACAATATTTAAATAAGGGACAATAAGATGTGTACTCTTCTTGCTCGGTCAGCCTCGGCTAGATCACTCACTAGTGATTTTCCATGACCAGCTGATTTTCCCCCGAGTACGGTACTTTCAGAGATGGGAGCCATGACTCCCGCCATATTGTGCACGAAACTTGATACAAATGTGGAAGTGTGGTTATACGTCATCTTTGAACGTACCATGTATAACAAAGTTCGATTGCCACTGTCATAATGTTAAGTAGCTCATCATGGCTTAAAGGTCCCATTTCCCACCCCAAACAGTACCGATTCTCCTAACTTCTTACTTAAGCCCCTTCCACAATTGTGTGAAATTCATCCTAATCCAGACACAATCTTAGTTTATTGCTTCAAGGTGAATATAGAAAAGTGCAATGTGTATAATCAAGGAGGTTACTTGTAGAACCTCCTTGGTATAATCAAAACACTCTTAGTACAGTACATGCTGTGTAATATAAGCTCTTGTCCTCTGCATTGTTTGAATAAGCTTTCAATCAAAGGACTGAGCCAATGAGAATTTCTGTAAACCCCGACAAGAATTGTAGTTTGGGGTGAGAGGATTGGCCTTTAGAAAAAGTTCGAAATTTTGGTCTTCCTTGTGGCGTTCCCGCGTATAAGGTGTGTGTCAAAACAGCGTAAAGGGTGAGAGACTTTTGCTTACAATAAACTGTAAGTCGGGCCGGCTACGGCCTGTTTCCAGCTGTGGCTCACTTGCTTGTTTTCCCCACGCTATTGCTTATGCTGAGAACAAACCGCAATGGCTGTAGGTTCCATTTTTAAGGTCTTCGGAATGTCTTGTCCAGGAATCGAACTCAACATTTTCCATCTGAAATTCGAATGCTCTATGAAGTCATAATTGAGAGACTTATATTATATTGCTGAGATTACAGGCCTAAGCATGATTTCAATCCCAGGAGAACCATGTAAACGTACATTTACACTCTAAAATCAAAAGAGTGAACTTAGTCACTCATTGATAGAGCGAAAAGTGTAAATTCACTCCATTAGAGTGATAATTCACTCCAAAAGGAGTGAAACTCACTCCAAAAAGAGTGAAACTCACTCGAGGAAGAGGGAAAATTCACTCTTCCACGAGTGCCTGCAATGATCACTCTTTTTTTAAGAGTGATTATTGTGGGCACTCCATCGAGAGTAAAACTTCACTCGTTTTGAGGGAATTTCACTCTTTTTGGAGTGAATTTCAATCTTCTTGGAGTAAATTATTACTCCAATGGAGTGAATTCACACTTTTCACTCTATCAAAGAGCGACTAAGTTCACTCTTTTGATTTTAGAGTGTATAAGCGGGTAGAAGGTAGTAGGTATGCATCGGTAACCCCTGGTACTTTGGACACGTTCTTAAATTAGGTTGTCTTTGTGGTGATGTAACCTTCTTCTCCAACAAGGTACAAAACTTAGTACCAAATACAAGCCAGTGAGCCACGAACTTAAAAAGGGTCGTGTAAGGCCCTACTAGAAAGGGAGTTGTAAATCTCCATCTAACTAACATACTATCTCTAGCCCAAACTATAGGTCTTGGCATATTTGTTTGCTATTGTAGGAAAGTAAAATTTCAGGAAAAATACGTCATACTCCTTGTGGAATGTAGGCCTTCCCGTACTCACGTGGAGCTGAAAACAATTCTTTTTATGGTTTTCGTGAAAAAAATTTAGACTAAATTAAACCTTAACGTGAACGTAGCTAACCTTTTCTTGAAAGATTTTCATTCACTATCTAACAACTATAGACATTGTGTGTGCTGATTAAGAAAAACGAGTTTGGAACATTTTACTCTCGATTTCTACAAATTTGCTTTGACAATAGAAATGAATTACCACTTTATCGACGAACTGTAAAGTTTAACTACTTTATTCTTTAAAAACAAGAAAATTATATGTTCCCTTTAACACAGATTCGACTTCAACACTTCCCTAATTATTTATTACCTCGTTATCATATATATACTATTTGGCTAATCGTAGATCTCTCAAAGCGTGTCACTTCGGGTTTTGTACTTTGGTTTCCCTTCAAGACACGCTATTTGAGAAAGACAGAGAGAAGATTCTAACCTCGTGCATGGAAACGAGTACCAGTCATTGAACTTTGTTAAAGTCCAAGGAACCTGAAAAATATCAACTCTGACAAAATATTTTCATAGGAGATGCATAGGCCTACCGTACACGGTTCTAATTAACTGAAAGATAACTTAGACTCTATCATTTGCTACTCCATCGAGATTAAAACGGTTGTAGTAAGTTTCAAATGTGAAAATACAAGATAAAAATTTTTTCTTTAAGTCCCCTCAAACGACACTAATATGTATTTAATTATGTTCTGTAATGGTATAGGAAATGAAGTCGAGACGATGTGTAATATGTCACAAAGTTTCGCGTAACTGATAATGTTGTGTTGTATATGCAAGTTGCGTTAGGGAAATTTTGTTGGGCTTATATCGAACATAATTATGTGGATCATTGTTCGCTATTCCTTGGTATTGTTTTCATGTAACCACACATAAATCAATTGTCATGTATGGTATTTCTTTACAAACAGAGATCGAGTTATCCGACACGCTTGTATAGGTTCTGTAAAACATATAGAACCCTACACGTGACAAGTTTGCCGTGTTTATGTTAACACCTTTTTGTCGTGCTAATGATTTTTCCTGTCATTTGTAGTTTTGTGCATCTTTGTTTGTATGAAGATGGGCTCCTGTCTGAAACGGTAACACTGAATAATGATCTATTCCCCAGTTTACCTGATCTAAATTAAAAATTAAAAGATTTTTTTGGTCGTGGTGCGTTTATTCACTAATAAGAGCTATGGTAATTAAAGTTTCATTGAGTAACTTCGTCGGTCTCTACGTGCCAATATTTCACTTGAAATAAAAGATGTTCACTCTGAGAACTCTTAAGCTATACCTAATGTTGGTGAAACATAGCACATGCAACATTTTTTAGCAAACTGCGCTAACTTTATTGGGGTTTTACACAATAATTAGGGGAAATCTTGAGAGTTTGCCTAACATTTAGCAATTTTATTCCTCAACAATTAAACATGCGATATGTTTGCCAAACTTTTTTAAAAGTGATTTTTAAAGAATAGTTGGAAAATGTGGTTTTGTGTGTTTAATATGGGTCCATATCGTTCATTGGGCCGGAAACAAATATACTTCTCGGTCGTCGTGATTGTATACATCACAATACTTACGACTTGTAGGTCAAATTTGAAGCTACCGAATGCATTCGGATTATTATCCCTTGACACTATCAGAGGCAAATGTCTGATAAATACCGAAAGAAATATGTGAGAATTCAAAAACTCTCTAGAAATTATGCATGGACACTTAAAAAAAATAAAACACGAGCTTAATTAGCAATGTCGGTTTGGTTTGTCTAGGTACATGTTCTACAGTACAAGCATTATCAATTGCAGTCCCTTAGTCATACAAATTACCGGAATGGGGCGAAATAGCTTGAAGTGGGCTACAAAATTCCTCTAGGTTAAATGAATATTCAGTGGAAACTTAAAACTTGGAGAATTTCAAGGGGAAGGCCCACTCTCCCGAAACCTCTGGCTGCGGACCTGAACAAGTGAATCAAGAATCAAGCGTGTCCATACCTGTCGCACCTCACTGCCATAACCCAGAATAAGCCGAAGTCTTTCAAAAATTCTACAACTAGTGTAGGCCTACAATAGCTATACCTGAAAATCTAACATATACGTAATCCAGAAAAGGGGATCTTAGTGTATCCTTTTTAGAACGGTTGCCCCATGCATTCTACTTAATCGCAGGCAAATATTAAGTCATCGTGCAGACGACAGATACTAAAATCAAGTGACCTTGCGTGAGAAGTTAAAGCTAACATATCACAACGGTTTAAAAGGTCGATGTTGCTTATTCTGGATGTGATTGTTACTGCGAAAGTATTTAAACCTACGACGGGAGTAGTTCAATCCCTAAATATTTCAATTCACTTTAATGTATTGACGTAAAAAAGACTTCTAGACAAAGTACAAGGCTATGTTGAGTTTGTATGTGGAGGCAACAACCTTGGGACTTTTGCGAGGCCATACTCTATACAGGCTACCAATACAGCTGAATTTCCCTCAAAAGCGCGTCTTAGCAAGAACACATTTCATTAAGAGTTGTGGATTACATTATGACAGTGCTACCTCGGAGGTATTGTACTTTATAATTGCATTGAACCATAGGTTGTCCTATATTTCGTTTTAAAGTAACACACGTGATGTTGTAGTACATTTTCATGTTAAAACATTGTGAGGCTAAGTTTGTTCTCACAGACTCACAAAGCATACAACGGCCAGGGATGAGCGAAAATAATTTGTATTGAATGGCAAGAGCATGCAGTCACCCCAAATTTGCCGTTGAAGCAACAGCTACACTTCTCACATTTTTCTTCCTATTTTTCTTTATGGTAATTTTCATTACATTTAAGGACTTAAGTAATGCATATTCAAGATAAATCAAGCAATTGCTCTAATTTATTTTTACTATTGACGTGACAAAATAATGTCACATGAACCAAAAAAGCCAATCATGAAACAGGCCGTGAATCTGTCTTTCTCCATCTAGTTATTTTACTGATTTAAAGTATAGCTAAAATAAAGAATTGAAAAAAAAAAAATCTTGAAGAGATTGGAAATTGTCCCTCATTCATGCAACTCAAACTATTTTTATAGCCTACACCGTTACCGAAATATGAAATGTTGGTCAACGTTTACTCACCTAATTTGAAATAATTATTCGATTGTTAAGTCATATGTGTTGTCATTCTCCTAAAACTCACATAACCTGCCTTTGTTTCTTTTTGAAAAAGGAACAAATATGGTCTATGGTATAACAGTTTGAAGTTAATCTTATCAGTTTGAATCAAGGTTTAGTGAGTTTTTGCCAAAGCAACTTTAGACGAGTCCAAATTCGAACAGTTAGTGAAGTCGTTCATTAACCCTTTACCGTTGTGCTCCGATCGGGGCATATTTGCGCGCCTCGGGAGTGGGCGGAAAAGCGGACGTAGTCCGCCCCGCATCGGCTTCCGCAGGCAATTGACCCCGTGACCTTAAACTATTGTCTTTCTCGTTGTTGTGGCCGAATTTTCGGGTAGCTACTCGCAGTTTCGAGCTCCGCGTGAAACAGTAAAGATGGGTGACAGCCGAGCTCTCCGCATGGGTCCCAAACAACGGTAAAGGGTTAATAGGGCCCATCAGCCTTAAATAGTCTAAATTCTATTGTCTACATACAATTCTAAATCCTTACACTCTAAAAGTATAAGAGTGAACTTTGTCACTCTTTGATAGAGTGAAAAGTGTTAATTCACTCTATTAGAGTGAAAATTCACTCCAAGAGGAGTGAAACTCACTTCAAAAAGAGTGAAATTCAATGATCACTCTTGTGTAAGAGTGATCACTGTTAGCACTCCATCATGAGTGAAACTTCGCTCGTTTTAAGGGAATTACGCCCTTTTTGGAGTGAATTTCAATCTTCATGCATGGAGTGTATTATTACTCTAATGGAGTGAATTCACACTTTTCCCTCTACCAAAGAGTGACTAAGTTCACTCTTTTGATTTAAGAGTGTACATTCAGTGAAATTGAGGTAATCAAGAGGTAGTCTAGTGTACAACCCTTAATGATATACATGCATGTAGACAGAGAACCTGAAAGTTTAAAGGAAATGGATCCCAGTTATGTGCTTGTGTTGTTTTTGCCTTTCTTATGTTACCTTGTTTAACATTGTACGCTGGCTTTAAGTCTCTTGTACCTCTATAAGGTGATATGGAGAAATAAACTGAACTGAAATTGACTGGTCGGATTCGCCTACAACAAACTGACAAAGATGCTCATTTTAGAAGTACAAGAATGACATCATAAATCATTATGGAATCTGATATTTACATTGATTAATAAATACACTTATTTTTGTATTTAAACTCATAAGTTTCCTGTGAAGATGAAAGTAAATTCTTTCGAATCCATTTAAAAGCTCTGCAACAAATACACTGTAAAAATTGGTACAAAATCGCTGTAAATTTACAGAACAAAAATAAAAAGAGAAACATCAAGATTACAGAAAAGTTTTGGTTATAATTTTCCCAAAACTTTTCTGTAATCCTAATTTATCTCTTTTTTTGTTGTTCTGTAAATCACGGTAATTTGTTAGGGTGCAGTTTTGGAAATTTAGAGTTTAGGTGCACTTTAGGTAAAAATGTCCCTTGATAAATACCCAGCCCAAACAGCTACATTATCAAGTGTCCACGGGACGACGGTGATTCGGACATTTCTTTTCGATGGTTATGATAAACCACAGAAAGGTATTCCGCGCGCGCATCTATAAATAGGCATTTGAACAAACCGAGGAAGCGCCGTAATCGAATTTGACTGCGTACCTAGCCAGTAAGAGTTCTTTATTAGATAAAGATTGATTTTCATCTATTCGCGAATATCATTGTGCAGTTTAACCCGAGTATCCTAGGTAACAACTCAAAAAGTTGTGGGTTTAATTCAGTCATGTATTCAATTTTATCATTTATGTGTACATATTATACTTGCATTTGCATAGCGAAAGCTGCGAATTTCCAAACTATTTAAAAAATATCTGATGCCTATCTCTCAGTGGACTAAAACAACATCACGTGGCATAAGCAAGGAAAGACATAAATAGACCTGTATCAGGTACGTCGATCCTGGGGCAGGGAGGGGAACAGTCTCGCTCGCCACAAATGAAAATGTTGGGGGCAAACATATCCTTTTGAAAAATAATTCCGCCAGATTAAAAAAATACAGGCAGAATACATAAATTATAACCTTGTGGTATGCAAATAACTTTAGAAGAATGAAAGAATAAAAGAATACTATTTTTTTTTTATTATGCGCCTTTTTTTTTTTGTATATGTGTGTCAATGCAAGTGTGACTGCGAGTGTTTGCACGCAATTGTGTATAGGTGTGCACTTGCATTCCCTTGGGTAGATTTCTTATACACGAATCCCGACAGCAAGTGATAATCTGATTTCAGTCGGCCATAACTGGGGTCCGTCACCTTTAAGTCTTTCGATTGCCTTGCTTACCTCTATCATGGATGATTGTACGCTAATTTGAATCTTGAATTCTCCAATTACACTAAATATGAGGGTTTGAAATTCATGAAAACAATAAATAAAGACGATTTTAGCCTGATGGACCCCACTAATGGCGGCCTACAGTCACTAGAAAAAAAAAAGCGCTAATCGGATTCGTCTATAGAGGAGTCCGGTTACGGATACGATCTGAGGTTCTGGCTGCAAGAAAAACATATAATATATACCATATATTATGTAATTGATTTTAGGTGGCGAAACATCCCTGTAAAAATTTACGAGCATTTTGCTAACCAATGTGACGTCATTCCTAACCTAGATACATCACATCAATGGTAGGCTGGACGGCATGTACTTACAGAGCAACATGTTTTAGGTCATGTTTTCTGTCAGTCACATCTCACATGTAATTATGTGACGGTGAATCATGCTGTCTTTGATAGTGTTACAATTCTAAAGATGAGATGAGGGTTCTAGGCTTCTAGGCTTCTATATTTATACTCATCGTGTTTACTTTTGAACTTACTTCTGGATTTTAGGCCTCAATATATCTGCCAAAGATGAACTATTTCGAACACGATAATTGCTTTCTGCAACTGAACACGATGACACAGATCCGTGAACACGTGACTCAACTGACAATAGCAAGAACATGACACATGTTTACCTTGTACCTAATACATCCTGACTGCGCAACAAACCTGATATTAGGCTATTCATGCCGTCCTTAGAAGGTACTGTGCTGTTTCGTATGCGATAAGAAAGACTACTACGAGAGATACTTGGACCTGATAGGACTACTGCATTTGTGGTTATGTTGTTTTACGTAAGGAGAAACTAAGCGCTCTCTTATTTAGCCACCTTTTGCTGAATGTTATTCCCTATTTTGTATGGAGTGATGAACTCCGTAATGAAGTTCAGACAGACAGACAGGCAGACAGACAGACAGAGAACAGCATCTCGCAGGAGTAACGCTCTAAAATCAAAAGAGGGAACTTAGTCACTCGTTGATCGAGTGAAAAGTGTAAATTCACTCCATTAGAGTGATGATTCACTCCAAGAGGAGTGAAGTTCCCTCCAAAAAGAGTGAAGTTCAAGGTAATAAATCGTGATTCTGAACTATATAGCCCAAATGCTCTAAAATGCATGACTGGCTGATGTTCAGTTAACCGCACAAAATGTTCATTCTTTAGAAAGTCACCTCCGAACAGGTGCCAGATATTTTCTTCTCCTTTCTATGACCGGGCAGACTTCGATGCCTCAGTCGGACAGATAGTAGAAAAGGGGTGGGATCTGGAGTCGGGCAAAAAGTCACCGCCCACTTCTAAGATTGCAGTCCTAGAGTGACAGGGGCGTTGATCGGGGGGGGGGGGGCAGGAGGTAAGCACCCACGAATGAAAATATGAGAGGTAAATCGTTGTGCCCTCAATAACTCGGGAAGCCTTAAGAAGAAACAGGCAGAATAAACAAAATTTAACATTGTGGTGTACAGATGACTTGGGCTTCTACAAAACGTACATTACACTCTTAAATCAAAAGAATGAACTTAGTCATTTTTTGATGGAGTGCAAGGCGTGAATTCACTTCATTAGAGTGATAATTCACTCCAAAAAGAGTTAAATTAACTCCAAAAAAGTGAAATTCCCTCTAAACGAGCGACGTTTCGTGCTTGATAGAGTGCCTACATTGATCAATCTTAATAAAAAAAAAGAGTGATCATTTCAGGCACTCGTGGAAAAGTGATTTTTCCCTCTTCTTGTGGTGAATTTCACTCTTTTTGGGGTGGATATCACTCTTCTTGGAGTGAATTAACACTCTAATGAAGAGAATTCACACTTTTCACTCTATTAGAGAGTAATCAAGTTCACTCTTTTGATTTAAGAGTGTAATTTAAATCTATTCCAAACACTAGCGTAGCCAGCGGGGGGGGGGGGGGGGCAGGGGGGCAGAGTGCCCCCCCACAGAAATTTGGGGGACGCGATGGGCGATGTTGAAAAAATGAAGGAGAGCCAAAAAAAATAAAAACAAATAAAAAAAAGATAAACGGCAAGAGGAGGGAGGGAATCGGGGGCATTTTTTACAGTTTTTCGAGGGGGGGGGGAAGCTCTTAGTCGTTACGATAAAGTATGCAGTCCCCGACGGCGGCTAGTGTCCCCGATGGTTTACCTGTTTTTTGCTCTTAAGGGACAATTTCCCTAATAAGAACCCCAAATTTTCGGCGCGCTACGCGCGCTGTAGATTCACTCCAGTTTTTTTTTTTTAATACTTCCATTCCACATATCTAGAGAGTGTAAGTCCTGTCAACCTTACCAAGAAACAGGGAGGCAGAGTACACAGGTTATTTAGAGATCTTAAATTTCATCCCATATCACAAAGCCTAGTTGTTGTTCTCTTGTGTGTGTCATGCGATAGGTCAGTTGGTGAGCGACTCACGGACAGACGGAGCATAGTTTGGTTATTTTATCGGGTATTCCAGGTGTTTTCGACGCAATGTATGTTATCCCCGATACGGTCTACAACCCCCACAGTTTCTATTTTTTTTTCTTTTTGTTTTTAATGATTACATAGGCTATGTTATTTTTGTAAGTCTACCAAAAATTTTCGCGCGCTTCGCCCGCTTTGCAATTTCACGATTCACACTCAACAGAACACTATCAGTGCGCAACTCGGCTTTTAAAATATTAAGTGATATTGTGCAAAATGTGCCAAGGGGGTCAATAACATGGGGTAGTTAGGCTCCTTCATATCCCCTTCTCACCACCCCCTCGACATAGGGGCCGTCGGAATTTGTGGTCGCTGACATGGCCCGCCCCCTGTCGGGAATAATCTGTCGCCTTCCCATGGTCGGTTTAATTATTTTGGCTTTCAAAAGAGTTATTTCTGCGATAAAACCCAGAATGTTCAGAATGCTTTTCACACTCTTCCCCAGTTCCGTTACCTAGAGCTAATAAATTACAAACCCTTCCCATCTTTTCAAGTAAATTAATATGTAGAATAAATGGATTAATGAACATGTCGGGAATTTCATCTCATTTCGCTAAACCAGGGAGGTGTGATCTCTTGTGTCAGTCGTGCGGTACGGACTCGAAGAGGGAAGTACAATATAAGTTGTGCCCGATAGGGCCAAAAGGCCGTGACAATTGATCTATATAAGCTTTAAATAAGTACAGATTCTTTTTAGTGTAGGCTAACCCCCAAAAATTTCGCCCGCTTTTCCTCGGTTAAATCAGTGCGGAAATATCTTCCTCTAGCACATACAAATTTTATGTCTTATATGACTCGCAATGGCAGGTATAGTGCACAGGTTTTCTTCAAATCTCCCTCACCAAATCATCGACGGCATCCTGGCTGTCGGGGCTTGGGGTCGCTACCCACCCTACCCCTCCCCCGTTCGGAGAGTGGCCCTTCGTCGGGCAAATCCTGGCGCCAAGCCTGGAGGGAAGACACATTTTCCAGTTATGACTTGTATATGTGTAATGAAGCAATGAACTAAAGATGGAAGCTGCATTTTTTGGAGAGCGGCAACTTTTTTGTAGGGGCGGCCAATTTCACTAGGAGGGCGTGTCGCCCCTCTAACCCCCCCCCCCCCGTGGAGACCACTAGAATCTAGTATAAAAAGAACAAAATATAGCACCATGTTGCATCTAAGCTCTTCGAGACAGCAAAAAATTCCAAAAGGGGAGGGGGACACCCAGGAAGACAGGCCCGTAGCCAGGGGGTTCGCACTTACTCCCGCCCAGACCTATTTTTTATTATTTTTTTTTTATTTAAATGGAGTTTTGGCGTTTTTCAAGGTAAAATGTCAATTCCGCTGGTTTAGCCAATGTAAGTCTTATGAGTAGCTGTTTTGTTTCAGTGCAACACAATTTCCTAGGGCCCCATTGACTCGTACAGTAACCCTCTTACAGGCACACACTAACTCTTGAGGGAATAAGGAAAACATTGATACAAGATTGACAATGTCCAAAAATTCCAGCCAAGGTGTTCACCAGATCGCTCAATTTTGATGTAAAATTGCAACATCTCCTTGAGGTAGGAGTGGGAGAACCACACCCTCTCCCCGTTCGGATGCTGGGCTCCTCACTTGGGCGCTTCGCTCCCTCAAGAAAATGCCACACCCCAGTGGCGGCGATGAAAAATGAAAAAGTGGGGGCTAAAGGTATGTGCAGCCCCTCAATATTTGTCAAGTGCTCCAATTAAGAAGCGGGGAGGATTTCAAAGTTGGGCTGAACATATTCTTGCTCTGAACACTCGGGAAGTGCCGTTTCCGGCCATCTGAGGGGTTTGTAAAACCAAAAATTTCCTGGTTCGCTCCGCACCAATCGATGGTAGAGCTCCGCTTAGAAACATGTATTGACATTTTTTATAGATTGTTTTTTTTTTTTTGGCATGACTTGAGAAATTTCAGAAATGAGATCCATTTCCATGTTGGGAACATGCAGCATAAAAAACTCGGGACGTGCCGTTTCCTGCCATCTGAGCGGTTTCTAAAACCAAAAATTTTCTTGTACGCTCCGCGCCAACCGATGGTGGCGCTCCGCTTAGATAGTCCTGTCCGTCAAGATTGGGGACGATGAGTCGACTTTGCCCCCCCCCCCCACAATAAAATCCTTGCTACGCCCCTGATTCCAAAGCAGTAATGCTGCAATTAACGCGAAATCTATGTTTTGTGTTAACACAGTTCAATGTGATATGTATGTGCGTGTTTGCTTATGTGTGTAAAGCGGATGTGTGTCCGCGTTCGTGTGGGTGGATTACTTATAGACGAGTCCGGTCACGAACACGATATGAAGTTCCCGCTGTTGGAAACTTTCCCCCCTCCCCTTACCACCCACAAACCAGATCTACGCCCACGGAGAGTGATACACGTCCATAATCACTCCACTTACAAAATGCGACTTAGAGTTATTCTTTAAAAGTTCGAAGACCGAAAATTGTACTAGCTGTGCTTCAACAGTCAACATTTACATACGTAGGCCTATCCTAGGGAAATTCATTGTAACTTTTTACCATCTTATATTCTTAGCATATATCCCTCCAGCAAAAAGATGAAACCATTGATATCGACGGCAAGAGCAATGTTGATTTCATCCTTTTGAAAGATAAAATTTATATCACCATCAGTTTCGAAAACACTGCTCTTTCTGTTATTTCATAGAGAATAACGTTTTCAATTTACCGCGTCCTTTCACATTGTTGTGATAATCCAAAACTTCTGCGGGTTCATTAAGGTCATGTGACTGTGCTTTATCAACGGAATAAACCTACAGTAATGGGAAACGCGCTCATCGAGGGATACTCTGTTTTAAAAGGTATTATGATGTGGTTACTAAGGAATGAAGTTTTACATCTTTTTTCCGTTTTTGAATTAAAAGTTTGTTGTGTATAAACACGGTTAAAGGAATCTGAACTTGCGCATCAGATCAGGAAAATATACTCTCGACGGTTAATGTTACCGTTGAGAGCAATGGGACTTTACTCTTTAAACCATTTGCATGAACCTTGAAATCGTGAATTATCCTGGTCTCATGCACGAAACATCTTTGTTCAAGCTCGAATTAAACTTTTATATACAGAAAGGATGACTTGACCAGTAACCCTCTCATGAAATTAAATGTATAGTAAAAAACATGAAAAATGTGACCTGAAAGATAAAGGGCTGAATTCCTGGAACAAAAATGAAACATAATGATGCATTTGAAGCCCGAACTTTACAAAAAGGCACCATTTTGAAAAAAAATATCGATACGCAAAAGCTAGGTCATATAACTTCGTCGATTCAAGTACGCAGTTCTGTCGATACGTACCATTTTTTTACTTACCGAAGCGTGCAAAGGGTTTCAAAGCCTTGTTTCACAATGTTTAAAAGTGGTAGTAATTAGCCTAGCGCTGGGATCAATTCTTATTGAGTTTTCTCGTTTCATTTGTGTCCATGAGGTTTTTAAATTAAATTACACAATAGCGTTTGGATGATATTATTGAAAGCTATTCAAAATGCCTTGCTAACTTTAAACAGTTTGGTACGCTATAAAGTTTCTCTTATATATACCGAATATAGTCATCGATACTAGCTGCGTGCCAAAAAATTAGCCAATTCTGTATTTTAGTTAATTTTATAGAAAATTCCGGCCTTATTGGCTCCCTGTGTGACGGGTTTTAAGTTTTAGAGAGACAGAGAGGAGAGATCCATTGCTTTTAGTAGCATTAAACTATGTTTCGTGGGCAAAGACTGAAAACCTAATTAATGTATTACACTGCACGGCAAACCGTACATCACCGTTGGCAGTAAAATGAAGATTTTAGACGGAATGCTTAGGAAGTCAAAGAATACTCAAGGAGACGGCGAAAAAAGTCTCGAGACCACTTTTTGAAATCTTAAGCTTATAACTAGAGATCCTACAGAAAACCAGCTGCGTAGGCTATATATGTTGTGGTAATGGGTTAAGAAAAACGCTTTGTGCAGTTTGTTGAACCATTAAGATTGCATTAAAGACCTTGAGGAAATTTCATTGCCTTTAAAGGAAATATTGAAATTATTGAAGAATTAAACGAGGCATGAAATAACCACATGATCAGGACTTGCCATCTTTCATTTAGTTACCTGTAGTGATTGCTTATGATATAATAGAAAGGTTTATAATATACGAAATTGCCATCTATACGTCTTGGTGGCACTTTGCAAAATAAATTCATTACAGTTCACTTCTTACAGGTGATTTTAAAAAAATTATGTAACCCAGAAATTTCGTTACAGATTAAAGTTAGTCGATGCTATTACACTGAACAGAAATTGCTCACTATTTACCTGTTTATCGAGATTTATTTAGAAGATAAAGCCTATATATTGAAATATATAGGAAACAGATATTGAACAGTGAACGACATTGAACGACAAATACCAGAATGTTCATAAAATTATTAAAAACAGTAATAGTATACTAACAGAATGAAGTTATTCCTAATTTTATTCTCACTTTTCAGTTGGATACAAGAGTATACCTAAGGAACTCTTCACAAATTTAGACTACAAAGACTGAGTGACCGGCCATGTAGGCTTATAAAGGACAAACACATTGTCTATAGCATGGCAAAATTCAAAGGTTGAAATGGTTTGCTAACTTCTAGAAGAGTGTTTACAGATTATATGATACAGAGTTCCTATAGATGAGGTGTAACTAATATGCAAATTGAACATGTTTCCATTTTATATCAAGGGACTATTGAAAGGGGATGAAGATAGCATGACGAATAGTTCAGCAGCAATTTTATTCCGTCTTGACTCCGCTTTATACATATAGGCTGCAACAAGTAGCGTATTATAGGCTCAGACATCATGAACACCTCAGGCTGCTACACATATGAGATCAATGTATTTATAAAGTATGGACCTTCTCCCAAAGGATCTTTTGAGGTTCTCCACGGAATCATCGGAATACCCTCCAATAAGATGTTATCGTTGACTAAATCTTGGGGTATGATCACCCGAAAAGTTTATTGAACTATTCAGGGCCACGTGCTGTAATTCAACTATGTGTCTTGTGTGGCAAAGTCTCTCGCCTTTTTACGCGTACCGGTGAGATAACGAACTTGACGTATACGTTACGTGAGCTACGTCTGAGGTCACATGTGTGGTCGTATAATAAACAAAATAATGTTCTTCCAGTACGTTACGTAAGTACGTTACTACATGACAACTGGCCCACGCTCGTTATAAGAGGGTGCCTTGGCTTCAGTTCTAGCCGCGTACATAGCGTTATTTAATCATTAGAACTTTTGCATCGACGTCACGATGACCTACTTTTGTATCAAGATAATAAGCATGGTGAATTCGCCCCTCCCATACAGTACACTCGTAGGCATCCGATTAGTTGAAAAAAGGATGTCTGCATTTGGTGGTGCAACTTGCTATTTACCGCGTGTTTGGTCTAGCGGTAGAACATCCACCTCTCAAGCGGAAGGCCCGGGTTCTATTCCCAGGTCGAGTCATACCAAAGGCTCTAACAATGGAACCTACTGCCGTTGTGCGTGATGCCCCGCATAAGCAAAGGAGTAAGGAAAACAAGTAAGCGAGCCACTACTGGAAAAAGGCCGTGGTGAGGTTCAACTTGAACCAAAATGTTGGAAACTGGGCCGTAAAAATCCATCTCACGAAGTAACAAGCAACTTGCTATGATGCATATGTTTTTCCAAGAGAGGACGTTATGAGGTTTGCTCTTCCCTATCATATGCATGTATGTATATGCATGTATGCATGTATGTATAACGTGTAAGGTTTAATTGCTTACAGACAGGCACAATTCAAGGATTTTCCAGCTTGAACTTTCCCCTTTTGCAGCCGAAAGCCTGTTGAGCTGTATTATTGACCTGTGACGGATTCCAAAAACTTGCAATCCGCATAGGCGACGTTCGAGTTACAGAAACACGTTTATCGAGTCATGAGTACTTATCCTCAATCACAGCTTTCCCAGCTCTAAGAGTAACCTCAGCTTCCCGCTTCAGAATCGATCCAACTAGGCTTGATCCTCGCTGCATTAATGACGGTATCTGTATTTCCTTTTGCGTGGCTGGCAGGTTATTTTAAACAGATCGGTGACGATATGAAGCGAATCGACACGTTATCGTGTTGCAAGTGTTCTCCGATGGCATGTTCGGATTTTAAACCTTAAGATACTTCAGTTCGGTGTTTTTTAAGTAAAAAGTTTTCTTAATGATAAGTTGACTCTGTTACCGATCGTTCGTGTGGTTTTATGTCCTTTGAAAGTCACGGGCCTGCTCTATATCTATTTAACTGTAGAAGCTCCTGAAAGTTGCTATTTACATTTCGTTGCGATCGCAAGAGAGTATATTTCGAAAATGAAAGTCTGTAAAAAGTGTTTGTGCCACACCTCCCCATTTGATGTATAAAACATTACAAAAAGTTAAAAATAGTAGCAGTTCCTCATAAAAGCTGTCAATTATTGGCCACTTTACATGATTATTTCTGTTAGGCACTTACGTCACTCATATAAAACATGAGCTATGTTCATAGATATTTGAAACGTAGATAGATGGACTCATTTTAATCGTGTTATCCTTTGCTTGACTAAGGCCAATTTCAAGTACAATTTTAACTGTAGAATGACACAAGGTATTTATTTTGAAAGAAACGGTTAGTAGTTAAAGTAACGTTTACATATATACACAAAACTTTAAAGACTAGCTGGTAAGTATTTGGTATTAGAAATACAGACCAAGCGCAACCCTTAAATCGCATTTTTTTCAGAGCGACTAGGAAATATCAGATACACTCTAAAAACTGTTGGGTAAAAAGCGTTGGGCAAAATACAAAATGCCCAATATGGGCAAATTATTGCCCAACAAACGGGTAAACAACTGTACCCATATTTTTGGACAAGTTAAGGTTAGGTAAAATCCAGGTGTTGGTAAAAGGTGTAGGGCAAGTTTTAAAGTACCCAACAGTTGGGTAAAATGTAATTGATCAGTTTGCCCAATAGTTGGGAGGACACATATATACACAGTGTTGGTAAAAAATTGGGAAAATATTTGTCCAATACTTTTTAGAGTGTAGGGTGAACATTTGACAAGCCATATCTCTAGAAAGACAATTAATCCTTTCCCATTGGATGAAACAGTTGTTGCATTATTACATGTTGCAGACTTTATAGGTGTTGGTTAAGCCTGGGATGGTATGGGTGGTGCTATGGTGTGGACTGTGACGAGGGATGAAATGATTATAGCAGGGTGTTATCATCACTGCTCGATTATAGTGTGGGTAAGAGGGGTGAGAAAGCGTCATAGGATGGGCAATAATTTCTTGGGTAAATAAAGTTTATAGGCCAGTTTGCTCATTTTCTTTTGCGCTGAAGATTTATAGTGCGCGTTTTCACGAGGTCTTGTAGACAAAATAGCATCGAGTATATATACTTTTGAAATAAATTTCTTGATGCACTAATCATAGTTAGCTTACCAATGTTGAATTTGAAATGACCTAACTGTTCGTTCAGTTTAGGCTAATGATAGCATTAGCTTCGTGACCTAAAGTTTTCGTTTTACATATCAGTAAACAGATAAATGAGATTTTTAGTTCACTATCTTGTGATAACGGGGAGAGTTGTTAAACTTTTACCAATTTCGAAGATTGTCCGGTAAATCAATTCAAATGAGTTAGGGAAATCGGCTTTCCAAAAGAATGGCCCCTAGATGACGAAATGCTTATCACGCACCCGGCTCGTCACCTCACTTAACCACCAAACCAGGAGCCATAGGTACAATGTCTATTCGCTCAAATATCGATTTGAAGTACTCCCCGTTTAGGCAATGTCGTCACAACCTTCTACTCGATATGCCCGTGGTGACTGCTGCTTTATCACTGATTTGAAGTTTCTGCTCTAAACAACGAGTATCCATTTGTTGTTTAAGAGTTTGGTTTGTATGGTGATTGCCAAACACTCTAGGATTTACACAAACTGACACAAAGTTATCAGAAGAAGTCAAAGTACGTCCCCGGCTGGTCGTCCTCCGAGTCACTGTGAAATATTAGTTTTACTGATAAATCTCCCAAAGTTGCAAAATATAACCTTATCAATGGGCCACTGGACGGTAAAAAAACATCTTCACCTCACAGTTCTTATGCCCACCGACATAACTGCATGCATATACGTGCACTGAATAAGATGGCTGTATTATGTAAGTAAAACAGAGAGCCTTGTCTCCTAAAATCATCGGTATTACTCACCTTGAAATAATGTTGTGCATTATCCCTCATGATACACAAAATGCCACCAACTTTATTTCAGCGCTGCCAAAATATTCGGATGCGCCGGGATATGCCTTTCGAAAAAACAAAAAACAAAAAAAACACCTGCAAACTCGGCAATCTCCAACAAGGACGACAGTTGAAAAAACTTGGGGTTTTACATGGCTAGGGGGCAGGGGGTTAAGTTAGAAACACCTGGAATTTTCAAATTTTAAATACATGATGTGCTATGTGATGGGTGCCGCACTACGTATGCAGTATTTGCAATGAGTTTTACCTTTAAAATATGGTCATGTTAATTGTTGAATAATTGTATAGTAAAAGGGAGGAAACATGCCGGGTCTACTCGGTCTAGAGATTTTAAAGTCAATTTTACGTTAGTGCAACTGTCTGTATCTAACTCCTGAAATATTTTGTTTACCTAGGAACAAACCCACCCCCCTCTGGATACCTTTCATTTGAAATTAAAACCAACTGGTGATTAGTTTTAAATACTCATCCGGAGCTGATGATGAGAAAATTTCCTGACGGGGTGGCGGTAGCCTTCCCCGACGAGAGGAGGGGCATGTCAACCCATTTCCAACCTGACCACTTCATTCATTTGAAACGAAGATATGGTGCCTTGATTATTTAAGGGCACAGGCATGCATTCTACAAGGTCAGCAATAAGGTCAAATATTATTAACTAACGGTTCTGTATCCCTTTGAATCGATGTCTGAGGATTCTATGGGATTTAAAACGTTTCCCTTGTTCGTTATCGCATTTACTCTTGATCCAATCACAATAACTGTAATTCCAATATGTTTGATGTATTTTTGTTCAAACGACTTGGTACAAGTGACATCGTATCAGCAGTGAGCAACAACTGGTAGACAGGAAAAACGGCCGTGATCGGCTTGCCTTAAAGGGAAATATTGCGTTTGTTTTACAAGGAAATTTATTCCTTTTGAAACCAATATTTATTGTCAAAGATTGATAAATAATTACAAATAAGACAGTATCGTAGCCCTTTTTAAGAAATAAGTTTTCCTTAGATAGAAATTTAGTTGCTTGTTGCCCAAGAATAAGTTGTTCACCAAGACTGTCAACATTTTAAAAGATGCAACTTCCTTAACTCTTCTTGTGCAAACTATTTTAAGGAGATACTGCTATTGTTGGGGTTTACCGTTGAGACCGAATGACTTGAACATGACTAGAGCTATTTACTTTTAATTCTATGTTGGAGCATTTTAAACGCAATATTTGCCTTAAACGAATTGGTTGGAAACTGGACTGTAACACTCCATTGAACTAACTTATTAAGAGTAGTGATAGATACACTCTAAAAAATATTTAAACGATTTTGTTTAAAAATTAGGATACTCACGAAGATGAGTATTTGTACTGGAAATAAGTGAGTACTTCAACTGAATTTGTGCAAACTTTTACACAAATTGCGTATTTTGTGCAAAATTTTACACAAATTGAGTTGAAGTACTCACTTATTTCGAGTAGAAATACTCATTTTCGTGAGTATCCTAATTTTTAAACAAAATCGTTTAAATATTTTTTAGAGTGTAGGAAAGAGGATGCAGCTGTCCACTGGGGTTACCAGGGAACCTGACCCAATATTTTTGGTCAACTTTAAACTCATTTAAAGTTTCAATGGGTAATTATATGACCCAAATATTTCAGTTTGTTCCCGTCTGACCCAAGTTTGGGTCAAATTGACCCAACCATTTTTACAATATGACGTCATTTCACTCATCGTGCTCAGCGAATGCATAAAACGGTAGAAATTAGGTCAACAGGCAATCATGCTCTTACAGTTGGCTACCGGCTGGCAGATCTACGTGATTTATATTTCAAGGGCCGGGGTGGGGGTAACCCGATTAACTGCACTGCAAAGAGGATTTTTGCAATGGATTCTATGATTACAAGAAATTGTGTTATTTCCATTCTAATTGAATTGAATTACCTTTATTGGTCCATCGTCTTGCCAAAAGCAATATTGTTGACGCCACCAGTCATTCGACCCTCCTATAAAGGGCCCAAGATCAAGAGCCACGCCAAATGTAACTCACGACAGGTCTATGAGTTTTGAAGACAGTCAACTCTCATCCCAAAGTACAATTTTTGTAGAAGTCTACGACTAGAAATCGTTAGTCGTTAAGTCTTCTTCTGTCTATGTAATTTTCTGCCCCACTGTTTTTGTAATACATGTACACATTTTGTATGTAATTCTGTTATACTCTAGAGGGCGTCCAAATATCCTTCAGAGGATGAAATAAACCTCTAAACTTCTACAGAAATTCTCAATCGGCACAGCTCTTTGATTGACAGGAAAATCATAAAATGCAAGGCACTGTAGGTCACATTACACTGCATATATTTTCGATTACTATTTTGGGTGTTGAAATACTTATCCTGCAGCAATAAACTGAGATTGTGTGGGGATGGTGTTGAGTTTTAGACAGTCGTGGGAAGGGCTTAAGTAAGTTGAAAAATGAGAACTGTTTAGGTAAGAAGATTAGGCCTTTAAGGGGCTTCTTTCCTGAGAGGATAAAACCAGTTTGCATGACCATGTCAACCATAAGACCTGTACGTCTGACATTCATGGCCCAGATCCAACCTGTCTGAAAAGAACAGGCACATGAGCTTAGACAAACGGTCAAGAAGATGTCCCTGCTCTACAGCAGTACATGCGAGAACGGTAAATATGTAAAGTCTGTACAGATTATTCTTCCTTTCCGAATTGCTTAATACCACAATTCTACATTTCCACCATTTTACAAGAAAAAGTAAAACTGCTAATTGCCCAAAATGCTGGTGTATTTTTACCCTTGAATGCCTGCATGCGATGAAGCGCAAACCCACGTTTGCGATTATTGTAAAAAGGAATAAGTGTTTCTGATGTGTTTTAAAAATCGACAGCATTTTATTCACCATCGTCCGCTCATGGCATAAGTGGCGTCGTTGCATAACCATATACACTTCCTTGATACGCATTGCACAGGCTAGTTGTGATTAAGTGATACGATTGGACCCAGATACAATCGATATGCCAACAATATTCGGGTCTTTGCTTCTCGCGAAGAGCAAATCGATTCTTCATTGCGATTGTTTCTGTTTTAGTTTCCCTAAGAACCTCATTACACTGTCGTGCAAGATGACGTCATTATCGTAGCCGTACAACTTCTCTGGCAGAGAAAAAAAAGGAAAAAAGAAAAGAAACGAAAATCACGGTAATGGACAGTCTTGAAATCATCACAGTGAAGGTTTAGATCCGACTCAATGAAAAATCTAGTTGCAGATTTCACTTTCACATATTAACTATTTGGAGGTAGTTCTGATAGTATATGTGGCCGAAATATTTAAATATAAAAAATTTAACATCATGTTTTCAGAAATTATACAACATTTTATCACCTCTCTGTGAAGATCCATAGTCATTAATTTATAGACTTAAACATACATGCACGGACGGGCTAATAGTAGGTGCAAAACCCTTATTATCTTTCGACAGGTTTATTTAATAAAGGTAAAGTATTTATTGAGTCCCTTTTCGCATTCAAAAAAGTCCTCTTTTGAACCGCCCCTCTCTGATGTGCTGACGAATCAGAAACCAGTGACTAATCAGTAGCCTATGGACGAATCCGATCGGCGCTTGTTTTTAGTGACTGTAGACAGCCACTAGTGGAGTCCATCGGCCTTGAATCATTTTTATACACCGTTAACATTAGTTTCAAAGCCTAATACTCAGTGAAATTAAATGAATCAAGATACAATTTAGTGTAAAACCATCCACGAGACAGGTTAGCAAGGAAATCGAAAAATCAAAAGGTAATGGAACCAAGTTATGGCCGACTGTAATAAGACCATCACTTGCTGTCGGGATTCGTGTATATCTGGAGGAATTTGGGCACAGTGATGAATGCAATGTTTCAGCATTGAATGGGAATGAGATTGTAATATATTTTATTTTCTACAATTTAAAACATGTAAACCATTAATTACGGAAAACCCTCCAACTCAGATAACATCTGTCACTATGTAAAATACAGAAACCACAGATTCGTGAAAATCGGGTGTTGGCCAGAATGGGGAAGAAATATTTGTATTCCCGAGTTTTACACTCCATAGAATGTCATTTCATGTCTAGTGCTGGAATTGAACGCATTCCAACAGTTGAGATCTGAGGGAAAATGTCTAACAACTAATAAGCGTTTTACATACCGTATTGCTATGCATTCTAGATATGTAGGGTCTAGCCAAGTTTTCACTTTATGAGTGACTCGATGTATAAAGAATAAAAGTAGTGTTTTGATTTGTTGACCAGAAAGTCCTAATATTTTAACCATCCTGCGAAATTTTCATTCATTTGCCGTATTTTTTCCTCGAGATTTTTGTTATTAAAGTGTACCTCAGGTCACAAAATTTAAAAAATACACATTAAACGGCACGAAAAATTTAGTCTAACAATCGTACTCCCATCTTCATAGGACATTCATGAGCTGAGATATAAAATGTTGGAATTTAGTCCCTAAAAATAAATTAGTTCATTGCGCAACAAATTGTGACTGTTTGGTTGTACAACTTACATTACCTGATTTTTTTTAATAAGAAGATTGAAGAGATTTTTAAGCTTTGTCTCTTTTAAATGTACTGTCCATGCGTTGGAAGTGTAGGAAACTATTACACGGCTTTATCAAATTTATGTGTTTGTGCAAGTTAGATCAGGGTGGTGTGATTAGACCTCCCTAATCATACCACCTGGTTTGATGAAGTTTTACGGCCCAGTTTCCAACCAGTTGGTTCAAGTCGAGCCGACCACTGCCTTTTTCCAGTTGTGTCTCAGTGGCTTGTTTTCCCTGTGTCATTGATTATGCTGAGGACCAAGCACAACGGCTGTGCGAATGTGGGTGTGTGCGTATGTGAGTGAGTATTCCTGAGTATTCCCGTTGTACACAGTTAGACTTAAGAACCGTGTATGACATTTATTTTATTCACTTTCCATTCACATATTTCTATCATGAGTATAAAAATTTTTTTACAATAAATCGGACATGCTTTCCACGAAAGGAGCAATTAGTGGTAAAGTCAACTCTACATTGAAAATCTTCAGACTTGAAAAAGGAAGAGCATCCCTAAGGTTCGCCTCGGGAAACTTTAGTTAGGCGAAAGCACTTCTCACTTCCCGCAGATTACATGAACGTTTACTATAACATGTTCATTATTTATAAAGGAAGTTTTCAATTAGTTTGAACGTAATGTTTGAGTTGAACAAAAGCATGACCTTCAGGCTTTTTCACAAAATGTCCAGGGAGAAGAATATTTTCATGGCAACTTCAAGGTCTCCTTGTGTAACATAAAAGTTCAGCGTGGTTTAGAGAAACTCTTCAATCTCAACATTCCTTTCATCACCCTTGCTCCTAAACATGCCGAACTATGTCAATCAGGCCTTTAAATCCCCGACCCACTAATAGTTGGTACTCCGAAGTTAAAAATAATTAGAGATATTGAAGCGATATGTTAACTTTTGCACAGCCTAATCTACATCAGAATTCAAACTCTTGGCAAGAATTGACAACTCACCGGGAGGTGTCGAAATTCTTCATAAACTAAAAGAGAAGCGAGAATCGCTGGCGGTATTTTTTGAAAACAGGCTTGAGTGCTCATGTTATTGCTAAAGGCTTATGTATTGTCATCAGTTTGACTGAAGCATTTGGTTTCAGTTGTTCTTTAAGTTCTTTGGCAAAAAGGAGCCACTCTTTGTTAGCGCAGATGTCTTACAGAAACTTCAAACATACCTGAAGGATATATGAACACATCGCATAGACTTGCTGCAAGACCTTTTTGCCTTCATAGTATGGCATTTTTTAAGTTTGACTTGGTATTTCGTATTAACGTTCTGAAAGTAGATCAAATTGAAGGAAGACATCAGAGACCAGCATTATATCGAGGTAGGCCACAATGGTTTTTTTTTTTTAAATTTTGCATGAATTAGACATTTTAACAGTGCCAGTGGTAATGTCACTTAAAAATAAAATCAACATAACATAATTTAGAATTTAAAACCGAACGAAACGTAGGTATGAAGGACGTTCCGTTTCGCAGTTTCTTATGGACGTCATAAACACCAAAATTATTTGGCTGTCTTCGAGGTGATCTTGTAGGGATTTAAAGAAATGTTAAGTATGAATTTTTATTCAAAAAGAGTAAAAGAATATGTTTTCCTTTATTTTTAGTTTTCATTAGGGCAACCTCGATTAAACCTAATGATAGTAATTGACTTAAGGTTAACATATGTAAATGTTCTTGCCTTAAATTAGTCAATAATACGAGGACAATATCTTTATCTGCATTCAGGTTAATGAACACTAACACAGTTGTATAAGAATTGGTGACCTTGGAGGTTTGGGAGACAGGTTTTCCTTCAGAGTGAGAGGGGGAGGGATAAAACTTCGGAACCATGGTTAAGTGAATTCAAAATTCAGTTTCAAGTCGAATTTTAGCCCAAATTGGGTGATGACCTACAGTTTTATCTGCCTTACTATTTGACCCAAGAATTTTAGCTGGTTGAATTTTGACCTTTTTTGGTCATACTGACGCAACTTAGTTTCACAGTGCAAACATCCTTGAGGTGCCTGCAGCTATGTTAGTGTTTAGTGTTGCTTTCGTGTAGGGTTTTTTTCTTAACCGAAGCTTTACAGACAAATCCGCGCAGCTAGATATGAATGCAGCCATGAGTGGGGTTCGACATCCTTTAATCGTCTTAATATTTATGGTCTACATGCAATTCTAGACCCCATATTTAGCGAAATTGAGGAAAACAGGTATTTTTGGGTATAAGCATCTATGATATATGTAAGTCAAGAATTTATAAGATTAAAGCTGGTGGACTCCAGTTATGGCCAACTAAACAAAATCATCACTTGACTGCTCGAATTCGTCTACACAAAACCTACAGTGATTGTTGAGTTTCTAGTGTACAAGTCTTAGTCGGCTAGGTTTGCGTTTTCCCTTGAACATGTTATTGGTATGTTTGTATTGCATTTTGTAACGACATCGCTAGTATTTCCATTATGAATACGGGATAAGGGCTTGGGAGGTGTATTTTCCAGCTACAGTCTGAGAGGCATTTTAGCCAAAAAAAAAAAAAAATCATACGACTTGCGCCATATGGTGGCGCTACGCTGAGATTATCTCTCCATAGGTTTCGTCAATCCTTGACAAATGTCTAACTCCCAAGACGGGGAAAGTTAGAGAAAATGTATGTCAAATTTGCTAACCAGGACGAAAGACATACCGATACGTGTTTCGAGTGATGGCTATTGTGAACTATAAGACACAACAACGAATGGAGAAACTTTCCTTTTCCGTTTGACTGAAATATAAACGTATGGTAATCGTTCATCAATCTATGCAAAGTGGGTCGTTTTATGTAGAGATGGGAGTTAATGAGATTTCCACATATTAAGCAGAATAACATACTGTTTCACCTGTTCTTTGATCTCTGAAAGCTTTGTGCAATATAAAAGTCCCTGACTTTCACTTCAGTGAGAGTAAGTTATCGCCCAAATGCGTTCCTTTCCACTTAAATATACTCATATCTAACTATTATCGACAAAGGAAATTGTCAGGATCGATGCTATTATTGAACACTCGACGTTTTTTCCCTCAGCGCATTTGTCACAAATTGCTACATTTTTTATATCTGTATTTCCACAAAGCTAAGTGCTTTTCCTTCATACATCTGGTCATCTTGACGCTTCGAGTGTAATCCGTGCATTACTCGTGTAAGTAAAGATTTTTGTTTATATGCAAATGACGCAATTCGCAAAAGTTGATGGTAAAAATGATTTCAGAGCATCCATGGAATGATGGAAATATGTAAAACTTGGTTCCCTATAAGTAGAGACAAATGTCAGTGTTGAAAACTTAAAAGGAGTGTGCTGTCATGGGAAGGAATTTTAGCCCTTAAAAGAGTTTAAAAGGTCTGCCTAATCTCAGTCTACTATATACACTTGCGTAGTTTACTAAATAACACAAATATAAGAAGTTTGGTGGAAAATTTCAAGTATGGTGAAGATTTTTGCCTACGGAGATTTAAAGGCTAGAGCATTTTGTCTTACAGTGTACCTCAAGTCAAGAAATCTAAAAATACACATTAAAGAGCATGAAAAGTGAATTCTAACAGTCCAACCCTATCTTCAGCAGACAGTCTTGAGCTCAGATATAAAATGTTGAAGTTTATTTACTTAACACAAATTGGTCCATTGCGCAATAATTTGTGACTTTCTTGTTGTACAACTCAAATTTTCTGCTTTGTTTCCCTTTAAAACTGAAAATTTTTTCATGACCTTGAACACTTTCTGTTTTCTTGCATGGCATGTTGCACAGAGAGGGCTAAATTAATTACATCACCCAAAAATAGCAAGAGTGCTATCACACCTTGGTACAAGGTGCAGTAGCTTTCCAAAAAACACAAAGAAATACAAAGATTGTAATTTGAGTAGTACAAGAATGACACCACAAATTCACAAATTATTGCGAAATGTACCATTTAAAGTTGAGTGAATAAATTTCAACAATTTTTATATCAGCTGAGGAATGTCCTATTTAGATGTGAGTTGGACTGTAGGAATATATTTTTCATGGTTTTTAATATATATTTTTGAATTTTTTGACTTGAGGTACACTTTAAAAGGGAAAACAGAACTACAATTTATTTATCAACCTATGAGTCTTTGTCTAAAAGTTTTAGCATACATGACATTCAGCAGAGAAAAATATGATGACTTAAAATAATTTATTTCACAGATGTATCTATATTTTTCTGCTATCATGTCATAAGATTTTATCGATTAAAAATGAAATAAAAAGTTTGAGCACCAAATAGACGAAATCTACGGCTGCTAAAATGACATCCGTAATATCTAAAACTCAAATATTAACCAACAGGAAGTAACTATTATAGAGAAAATGTCGAAATTTTTATGACGTTTGTAAGAAATGAACAAAATCAAAACTTCAAAATCTGGCACCTTGGCCAATAAAATCCTGACATAATCAAATAATTTCACTCAAAGCGTTTTGCTTTTGTATCAACATTTCGTACTTTCACTTTGTTTCACACCTAAAAGAACACGTTCTTTATTTACCTTTCTTAAGCAAAATTTATTTTATTTTATTTTTATATTATTGACGACCCTGTCATTCATGAGTCATGTTCCTTTGGTGTTAAATATTTGACAAATCATATTGAGGTAAATATTGATCTTTCTTGCTACGTTTTGTCAATAATTCTGTCACATTTTCAGCCGTCTTCTGATAAAGCTGAAGAACGGCTCTTCAACGGCTCAACAATTTGATCAATGTAAGCAGTGTTGCATAAAATCTCAAGTGTTGTCTAGCGCCCTCTCTAGTTCACTCCGGTTTATCGAGTTCGAGTTGAAGTTCATTTCTACGGTTAAATACACAGTAAACACACCATTTACACTTGCCTTTGCCAATGTTCTCGAGGTTCAATGTTCCCGAATATTGGGAATATTCGCACTTCTGGGAACATCGAAGCGCGGGAATAGCGAAACTTATGATCATTGTCAAATCATCGAGATAAAGGAAAACGAGGAACGTAGAACCTTGGAAACATTGAACCCCTAGAACATCGGGTAGACCCCCATTTACACAAGGTGGTGGGGGATTATGGAGGAAGAGAATCTTATGAGAGGATCCCCCTTAGCAAAAACAAGTAATGACAAAATAACACAGCCGCAAAAGAAAGAAAGAAAACCCAAAACTATGTTTTGTAAGATTGTCAAAACTAGCTGGAAGATAAAGCACATTGAAATTGGATAAATGCCCAATTTTCTCATCCCAAACAGTACCAATTCTCCTAACCTTCTAAATTAAGCCCCTCCCCCAATTGTCTGAAATTCACCCTCATCCAGATACAATCTCATTTTATTGCTTCAGGGTAAATATAGAAAGCTCAATGTGTATAATCAAAACAATATCAGAACAGTTCGTGCTCTGTGCTATAAGTTTTGGTACTCTGCATTGTTTGAATTAGCAGTCAATCAAAACGCTGAGCCAATTGAGTGTTTCTGTTACCCTTTACTAAAAGTGTAGTTTGGGGTGAGAGGATTGTTCCTCTTAGGTCGCAAAATGACACTTGTAGTCAAAGTATTTCACCCCGACCTTCATAGCTAGGTGGGCAATGGTATTTTTAACCTTTGATGCAATTTCAGAACGCGGGAGTTATGAGAAATTCGAAAATGGAGAGAATAATCATGATTTATTTGGATTAGGATTATCAGTGAATGCATTTTACAGATATGGGACATACCCTCGTCATACTAATGCTACAAATTTTCAGTATGAGATGAAAAAAAAACCTCGAACGAAGATCTGTTTTTAATTGACCGGGGTAAGGATGTGTTGAGCATTTTTAATTTTAATACCCGATACTTTAAGTAAGGTGTTTGAGTACTTTTTGTATGTTTAAGGCTATAGCTTTTAGCAAAAAAATGTTGTCAGGTTTTACTTATTATTCGAAATGCGTGTATGTGCCGGTTGAGGAAGGGGTCCTCTCCTTTTGGGCTTTTTCGTAGGCGTCGCCCTTTTTTGAGGGGATTTGCTTTCTTGCAACGAGGCATATCTTAACAATCCAGTGGGGATATGAAGCTCTGTAGTGCACTGGGCTTGTGTGAAGGAGATAGTGTTGAAAGCAGTAAAACGTAAAATGCGGGGATGTGACCGTCAAACGATGGCATATGTTCCAGGCGTAACTTGTTATTTGACCTAAATAAGCACCAAGGAGCATTTGACAGTATTGATTAGGGAATACAACGACAAAAATCTTTCATTGGACAATTGAGAATTTTCGAGACGTTCTACCTTATCTCAGTCAAACATAAGTTGTAAGGAAAAGGTAGAGCTTAGACTCTAAAGGGAAAGAGCAGTCGCCAAAAATTATTTTAAAGCAAGAATTGAAATCGGAATTTTTCTTCATTTTTCTTCGAGGTATCCCTCATAATAATTTTATTTGAACTTTAATAAAGAATATACCACCATTGATTGCTCCTAGAAAAACTATTGTCAGTGACTCCCATGAGTCAATCACGAAACACGAAAGACTACAACACTTATCCAAATTGAGGTGCCTTCATTTCCCCTTTAAGAGGGTCCATTCGTATTAAACCGAAGGCTTTTTGTGGTGGAAGTAACGAATAAGTGTGCATTCCGCTTTCTCCATGCAGTGACAATCTCACAAAGCCTGTCTATATTCTCTTTAAAAAGGACGTAGCGAGAACAAGTCATTTCGAAATATCAAAAGGGTATCTATAAAATTGTGACGTTGGAACCCAACGCCTCTCAAAGCGTCTGCATCCCTGACTCTTTTGGTCTATACCGACGTTCAGAAATCATTTGCGCATTAATAGTCGAGTTAACAAGAAGTGTGCCATCAAGAAAGCCTAATATGAAGGGATATTGAGCCAACGGACCCGTTAGAAAGGTTTGCCAATAAAAAATGAAAAACAGGAGAAAGTTTTAAGCATCAGATGAAGAGGACCGCATGGATGAATACCTCTCTGTTACTTACCGTATTTAAACTAAAATTGCATTTGTTTCCCGCCTCAGTTTCCGTTTTGCGTGCATAATATGATATCGTTTAAGTTTCTATAAGGGTATACACATTATCATATACCATGCACTTAAGACTGTATAACTATGTAACTTTAACTTTTGCTTATGATCATTTTCAAGAATTATCATTTTAAAAACCACGTCATATGAAACATATCAATGTAAAAATGCTTCACAATTTCATAAAAATGAGAAAATTTACAATATTTTATTGGTGTGCTTTACAAGCATTGTCTATTCTATTTCCTGTTTGTTCGTATTCAAGTGGAATTCCGATGCTTCTCCATGTGCTTCCTGGTATGAATATAACTGGTATTGAACAGTCACCAAAGTTCATCTTCAATTTTAAAGGGGAAAATTCAGCCATCAAATCCAGCCAACTTGAACTAGAGTAGTAGTATATCCTATTCTATGAATTACTCTTGAGAATCATGTGGCAATATACTTTCCCCTCAGTTGTGAAATTTACTACGAGTAACTGCTTGGTGTGCCTTCAACATGCAATTTTTATCTTGAAATACCATGTTTGTACTCGGAACAGGGGCGGATCCAAGGGGCGGGAGGGGCTTTTACGACCCCAGCCCTCCCTACTCGCCGCAACAATGAAATATACGGGAAATCAGGGGTACAACTCCCTCACACCCTTGCTCTCTCTTAAGTCAGCCGCCCTTTTTGGAATGTCTGAATTCGCACCCGCGGAAGAAACATAATAAGAAGTTTGTCAAATTGAGTTTTTGTTTAAGAAACGGCTGGGGCGGGGAGGGAGGAGGGACTGGTTTTTCCCTTCAACTGCGTATTTGAATAATGAATTGGTTTTTGTTTATAATTATTCCGCAGCTGTTTTATTTCTGCTCAAGAAAGGGAAAACTGCATCTAAATAGCAAACTACCCTTTGGAGATCTTAACCTTTTACGAGATATTGTTGTGCCCGTTACCAAACAAGGTACAGAAGGACGACAAAATAAATTCCAGGGGGAATAGATTCCCGGGGGCAAAAAGATTCCCGGGGGACAAATAGATTCCAGGAGACAAATAGATTCCAAGGGACAAATAGAATCCAAGGGACAAATAGATTCCCGAGGGACAAATAGATTCCCGGGGACAAATAGATTCCAGGGGACAAATAGATTCCAGGGGCAAATAGATTCCAGGGGACAAATAGATTCCCGGGGGCAAATAGATTCCAGGGAAAAATAGATTACAAGGGACAAATGCATTCCCGGGGGCAAAGGGATTCCAGGGGACAAATAGATTCCAGGGGGCAAATAGATTCCAGAGGACAAATAGAATCCAAGGGACAAATAGATTCAGAGACGCGAACATGATTCCAGGAGACAAATAGATTCAAAGGGGCAAATTGGTTCCAGGGGAAAATACATCGCAGGGGTGAATAGATTCGGGGGCACGAATACCAGGGCAAACAGATTCAAAGGAGGGGGTCGATTCTAGGCAGGGGAAATTATCGGGGGGGGGGGGCAAATGAAGGACGGCTGTAGGAAAAATATTTCAGGTAGTCAGGTGATAGATTCTAGGGGGAAATAGATTTTAGGAGACAAATAGATTCCAGGGGCTAATAAATTTCAGTAGGGCAATTCCAAAGATAAATAGATCCCTGTAGGCAAAGAGAATTCAAAGAGCATTCAAAATTCCAAAGAGCTTACAGATTTCAAAGGGAAAATGCATTCCATGGGACAAAGAGATTTCGAGGGGAGTAAATTCCAGGAAACAAATAGTTTTCAGGGAAAGAATGATTACTTAGGATATTTAGATTTCAGGGAGCAAAAATATTTTCAACAGAGATAGATACTTACAGTACTTGCATAAAGGCCATATTTTTATCTTCAAGAAAGAAGGACGCTTTTTCCTAAAGCTGCAATCCCTGCCCTCTGCCACCCTTGGCTGGTTGTTTATTTTTCGGAATATTTTGCATCACAGGAAACCTACCCCTTCTGGGCAAATTGAATTGCCAAAAACATTATGGTTAATTCGATCATTAATTTGTTCAACTATGAACCGTCCAAAACTGTGGTAAAATTTTTGACCTAAACTATGGTCACAATTTTTTCATTTACGGTCAAATATTCCAATTTAAGTTTTCATTTAATTAGCATCTTTAGACCATTGCTCTATTTGCCCAAAATTGAGTCGGTAAAGAAAGTGCTTTAAAGGGCTTTGTTTATTAATTTATATGCCTTTGAGAAGTTTAGATAGCTCACCCCAAATCGAGTCAAACGGTACGACTCATAGCTAACTTGAAATTTTTAAAAAGCATTTTCTGTGCACTTACCACATATGTTCATAAAAAATTTAAAATGAATTCCTTCATTAGCGATGAGAAACCAGTTTCTCATATTTATTAGGGTGTTCTCGCTAAAACCACTCTTTGGCATCGGCTGGCAAAGAGCATGCGCAAGAACACATTCGTGCACCATGTTGGGGTTGCGTGTTAGCACTTGTATGATTACACGCAGACAGGGGGCGAACTGGAATCTACCTTTCATACTGACAATAGTGTAAACGCGTTTTACCAACCCCTTTGAAGTCCGGCCGCAACGGCATTTTTTGTGCTCAAATGAGTCCATGAGAGGTACAACTACAGACGTGTTTAGTGTTACAAAGAAGTGATATCGCCATCCCTTCTATATGTCAAATAGGTTTTAAGGCCCAGTTCTCTCACCCCAAACAGTATCAATGCTCCCAACCTTCTTATTTAAGCCCCTCCCACAATTGTTTGAAATTCATGCTCATCCAGATACAATCTCAGTTTATTGCTTCAATGCGAGTAAAGAAAAACTCAATTTATATAACCAAAACACTCTCAGTAACGTTCATGCTATGTAATATAAGCTTTGGTTCTCTACATTGTTTGAATTAGCTGTCAATCAAAGACCAGAACCAATTGAGAATTTTGGTACCCCCGTACCAAAATTTTAGTTTGGGGTGAGAGGTTTTGCCCTTTAAATGGGTTGCATTTTCAAGTCCAAAAAGTTGTGATGTAAATTTTTAGGCGTTTCTCTCCATGAGTGTAATCGCAACTTGTCTCTTCTTCCAGGAAAACAGCATCCGTCAAAACTGCTTAATTATACATTTCCTTAATCTTGAAGTACTGCATTTTTTAATCTTGAAGGAACTGTCGGGAAGAAAACTTGGAAGTTTCTAAAAAGTTTTTCTCTTATAAGTAAAACGGTGCGCAACTGATGGAGCCCTGATTTACATAACGTGTGCTTCAAATTTGCCACTGTGGCCATTTGCAGAGATAGTAAATGATGATATTTTTACTCAATTGAAAATGTTACAAAGCGCAATTATTTGTATGTAATTGTTGCTCTGCTTAAATTACAATCTTTGTATTTCTTTGTTTTTCTGAAAGTTCGAGTGCACTTTGCACAGAGGTAGGATAGCACTCTTTCTCTTATAAGATAATGTGATTAAGCACTCTCTATAAAACATGCTTATGCGAGAAAACAGGAAGCATTCAAGGTGGTTAAAACATTTTACTTTCAAAGCGAAACAAAACAGGTAATGCGAGTTGTACCAAAAGAAAGTCACATGTCATGTCTTCCTGCTAGCTAACAGAAGTAAGTAAACGTACCACACCGTCTCTGTATATTTGTGAACTCGATGATTACAATTTCCTGATAGCGCCTCATGACAAATTCCGACTCGGTTCTTTAAGCCACTCCGAAGCGTTTGCACTCGGTGTATATATAGGCCTAAATATAAGGCTGAAGTCGTTGGGTTCAAGAGCAAAACACAGACTGGCTTATTATGTTCAAATATGAAAGACATTGGAAACTATTCTGCATGAAACAGTCCGGTGTTTCCATACAGATAACAGTGTCATAGCTTATGGGTCGGGGAAGGGACCTCTGCCCCTGAGATTTCCAAACCGTATAAATCCACCAGTGTTTGAGGTATAGCTCTGCATAAAAAGTGTTTGGATTTTGTCTGTGTTACGACCCTGGAGAAAAATTTTGTTGAAAGGGCGTTGGTAATAAAATGAAATACATTTAAATGTGAGGTGCTTCATTATAACCACTCGTATTGTTCCATAAAACTGTTATAGCCTTTTACTGTATGTCCCACCCTCCGAAGACTGAAGGAAAACACAGTCGTTATGTTAATTCTTCTCTTCTGTACTATATCTACCGACATTGAGTTGAAATTTCCCTTCTCCTTTTGTGTTGAGAAATGTAATTGTTGTATCCCATCTTCGCTCCAGACCGACTGCATGGTCTCGTGGTTAGAGCCTTGGTCTTGTTTCGGAAGGTCTGGGGTTTGACTCCTAGCCGGGCCACACCGAAGACTAAAATGGAGCCTACTGCCATTATGTTAAGACAACTGGAAGAAAGGACTTTGCCGGCCTGCTTAAACCAATCGGTTAGAAATTTAGCCGTAAAACTCCATCTAACTAACTTACTTACTATAGCTAACTTCCCAATTTTCATTGCAATACATGTGCTTGCGATCCCAAAACAAATATCATGGTATCTTTTTACTGCATTAGTGCACCTGTTTTTCATCACATTTTATTCAGTTTTTCACCAGTTTCTATATATTTATTGCTTTAACTGAAATATATATACTCCAAATATGCACACGCATCTTTGGTATTCATCTTGCGTGACTAGCACTCATTTGATCCTGTGGTGTTCGTTATGTAATGCAAACTTATACTTCAACCAAAGTGCTCTAATTACAAACCGAAATCCCATTACGAAGAAACACAAAGTTCTTCATAAAGTTACAATTTCTGGGCCTTAGTTCCAGATAGTAATCAGATTTTCGTCTAAATGATGTCTTTGCGAACTGCAAACGTCTTTTCATTTCATCGCCGGAGTTCAAATATAGAATGATTTCGATTATTTCTGACGTGTTTGCTTTTCGACACATTCTGTTTTACGCCATTCCATAAATCACACACAAGGCTTAGCGCATTTCGTGTCTGTCTTCTTTATTCTTCTTTTTGCAATCAAATAAAAATTGACTGTAATTACTTCGCGCTGGGAATTACTTACCTCTCGGAAATCAAAGAGATCACTGGATTGTCAGTAACCCGATTACTCGGTTTAAAAACTGGTGACTTGTGTAGTTTGTGATAGTTTAACAAAGCAAGATTGACAGATAGCAAAACATATTTCGAGAATAAGGTGATGAAAATGAGATTAGCGACTTGCTTTTTCATCGGTGTTTGACCGAGAGAAATACTCTGTAACAATCTAATTGTGTAGGGACACTTAAGCGACGTGAGATTTTTAAGCGGGCCGAAAAAGCAATTCCAAGGTTGTATGTTCAACTGGGAAATGAGAAATGTGCTTCAACACTTCTTTAATCAATTTTGTTTAGTCATAAAATAGAGCTTGCTTGGCTCAAATAATGTGATATATGAGTGTGGGTAAAATTTATAGTGCGAGGTACGGGAATCTTGTTGTGTGTAATTTGTTGTTGGAAATCAAAATATATAGAATGGTTGATGTGTATAGGGTGTGCGTGTTAAGAATGTAGCATATTTCTGGCCGAAAGATGTTACAATAGGGTCTCGACATGGCCAAAAAAACTTACTGAGGAGCGTGTTCGCACAATAGACAGTGAGGTTTATGGACGACGACAACGGCATAGTCAACGGGGCCTATAAGAGGGCGTTCGCGTGGCCAAGTTATGTTGATGAAGGGTCTTGGCATAGTCAAATGGGGTTTGCGGCGGTGTTTGCATGGTCAAATGGTGTAAATGTAGGGTGTTGATATTGGTCGAATGGGGGGGGGGGGGGGTGGAATGGTAAATGTTATTTACATTACTGCCTAAGGTTATTCATATGGGTCATTAAAGCCAAGCCATAAGCAGGATTCAAGAACTTGAAGAAAGAACTGAATCTCACAAAAAGATAATTTCCATTTCTCATTATTTCAAATTAAAAGGCACAATCTTGAATAGAACTGAAGAATTACTTCACCAAATTTCGAAATAATTATGATTACAGGACCCATTCATGAATTAAGAATACTAGACTTATATGCAAAGTGGGGTTGTCTGCTTCTGCCCTTTAAGGGTGAAACCATGGGTTTCGAGGATAGTTTTCTCTACAATTCAAACTAACACGATGTAAAATATAAATAATTGATACAGTGGTCAACCAAGTATCTAGCTGTCAAAGGTTACTTTGTGAAATTATAAAGATGCTAAACATGCCAAATATGAATATTTCAATTCGGTGTTTGATTATCAAGAGTAAAATTTTACCATCATTCTTCTTGTTAGCTTCGTGTATATATACCCTGCAAGTCTGTACTCCTATAATAACTATAATGTGTACATAAGTGATCGACATGTGGACAAAGTGAGGTCGCTCGTCATTAATAACCAGAAACGTGCATTCGTAGGTCGGCACACTCATATTAACCTTCGCTATTACATGATCAAAATTACCTTATGCGTTCCTTACAATGCAGTTTAAACGATGCAAAGGTAAGGTTCTAAATAATTCATTGGCGATAACGAAGTTCCACCCTACATGGTGGAGATAAACAAATGAAGAGGCTGCGTTTAGTACGATATTGGACAGGCATAGCCTGAAGGAGGGGATCGATACTTTTCAAGGGACTGGGCCGGCTAAAGCAATACAGAGACACTCTATAGATTACACGCCTGTACGTGAGCGTACATTCGTTTACAACGACGTTGAGGAAAAAATACTCTCTTGAACATGCACTGCGATCTGCTTACAGCCTCTAAACTAAACTAGATCGCTAAACCCGAACCTTTTGGAGAACATGTACTGATGATTTTTTTACGATAAACATTGCACGCTGGAACTGAAGGATGACAACGGCGATACAATCGTGTACGTTACTCCAATGATTTCTGAGAAGATTGCTGAGAGGTTAAGAGGGTATGATTTACAGAATTTATCTGTCCAATTAAAGGCCGTCCTAACTCATCCCAGACTGTAATTACCCTAGTTAGCTTGAGTTACTCCTCCAACGGTATGGTACGGCACCCAGAACTGGGTTAACGTTGCTTGAGGCAATATTGTCCACACCCAACCACTCACACACGCACACACACACATGCGCACACATACGCATTATGGGCTTACAACAATGGGACACATAACCGCCAATACGAGTCTCTTGTACAATGGTCAAGCAAGTGTCTCTCAAAGGTTACAACTTATTACTGGAGTAACTTGAATTCGAATGAATGTTGATCAAAACGCAGTTGTGAACTGTGTTTAGAACTCTTATTTATGTTAAAGTATATAATTGCACACAGTGAGCCGTTTCTTACTTTGGAGGATGGGGCGCATGTAATATTCCCGTTAAATTTTGGCTTTTTTATTTAGTGTTATAGAAGACACAGCAGATAAGTTTTCTTTTGCACATAAAGCAGCCCTGCAGATGATTTAACGAGAACTATATTCCACAACTAAAATGTTTTAGACCGTTTGTGACACCCAACCATTTTACCGATTTTAATGAGCCATCGCATTGTTAGGAACTTGTACATTACTATGATGAATTGATTCCTCTGAGAGAGAAATGTCTCGTACTCCGACCTTGAAATAGATGAGAGAAGCTCAAAATTGGTTCCCTCAGTTGTGGTAATACTAAAATTGCGTCCCTGCTCCCTGCTACGGAACTGACAGAGAGTCTAACTCAAACGGTGATGAATGCCTGTTTTTCTGTTGCATTTCCATCCTTCAGTCAATCCACAAAGTATTCAAGTGTAACATATTTTTTAAGAGAAAATTACATCATTTAATGTGTATTTTAGGTTTAATTTTTAAATATGTGTAAGCTATCAAATATCACCTGCTCTTGAGGTTAATTTACAATGAATTAAAATCTGACTGTTATAAATGCTTTCAAATATAAGATGACATATATCTTCGAACCGTTGGTATAATTATGTATGATATCAAGACAGAATAAGAAAAATATCCCTTAAAGGTGTACTAATGACAATATTAATAAAATTTAAAATCCCATTTTTTTCACCATAAACAGCACCAATTCTCCTAACCTTCTTACTTATGCCCCTCCCACAATTGTATGGAATTCATCCTCATCCAGACACAATCTCAGTTTTTTGCTTAAAGGTCCAGTTTTCTCACCCCAAACAGTACCAGTTCTCCTAACCTTCTTACTTAAGTCCCTCCCACATTTTTCGAAATTCCTGCTCATCCAGATACAGTCTTCGTTTATTGTTCCAAGGTGAGTAAAGAAAAACTCAATTTGTATAACCAAAACACTCTCAGTACCGTTCATGCTGTGTAATGTAAGGTTTGGTACTCTGCATTGTTTGAATTAGCTGTCAATCAAAATACTGAGCCAATTGAGAATTTTGGTACCCCCGTACCAAAATCGTAGTTTGGGGTGAGAGGTTTGGCTCTTTAGGGGTGATTATAGAAAAACTCAATGTGTATAATCGAAATACTCTCACCACAGTTCATGCTGTGCAATAGAATCTTTGGTACTTTGCATATTTCTAATTAGCAGTCAATCAAAGAGTTGAGCTAAAGTAAAGTTTCTGTTACTCTATACAAGAACAGTGGTTTGGGGTGAGAGGATTGGTCCTTTAAGGCTTGAAAGAAAGACCTCAAAATCTTCGGTATGACTGGTTGAATGTTTTTTATCATAAATTCGGATATATTTGTCTGGTTGAGTTCCTTTCAAATCAAGGCATACTGGAGTCACCGAATGTAGGTTAGTTCAAACATTTTTTCTCAACCGAAGGCCTTATTGGAGATAGAGAATCCAAATATACTAGGCTCAGATTACACAAATACTCAGATTAAGAAGCATGCCTACTGATATAGATTGACTTAACTACATAAAGTCCAACATTTCACAAGTAATCGATTTCCAAAATTCGTTCTTCATTCTTTTTGTGAATTTCATATCATGACCAAAAACAGGGCAATGACAACGTTGGGGGACACCAATGAAATACCAACTTACGGTAATGTAGACTAAACAATCTTTGTCTACAGTTTTCGCCTGGAAGGCTGAGTAAAAATGGCGTTATATTGTAAGCTGTAAAGATGACGATTGGCGACTAGGTTACTGTGGTTCTCAATTTCTTTAAAATATGTCTATGACGACTGGTGATGTGGGGAGGGGACCTCCTCCTACAACCCCTCTATATCAAAAATAACTTTTTCGAAAGTCGTCCCGACTCTCTGGCAAAGGGCCTTCTGCAAAACCAAACTTTAAACTGCTTCCCAAAGGGACTATACCGTGGGTCCACTGAGGGCAATACTTGACCAACACAAAGGCCATCAGACCATCCACATATTGATCTGTCATGAATGGCTCCATTCTAGGTTGGATGAAAAGAATTGATATTACACATAATCTTAGCCAAAAGGCCGAGAACCCCGTAGTTGTATAAGCAACCATTACATAGATTAAAGAAGCGTTATTTAAATTCTGCACTATCAATTTCAAACATCTGCTCAGCCCACAAATTGCTACCGTTTTTAAAAACCATTTGTAAGTCTTTTTTCGTTCAGTGAAGGGTTGAAACTACAAAACATATATCATTTTTTTTTTATTATTGTGTAGCTGTAGCGAGAAAGAAGGGCGAAGAAAGCAATGTTCAGCCAATCTAATTATGCAAAAATTATTTTGTTATAGAACCAAAATGACTTCAAATGACGCTAAATTTTGCATTAGTTTGGATCTGACCGTATTTGAATATTAAAAAACTTCCCTCCACCCCAATGGTGATCTGCCCCTTCAGGTGCCTGCCAAAAATAAAAAAGTCAAGGCTTCGAAGATGCGACTCCTGATAATTCTGCTATAAATGTTTACAGCCATTTTGAATTTTCTAGATGCAAGAGTGTCCATTAAAAATTCCCGTTTGAAAAATCAAAAGTAATATTGTAGCCTGAAATTTAATTAACAAGAATTTCTTAAAAGGGGCTATGAAAGTGTGACAGAGAAATTGAATTTTTGGATCCAGTGCCTCTTTTTTCCGTCCTGAAGTGATCTGTTTACTAGAATAAAGACACATTGAAGATGCCTTTAAGGTTAGAAGAAACATTTATAATTGTCGGGTAACGAAATTCCACACAGATGAAAGAACAGTCAGTCACCTCAATGCACTGTAACCAATTTCGAAGTAAGACAGTGGTCACGGATCAGTTTTTGTTAGCATTAAGCTAATATAATACATTTGAAACACAGAATTAAAGTTGCCAAAAATGTATGGACTACCTTGCTTGCCGCTTTACTGAGAATTAGTTAATCGTGTCCAATGAAGAGCTAATCTGTAAATGCAATCTTGATGTGTTATTGTAGAAATATTACGAGTAGCTTTCTTTTATAACCTGTCAGTATATGACATGCTGAATCGAAAAATAATAAACACAGAAAAGGGAAGGTGCTTCATTTGTGTCTAGACATTACCTTGAAATACCAAAAGGAAAAGGAATAAGTGCACAGTTAACCCTTTATGAATTGGCTGTAATCGGGTCATGGCAGAGGGAACTAGACAGGTCAAACGTCGTTTTCATTTGTAGATACATACCGCCTGAGTGGAATGCTCTAAGAAGTTGTTATATGCATTTAAACTGCTATACACCAGCGACAAAGAAAGTCAAGTGACGAATTCGGACAGCGAAGTGCTGGATTTTTATAAGTCGGTCATTACTGGGGGTCCGTAAGCTTTAACTTTTCCATTTCCTTGCTTTAAATATATCATCACTGGAGGTGTTAGGATTTCAAACGTGTGTGGGGAAAATGGCGGGCACGAGGATTTGTGGGGACAAACAACAATTTCGGGCGAAGCGATAGTCTATGAAGGCGGTGTCCAGGGACCTGCCTTATGGCTCTAGTGGGGTCCAGAGGACAAGGTCCCCGTGTGGATACAGCCCCCGGAAACAAAAAACAAACAAGGAAAAGTGAACTTTTTAGATCTTACCCTTGATCTTAGCACAAGCACGTACAAGCCATACATGAAATCCAACAACACCCCTGTCTATGTGCACAAACAGAGCAACCCCACCCACTTATCATAAAGAACATTCCAGAAAGCATCAACAGGAGACTATCCAACATTTCTTCCGGCGAAAACACATTCCACCCATCGTCGCCCGTATACCAAGAAGCATTACAAAGAAGTGGCTATGGGTGCAACCTAAAGTAAGGGACCCAATCCCCTAGCACCTTTCATTCAAAGGGAGCCCCGAAACGAAGACAGGAACATAACCTGGTTCAATCCCCCGTTTAGTGACAGTGTCACCACCAACATTGGCAAAAAATTCTTTTACCTCTTGGACAGCTGCTTCCCACCTGGGCACGAACTACATACTCTACAGACACACGGTGAAACTGAGTTACAGCTGCATGGCAAACATAGACCAAATGATATCAGCGCACAACAAATACCTACTGACGAAACGGGAAGAACAACCAGCAACGCGAAGCAACTGCAATTTCAGGACGCAAAGCAAGTGCCCATTGGAAGGCAACTGCCTCATGAACAACATTGTATACCAAGCAACTGCAGCACGCCACGACAACCACAACGAAGAAATATACATTGGTCTAACAGAGAACACATTCAAAACAAGATACAACGCCACAAGTCTAGCTTCAAACGCAAAGACAAAAGAAACGCAAGTGCACTCAGTGAATACATCTGAAAACTAAAGGATTCAAATGTAGAACAATCTGTAAAATGGAAACTCATGAACAAAGCTCGAGTATACTCCACATTCATCTAAAACTTGTAATCTCCGTCTGGAAGAAAAGTTTTTCATTGTACTCAAACGCTCCATAGCAACTCTAAATAAAAGAAAAGAACTAATAAGCTCTTGTAGACACAGGAACCATATATATATATATATATATATATATATATATATATATATATATATATATATATATATATATATATATATATATATATATATATATATATATATATATATATATATATATATATATATATATATATATATATATATATATATATATATATATATATATATATATATATATATACAAACAAAGATTCTCCTGCATTTCCTCTAATGTAGTTTATATTTTAGCATATGGGAGATGTAACTCGTTGTATGTGGGAGAGACCAAGCGCCGCCTCGCTGCACATTTTAATCCCCCTTCACCTTGCTATATACAGCATTTAACTGTTACGGCAGCTGTAATGTGCCGAGGCTCCGATCGTGACCGCCTTAGTGCTGATCATGAGGCTAGGTACTCTCGCTCCACACGGCCTTATGTTAGAATTGACCTCGGCCAATTTTTACTCCTGTTGCACTTACCCGTTCGTGCTCATTTTTTACTGTGTAGCCCTAATTATTATTTTTTCCGGTCCTAGTTTTTGTCTACTATTTTCCCCTTTTTTCCGACCATGTTCGATTTGAACGTGCACTTTTTCATCCAGGACGCTCTTTTTCTTTTTTTTTATTTGTTTCATCCTTCGCACTCATGTTTTCTGACAGTCACTTTCGTTCGGTTCTGTTTTTACAGCGATCGCTTCGGATTTGATGTTTGTCGTGTCCAATTGTTACTGTTGGTTGTTCATTTTTGTTTCTGCCACCTGATGAAGGGTTTATAACCGAAACGTCGTGGAGTTTTCCGCAAACTTTTAAGCACTTTTTACTACCTCTTTTCGACCTACACATTTCAACAGTGCTCCCCAGCATTTCGACCTTTATATATACATGTATATGTATATATATATATACATATATATGTATATGTATATATATATATATACATATATATATATATACATATATATATATATATATATATATATATATATATATATATATATATATATACATATATATATAAATATATATATATATATATATATATATATATATATATATATATATATATATATATACATGTATATGTATATATATATATACATATATATGTATATGTATATATATATATATACATATATATATTTCACTAATTCGGCACTTATGGGGAAGGTTGTTGTTGTTGTTTCCCCTTAAGGTGGGAATTAGCGTTATATATATAAATATATATATATACACCACTAGATTGAACATTAGGGCTAAATACGTACATCTTGCTACGTTTAGGCAAATTGAGAAACCATAAAATACATAACTGTATATTTCGCCTTTAAGGAAAAACATATACATGTACGTAAATTGAATAGTCCATTACTTGTACTTGTGTTTTCAGATGGGCGTCCGTAGTTTGGACAACATTGAGGTAATTATGTATATCATATAAATCTGGTTAAACATCCTTCAGATGGCCATATAAAACCAGATATACATCCAGATTTAGATGCCTTGATATAATATATCAAGTTTTATATGGTCATATCAAGCCAGATAAAACTTGATTCAAGAAAAGCCAAGATATGCAAATAAAGTTTGATATGGCCATATCAAGCCTGATATAACTTGATGCAATGCAATTCCAGATATGCAAATAAATTTTGATATGACCATATCGAGCCAGATATAATTGATTAAAATACCACGCCAGAATTACGTATAAACTTATATATGGCCATATTAATACTTATTGGTTTAATTTGTGTATCTGTCCTACATAAAGGCATTCTCTGGCAGCTGAACAAGTATTAGCAAACCAAAACTATAACATTCAAACCATATTCAGCTATATGATACTGAAATATGCAAATGATTTTCCAATGTGGGCGTTTTCAGGAATTTTTTTTTTTGGTGATTAAGGAAGTAAAATATGAAAAATCATGAAACCCTCAACAAAATATATGTTGGAATATTGCCCCATACGATAATTTAAACCAAAAATGCAGTGTAAACATTTAAAAGTAGGAATTTCAAAGCAGTTGTTTCTTCACTATTAAGTAATTTAACAATTTCAGATACTTACGTCAATGTTATACAATGGGTATTAAACTTTTGTCAGAGATGTTCAGAGAGCCTTTAACGTTATGCTGGCTCAGAAAGCTTCTGATACACTTTACACAAAGGCAGTACAATAATAAATTTTGGTCCAGTCATATATGGTCCAGATATGGGACATATATGCATCTTACTTGCTACTTTATATGGGATCAATACAGTAAATCTTTTTATAAACCAAATATGGCACTGCTTTATATGGGATCAATACACCACACCTTTATATAAAACATATATGGTATTGCATTATATGGTCCATATCTGTTCCAGATAAAGACCTGAACCAGATAAAATTTTATCTGGCCCATGTATGGATTCGATCTGGTTCTGGCACAGATCAAGTTTACATCTGCCCATTTTTTTATCCGGCCCAAGTATAAATTCCATATCTGGATTTGAAGTAAGGGAAACCATATCCAACAATCCTCTGCGCTGCAATTGCTTCTTTAAAAGGGCCCACATGTTGACTCTGCCGACAAATATTAATTTCATACGAACATCAGTATCATTGTACCCGATTTGGTATACTATTATATCACCTTCGTCCGGCCTACTCCTCTTTTAGCCTAAGTTCTAACTCACTTTGCCCCTCCGATCCATATCTTTCACACGACTACTGCATATTCACTAAATTTTGCCTAAATCATGCCTCACTCATTCTTTATTTGTTAAACATTTTTGAACGATAATTCATCTTTCATACCATTTTTCACTTTTCACCTAAAAATGTTAAGTAATTAGTACACGGCAGTTTGATCTATCTTAACATTTCACGCAACTGCACCCTTTAGCATTAAACAGCCACGCCAAAGCCAATTTGCTTCACTGAGAATTTTCCATGAAACTAATTTGCTAAAATGAAAGTTGTCAGTTTTGTCCATGCTGCCGAGTCAATCTTTTCAAGATCTTAGAAACTAATGTTCCGTCCCAGAAGCTTCTGGGAACAAACCTGTCAAAATTCGCGGAACTTAGCTAGTTCTGTGTACCACTATAATGCATATGCACCTGTTCTCTTTAGGGTATTGCTTTGCATAGCTTGAAAGTTCAGTTCGATGTTAAATAAATCCGATTCGTTCAGCATTTTACTGCGCTGTGCTCAGTCACAAAGTTTTCTAACCTTGAGTGATGTAGTCCTTGTTTGTTATCCTGCGTTCATATTTACACCAGATAGTCGCAACACCCTGTTTGCATAAATGGAAAGTATTTATCCCCCAAATTTTAGAGAATCTTTGACTTAAAAATATTTCCGACCCCTACGAAAGGTGAAATGTCTTCCGTCGGCATTGCATTAATACATAATGATGATACGAAGCTGTTTTCTACGATGAAAAAGTTACGAAGACTCAGCTGGTGAATCTTGGTGTACTCACTGATTCAGACACAAGCTGTGTCGTCAGCCTTCATACTGACATACGACACTCGGTGTTCCTCCCATACTATGCATGATGCAGCCAATCACAAAAATTACTAGAAATGGTCTTCCACCGTGTCTAGTAACTGTTTCGCTTCCAGGGGATGAACCTCCATGGACCTGCAACCGGGACCCTCAGGCTGGTCCCTGTAGACCAGAAATTTCCTGGCACCAACGAGGATAAAACACCAATTCACTTGATGAGCATGAATGTTTAAACCCATTGTGCACAACCGGTAAAGGTGCCGTGGACCCATTTAGATCAAACCGAAATATTATAAATCAATGCCTAAAACCCTATCCAGGATTACCCAACCTTGAAGGGAATCTGCCGCCGAGCACGTTAACTTTCGAATTTCACAAGCGTACAAATTTTGGTCACATTATAGGCCGAGTTTCTCCTGTGTGGTGCCGTATTCAATTTGCGTTGGGCATATGGTAGAAAAGAATTGTGATACTCCCCATACAAGAACACGAAATCCCACAAATATGTAACCAGTGTGAAAAGAAAGACCTTTCATTTCATGAGTCTAGCAAATTGTTTTCGTACACGGGGGAACGGTAAGAAGTCAAGAAAAGGATCATGGCCTGCATGTCGGTGAATGATCCTCTCACCCCCTAAGAGTTCCGATTCTCGTAATTTACTTGTTTAAGTCATTACCGCAATGATTTAACATTCATCCTAATCGAGACGTAATCTCAGTATATTGCTTCATAGTGAGTATAAAAGACCCCAGTGTGTAATGTAACTACTCTTATCACAGCTCAAGCTGTGTAATGTGAGCGTTGGTACTCTTCATTGTTTGAACTAGCTGTCAATAAAGGATCTGTGCCAATTAAGAATGTTCGTGAAATACTGCCAAATTTTGGAGGATTTTTGGAGGATTAGTCCTTTAATTGATAACAGCGTGCCCTTTAATTAATAATTAATAACAGTGTGAGTTTTGAAGAAACAATCATTCAGGATGTGAAATTTTATTAATTAAACACGAAATTATCCCTTTCGGCATGATTTTGTAACAACTTGCATAGTTCATGAGTTCTGACTACATTCGTTAATCAGAAAAGGACGCATGTGTAATTTTCATCAGAGCAGTATTAGACTCGTATATATTGACTTACTTTAAATAATTATCTGACCTAATTTGATTTACCGATGTTATTTGGCTACGACCTTTAGTGGTTGCCATGATATTTAAGCCTTCTTTCCGATGAACTTGTCCTTTTTAACATCCCGGTCACGGATTTAGAAAATAGAGTATTTCTGCCCATTAATCTTTAGCTGTCCTGCATGTTACCTTTTACAATACTACTAACGATGACGTAGTTATAATTTCATGCCGTTATGAAACCGTGTCAACGCTCGGAAGATTAATATATCATTTTAAAGGCACACTCTCCGTATAGAAGGAACTGTTTTCTCATAGACTACTGTAGAACAGAACTTTAGAGACCAGAATAGCTTTTACCATGACTACCTCTTTTCGTTTTGTCTTACACATTTTGTTTTATTACCAGGAATTTGCTTTTATAACATGTATTTTAGGATTCTACTCTCTGAATTGCATCAGAAAGATTAATTATGATTTATTCGGATGTTGCAATTAAAATGATAAGAATACATAACACACATGAAGAAAATATATAACGACGTACATCTGTGAACTTAAGCTGGAATTAGTTAAAGGTTGGCAAAACTTTATTTGTAGGTCGAGAGGGAAATTCTTTAATGAAGTCACATACGCAGCAGAGTTTGCCTCAAAATGAGTTCTTCTAAGCATACATTAGTTTGCAACGTCTTTCACGCATCAGTTAAAAACGGGAGAGAATATATAAACAAAAGGGTCGCTTCATTTAATGAGTCAGATTAGTGGAATGGAATTAATGGAAAAGATTCATACAACAATTACAAATTATCAGTGATGAGTTTGGTAGGGATATAGTCTGAGTAGACGTAATGATTTACATAGGTACTTATGAGGCTGTCAAGGTTATTTATATACAGTGCGCATACTAGATATGTAAATTCATGTGTACAATAAGTGAAGATTTTAATCGAAATGTATCTTTAAAATTAGATGCATCTTGAAGTTGGAACGACGTGTCTTCAGAAGAAATTTTAACTTGTGTTTCCAAATCAAATACTTGACTTGATAGACAGTGGTGTTACAATGCTTAACCCAAATTGGCTAAGTATGGACAGACTATGTATGCATGATCGTTACGTGGTGAAAGAGATGCTATTGTAACAGAAACATAAAAAGAGCACTGAAAAAGGGTAAAAATGTTAATTTTAAGGGCGTTGACATATAAGCGTACCATTGTTGTTTAACATGTAGCAGAACTATAGAGCTCAATTTCACGCAATTCGTTATAGACCTGACGTATCTGACGTCGTGTGGCGGTAAGGGAGTGTCATTGAGACTAAAACCAGCAAAATCAGGCAGCTGATCAGTGTTCACTTACTCTACTACAATTGTGAGGTGAATTTAGCCTCAGTACTGCCTTGAAACAAAAATGACGTAACGTGACGTCAGTGCATAAATTCATTCGCCACCAATTTTTCATATGCTGTATGTATACTAATATTAGGTGGCAAAAATATATAAGTATTAAATGTCACCGCTTGGTTCTTTATATGTTTGCCACGTCACCTGAACCCGATTACATGTGCAGTGCGTCACGGAAGTAGCTCAGAAATGTATACCACCTAAACGGACTTCTTCATAAACGAATGAAAATGTTAAAAAAAGGAAATAAAAAAAGGAAAAGGTCAACTGTATGGTAAACCTGCAGTCACCCATACTTCTGTTTTATACCCCCCAAAAAGCTTTGAGCTAACACCCCTCTCCTCACGGCTTAAATGCAACCACTTTGCGTGTGAAACATTGCTACGTAGTCGCCAATTCAATTCCTCAATAAAAAGAATGCAGAGAAATTTCTTGTAATGTCCTGTTTGTTTACATCACGTTTCACTAGCATAACTCAATTTCTTTGCATTAGGTGATCCATTTCTTGCAATCTGGAAGAGCCCTTTGGACAAAAATTGTCACTTGCCAACTATTTATGACTCTCTTAGGGAAGGTGTTATGTGTAACTTCTGCTATAAGTTCATATAATGTTTTAATTGTCGGGGTACCTGTTTTTTGTTGCTAGAATATTTGCAAATGAAAGATGCCTCTTTCTAAAGTCCTCCCGTCTCGCAGCAAAGAGTCATTCGAAGAAACCAAACGTTTACTCTTATTTAAACTATGGTTTTCCACAACCTCGTCGGGATTAAAATCATAAGCCACATTGTTTACAAACCTCCTTTAATTCCTGTATACTTGTTTCCAAGGTCAAAAGGTAAAACAGATTACACCAGAAATGCATCATTCAAGGACAATTTCAGTCTGACGCTTAAGGGGAAAAGCAGTCCTCCCAATTTAAAATGGTTTATTACTCTATCCTATTCCATGATAAATGGCTGTTGAGAACCATAATGGCAACATTTTTTTTTAATGAATTGTGAAGTCATCAGGAGTAAATTATTGTTTCACCTTGAAAATGCGACATTTATTTTCCTAAATATGTCAAAGGTACTTGGAAAATGGTTACAATTTCATATAGGTCTGTGTGAATTCTTTTGCCCTCGAGATCTAAGAATGAAAGTTTATATTTAAGTGTCGAAAAAGAATGAAAACAAGTTGAAACTATAAACAAGGAATCTTATCTACTTTATCTAGGACTTGGGCACGGAAGGCAAGACTTTGGCCATTTCACTTGTTTTTACGGCCTCAGCCCTCCCCTTTTTTTGCCACATCAACAATAAAGCACACGGGAAATTAGCAGTGCAACTCCCTTACATCCCTGCTTTCTTTTAAGTCAGCGCCCTCCTTTGGAATGTCTGGATCCGCGCCGAAGTTACAGTAATTCTATTGCTTGGTAAATATGTTTTCGATTGTTGCACTCACTGATTAATAAAAAAGGAAAAATAAACATAAAAATGGGACATTAAAGTAAAAGACTTATGTTCATGGCAAATGTAAATTCAAATTACAAAATATTCGGATAATATTGAGGGCAAAAGTCTAAAATGTTGTAGTTATATGTTAATTTCGCACACTAACTTTCATAAACATTGTAATTTATTACTTTGTTAACATGTGCCACGTGATACAAACACCGAAAAAAAGAAGATGTCAAAAATAATCGCTTTGCACATTCAGAAGTGTCGCCGGATACCGCATCATGCGTGCTCTTAGTTCTCTATTTAAAATGTGGTGTGTGAATCTTCCAGTGAGCATGCCCGCTGCATTAATCACCAGATAATGACTCTGCGAGAGATTTATGGGGACGCGATCCCAATATATTTAAGAAAAACCACGACTATGTGGACTTTGGAGACTTTATATGCGATACATTATCATTAGCCCACTTTCAAAAGGTCACACAATGAACGCTACGGAGGTAAGTCTGACCATGGAGTTGCTCCATCAGTCCACCTACTGCCGTTGTGCGTGATGTTCCGCATAAGCAATGGAGTAGGGAAAACGATCCAGTGAACCACCACTGAAAAAAGGCTGTGGCCTTGTCGAGGCTGTGTCGACTTGAACCAATAGATTGGAAACTGGGCCTTAAAACTCTATCTAACTCTTACTTCATTAGTCCATGGTTTGATAGGAGGGCAGCTTCTCCAAGTGATTCTCCAATGTTACTTTATTTGAGCATGGTTTATTACATGATTTTCTTTTATTGTCTTTACTCTTTATTAATGCTTAGTGACAGCAGAAGTAACACCACAAGCAAAAGATAACGTCCAAACTGTGACGTCACATTACCTAAAGCTTTACCGGGCTTGCTATCAGCTTGTAGTTTCATATTGATTTTGTGGTCTTAAAGAATGAACGACATATTTTCTTAAAAGAACTGTAAATGAGATTTTGCGATTCACGTCCTCTCCTTGTTAACATTCATTCCTTCAATCTCAGCCCGTCTCTTATTAAAGGTGAAAACTGATATGACTGCTTTCAAGTAACATTTCTTAGGATCTTAAGTTGCATAACATGATCCCAGACATGTCCGATCATAATGTAATAATGTGCAAGAATACATCGTGTTCCAGTCACATCCGGTACCTATATCTCACGTCGCATTACAAATAACTTTCATACCTTGCAAGAACGAACCGTTTTAGAAATACGGTGCTCTTTCAGGACATCGGATTACAAATTTCGGGAATCGTTTTCGCGGCACATTTGGTGCTTCCAGAATAGGATACGTGTTCTTGTAAAGAGGAAACAGCTTTTCGAAGTCGTCTTCCTTATTTTGATCACTGTATTAGTAGTTAAACAAGTGTTCGTTCCTTCTTTGATAGCAACCGCAACGTCAAGTGTTGAAAGCTTGAGAAGCACGTCTACTAAAGCCCCCGGGAAATATCCTATAACAGGGAACAGGGCTGGTGTGTGTTTTATTGTAAAGTCGATTTGGAATGTTCGCCGAAACGCGCTTCGAGAAGACTTTGGAATAACTTGACTTGGCACCTTTGTTTTGCTTTGGTTTAGGATATATCGTACTGGGATTTTAGTATTAAAGGTAACGTGAAGATGAGATGCATTTAACAGAATGCACGGTATTGCCCGTTACAACATGAACTAATCACGCTCTCGATGAGGTGTGCATTGCACAGAAATGCGTTATCCAAAGAGCACTAAATATTGTTGATATACCGCCAGTAACTCTCTCTATGTCTGTTACTGTGATCGCCACTTACGTTCCTTGTGTTACCTGAAGACGGTCAAATCCCCAAAGACTTTGAGTTATTGAATAACACTGAAATTGAAATAACAAAACGCAGATGAGAGGTAGATAGCCGTGATCTTGAGAGATAACAGAGTGATTTAATAATTCTGGATTTTCTTCGAGTGATTTCCGTGCTATATACACCTTATAAGATGCTTCGAAAAGACTTGATCGGTCTTAAATTAGCGTGGGTAGATGAATCTTGTCATTAAATAATGTATGAATCTTATGTGCATTACGTAAAAGTAGACAAGTGTTATGCAGTTTTGTCTTTTGATGAGATATGTGTTTGTTACTTCTTTTTTCGTCTGACTATCTTTCTCACAATCCTGGAACTTCATATGTTGTAATAGTCAACTTGAAAGTTACTGTGGAAAAAGCAACTCGCGCCAGACAAGCTTGCTCTCACGATACTCATACATACATACACCTGGCATAATTATCATTATATTTGCATGTAGTGTGTATGTTTTATGTCACCTATTCCCAGGAATTGGTTTTCACTGTAACGTTCTCATTCGAAGTGCTGGATAATTACAGATATCTAAGGATGTATCTCAAGTTATGAGAGTATTTGTTCTTTTCTTTACTGCCTTGGAACTTGAGTTACAACCACTGCAGCAGTAACGTGTTGAATTGCATCAAGATAGAGCAAAAAGATAATCGTAATACGCTTTCGTGTGTAGATTGCATACGCACTTTACCTCGCCCTGCGAAGACTTATGGATGGATGTCTCATAAGCAAAAACGCAAAGTTTTACAATTCCCTTCGCTGGCACCCACAATTGTCTCAACAAGATACATTTATAGTGTATTAGATAGGACAAATGTTCCCTTTATCTTCATCCGGAATAGTTCTACCTTTAGACCTGAAGACACGTGTACTCGATGGCAAATTGGCTGTGGGTAGGCTAGCCGGACTGTAAAAACAATGAAGATACTAACCGAAGGGGTCTTAGTAAAGTAGATGACAAGATAAAGCCTCAGTAACGTCCACCCTTTTCTGATATTACAATCTTGCAAGACGAGTGGCTCTGTTATCTCGAATAAAACCAAGTGAATCCGTCGAACAGTTTCAGAAATTTTAAGAGGTTTCTCCCTGTTTAATGAGGAGATATGTGGTCAACGGCGTTTTCTTATAATTAACGTTTAGACTTGAATGCGGCGCTTACATCACGTTTTGTTTAAGGTTGTTGACATTCATGTTACCACTATCTTAAGAGCGATTTTCATCACTTGTTATCCTAGACGTGCAGCAGACAACATATGACTTAAAAACATTATACTTATCGTGATTTTATTGTGGATGGTGTTTGATACAAAAAGTGTCGAGAGACGGAAATTACGTCGTGGCCTTTGAATGGATAGGATGATATAACATGGTATCATGCCCATGTACTTGCAGTAACTTTCGGTGTGATTTACCACACATTTCCATTATATGTCAACTTTTTCTAGATAAACGGGTATTAAGATAAATATAACAGCTTGTTTTTCAGTGAAGATATATATATCATAACTGCAACGACTACTAACACTTGTATCACGACAACAGTTATCACAGTTTATAAGGACGGATTCAAATCGACAACTGTAATAATGCTAACAACGATTAATAACTGTCAGACTTTGCCTTGTGAAGAGGGCGTCACGTGTTAGGAACGAAAACCGACTGAAGCAAGTTTTACTTTTTCTCGGTCAAATAGAGGACACGGAGAAGTCTGTCAGATTTATGAGACAATTCGGCTAACATGGTCTTTATGTAGGATAGGAATCGTTGCCACAAACTATGTGATTAGATATTTTTCTAAGCTTGTGCGGAGCTGGGATGATAATCCCTGCAAGGATTTGGTTTTTCTTTTATTTCTGTAAATGCCGAATGCAATTCATGTATTGAAATTTTCTATACAGCTGTTAATGTGTGACAAATCTTTACAGCTCGACGGATGTTGTCCTAATTGACGTTGATACTCGTCGGAATACTCTTAGGTTGTACCCGTGTTCTGGTCCCACGATTAACATTAGGTGTCTCGTTTAAATCTCGTTGAAGGCTTATTGCAACAAATATGTACACTTTGAAGTGCAAGGAAACTGATATTTTTGAAGTGCAGAAACATTTCGGACGGAATATGTTCTCGACAACCGAATGAGTCTCAGTTGAAATAATTGCATTTGGAGGTTGGCAAGTGATTTCGTTTGAAATTGAGACAAGAAATAACCCGAGAGAAACTTTGAACTGGTCTGATGATTGTTTTTAAAGAGGGGAGCTATAATCTATTGACTTGGTTTAGGAATGGACCAACAGTTATGGGTCGTTTTGATTCAAATATCACTATAGATAAGCTTGAATGAATCCTTATTGTACACAAATCCGACTAAAAGTTATGTAAAATTTTGGAAATTGAGAAATAAATACGAAGTTCGGTTGTCCTGATGAGCGGTCACAATTCAAATGTCAGTTTTCACCAATTCGTGAGAGGTAAATGGAGAAGGTGGCGAACCGTTGGCAAGGTAATTAAAGCATTTTTTTACGTATATTTTTCGATTTTACCATTTTCTCACAGGGGAACTTGTTTCTTCTCTTGGGCTTTCGGGAAAGACAGAGAGCTAAATGACGCGCGCGAAGAGTGCCCAATCGTCAGCTGATAATTCCGAGGTAAGTGTTCTTCATTTACATTTTTTTACATATTTACATATCCTCACTTATTAAAGGCTGTCATTCGTCACCCCAAACTACAATTTTTCGGTAATCTACAGGAATTCTCTTTTGACAGAGTTGTTTGCTTGATATTAATTTGAAAATGCCGACTTCGGTAGCTCATATTACATAGGATGGGCTGGGAGTTCTCTCAAAGCCACCTACCAGGGTACAAATTAAAGCAGTAAACTAAGATCATGTCTGATTAAGTATGAGTTAAAGACAGGTGTATGTGTGTGAGGGGGGCAAGAACTAAGAAAGTGAGTGGGAGGGGCGACTGGAGCTGTCTGAGGGTGACCAATAACTGCCTTTGAACATATAGTGCCTCACAATTTTACGTAATTCATTTGGAAGTTGTCCGTGGAATTGTGAAAGGAACATGTAACAAACCAAACTTAAAGCCGTGACCTAAAACAAAAATGCATCATTTTAACATTGAACCCTTGCCATGTGACTTAGTGGTATGCGCATAGCTTATACATGAAACGGTGTGGTACCTGGATGCCAATGCGCGATGGCTTTAGTTACGGTGCTGCATACACCGGTTACCGTCTCTAACTCTAAACTAAGGTATTAACAAAAGACTAGCAAGTTATAATCAGAAGAATTTTTAGCCACAAAAGTCCGTATTTTCATATGACACCCATGGGGTCATTATTGGAAAAACAGGGGACACGTTCCCCCTAATCGGACGAAAATCGATTTTGCCTCTTACACAGTAACCTTTGACGGGAGTGGCCACGTCCCCACCACACACACATTCGAATAAAAAGTAGGCGCTGGCGACACCTTGTATGGAACGTGTGGTTAAAGCTCCAATAACAGTCTATCATATCAACAACTTTAAATGTCTTATACTATATTCGGTAACAAATATGAACCAAGCGTCGACATTAGCCTTTACACATTTTATAAAATACTTATGAGCAGAGGGCAAATGGAACACTAATTGATTTTTCCAAAAATTGAGGTGTGATATCTCGGTATACTGGGATTATATGAAATCTGTAATAACAACTGGTCCCAACCGTGTCGACTACACTCCATTTTATTGACATCCTATACTTCAACAGTTCTCCAATTCGAATCCATATATATATATATATATATATATATATATATATATATATATATATATATATATATATATATATATATATATATATATATATATATATATATATATATATATATATATATATATATATATATAACGGTTATTCCCACATTGAGGGAAAATTGTTATTTCTGCTCGTACATAGGGCGAAAAATAACAATAAAATACATAAGCAAAACAGTTCGCCCCAACGTCTAAACATATAAACAACGTTATTTAAATGGCTAGCCAACCGTTCGTGTTAACAGCTAGGTGTCCGTAAATTTGTCAACTTTGAAGTAATTGTATCTTCTTTGTAAATCTAGGAGGGCGCTCTTGTCCGTTCACGTATTGCTATAGAAAAGGTGTGTAGAAACGTTAACGCGAAACTTATATTTCTCCCCCAAAATTTTTTCCCCCTAAGGTCGACTTTTCAAAAACAACTTTCCCCCTAAGTGCCGAATTAGTGAAATATATATATATATATATATATATATATATATATATATATATATTTACATATATATATATATATATATATATATATATATATATATATATATATATATATATATATATATATATAAAGCACGATGGACTCATTCCCAAATAGTAGTTACAAAAAGTTATTTGATGTCACAAATTTTGGTCTGTGTTGATTTTACGGTTAGTTTGAAAAAAAAAAAAAAACTAGATAGAAGAAAGAGAAAACAACGCTGAATCGTGCATGTACGATCTGGGCAAATGCCAGCAATTTCAGAGAATTCTGTGTTCTCGTGCATCACCCCTTGTTTTTTCATGCACAGCTTGATTTTGATCGAAAACTAACAAGAAAAAACTCTGTTTGTATATTACCGCATTTTTTTCAAAATAGTAACTCCAAAAAGGTAATGTTATTTTTCACAGCTACTGAAAAGAAATGAACTTAGACAACTCTTTAAGCGCTATCACATTAAATGAATTTAACAATGTCACTAGATTTGAGAGAGTTATCAATTGTCTTAAAGTTTCTTTATAACTAAGAACAAATCAAGACATGCAAAGGTAACTATGGCAAGTATGGAAAGGACCCACAATGGTAACCGAAACAACGAATTTCGTAGAAACAACTTTTTTAAATAACCGGGTCTACCCTTGAAATGCTTCCACCTTAATCTGAGTAAGTATTGTCAGGTAGTCGTCTGCCGTGTTACATGATTTGCTACACTCTAAAAAATATTTAAACGATTTTGTTTAAAATTAGGATACTCACGAAAATGAGTATTTCTACTCGAAATAAGTGAGTACTTCAACTGAATTTGTGCAAAATTTTACACAAATTGTGCAAAATTTTGCACAAATTGATTAAATGATTATTTCGAGTAGAAATACTCATTTTCGTGAGTATCCTAATTTTTAAACAAAATCCTTTAAATATTTTTTAGAGTGTATTGAGGGTCACGTGACAACGTTTTTTCATTTAATTATAACATTTTAAATAAGTAGGTTTGCTTTAACATGCAAATAGCACCAAAGATACTGCAAAACAAAAGAAAAAGAATTCCGTCTCTGATTTGTTGTTTTATAATTAGCTTGGAACGGCCACCTGTGCCCTTAAAATGTCATTTATTCAAAGGCTAACGAAATCATTCGGGTGTCTTTTAGCGTAAAATTTACCATAACTGTTGAACTTAACGTGAACAGCATTTTCCATCACTCATTTGACCATGTGTACAGAGTTATCAAAGACCGGGTATACACGTTCCATTACTAATGAGTAACGGAAGGCTAAATACACTTTTTAAGTTGTCCACTTCAAGTCTAGCCTAATAACATGCTTGAGTATTTCCCGGTACCAGCTCTAAATGCCTCTGATTCTGTTGTGTAAGTGAGCCGAACGTAACGACAACAATTAGACGCCCGAGGGCTAAAGGTTTCCTGGATGTCCCAAACTGTTACAACCCTAAGACTTGGAGAGACTCTTCAGACGGATTCCGGAAAAGGACGTTTTCCCCCTTTGCAAATGGTACCAATATAGACTAAACAAAATATCATTCAGTTAAATGTCAGTCGAATCACTGAAAATTTAAAAGTTTAAGGGTTAGTTCATGAGTTAAATGAAGCGATTAAAAATGTTACAACATATGCGCCAAAAGAGTTTGATAGGTGCGCGTACACTGTCGTCACGAAGAAAGGTAGATTCCAATTCGTACTGACCTTGTACAAATGATGTCACAGATCAAAAAGTACACCCTCGCTTGGGGGAAAAAGAAATCAGTCCAGACAAATGCTGACAGCTGATTTGTAAACCAGTCGAATGCGCGCAAAGTCTGCTAAACGTGCTTGGCGAATTCTTATGAATGCTGCACGAGTTCCTTTGTTTCCCCCACGGATGATGTCGGTATGTCTTCAATGCACAATGTCTAGGCTTTCTTCGTGCAATCCATCAAGCGTAAACACGCGTAAAACCTAACATAAATCCGTGTGTTCTGCGCATACTCTATGCTAACCATTTCCAACCTGTTAAGCGAACATCCTATTTCCAGAACGAAATAAGTATCTTCGAATCACTCGCATAAGTTTACACATTTTATTGAGGATAACTCTTTAACCCTGTAGGAACTAAAGGAAAACTTGCTTGTCACAGTTCATATGGCGATTTACAAATTTATGATACTACTCACGTTTTACTTCCAAAGGTCAGTAGAAAGTCACCCCAATTTTAAACTCTCGAGAAACCCAAATGTTGTCTATGTGCTCACAGTGTTAATCATCTCAGGACGTGACAGTACTCTAAAAGACCGAAATCTGTCGACGAAAAACCATGGAAACCCAAATAACTATTCCCAGGAAATAGAAAAGAATTATTCGCCTCACATTAGGTTTTTAGTTGACTTGGAATTTTTCATGAAATTGAGATAAATTTGTTGTGCAGATGTAGTGTCATTATGTTGGTCCTGTTCAATCTATCACTAAATACTACTAAGTGCATTCGGTACAGCTGATCTTTCTTGCACATACCGACTGATAATCCAGTTATTTGTCTTATAAGTAAAACACTTTGCATAACTGTTCCTTGGGGATTCCCCCGCACATAATAGTTAAATTTTTCGATTAGTTTAGTAATTTTAAAGTCACTCGCTCGGAATATTTGCAACCTAAGACTATACTCTGTGCGCCTGCATACGTAAACTACTTCAGAAATTTTAATTAAACCTGTTTTTATAATTGCGCAGGATACAAAAAACATACTCAACATTTACACACAGAGCTATGTTTACCATCTAATGATACGTGAGTCGCATATTAGTCCTTTGTTTATAAATGTTGGTTCGAATGGATCGGGTCAGACAACAGTGAGTCTGTCGATGTACTGTTATATTGTACTGAAATATATAAAATCATTTTGTTGGGTTTTCCCTCGGTTTCTTATATGAGAAGAAGATAAAACATCTTTATGACTTCGACATTAAAACTGATGGACCGTGGTTAAAAAGCCTTCTGATCACAGGATTAAAATTTGCACGCTTTAGATGCTGAATTAGATAAACTGCTATCGACATGAATGTTAAACAGGAGGAGTAGCTCGTTAAAAGCCTATCAAGAAAATAATACAGCATGGAAATGTGGTCTTAGTCGGTATCTGTTCTCCTAGAGTGGATGCCTAGCGCAGATGCGATGAATAGTAACCGTAGATAGCATTTATCATTCAAATCGGGTTTTTCTTTGATGTTATCTAGAAACCATAAACATTATCACTGAAACCTTTACTCCCTGATTATCCCTGGAAGTGATATGAAAGACTGATTTGGAAGATGCATGGAAAGACTGATTTGGAGGATGCATGAAAATGAAGCTGGAACTACGAAAAGTCTTCAATATCGATCTTGAAAAATAATTCTCCTTATACTAACGGTACAAAATAGAATATAACTGACGTGTTAAGGCCGATGTGGTCCTATGAGAAATACAATCTTACCACTAAGAAATTAATTAAGAGGCATACATATTATCAAAGAGTTCCTAGTGAATGTATCACTACAAGTTATATTCTTAACCCTTATTTTTGCCCCTATCCAAGTATGTTCTCTCTTCTTTGAGTTGGACTTATTTGTCTTTCATCATTTTACTGTCCTCTGATAAAACGCACTGCAAGCAACCAACGATAGGTAAGTCCTATAAATGTTGATACAGTAGTACCGATCCATTTTCTCGGTTGCGTGTACTCAGAAATACAATCCTCCCGGATTGTTAGAATAAGGATATCTCGAACGCTTTATCACCGAATGTGGCCCATCTTCTCCGCGACATCAGTTCTCATTTGAATGGCTTTAATTTTTATGCTTCGAGTCCTTTCTTTGGACATATGACACTTATCAGAATGAAAAGTCTAGAAAAATCACAAAAGTGAAATTATTTACCTTCTTTTTGTCAACACACTGATCTTGACATGCACCGTTTTATCTTGAGTTTTATGTGAGACAGGCCATCTCATTGAAGGTCTGGTTTTTTCTAAACAAAAATGTTAAATAAACCAATGCACGTCCAAGAAAGTAAACAGAGTAAACCGTCCTATGCAAACAATTTTGCTGTACAGTCGAGAAATAAATTATGCGTGTCGTGAAAGGTATGGCCACTTATTTGAAGAAGAATATATATATATATAACCGTAATAGTAAAAATTAATTAATAACGTCAACCAGGCAATGGTAAAATTCTACTTCAGGCTTCTGAGGAGTGAGGACCTACATTATTGGCCCTTACGAAACTGTTCTGTAAAGCTATGTTGTAAGATCTTATTGCAACCTTTTCAATATATATATAAATATATATATATATATACATATTTATATATACATATTTATATATATATTTATATATATATATATATATATATTTATATATAACGCTGGATCGACCGGTAGGGGGAAATCGGTATACCGTCAGAACGTTAAGGCGAAAAGAAAACAATAAAATACATAAGAATATATTTCCCCTTTGCGTTTTGAGATATGCATACACATTATTTCAATGGCCCCTCATACATTTGTGTTAACGGATACGTGTACGTAAGATGGTATACATTTAAGTAATTACATGTACTACATATGGTATGTAAAGATTTACCATACTGTTACGTATTCCCATTGAAAATGTGTGTCAAAACGTTAACGGGAAACGGTTTTTTGGCCCTATGGGTAAATTCACCCTATGGGTCGTTTTTTCAGACGATTTTTCCCCCCTTATCCGCAATTAGAAATATATATATATATATATATATATATCCTCTCCTCGGAGATCCATCCTTTCAATTCTGTAGCACCGTTGTTTAACAGTTTCTCCATGTTTATATATGTATATGTATATATATATACAGTTTCTCCGTCATGTTTATATATATATATGTATATATATATATATATATATATATATATATATATATATATATATATATATATAAATATAGATAGATAGACATAGATGTATATACTAGATATATATACACACATAGGGCGAAAAAATAATAATAAAATACATAACAAAAAAATTCGTCCCAACGTCTAAACATATTCCTAACGTTATTTTAATGACCAGCCATTCGTTCGTGTTAACAGCTAGGTGTCCGTAAATTTGACAACTTTGAGTTAATTGTTTCTAGTTCATAAATCTAAGAGGGCGCCCTTGTCCGTTTACTTATTCCTATAGAAAAAGTTTGTTAAAAGTTTTCCTCCTTAAGTCGACTTTTCAACAACAACTTCCCTCCTAAGTGCTGAATTAAGTGGCAAATATATATTGCTTTCAGGAGGTGGAAACTGCATCCTTATAGCACGTTGTGTTCAGGCGGAAGACACTACCTTCCACAGAAATGAAAATTTTCATGGGACTTAGTGCATTATGGAAAATCTGCTATGCCATTGATGCACATTTAATTTAATATTGGGTTCAGTTTATTAATTACTTTGCTGCCGCTTCAGAGAATATTAAGCAACATTGTTTGATATACCCCACGTATGAGGTAATGCTAGATCTACAGAAAAGGGCTTTCAAACGTTCCAACACTATCAAATTCTAAGGACAAATAGGGCGTTTAATTATGAAGAAAAACAAAAGAAATCTGTCACAATGTGCCCACTTTACATAACTTTTTCTGTCTTTGTTGAAAAGAAGGAGCGTGTGTTACAAAAATAAATAATCTTTAAAGTAAAATATCTTTCGTTAAGAAAGTGGTATTGTGACAGGGTTTAGAGGGCTTGGGCTGGAATGCTTTGGTATTTCTTGCAAGAAATTTTCCGCGAGATTGCTGCTGGTTGATTAACGAGAATGTTCTACGAAGGAGGCATATCCCTTATATAGATCTTTATATTATACTTAAGACTGCAAAGAAAGCCTGTTTCCACTTGTCTGTTTCAACATTGAAATTTTAATATTACTTGGAAACACACTGTTAATGTTAAACCAGTTTGCTGCAAAATGTTATCTTACAAGGGAAGTGCAGTCTGCTCAACCTGAAGTAGTGTAGTTGACTGTTCTGTTTCATGATTGATTCTGGAGAGTCACGTGACAATACATTTTGCCCTTCAAATGTTTAATTTACTCGGGTTACTGCTTGAATTACCTTCAATATGCAATATTGAAGTGTTTAATTATGAAAAACACTTTAAAGATATATAACAAACTTGTGAAATTAAGGTTGCTTCAACATAAGTTTTGGGCGACTAATCGCGCCCTTTAAATCTTCATTGAATTATTTAAAATATTAATATTCTAATACGAAATTCCTGTAAACGTTTCTTGTAAAATGGTATATTTCAAATGATTTTACATTTTAGTGATATTAAAGGGACAATTCTCTCACCCCAAACTACAACTTTTGTAGTAGTCGACAGAAACACTTACATTGTAGCAATAAACTGAAACTGTGAATTCGAGGTAGAATTTTAGACACTTGTGGGAGGGACTTAAGTATGTAGGTTAAGGAGTATTATAACTGTTTTTGGTGAGAGGTCATGCCTTAGAAAACATTGTTGTTAGATCAGTTTAAAGTCGTTTTTAGTTTTTATACAATTTTAAAATTGTAAATACTAGATTTTTAAAGATATTACAAAAGGACCAGGGATTACCTCATTCACTTGATTTTGGTTTCTGATTAAAATGTTACCGTTTACACTATGGCAGATTTCCATGTTTTTCTTTACGTTTGAAACATTTTGAAATAATTCCATTTTTCTTAATTCAGCTGGTGCCTAAACCTCAAAGATAATACATGAGAAATAACTGTGTTGTAACAGTTCATATTTTATGTAGTTTATTGTGTGAAATAAATTGCCCCATATCCCAACCATCACTTATGACGTAAAATCGTACACTGTCGTTATCAACGAGGAGAGGAACCCTGCTAAGACACTTCATCAGGAAGCGCTGTGACACCATGATGGGTGAGTTGGCCGCGTGAAGCTTGAAATAAAAAAAATACTTCGTAGACGGCTGGAAATTACACTTTCTAGGTTTAAAAAAAATTAAATTTGGCTTATAACAAGTAAAAGTGCATCGTAAAACAATACATACAAAAAATATGCTGAAGAAGGTAAGGGTCATCCCTAACCCCTTCCTCGGCTAAGCGCCTGAGATCAATGTCGCATAATGACATACCTCGATGCGGCGACAACCGCTATCGTCAAATTTCCGAACAGCTACTTTTGTATACAGCAGTATGTGGTGTAGGCTTGATCACTAAAATTCACGTAGTGAAGAAACTCTAGTATTTGCTTAGAGGTTTGAAATGTAGTTAGATTATGGAGCCGTGGTTAAATGGAGTTTTCAGCTCAGTTTCTGACCGATTGGTTTAAGTTGGACCGGCCACAGACTTATTTCCAGCTGTGGCTCACGGGCTTTTTTCCTTAATTCCATTTCTTACGTTTAGCTCCAAACACAACGGCAGTAGGTTCCATTTCGAAATATAAGGAACTACTATAATTATTTCGGAACTCATAAAGTAGATTATTAGTTGTGTTGGTAGTATTGATCGCATTGAAATATAGAAACCGTAGAGATACATACACTCTAGCGTGCATGGTGCAACTCTACGTTTTGATTCTAGGAGCAGTGGAAGTTTGAGATCAATGCCCACTTTATAAGAAAAATTTAAAATATGTGTCTAGCATTGAGATTCCTTTTACATTCATATTCACGTTAGAGATTTCCTTGCGGTGAATGTCGTTTCAATAATTTGTTGAACTCTTTGAGGACACTTCATGGATACAGTCGATGAGAAGACATGGAAGCTTAAGGCTATTTAGTCTTCAAGTTGGTCTTAGTCCCTGATCCGTTGGGTAATTACGAATGACTAGGTTGTTTGATTTCCTGTTTGAACGCATTAAATACCCCGGACTCATATTTAACAATCTATATACGGCTGCATGGTGTATTTTGAGCCAGTGCTATGGGGAAGATTCTTTGAAGTGCTGTGTTGCCGGTTCTCTATACATCTCATGACAATCATTATTACTTATGTTTCTTATTTCTACTTGCCGGCACCTTTAAGCAATTTATTGGTAAGCGTGAACTAGTGCCATGACAAATTCAATGAAAAATGTTGTTTGGGTGCAAAAGAATAGCCCAGAACCAAATTTGTGTTTGATATGTTAAAGAGGATCATATTCTTAGCATTCTGATGAAAGTTTCACTCATTTTCCATGTTTGGCTCTTGAAGAGTTAGCAATTGCTGTTGATACCTTTTCTGTGAAAAGTGAACTTCACGCAAGCTGGTGTAACGTCATGGATTAACATTGTTGGCTTATGATTTATTTTGGTTTATTTTTTTATCCTATTAGTTTGACCTTAAATTGATCAGGGATGCTACCTTGCCTCTAAGGCATACAAAGTTTTCAATATTTCAATCACCTATGGCATCAATATATCAGAATTAATTAGTGTAAAATTGGTGGTAAATTATACATAAAACAAATTATTGCCAAACAATGAGAATCTATGACATCACCCCTGCTTGCTGCAATTTCATTTTATTTAGAAAATTTGTCACATTCAATTCCTGATATCTCTAAAACCGAATATGGGAAATTGATAAAAAATTCCACCAGAATGCCTAGAACATTTTTCTCTTTAACATAGCAAAGGGAACTTTGCACTAGACTATTCTTTTAATGGCAAGAAACCTTTTAATCATTGCCATAAAAATCTAGAGCATGATCGTTTTCGTGATTACATCTATGATATACGGTAAAGGAATCGTAATATCGCTATCGTCACAATTGCGGTCTTAAATCGCCAAACACATTCGTCATACGGTAAAATGTGTTCTTCATTGTTCTTCAATCTGTTAAAGCAATAATTTCAAAAAATGTAACTTAAAGCAGAAATCGATATATTTCCCACTTACTACCCCCCAAAAAAATCTGGTTGCAAAAAATCTGTCAAGTTTTTAAACTTAGAACTTCATATTTCTTCTATTCTGTTTATGGTGTATTGATTTCGTTTCTGTAAGTATTTATTGTCATCTGAAGGGAAAATGTTGAAAAAGATCCTACCAATACCTTCAGATTCACCGACCTATCCGATGTGCTAGTTTTTTTCTTTTTAGATTGTTTGATCTTGTATTAGGTTTCATTGCGAAGGGGCAATATTGCGTTTCTTAAGTGACACTCATAACATACGTATATATCTGATAGGATGAATTCCATTAGGCTTTAGATGAGTTGGAAAAATGTGAAATCAACACCCATTGGATAGAATTGTTAATTGATTTATTCGTGGTGACTAATGCGTCATAATAAGCGTAACTAGTTTATTTGCATTGAATAACCATGTGCTATTTGTGATTAAAAAAAGGGATAGATTTTCAGAAGACAAATTTTATCCCCTTTCAGAATCAAAGATGTTTTTTTTTCTAAACTCAACGCATTTTCATTGCAATTGAATTTGTTATCTAAACTTATACTTTTATCTTTACCGTGTTTCTTCAATTACATACCGTAGTTCTGAGTGACGTCACAACTACGCATTAGTTACCCCCTACCTGCGTGCAGGCCTGGACACACATAGAGTGGTTGCCCTCAAACAGGTCTGAAATGCGTTACATGAAAAGCTTCTGTGACGTCAAATGAGAACTAATTGCCTTACGGTGTAAGGCCGTGCACATCAATTGGGCCCACTATAACAGTCTGAGAGACTATTCCGTTAAGGAGACAACCAACCTTCCCTAAAATTCTGGAAACTTGTGTTACACACACTTGATATTCTACAACAGAGAAGCGTTTATCAAGGGAGCTCCTTTGGTTAACGTGCAGATTAGTAAAAGTCTTATTAGTTTCAGAACGATTTTACATTTTGTTCCAGAAATTAGACTGGCAAACTTACAAAAGAGTTCTAAACACTGTTTAGCCACGAAAATGTACAAAGACAATTTGTGGAATAGTGGGTAAAAAGTTTGTAGAATCTTGTGAAAATTTTGTTTTATGAAATAAAAGAATCTCCCGAACTGTTTGTAGAAGCTTTCAAAAACGGAAAAGACCGAAAAAACTGAATATCTTTATAAGTCATGATCACACAAAAATATCGAAAGATCACTCCATTTTATATTTTACGTTTTTTTTTTATTATTATTGTTTGTTTTTTTTTTTTTTAATGAGAACTTAATCTTATGACATGTCTTCCACCACCTCTTAAGGAACTCTGAAGCACAAGTAAAAGGCCTCTCCTTTTATTTATTCTTGTGTTGGGAGTCCGATTCCTGGCCGGGTCATACCGAAGACTTTAAAAATGAAACCACTGCCATTGGGCTTGGTGCCCAGCATAAGAATTTGAGTAAGGAAAACAAGCCAGTGAACCACATTCGGAAAAAGAGGCCTCGGAAGGCTCGACTTGAACCAATTGGAAGGAAGCTGGGCCGTAAAACTCCATCTTACTAACTAACCTCAGTTATTCTTAAACTACCCAATTTGAGGTTAAAAAGATATTTCATACTCGATACGAATAAATGCCAAAAGCTGATTGAATGATGGAATGAGTTTTGGACATTATAGTTACGTTACACGAGTCTGCTTTATAACACCCGCGACTGCATCGCTTTTTAGATCGGTATGTGTCAACTAAGCACACAGGCATTACCTGAAATAAAATATTTAACACTTCACAATGTCTAGCTAGATAACATGTCACACACTGTAGATACATCTTGTATCACTTTACGCCAAACTTCATGTCATAAGAATCGTGGCTACCTCAAGGTAAAGGGCTTGTTGAAACATTGACGTTTCAAGTCTCGGTTGAGGAAATGGCAGTTACAATATTCAGTCTAAGTTCAAGATGAAGGTGCCATCCATTTTTGAAATGTAAAAATGCTCGAAGACAACGAGTGATGTTTCAGAACAAGTCTCATTCACAAATCGTAATCAAAGTTTACACGTGCACTTTATGTATACGTAAATTGAGTTGGTTCATGGAATTCACCATTTTTCGAACCTGTAAAGAAACTTATGCCAAATGGTAAACGTACGTAATCTGTATGTCCAACCGAACGATAAATGATAAGCAATTCAATTTTAAAAGAATTCGAGAGCAGTCAAACCTTCTAACCCAGATCGCACCCAACACAGTTTAATTTTCCTTTCCTGTAGAAACATAAGTTCCTCCCACAACTGTCTTAAACTATCCTCATCCAAGCACAAGTAGTTAGTAAGAGAGGAGTTAGTTTTACGGCCCAGTTTATAACCAGTTGGTTTGGGTCGAGCCAGCCATTGCCTTTTCCCAGCTTGGACTCACTGGCCTGTTTCCCTACTCCATTGCATATGCTGAGCATTAAGCACAATGGCACTAAGTGGCTAAATGTGTAATTAGAACACCCTTGTTGCATTAAATGTTGACCAATACGAAATACAGTACTCTCAATTTTAAGTTTGCTCTTAATCAAGGAGCTATGCCAAATGAGAATTTCCGATACTATACAAGGTTTAGGTTGAGAGTTGACTCTCTTTAACTGTTTGCGTAATTACTGGACCATTGTCTTGAGCAGTACCCTTTAAACCTTTGGTAACTTATCAAAATCATCTCAATTCGGCCCTCTAAATCGCTACATGTTGGCCGACGGACGACATCAGAAGCATGCAAAACTACAAGGGAAGCCATAGCATTAATTTTTAAACCCTTAAAAAAGGCATCTTATATCAATGTTTTGCCCAAATCGTGTTCTTACTTTACTCAATTTGGAAAATTTTTAGGTAAGAAATGGCTTTGTTTATTACATGATACGGACAGGTGATCTCTAAAATTAATTTTATCAGTTAGAGGTGATTTAGTTGAAGAATACAGCCGTAGTTCCCTGTAGCGTCGAAGATTGATGAAATTTGAGTCCAGAGTTGCATACATTTCGTGGGACACCAGGTACCTAGGGAGTTTTTTAGCCTATTTAGTTACTCAGTCGAAGAAACAAACCTAGATGTAAGCCAAGCATGATAACTACTGGAGTGACAATGGTTGACTATCTTGAGCTGAGAGATTGTAGTTTTAGTATCAGTGATGTATTATATAGAACTTTCTATTTATATTATACGTAATGTGTAAATTTGAATGATAGCGAGAAAATTAGAAAGGTTTTATTTCTATCAGCTTAGACAGTTGGACGTGTTCTCCTGTGCGGCGCATTGTGGTCTACGTTGATTGATGCTGCTCTGACAAGGGAGCTACCACTCGAACCAATCTGTGCTCTGACCACATCTACATAGTTATAGCGCATGTTTGTAATTTGCGAAACATTAGTTTAGTGAATCTTCAATACTGGGGTCTTGTGGCTACTTTGGGGATTTATCTGTTTTTTAAGCTTTCCCCCAAACTCAAAGCCTATTTAAGTTTCAAGGGGTTAAAAGGGGGGATTAATTCAATCCAGTTGAAATTAGTGAATTTCGGTGAATACCGTAATTTATAAATGGTCCTGTGTAATGATGTGGCAATATGTTTGTTACTGAATAAACAAATTTATTTAGAATAGTCGCCAGTTTACTGAGTTGATATTAAATTTTCATTTCAGTTTAAACGCATTTAAATTATTTTTTGCGGAAGTCTTCACGACATGTTTCAAAATACCTTCATAGGGACGATTCATTCCTAATTGATTACTTGTTGACGGGTACTGTTCGTTGTGCTCTACTTAGCACGCTCATCGACAAAACATCTTTAGCTAGTTAACGCCATAGTGTTTAGCCTATACTTTTAGTAACTGAAGACGCTTCCAGATGGACAAGGATTTGACCATTATGCTTATAATTAAAGGTAAAAAGCAGTCCCCCCAAACTTATTTTAAAGAAAAAGCTAAATAACACAACTGTTATCTTATTTCTCTTTAAAGTATCTTTCATTACATTTTATGACTTTACTCTTGTATATTCAAGGTAAAATAAGCAGCTATTTCAAGTTAATTTCACATTTGAAGAGAAAAACATTGTCACATGACTCCCAACAGCCAATCATGAAACTGGACAGTCTACTACACTACTTCAATTTGGGATGACAGCTCTTTCCCTTTAATGACTTTACTTGACTGCAAAGAAATTGCAAAATAATGATTAGAGAAATTGCTCCCAATAAATGAGACTTAACACCCTCAATTTCCAAGCTGAACATACATTTTATACGTTTCTAAGATAAAAAAGCGATGTAATTTTATTATACATCATCGAAAGCGACAGGACGCCCCCAAAACTACCCATTTTCTTCAAGGAAATTATCTTCACCTATGTAATGTAAATCACTGTCGTCTAGCAACCCGTTCACTCTAAAAAAAAGTTCCTGGTGAAATTTTTCCACATCTGTGATTTTATGCCACCTACACAACCCTGGCTATTATTTCTCCAGGCAATTATGGTAACCTTCGGTGGGTTTGACTAAATACGTAGTCATTCTTCTTGTTTGCAACCAGATTTGTGAAGTCGGCATATAAACACTGAATCTGGCACCAGATAGTTTTAAGAGTGTACCCTATAGAAGAATCCGGACAGTCAAATGATGGTCTGATTTTAGCAGGCCTTAACGGGCTCTTTCGTCTTTTATCATTCAATTCTTTTGCCTATTCAGTGGCGTAGCTTTGCCCCCCGCCCGGATTTTTTCCAGGGGGGGCAAAGGTATGAAATTTCCCCAAAATTTTTCCCGGTCAATGTGTATGTATTTCACATAAAAAAATGCAAATTAACAAGTATAACAACATTACCATGCCATTATGTAATATTACCTGCATTTTTAATCTTAAAGTATAACATAGAGCAACTGGAAATAACAGCTCTTAGTATATTATTTTGGTCAACAATATCTGGTTTATTTGTATGTACTAACGCAAAGGCGTACCCAGGATTTCTCTGAAGGGGGTGGGAGCATGCAGTAGGTCTAAGGGAAGGGGTGTCCGGAAATTTTTTGACGTTTTCAAGGAGCCTAGGTGCAAAATGGTGCAAGATTTTCGACTTTATCAGGAACAGTGTAGAAAGTTGAATCATGGTGGTTCATGAGGATAACACTGAAACTTTTGTGTCTTTACATGCATTCTTATGTCATTTATGCTCCCTTACGAAGTAAAACCTTTCATTAAATTTGCATACTTTTAGGAGTCAAAAGTGAAAAAGAGTATTGATCGGTAAAGGATTAGTGGTATTTCTTGGCCACAAAACGTTATTTTATTATAAAGATTATCTAAGCGGAGCGCCACCATTGGTTGGCGCGGAGCGCAGAGAAAATTTCGAAAAATCAGACCCCTCAGATGGCCGGAAATAGCATTTTACAGACTTATACGAAGAATCTACCCAGCCATTATCTTCTTTTATCGTTTGCAAATAAAATCCTTCCTTCAAAATATGTTCGCAAACTGCAAAGTGATCAGAGAGTTAAGGGGTAATCTGACCCAAAAATGTAAGTTTTCCCAAAAGACTGAGCGAAACGCCACCATTGGTTGTCGCGGAGCGTAAAAATCTTTCGAAAAATCAGGCCCCGCAGATGGTCAAAAATAGCGTTTTCATGCTTGTAAAGAGAATCTAAACATGTAGTCTTCATTTTTATCGATGCCACCAGTGGGAAACAGAGTCTACCTTTTAACGTAAAAATTGGAATTTGACAGAATTTGCCTATTTGTAGGAATTAAAAAATTGGCATCACTGAGGGACGTACTGACTCAGACAATCCTTCTCCTTTGACAATTTTTGAAAAATTGGGTGTCCTTATATGCAACCTGGTGCCACATATGCTATCTTTTGAAGTAAAATCTGTGTTACTAAAGTTTAACTACTTATTTTTAAGAACAAAGAAAAAATGGCATCTGTGAGGGGGAATGGCCCAATGCCCCCTTCGTACGCCACTAAAAGGAGACCTAATAGTGGCTCGATCACACAGGATATCCTGTTGGAAAAGCAGTCTGTTAAGTGAAGAAGGCTACAAGGTACTCATGGACCCGTTTATTGTTACACCCCAAGTGATCAGAAAGCTTTTTCCCAAACTAGCCTGTAAGCCTCCAAGATTAGGCTAAGTAACAAAATCTAAGTGTGCCAGTGGATCCCGTTCATTCTAATTTCTAGGTTAACTTTGAGTTTATCGCTGGCCATGGATTGTTTCAGCCCCATCCATCGTTATGTACACAGAATAAAATCGGTATAGCTACTACTAGCTTGAAGGACAATATAATAAACTCGGGGGGGTCAACGTTAGTGACTTGTCAGTTTTCACATCCTTTTACTGAATTCCCAAAGTGTACAACGCAGAGACTGTGTGCAAGAGGATAAGTTTGGGTTTACAGCCTTTCAGTGTTAGTTGTACTGTATCAGCTGTTGTTAAATTCCTGAATAACAGCTTTATGTGCACTGAAATGCACTGATCATAGAAACCGCGCCTATACAAGAGAACATTCAATCTGCTACGCGGCGAGGACATTTCTGTGGAACGCGAGTAGTACCGGTTTATGCGACACTGACGAAATCTCAATTATGGGTTAATTTTTTGCATGAAAATTGGAATTATGTATGAGAAATGTCTCAGAATTTTGTATTCTAACAAAAATTTTGAGAAATTTTTGTTAGAGTAGGAAAACTCATCAAATTTCCCCAATTTCATCAAATTTCCCCAAATTATTTTCCAGGGGGGCAACTTGCCCCCCCCCCTGCCCCCCCAGTGGCTACGCCACTGTGCCTATTTATACCATGGATGGCTTCACACTGAACTACCCCCTTGATTCTCTCAATTTCACCTTACATGAGGGTTTCAAATAACGTTTACACAATAAATGAAGACGATTTAAGGCTGATGGACTCCAGTAATGGCTGCCTACAGTCACTTAATACAAGCGCTGATCGGATTCGTCTATTGGAGATGTATAAATCTATGGCCACTTACATAGGCATTTTGATCAAGGTGATCTTATAAGATCTTACATGATAAAGGGGGATGATGCTTAATCAATGGAACAATCAAGCCAAAAATGGTGGTCTCGACAATTTATTTTCTTCACCGCATAAATTTCTTTAAAACATTAGCGTTTTACAGTGTATATGAGACTGTCTTGTGCATCTCTTTCTCTATGTATCTAAGAAAAACACAAAGTATCCCACTAGTTGTCTTTAAAGCACTGCCTCCTGTTAGCATTTAAAATACCTTTTAAGAAAGCCAAAAGATGAATCACAACCCTGTAATTTCAACAAAAGGTGACAGATTCCATTTTCACCACTCATATTGAAATTTCCATTTAAAAACGATTTCTTTCAAAAAAGGTTCCAATTTCTCAGATACTTTCTGAACTTCAGAGTTTCCGTATTCTACCTCTCCCTCCCTTCATCCTTGCCCCTTGAATTAAAAGAGCGGCATTTATTTGTTGTCGAATCGACGATTGAGATGGCACACACCTTAATTAGTAAAACTTAAATCACTCATTCTGTGAATAAATATAACCATTTGTAAAAGAAGGAGAGCAATAAAAATTCGTTCGTAGAAAACAGCTACCGTAAATTTAACTGAGACAGTTCACTTCCATTTTTTGATTATTAATTGCGGCAGTGACATAAACACTTTAAGCAGTGAGGAATATGTCGGCAAAGATAAAGCCAAGTTTAATTTTCATCAAGGATCTAGGATCTCCAGTATTTCATGTATTAGTAAATCTCTCTAATTTCCAATTTTGTAGTTTCCTTTCATCAATACGAACTTGAAGAGTAAAGATATCTTATTAGTTTACTACACAACTTTTAATCTTGGTGTAACATTTCCCCACGTAACAAGTTGCAAGCATCTTTAAGGTGAAAAAACTTACGGCTGATATTTTCACCGACAACAATTCTCGTATCAAGAAATATTTTATTGAGAAGATGTGAACATTGTCAACAATGAAAGTGTCTTTCCACATTTAATTGTTATCCTTCCCCTGTCCCATCGAAAGTGGTAATACAATCCCTACTCACATACAGGAATTGCCTGCACGCAAGACAAAGATGCAGTGAGATCAACCCTACAAGAGATACGCTTTTTTATATTTTCACCATTTTATATGCAAAGGGATAGGCATAAGAATAGAAATTACTCATGAAACGTAGAAAGATGAAGGAAATTTTTCGCAATCTCGCACATGCTAAAAAATATTAGAAACCCATGAAGCGTGTTAAATACAAGTTAATTCTCCCGCTTGACTTGTCATTACTGAAGCCAAGAGCATGTGCACCCGTCCTGAGTGCAATTCAGGGAGACGTTGCCACTTAATTACCTCTTCTGTTCTTCAAGACGACGCTTAAGGAAGAACTAAAAGTGCAAGTTTGCGGAATATCAAATCGTGACGGAAAAAGGAATTTAAATGAATTAAATCAGCGTCCATCGTGAATCACCAGCGGGCGAATGCGTAACATTTGCAATCCTCGTGAAAGAGATGGAGTTGTGCTTAGCTGGAGTGTCGACGAATAAATTTTTATTTGGTATTTTGTTCTTGGCGTAACCAACAAGGCAAACTTTTTGGTGTATGATCATTAAGATCACATTAACAGAAAGTTTAGATGGGGAGCTCAGACACCCCAATTTGGGTAAGTGTGGTGGTTCACCCTTTTTTATGATTGACCCTTGATGAGTTTTGTGAAAGTTGTGGAATTTAGAAGCTGCAGTAACTCACTGATTTACCTTGGACCATGAGCGTCAATCCTTGTAAGACGGGGGGCGTGTATCTTCACATTTTAGAAATACATCCCTCCACATTGACTTCAGATTTTTACACAATAAACTTTTGGCGGGAGTGGCCTCGTCCCTTCTGAAAATTGGAGTAACGATTAGAACCATTTCTATGAATATGTAATATTTAGGTTCTTGAGTGACTCAACCGAAGTCAGACAGAAACAAGAAGACATTTGTGGGATCAGGCTGTCGTTTCGGAATAAGGTTTGAAGCGGCTGGTGTGCCCTGAACGCTTATTTGCCTGGGTCTTCTCCTGGAAACCTTTATTAAGACATTCATCATTAACTTTCTGTTGTAAACGTGAACAAAATGTTTGAAGGGCAACGTTTTCCTTTGCATTTTTCACAGCTCTTATTCTGCATCATATTTGTACATGGACTTAAAAAGTAACAAAGATTTATCACGGATCACGATCTAGCGTCTTGATTGGTTACAGTGTAGGCTAATGGAAAGTAGCTTTTTTGAATCTGTGTTGAATTATTTCAACCCTCGAATATTTAGAATTGTTCAAAAAGATTAAATTAACACAATGTTAACGTTTCTTCTAACATAAATGACCTACGTCTTCAGTGTTCCCATATTCTGGTACAAATTCTGTATAGAAGGGAAAACGAGTTGTTGAACCAAATATTTAATATTCCCTTTAAAACTCGGATTGTCACTTCAAATAGAAAAGTAAGGTTGTTTCAGTACAATTAAACAATAAAGGGAGACGTAAAATTGCCGTTTCTCCAAAGAAACATCTGTCGTATCGCGGTTTGTGCGTACCTGTCCTTCTCAGCATATCTGGAGAAAAGGGAGAGAAATAATGGGATCCAAGTTCATAATCAAAATAGGAAACACATTGAGGAGGTAATGGCAAGGCAGCAGAATCCTAAAAAAAATTTGCGAAAACTGTTAAGGTTGTTATTGACTTCTAACGCATCTGTCTCTAAGATGTTCGCATATTAAGTTCAGGTTGAAAGTTAAAACTGAACGAAGAAAACTAAAGCCTCAAACTCCTGCAGTGCCTTATCTTCCTGCCGCTGAGTATATGTGTACACATACTTAGTATCTATACACTCTAAAAAGTTTCTGGTGAAATTTCACCAGATTCCGGGTCAGTATAGCACCGACACAGTACTGGTTTATTTAAACAGGAATTTTCATTCAAATTAGCGAAGAACCTAGTTAAAAACTGGAGGAATAGCTAGTTATTTGGTTAAATTCACCAGTGTAATGGTTAATGTGGTCACGATTTTCCGAAAAAAAAATAACCAGGAATGTGTAGGTGCTATACCAACACGGATCTGGTGATATTTCACCACACGTTTTTAAGATTGTACGTATAAAACGTTTCTCCTCTATCATCGTAACGTCATAAAAGAGAGCAGGGGGGGGGGGGGAATCCATGAGATAAAAAGAAAAATTATTATAGTAATAACTGGCAGTTACCAATCCGGGTGACAGAAACAAGGGCCCTAGAAACACGTCGGCTGAGATATTCAATTTCATATTGACTTTAACATTAGTACAAATCTTACTTCTTAAACGAAAAGTTTGTATTCCCCTGAAAGTCATACTGCTCTCCCTGCTGTACCTTGTTTTACTGCAAACCTGGTATATTGATCCGGTAGCCCATCCTACCCTACTTTCACCTTCAGCTCGCTATCCTCCAGGATTACCCCGATGTTTTCTTCGTGATTTATATTTTACCTTGTGTGTCATTCAACACACGTACACGAGAGCGTGAAATGTGACGTCACGCAATAGTTCGACAAGATAACAAATCATGTATCCATCAGGGGATTAAAGCTGGAGGCTTCTGTCTCTGAAAATTTTAAAGAGAACTTCATATTCTTTGAGTCCCTGACATTTAATTTAGACGACAAGTCTTAATTAGAAGAAAGCAGAGGAACGAACATGGATTACAAGTAGGCCTGCAAGGAATCATAGTCTTGTTACTGGGGTAAAGTGAGCCTGCTATTTTGTTTGAGCCGTTTAATGTTCACCCCGCCAACTAATGTATTTTGATATTAGCATGTAATATGTACTATGAAATATAATGTGAAGAGTAATTGAAACGAAAGGTCATTGAAACTAACGTCATCGTCCACCTGATTAATGCACCCATAAGTGAATGTCTCAGGCATTGAGTTTGAGATTTTCCAAGCGTGCTACAAATCACACTGCTCATGAAATTAAGGAGTGTGGTAGGTGTGCTTTTTTAATTAAACTTAAAATAGATTGATACGAGCTTCTATTTTTAATCTATGTGTGAAAAAATCACACTCTTCACAGTGATTTGAGGCGAGTGATCGTGTGTCACCCCACTCGCATGCTTCAAAATTCAAGGCCTGGTATCTGCGTTTGATCAGGGAGTCAGCTCCCTGGTTCCGCCTCCCTGGTTTGATGTACACTCTAAAAATTACAAAGAGTGAAAATTCACTAGAGAAAAGAGTGAAGGTTTTCGCTTTAAAAGAGCAGAAATTCGGTTCCAGAAGAGTGAAAATCACTTCAGAAGAGCGAGTTTTCAATCTTGATGGAGTGCCCACTACTCATGAAAAAGGGTGATCCATGGAGGCACTCGTCAAAAGGCGAATTTTCACTCTAATTTGAGTGAAATTTACTCTTCTCGAAGTGAATTTGACATTTCTTGGAGGGAATTAACACTCTTATAGAGTGAATCCACACCTTTCACTCTACTGGGGCGTGATTAGGTTGACTCTTCTGTTTCCAAAGTGTATCCAGCTATCTTTTATTCTCCCATGCCATTATTTCGTCCTTCGATCAAATATTTGCTAAGTCAACTATTATGTATTTGCTGTATCGACTGCTATACTATCTGCAGTAGATAGGCTAACGTATAGCCTAAAGTTTCGAGTTCCTGTATATAACAGTTTGTAAAACGTTATGGCCAAATGATTCGTTTGAAGTTCGACCTCTCCCAACGGTCTCGGTTTACCTTTGACAGTTTGATATTAAATGTGATGGTATGGACACCTTTTAATTTGAAGAAAGCAAGACGAAACGTTTAAAATGTGGTTGATTCTTCGAAATGTATATAAAGTTCATTTTCTTTGAATTAATAAGTTGCCCATGTTGAATAATTGTACCTTCCCCCCACTTTGAAAACACGTGTCATTTTACACGGTATTTCGGTATAAATATGTGTGTACACATATGCGTACGCTTGCGTGTGCTTATACATAGCAGAACACTCAAAAAATGTTTGGAAAGAAGCGAATCAATATACAACCTTAACCTAAACTAGCTTCAAAAATAGCAATATGAATCTGAAGGTCACTTTTGCAGATATCCGTGAAATGACTTGTTCTTTTACACATTTCCCTTGCGAAAAGCTACATTCTTCCTGTTGTAATGTTTCTTTTACTTGGACTGTGATTTTTATTTTTGAGTGACTTTTTCTATATTTTTTTTCTAAAATTTTGTAATTCTCTTCTCTCTTTTTTGTAGGTGATACGACTCACCTCTGATGAAATTAACCATAAAAAGCTTCGAGTTAGAAAGCTGCACAAATTTACAATCCTTCACTATTCGCCTTTCAAGGCCGTATGGGATTGGTTCGTGTTGCTCCTCGTCGTATATACAGCAATATTCACACCTTATTCGGCAGTTTTCTTACTCAGAGGTAAGGTTAAACTTCGCATTTACATGTTATTTCTGTTCACTTCATCAAAGTCCCATTCGCATTCGTGTAACAAAAGCGACGGGCTCTGCCTGAATGCGTGTAATACTTTTTCCGATGACAAATACCTTAGTCTAACAAAAATGTACGCACAATGTTTGACTCTTGTCCTGATTGGGCGATCTATAGTCAACATTAATGCTGACGAATAACCTTCAGGAAAATATCATGTTACTTTTATTGTTTTTTTTTTTAGGTATTTCTATCAGATCGTGACTATACCCATGTTCCAAATATTATTCAAACATGTCCCTTATTGTTGTCATAAAATACGACTTGAAAATAAGAACCATTTAATAACAGATATGTCTTAAATGTCATTCATTACACAGTTATTAGTCGTTTTGACGTTATAATGTGTTTGATAATAGGTGTTTTTTCATTACCCCGTATGTTCTAAATATGCAAAGATTGAGCAGGCTTCAGACTTAATGTACCTTTGTGGTGGTAAGAAATCTGCTGAAGGCTTTGCTATTTGCCATCCCAAATTCGGCGCCAGGAGTTTTTAAGGGAAACAAAGGCAACTTGGTGGTCCCCTGGTGAAACGCGAGATGTATGCAGGTTCCCGTGTGTATTGGTTGCTAATATAAACTGTATTATTTCATTATACCGTTGAACGAGACATGCTAGATTGCTTGTGATGTTTAGTTGAATGGTAACCGTATGTGCGATAGGTATCGTGTCGCAAACCGATGCAGAAAGCTCTTGCGACGTCTAATTATATGGGAGTCATACTTCTCTTGAACTGCCTGAAAAAGTGACAGCCGCTCAGTTTTGAAAAACAGCAGTGTTGATTGATCCGGCAGTTATAAGAGTGTTGCAAAATTAGGTTGTTTTTATGAAGGGATGGGTGAGTGTCGGAGAATACCCTGTCGGTAGATCAATGACAATTTATGGCTATGACGTCAAAAAGGGACTGGTTATTACGTATTCAATACACGTAAAATGTTCAATGGATGAGATAGCCGATACTTGTTGAAGATATTGCCTATTTGTAACTCAAAAAATTCCAGACCCGTATTAATTTTGGATGTTACGGAAATTTAGATGAGGATGGTTAAAGTGTGTGTTTCAATACAAAAATCATCTGCATTGTATTTTGCATTTAAAGACATTTTGCACGTGGGTAGGAGGATACGAAACTATTAGGACTAATCGTAAGGTGTTTCGAAACCTACTGCTAGTGTGGGGCAGAATGAACATACACACTTTTGTGTTACATATAGTTTAATGTTAACATTACACACACAACTAGTGGCGTCACCAGAATTTTTCATTTGGGCTTAGGGGGCTGAAGTCAGTGTCGAAATCCCCTGTTTTTCAATAACGACACTTTCTAATAAGAGCGGCAGTATTAGTTGCCAGTTACCGCGTAGCGTATACTAGGAACATTTGGCAGCATAAATCTTTCATATAGCCGAAAATGAAACTTCTCAGTCCCTATATGGCGTTTTTAAGTTGTAGATATGTTCTCTTTAGTTTTTAGAAAACAAGCATAAACAGATAAAAGTTTGCACCTCAGCTATATAGCACTGCAGTATGACTTGTGAAAGACCGAGCGGTTAGAGAATTTAAAGGTGTATAATATTTTTCACGAATGAGTATTCACCAATAATAATACTGCATGCCAAAGAAAAAATTGCCAGAATCTGCTAGAATTTCCCTGCGTATAAATGTGTTCCTGCAATGTGCCTTTCACTCTTAAGCTACTAACATGATGCCTTTTTTGCATGATCACTTGCCACCAAAAACTGACACATTTTCTCATAATTTTATGATGTGTTTTCTTTCACACATATTTCTCAATTTGTGCATTTTCTCAATTAGAAATAAATTCGGGCATTTTTTAAAATCCCTACCGTATTAGGACTTATAAAATTTTGCGCAATTTTCATTTGATTGTTTTACTCTCAAATTATTGTCTCTTTAAAACAAACACTAAAACTCCATTCTTTTGGTAACTGTGACATTTTTCTTCAACTCATTTTGCTGAACATGTTTTTTAACTTGAAGTTCTTTAGTAGCATGCAGGACGCAAGACCTTTGACTGGAGACTCCCGCTCCCCTGCCTTTTCTGGGGACGACTAGATAATACAAAAACATACGTATAATTAAAAAGACCTATACAATTATTATTTAACATTGACGAGATGAATAAAATAATACAAAACAATGCAAAGCCATACGTGATATGTGGAGCATGCACAACTTTGTTTAAGTCGTTTGCGGCAGCGTTTCACTTAAGAAACGCCCTCAGAAAAATTGTAACAAGCATTTGTTTAATGAAAAACATTAAGGGCTTTAATTGTTTCGATCAAATTATTCTGTCTACAGACAGACGGACGGGATTACAACAAAGTGCCCCATCTCGTGGTTTCAGGAAATAATGTCACATGTCAGCATGATCTGTTCTGCAGTCTTTAATAGGGCCACACATGGCAGTCTTACAATAGAGTATAGGTAGCAGGTGATCCCATAAAATACAATGCCTCAGTTTGGGTAAATTGCGGCATTAAATCAGATATTCTGTGCCTTCAAGGTAAAAGCGTCTTCATGTTGAAAAAAGAGACATTGCAGAAACAACTGCGGATTCAGCTTTCGTCTGAGGCCACAAAAAACAATATGCATGATTGACCGAACCCTTCATCATGTAATTGACCTAAAAACTGCTCAATCCTTAGTCAAAGTTTCATGTTCATATATGACGGGAAAGGGCGCACCTATTCATCGCTCAGAGCAACATTTTCAGAACTTTGACACACCTATGCTTCACAATTTCGACCAACGTCATTCACATTTGACTCATGCGGCGACTACTAGGGACCAGACTTTGCGTCTGACAATAGAGGAGTTCGAAGTTTTTACCTGCGCATGCGTTTGTGACCTCTCTGTTCAGGTCAAGCGGTAACAAACATCTGAGCGCTGAGCCAGCCGCGCATAGCACACTGTTTTACTTGGGTTCACACCCCATGTTTTTAACACTCGTAGAAGTGTCACCGTTGACTTTTGACATATTGCGGACCGCGTGTTCGGTCTGCATCCGCCTCTCACGCGGAAGGCCCGCGTTCGATTCCCAGGTCGAGTCATACCAAGGATTCTAAAAATGGAACCTCCTGCCTTTATGCGTGATGCTCCGCATAGGCAAGGTAGAGAAAACAAGCCAGTGAGCAACAACTGGAAAAAGGGCCGTAGTCGGTTCGACTTGAACCAATAGGTTGGAAACTGGTCCGTAAAAACACAATCTTACTAACAAATTAACCTATTACGCAGTACTGGTCATTGAGTAAACTTAGAACTAGTCTATTGATAATTGAGTAGGCTCGATCAATAAACACATAAAACAAATATATCACAAATAAAACGAAAAAATTTCAGGAGTGTCAATTCACAAAAAATTTAAAATCATATTGATGCGTTATTTCAGGGAGGTGTAACACTCAGCTCAAACTAGACTTGTTTTTGATTGGGTAAGTCGATGCTGCCCTGAAGTTTTATACTTTATATTAAAGGGGTAGTGATATTACCAGCATCTTCAAAATATTAAGAGGTAGTGTTGTTGAAAGGAAAAAATAATAAATTGGCTCAAAGAACATTTGTACATAAAGGCACACTTATAAAGTTGAAGAGTAAAACGGGTTTAACAAATCATGCCAAAATTATAAAAGAAGCATTAAGCCTTCACCCGAGACGTGATTTTTACTAAATAACAAGTCACTGGCTCTGGAACGTAGTGACGACGCGTGGTGCCCTGGATGTCCAGGTGGCCATTTTTATTTTTGTCTGGGACAACTGTCCCCTTACTCTGTCCCTACCGTTATCACTGACGTCTTTGCAAACATCCAGGCTGACTTTCACCTAGCATTTGTTGTTGAGGGTGTGTGTTTTAAATTCAAATTACAGACTTGACCTTTTGCGAAAGGCACTTTGTTAAGACGAATACTTCCGCTCCGCAAAGGTGTTCTAACATTTTTATTTTATAAGACATTCTTTATAAATTCCCTAGTGAATAATAGCAGATTCGTGCCCTTTACAAACGCCTCTCCCCAGTGATCTGGACTTGCGCAAGGCCCCTTCGTGATGACGAGCAGTAATGAACAACAGATATTTAAATCTGAAATTGCAATCTATCATAGCTGAAGAATAAGAGCTGATTCAAAATTGTTGTTTATAAATTAGAACCTCATTTTAAATATTTCTTAGACAATAGAGGAAACAAAAAGGTGAATTGTTAGCCAATGATTCGTAAGATCAAGAATTGCCAGTATTTCCAGACAACTTACAACCATATTTTTGGGGGGCCAACAGTTTGCAATCATTTGGAAAACTTTCTTTTGTAAGGACCTCAAGGGCTGTTTCCCGTTGTTTTTATGCCCTTGAATACAGTTGATACAGTGGAAGACAAAAGTAATTTTTCGTTATCTGTACTTAGACTAATTATGATACTCCTTCCAAAAAATGATATTGCCTTGGCAAATTATTTATCAGAACTGTTTGCGGAGATGATGTATTGATCTCACCCCAAACAGAACCAATTCTCTATAACCTTCTTACTAAAGTCCCTCCCACAATTGTCTGAAATTCATTCTCATCCAGACACGATCTAAGTTTATTTCTTCAGGGTGAGTATAGAAAAGCTTAATGTGCATAATCAAAACACTCCCAGTACAGTTCATGCGGTGTAATATAAGCTTTGGTATTCTGCATTGTTTGAATTAGCTGTGAATAAAAGAACTGAACCAGTTGAGAATTTCGGTACCCCCTACAAGAACTGCAGTTTGGGATGAGAGGAATGGCCCTTTAATCTGGTTTTCATAGTTAATTAAAGCTAATCATAGTCTAGGAATCTGCAGACATCAAGTGATTCTGACAGAAGTTATGGAAAAGAAAATGCTGCATTGGAAGAGTAAACAAAACATGGATTTGGGGCGTAATAAAGACGACCTCAGAAATATGAAAAAAAAAAACATTTTCAAAATGTTCTTTAAAACGGAAAGAAAACCACAGAAAAAAAACTTTTTGATTCGTTGAAAAATTTTGAACTTCCAACTTTGATGAGTCACTTTTGAAGACACTGCAATGTATTGCGAGGGACCTTTGATTTCAAATTCGTCAGCATCTATCTTAAAGGAATTTGGTAACTGCTTTTGCGCACATAGGCCAATAGTGGTTAATCCTGTAACAGCATGTTCTGTGATCTTATAAGCCAACGACACCCCATCTCTGAGGGGGTACTGTGAATGAATTACGAAGTTGGTAAGAATAGCATTGTAAGCCTAAACACGTGACCTAGGTCCATTTTTATGCACAGTGTAGCATTTATAAAGCCGGGACTTTGGCGATGTAACATGTAAACTCCCTACAGCTGACATCAGAGACACCCATAACTATCTTCAAAATTTCAACCGCCCTTGCTAATAATGTTGCTTAAGGTAGAAAATAAATATAAAACAAAATATGGCCAAATCGTACCCGTAGAAGATAGAAGATCGTAAAAATGGCTTACACAAGGATTCCTAGATCAAGAAGTGTATCAATATAGCTGATGCATGGAAGTACTTCTATGCTATATTGTGCCTCTCTAATGCAACAATATTGGGCCTCACAATGTCGTGTAAGTTTTTTTTTCTCTGCAAAATAAAGAACGAGCTCATGAAATGACATCGTGACGTCATATTCACTGAGATTATGTTTGTTCTTTTGCAGACGACCAGGAAAGATTACGTTTGAATAAAGATCCAGAGACGAGGACGCCAGCCGGTCCATCTGAGAGTTACACCAATCCATTGGTCATTATTGACTTAGTTGTTGACGTCATGTTCATAGTAGATATTTTCATCAATTTTAGGACTACATTTATCGACGACCAAAAGGGTGAGGTTGTGTCAGACCCCGCTAAGATAGCTAAACATTACTTAAAGGGATGGTTCGTGATTGATGTACTAGCGGCAATACCATTTGATCTTCTTATGTTCGGCCTGGCAACGGATGAGGTGAGTCTGTTTGGGTTAATTTTACACAGCGAGATAGAGAAGGCGCGATATATGGGGGCGCTGTGATATATGTCATAAGTTGTATAGACCGTTATACCGTTGTCTCACCGTTCACTGGCGAGCCGCAAATCTCTTCCAAGTGGGTAGCGAGATCCACTATAAAATAAACTGTTTGTAAGGTAGGTCTCTAAAACATACTGAGATTAAACGAGGTCCTCAATTTAAAAAATGTTAAGAAACACTCTTATAGACTGTCGAGGTTACTTAACAACTCATAGGAATGTACAATATTTTGTAACGTTTTATTTTCAAATACTTCCTTTTCGTGTTTTGGCTATGCGGATCTTAACTGAAATAATCTTGAAAAATATAAAAAAAAAAAAAAATTAGAAAGTGTACTTGTACATTTCATCCAAATTTCCGGTGAATCACAGTACATAGCCCCGCAACTTGTTTCATGTCCTACTCTCCTAATTTGATAAAGAAGAGGAATTTCTAGCAATTTTACTTCATTGTTGTCCATGTAATTTTGCTGCGGGACATTTTGTTGTATATTGATCAAAAGAGGAACCAGTGGGGTTCATAACAGCTTTATGTGTAATGCACAATGTCAAATTGAAACCTGTGCTTGTCAAAGTCACTATTTGGCAATTTTGACAGATGAACACAAGGGGCCAAAACAAGCGTTTGGCTTGATGAAGATACAAGAAAAACAGTCGTTATATAAACCCATGTAAGAGAAGGAGATTATAGGTACAAAATGTTTGACTTGTGTTTTCTTTTAGCTAACCCTTTATCGCTGTGCTCCAATCGGGGCATATTTGCGCGCCTCGGGAGTGGGCGAAAAAGCGGACGTAGCATGCCCCGCATCAGTTTCCGTAGGTAATTGACCCCATGACCTTAAACTATTGTCCCTCTCGTTGTTGTGGCCGAAACTCGCAGTTTCGAGCTCCGCATGAAACAGTAAAGACGGGTGACAGCCGCGCTCTCCGTACGGGTCCAAAAGGACCCAAACAACGGTAAAGGGCTAATGTTTAGTACAAACTCGATAATAAGAATGACAATAACACATGAGTAGCTCGTCGAAAGTGCTTGCCTTTATTTCAGCTAAACCAATGAAACATTCATAACTTCATTTCCGTTGCATAAGACAGCATCTAGGTTTTTTTCATTCTCAAAATAAAAAAAAAATCCCTCCAAGAGGAGTGCTATTTCACAAACTTAGAGTTTAATGTCTTTCCTTTTGAAGTGATTTTTACGGCACTCGGATTAAAATTTCTTAGCACACTCTTTTTGAGTTAATTTTACTTTTTGGCTTTTGAAAGTGTACAACTGCAAATAGCTAATTTCAGGCATAATGTAAAGTTGAGCTATTTAGCACGCAAGGTTGGCAAATGTCTCAACTACAAAACCGTGACTTGACGCCGTTTACGTTGACATTACGCATTCTTTAAAGGGACAGGAAGATTGAAACTAAATGTGGTTCGGTTCAACAAGATAAAAGAAGCTTAAAATCACTCTCTGCCTTAGTCCAGAGATTTAATTGTAAAGGCTGATGGGCAGAACCACCTGATATTCCTATTTTATCCTTTCAGGCCTCTAAATCAGCTGTTTTCTTACAAACCGAACAATCTGCCAACAAACTGTGAAAGTTCGACATCCACACGTAACCGACACTGTTCCTAATTGTCATAATCTGTCTCCTTGGTTGTCAAAACCAGTCGTAAATTTTTTTTTTCAGACTTTTTTCCAAAAACATCAGTCGATAGGTCCATATGATAGTCAAGAGGAATAAGTTATCCATGACGCTTTAATATCTTTAACATCTTCAAATCTTGAGAACTTCAAGTTCAATCCAAGTTAGAACGTAAAGACAGTTACTGCGTTACTTTCACTGTCGTCACGGTCACGGTAAGAATGGCATGCATTTAGGCGACCATTCGTTACCGTACCTACATTTTAGGTAGCGACATTTAGCAGCAAAATATTAAATTGTGCTTGGTGCTCAGCAAAGGAAATGGCGCAGGCAAAATAGGCCATCTAGTCACAACTAGGAAAGACCGAGTCCGGTCTGGCTTAAACCGGTCGGTTGAAATATGGGCCGTAAAACTCCATCTAATCTAACCTAAATCCACCTACTTGAAAAATCGAAGGTTTTTCGTCATCGGGTTGTCCAACCTGATGACATTATTTTTTTTTAAATACCTTACACTATTTCAAAAAAAAAAAAAAAAATACCCCGAGCTCAAAATTTGATCATTCTTTTGATTTTACACTTGTGATACACTAAATATAATGTGGAGCACATTTAGTGCTTTTTGCGTCCATTAGGTAGGTACCGTAATATATTTTCAAGTGAACAGATCTTATCCAATTGCATAATACACTGAAGATGTATTTCTAGAGTTTTGATAGTAATGAATTGCTCCACACTCTAAAAATTAAAAGGGTAAAATTTCACTCTTTAGAAGAGTGAATGTTATGAAATGCACTCCCAAAAAGCGGAAATTCAATCCAAGAAGAGCAAAGTTTCACTCTGTGGTAGAGTGCCCACACGGACCACTCTTAAAAAAGATCGAAAGCAATGGAGAAGGGATAACAAGCCAATGAGCCAAAACTATAAAAAGACCGTGACCGGGTCTTCTTAAACCAATTCGTTAAAAACTGGTCCGTAAAACTCAACTAAACTAACTTCAAAAAGAGAAGACACTCTTCTTGGAGTAAATTTCTCATTGTCTTGAGGGAGATTGAACTATTTTTCGAGTTAATTAAAACTTAAATGGAGTGAATTACACCCCTCACTTCATTAAGAAGTTTCTCAATTTTAGAGTACCATTAGCTTCATTAATTTTTCGATGTAGTTACGAATCCACTTGCCCTACATTTCATGTTTTCGTTACAGAGGACAACCACAGCCATGGGTCTATTGAAGACTGCCCGTCTTTTACGTTTACTACGCGTAGCAAGACGGGTGGACCACTACTCCCAGTACGCCCCTGCGGTTGTTATTCTACTGATGTGCGCCTTCTCTCTGGTGGCGCATTGGTTTGCTTGTATCTGGTATGCCATCGGGGAGGCCCAAAGAGTTTCTACCCCGTACGGATGGTTGTATACTCTCGCACTAGAAACGGATCAGCCTTACAGGGTAAGTAGGTGAATGCCTATTTCAATCATAGTTATTACATCCTCAACTTTTATTGGTCCATTAAAGTCAGGTGACCATGCCTTAATCCGAGATAAGCTCACGGTAACGGATGTACACATTCAAGTTCTTGGGCACTCCATTTTAGTCAGTGTTGAATTCTTTTAATGTGGTTATTTACAAACGGAATTTTACTCCCTCTGGAGTTTTGTAATGACAATTTTTGTTGCTTATGAACGGACCAGGGTCAGCAACTCTGGATGTGTGCGTTAGCACAGGATAACGCAATTTCGAGGTTTAATGCTAACCGCTCGATGACTCGGGATGCAGCCTCTTGCACCTCTGGAATTAAGCGCAGAGAAGGTGTTATATCCTGTGTACACTGGACACATTTCAAGACACATGAGTCGCAAAATGTTGCCAAAATACCCTGTGTCCGAAAATCTTGCCATTGTGTATAGACGAATGCGATTAGCGCTTGTTTTTAGTGACTGTGCGCAGCCTTTAGTGGGTTCCATCAGCCTTGAATCGCCTTTATATATCGTCTTCATGAGTTTCGAACCCTCCTATCCAGTAAAATTGAAAGAATGAAGATACAATGTAGTGAACAACCATCCATGATAGAGGTACGCAAGGAAATCGAAAGACTTAAAGGTGTAGGACCCCAGTTATGGCCGACTGAAATCAGACCATCATAATCGTCCGGATTCGTGTATACAGAGTAGACACACAGCTTCAACACGTGTCGCAACTTGTGTCCGCGACATGTGTCCAGTGTACAAAGAGGCAAAAATTTGTCTCTAGTTCAAGTTGTGTCGGCAACATGTTGCGACACATATGTCCTTAAGTAGCCTAGTGTACACAGGCCTTTATTCTGTGCTAAAGCAACGTCCTTCATTGTAAAACCTTAGTGTGTTAGTCTAACCTTTTCTCAGTGTGTCTCAAGTCAAAACCAGTGCCGATCGCAGAAACTTAAACTTCATCATTTACAGGGCAAGCAAAATTTCATTGCTATTTGCAGTTTAGGCTTGTGGTTATTGTACATAATAACAGCCTAGTAGGGTGAAGTGCATTCAGGTACTGAGCAAAAGACTGCCCATTAAAAAAAAAGTCCAAAGCCAAATTTTATTTTTATATCGTCAAAAGGAACAATTTCTCAGCGTTCAGGTGATTGTTTTTTCTTTTCCAATATTCGGTTCTCAAAAAAGAGCGATCGAGTGTGGAAAATTTTCTACATAGAATGAATTAAACTTTAAGCAAGCAGGTGTGATGTCATGGATTATGAATTAACATTGTCGGTCATTTTTTTTTTTTTTTTATAATTTACCATACTCAAAAATTGTTTAAACAATTTTGCTTAAAAAATGGAATACACATACAAAAATGGGTACTCCTACACGATATAAGTGAGTAATTCAACTCAATTTGGATAGTCCTCAATTCTCACTTATTTCGAGAACAAATACTCATTTGCGTGATAATCCTTATTTTTAATCAAAATCGTTTAATTTTTTTTTTGTCGGTGCTCCGATTGTATACATTTAAACTCTGCAAGATATCATCCCTAACCAATTCAACGTCAAACCAATAGGATAACAAATAAAAAAGAAAAACATTGGCCAACAGTGTGAATCCATGACATCACACCTGCTTGATCCAAGTTAACATTTTATAGAAAACGTACAATCTTCAATTGCTAATATCTCGAGAACCAAGCATCGTAAATGAATAAAACTTTCACAAGAATGCTTGGACCATGTTTCCCTTTAACATATGAAACATAAATTTGCCTCTATACGATTATTTTAAATTGTTCTTACAATCATTGGATATCCACAATAACCATTTCGAAAAGCCATAAACTCAAAAAAAAAAAATCTCCCAGCAAAGGTAGATATCAGTGGTTGTTGACTTTACACACAATTTAATTTCTCAAATACTTTGTTGTACAGTTTTCTAGCCTACCCAAGTATCTGACGTTTGACAATTTGAAAAAAAAAATTAAGACACACACGTCTTATTTAAAAAGCCGGTTACGGCAGTCCGAAGAAACACACATGTTCAATGGCTTGTAATCCTACTCAAGCTACAAAAGCCCCAAACTAAATTCTTTTCGCCCTTCCAATTTAACGAAAAGTATTTCTAGTTTCCTCACGACAGAGCCACAGTAACCTACACTGAATTTTAATAACCCCAGCTACCTGCGTAGCAGGCTGCACAGCATATTCCTCGTCCAGTCATATCCCTAAAGGTGGGGAACTGTGTCAATACAGTCTGCTCCGTGGGGTAAAACCGGAAGACTTTACGAAACACAACTGTGAGTGAGCTCAAAAGACTGAATTTACTCTTATTTTACAAATCAGAGTGGACTTAAAATGAAATGAGATAATGAGAATCAAAGTACCCTCACCAATCCCATTTGGAATGAAGGGGTTGTTCTACATATGAGACTGAATGTCATGGTCCCTTTAAGCATATAAGTCTATAGACAATAGTTTCTTAACCGTTTTTTTCCTGATTACGCAGACTTCTGTTTTCCACTTGAGCAGTACACATTAAAGGCGTTCAAATTTTACATAAACCTTGTCTTCTATTTGTCTCTGTAGTCTAGGTTCTCGAAGGGACCCCTCAACAGGCCTCTCTCCCATTCGGTTCATTGTATTTACACATTAAATGTATTCAAACATAACTACTGTGACAAACATCGAAGTTACAGCAAAGACCTTGGCTCATAAAATCGTATTACAGGATCAATATAGATCCTTTTAAAAGCATTGCTTAGCAAAGATGCAAGCATGATGTATTACAGCCAGACTGTGTGTAAGGAAAAAAAATCAACTGAATTTCCGCAATTATTGCCAGCAATGTTGAAAAGTTCATCAGTAATGAGGACGGGCAGTTACAGAACTGCTTTATACCAGGATTCGCCCCACGATGATGTATCGGAGCCAGATGACTGATTTCCGGGCTAAAAACGTCGAATCGACTAAAAGAACGGAAATCGTAGCGAATGATAGAAACTCTCCTATGAGATGCTTTGCTCATGATTTAAACATTAGAGTCGGGCCTTAACTTTCTTTGACCTTTTTCATGACGTCACATTCCATAGCAGATGTATCATAACAGTTGATTACGTATTGCCAGATGCAATAATCATTTCAATCTGAAGAATAAAGAAAGAATTTTAAAGGTATTTGGCTTCCCTGAAAGCAGATCTATATTTTCCTGGGGTATTTTTACGGTACGATACACCACTTTAGACCTGTCTCGAATTTCAGAGAAAGTGCATGGCCTACATAGGATATGACAATGAGTGAACTTACTTATAAATGCTCGTTTTCAACATTTTGTGCTGGCTTTGGACCTGATAAAATCTGATAAAACCTGATAAAATCTGTTCTTAAGACTTTACCCACTTTCTTCTACGGCACTGAGAGTAAACTATCTTAAGATTTGTTACTCGGACGTGGGATAACTTTCACATTTCAAAGCTATGAAAGCATGGTTAAATTGACTTGGGCTATTTTAGCTTGTAGTCTTTCTGTCTACACGGTGAACAAACCTCCTAAAACCCATGAAAGAAAGCATTTTTAGGGATGGCGAGAACACTACCTCGCCTTATTTTGTTCGAGAATCGTTTTTCTTTTCAATACAGTATTCAAGGGGAAAACTTTTCTACACTTTATTGTTACTAACTGGGTAACAGTTTAATTTATTTTTTTTATTTTTTTAAATAAATTTAAGGTATCTCAAAATGTGTTACATCAATCGTAACATGACCATTTATTACAGGCGTAGTGTGTATTTGAAAACTTGAAAACGTTTAAAAATATGTACAAAGAGGGACGAAAAACTTTCGATGCAATTGCCTACCAATTTACCTTGCACACGTCTTCCTATAAATTATGTACAGAAATGAAAAAAAAAAAGTCCAGGGTCTACAATCATGCCTGTACACATAGAATATTAGGCCTACGTCACATCTACAACAAAGCAAAATGTTGGCCCACTTACGCAGTTGACATGAAAGTACAATTTCTATTGTATCATATTCTCTAAGTAACTGAGGTGAGACATTTCTAGGCTTTTACACATAACCGAGGTTGCCCTTGCTTTCCCCTCGTCCCACAAGTTAGGTAAGTAAAGAATTGGAATAACCCCAAAAATAAATAATATACCCCTTCAGAGACTGAATGCTTCATCCAGAGATATGCTAAAACCTCAGTTAGTTTGATGGAGTTTTACGTCCCAGTTTCCAAACTATTGGTTCAAGTGGAGCCGGCCACGGCCTTTTTAGCTCATTGACTAAAACCTCAGAGCTTCCAGGACCCACTGCAAGGAACGAACACTTTGGGCTCGGTTTCGCGCTACGTCCGAAAAGTTTTGCCCTCAACATTATCCTTAACCCTTTGTGTTCCCCCAATTTTGACATTTTAACGCCACCACTGCCTATTTCATCCTTTTATTTAGTCCTTTAACTCTGAGTCTTCTCCGTCTGCGGCCATCTTTCTTCATCAGCAGCAAGATATTTACCAAATTCACGCGCTTCCATTTTCACTCCTCGATTTCCTATTTAAAGAACTCTTTAAATTCAAGGAATTCATTGAACCTCCGTACTGCCGTATGAAGTATCAAAACAACTTCGTGTACTATTTTCTAGGAAAATTTAGACAAATTCTCGTTTTTTTAAATCAGCCAAAATGCCATCATTGACAGTTTTTTGTCATCTTATGGCGTACCCGTCTTTTCATCATCTAAAAATTTTCCCGTGGGGTTTAGACTTTCGACCCTGAAAATGACAGAATAAACTGTTTCTCCTCTCAAATCTTAAATCACGATCACTCACTCTGATAGACTGAAGTCTTCTCGTACTTACAGGACATCACACGAACCATCAGCTATGTTTTTACACACGAAGTCATCTTTATACTGCTTCCTTTACTACAAGCAAAATCAAGATCATAGCCAAGAGTTTGGAAACTATCATGTGACAGTTTTCGAGAAGCTATTGGGCAAATCCCAGTTTAGACTTCATGTTGAGAATACTTCATGATTCTGGCAGATGAATTTTTTTTACTAACGGCAGGCCATGGAACGGTGATGAGGTTCGCTATCGGCCTGGAAAATGATACTTACATTTAGATCAATTTATGATAATTTGTAAAATTTATGCTACTTCAGTGATTCATTTTAATGAAAGATTGGAAACCATATTTTTCTGTTTCATGTTTAGCTAGCGACATGTTCGTGTTCTTTAAACCTTTTTTAAAGACATACTTAAATGGGGTAAAACGCGACGAACGTTTTTTACATCATTGTTTTAGTGTCAAGAACAATGTCATACAATCAGGTTAATAAGGATCAAGTGCACAAGTTAGTCTCCACAGCTTTTAAATAGTTGGAAATTCCCCTTAGAGGAAAACGTGTGCAATTAGAATGATTAAAGTCTGGTGTCCTTCTTCATGGATGGCCCTCTTTAGTCATGTCACTATGAATAATGTTGTTGAAAGAACGGTTTAATAAAACTTGCATAATAATGCAGTGCATGGTTCTCAAGAGATAAGAGCAGGTAAGGGTGTTACATTTTGATCAAAAATTAACTTGAAGCTGTCCCATATGACATCATATCCTCACATTAATGGCCAGTCTATTGCTTTTCTTTACACTTTACGGCCGATTTTCTCCTCAACAGTCTCATATTATTTAAATGTGATTGCACGAGTGGCATGAGAAATTTACAAACTTTGCATTCCCCAAAGGGAGGTCTTATTCCAATTGACTTCAAGGTAAACGCAACAGTCTGAAAAAAGGGAGAGAAAGCATTCGTCGTCAATGCGAGGAAGTGACATAGTCCCTGCTGCATTTAACTTAACTTTGGAACACAAATTTAGTGACTTAATTTACTGAAATTTCGAGAAATTTATGTCCGATTTGAAAAGAAGTTCATCATACTCTGTAGATTTGGTTTCTCGTTCACAAATGAATAATTAACTTGTAGTAACACCCCACCCCCCCCCACCCCCGTTTAATAAATAGATGAATACAGCAGTCCAAGGAAATCAACTCCTTGCTTTTCATTTCACTTTTGAATTTAAATAACACATTCATGAACATCGTCAGGTGAAGTTGTTCTACAAATAGGAGATGTATAAGAAGTTATTGGTTAGTGCAGATTGTGTATCACGTAGATTGCTGATTTATTAAAGGGCCAATCCTCTCACCCCAAACTACACTTCTTGTAGGGGGGTACAGAAACTATCCATTGGCCCAGATTTTTGATTGACATTTAATTCAAACAACGCAGATTACCAAAGCTTATAACACACAGCATGAACTGTACTGAGAGTGTTTTGATTATACCCAGTAAAGCTTTTCTATACTGACCCTGGACTGGATAAGGGTGAATTTCAGAAAATTGTGGGAGGGGTTTTAGTAAGAAGGTTAGGAGAATTGGTACTGTTTGGGGTGAGAGAACTGGGCCTTTAAAGGCAAATTTGTCGTTATTTTTCCGTATTCATATAATAATAATAGGAACGTATGAAAAGTATTATACTTGTTAACCACTGAATTCGGCACTTCGGTCGATTCCCGCATAAAAACAAAATAGAAACGCAGTTGATAGAACTGCGACACCTGATTACATATAAAAAGTTGTCAATACTGGTAATTTCACGTCAAAAAGTTATCAATTTAGAACATATACACTGATTTGAAGACTTCTAGAAAATGAGACTTTTTAATCCTGTTTTACTAATATAGCCAAATTTTCATATTAAATTTATGCTTGAATGCTTTAATGAATGTAATTTAAAGCTTAGCGGAATGATGCGTAATTTCAAATAGTATTAACAAAGCGATAACATTTTGTCATTAAACGATAGATGGGGTTTGTTTCTGCCGCCAAATACAATTAGGCGCTACGTAAACTGACGGTCCTACCGCGTGTAATTATTTCCGTATGGATTCATCGTCGCTGAATAGTCGCAAGGGAGCTTCCTTAGCTTTCAGAAGAGCTTGAGTTACCCGGCGGCGTTTTCTCTTAACTGATACTCAGTAAACCTCTCCAAATACCCTCTTCAAGCTGAGGCATGGAAGTTCTGAACAGACGGTTAGGATTGTTCAACAGAAATTGAAATAAGATAAAAAGCCAAACAGAGGGTTTGTTGTAGGTCATCCCCCGAGAAACCACCAATAATTTCCCGAAAAATAGACAGGGAGGGAAAAAGACCTTGTAAAATATCGACGATTAGAATTTTTTAAAACGTTCACTTCTTTAACAAGGGGCTTGTCTACCATTGAGTCAAGGGTGAAGGAAACACAGTGGTGCTAGTTGTTGAGTTATTGATTGAGAGATGGAATCATTGAATACCAGCACATCAATAGAAGAAATGTTGAACTTTTGCAAAGCAAATGAATCTTATTTGCAGTTATTTCTTATCAACTTAATGACATCATAAACTAATTAATCAGCTTCCATAATTTATTTTTATTTATCTTCCACTGACATTTTGCAAGCAAAGGGATCACTCGTTCTCGACACTGAAGGGACAATGCAGTAACCCCATTTTGGATTGACTTTGTAATAACTTTGGATTAGTAAAATAGATTATCCTTTACTACGAATGTCTCTTGAGAATCATGACAATGTTTCCTCACTCAGTTATAAACTTGCAAGGGTTCGTTAATTGAATTAGTCCGAATGTGCAACATTTTCTTCTTGAAATAAAGCAAAAGATTTATTTTTTTAAATTTGAGATTAGAAGAAAGAAATCTGAGAGTTCAATTAGGCCTACTACAGAAAGATGTACACATTGTCGCAGTAGACTGTCTGAGTTTCCCCCCTTTTTGAGGGAGGGGGGTTAAAACATTTTTTCCGAATGTTTCTTCTCTAAAAGGTAAAGAGCAGTGACCTCAACTTGAAGCAATTAAGTGCACCGTAATGTTTCATGATTGGCTTTTGAGAGCCATGTGACACTATTTTTTCCTCCTCAAATTTGAAACTTACTAGCAATTATTGCATGCCTTACCTTGAATATACAATACTCCTGAAATAAAATAAGAGATAAACTTTGAATAAAAATAAGAAGAAAATGATGAGATTTCATTTCATTTCATTTATTTGTTTCATCACATTACATATTATAATATGATGTGAAAGGAAGTCATCCAGAAAACCAAAATTGGCTTAACAAAGTGGATGACTCCCTATAACCAAGAAAAAAGATAATAGATACTTACAATTTCTACAAAACAAACAGCAAACAAAAACGTACATACATAACTATGACATGTCTCCGTATTATACACTCACATTTGGAAAAATTATGAGCATACTTGAAAGATATTAAGAATTATTTCAGTTTCACCAAGGGAACTTAATAATTATCAATGATGCCTTCCTTAATCGCCTTCTTAAAGATAAACAGAGAGGCAGAATTTTTTACTGAGTCTGTGAGGGTATTCCAGATTTTAGTGCTACGATTACGCAACCGATGTAACCGATACTTAATAAGTCACGATACAAAATAAGTTTGTGACGACTACTCTTGACCTTTCAACTGTAAATTTGATTATTATACCGGGGTAATTAACTGAGGGCTTCCGTGCGTAAAATTGAGGATGTCAATAACTGAGGGCTTCCGTACGTAGAAGTGAGGATGTCAATCAATCTGTCAGCCAGCCAGCCAGCCAGCCAGCCAGCCAGCCAGCCAGCCAGTCAGTCAGGATGGAGTTTTACGGCCCGGTTCCTATTTGGTTTAAGTCGAGCAGGCAACGGCCTTTTTTTAGTTGTGGCTTTTGCTTTCCCTACTCCATTGCTTATACGGAGCATGACGCATAACGACAGTAGGTTCCATTTTTAGTGTCTATGGTATGACTCGACCTGGGAATCGAACCCGGTTCTTCCGCGTGAGAGGCGGATGTTCTACCGCTAGACAAAACACGCGGCCTATTACTGAGATCAAATCAGATCTGCAATTTCACATGTCACACATTTGGTTGTAGATGTAATTAGCGAATTTAAAGAAATGGTGACCTGAAAATGGCCAAATTGGGATAGACATGGGTTCCGGTATACAAATTTTGTGATGTCAAGAGAAGGACATTTCATGTATAGTTCATGTTACCCTTGATATCTTCATTTGAAGGAAAAATTGTAACATTCGTATGTCCTTAGGACTTTGTTTTGGAAGTTCAATTTGCGTCTTTAAAAATCATCAGGATCAATGACCAACCGTAAACTATCTGTTGAGTAATTACGGTACCATAAATATAGAGTTAAAAAATAAATTTAAACATTGTGCAAGAATCTACATAAATACTTTCTCATTTGCAACAAGGTGTTTCACAGGAATTCAAACTTTGAAGAAGTATATCTTATAAAGAATAACATAATGCTAACAAATTTTCCCTCAGAAAAAATTTACTCTAGCCTTTAATGTGAAGTAAAGTCATGGTTTTTTGTTCACGTGTTCCACTACTATTTAGGAAACTTTCTTTGACAGTTGCTGTCCCTTGCAACAACGGTCGAGAGTAGTCTCTCTGGGGGACAGTAAAGTTAGTTTCTCAAGCCTTACCAAAATCTCTGGGTCCTACACTCTAAAAACAATTGGTGAAAAAGTGTGAAATCATTCCATTAGAGTATATATTCACTTCAAGGATAGTGACATTTACTGCAGGAGGAGTGATATTGAATCAGGGAAGAGAGTAAATTCACTCTTCAACGAGTGTCTCCAGCAATAACTGCATGGACACTCCATCCAGGGGGGGAATTCTCTCTTTTGGAGTGAATTTCACTCTTCTTGGAGTGAATTTTACTCTTCTTGGAGTAAATTTTACTCACCTTGGAGTGAATTTCACTCTTCCTGTAGTGAATTTTACTCTTCTTGGAGTGATTTCCATTCTTCTTGGAATTTCCAAATTTTGGAGTGAACTTTCTAATTTTCACTCTTGTAACGAGTGATATTTCATTCTTTTAATATTGAAGAGTGTGCAGGTTTTATTCAAATCGGAGCTTGTATGAATTCTATTAATCCTGACATGTTGAAATCTCCTACAGGATGAGGAAATTTTATGAGCTGAGGGATATATTGTTTATCGTTATTTAGTGAAAATATCTTAGAAGTTTCGATATAGTGTAACGAAGGTAAAATAATCTTCTACTGCACGAATTAAAATGGGTTACGTTAGGTATTGTACATAGGTCTATCATGATTGATAATATCGATTTTTTCTTCCTGAAACATATCTTAGTTCCAAAAGCACATGTTCGTAGCGATGTTGCACTTTAAACGGGTTTAGTAATGTCTTTATGTGAACATGATTCCCGGATTTGTTCGTTACGTTTCCGAGAGAAGTCTCTGGAATATACAAATTCCTTAATACATGGTTTCCATGGCTTTGCTGCCTATGACGTCATTGAAAAATTAGGTCAGGGATCTGCGGATGAGCTTCATTTCCTATTACGTACATGTAAATGATGGATAGGTTAATGATACTATGTAAGTCAGAATTTGTAGCTGTCTTTGGGGAAGTATCCGCAAAATATATTATTAGAGTCTTATTTTTCTAAAAACAACATAAAAAAAAAATCAAAGAAGTTTTAACTCATTCCTTGCATTACCTACACACTCAGTCTGTCGCATAGGCTAAGAGTGGGAAACCGGTTTCCGAAATGAAAGTCAGGCCTTCAAGTTCTGTCGGTTTTCTCCTGTGAACGATTATACGAATGTGGAAGAAGCTAAAATGATTCATATTAATTACAGCATAACGTAGAGAAACTTACACATTCTAAAACAGTTGTGTAAGTTACCCATGGTTGAGTTGATATATGCCACCACCTTAACTGTTGGTCAATAAGCTACCCAACGTCGATTAAAAGGTGTCTATGTTTGGGGAACTTTGTAGCTAGCCTATTACGCAACAAAATTCTTAAATACAAGGGGATGTCATTACTCATGAAGAAAGGACATCTTTTGCATTTTGCTCACCCACTAAACGTTGAATATTATTGGAAGCTCAAGTCATTGAAAGCAACTGACTTCCCTTGTTCAAAACATTCCTATGTTTCACCCAATTAAAAATTAAGGTGTTGAGCACGCAGGTTCTGAGGCAGCGATCACGGAACCGATTTAAAACAGTCCTCCAAGGAAAGCCGAACGGGCAAGGCTCAACGAAATGCACCACAGAATAAAGAAATCGTGACGAGAATAAACCAGTAAGTGTGAGAAGATTCATATGTTTAGAAATATTCGGGATCCCTGGATAAAAATTGAAAGACGTCTAAATCTGTTTTTAATAAAGAATTAAAACATAAGAAATGGTTCAGTTCGAATCAATGTAATGGTACAATGTATCCACGACCTACTTTCGGGACGCAATTTTGATAATAGACGGGTTCCAACTTATTTTTCCAAGAACCGAATAAAATCCGTATTTTCCATGGGTTTATTTCAGAAGAAAAGAAATCGAATAAAGGATGACATACGCTCACCCTTTTACTAGTAGTCATAACTTAGATAACTCATGATTTCAGACAAGTTGATGATGTCTATTGAGACGAGAGAATTAATGAATTCTGGGGCTTTCGTCCAGAGAGGAATGTCATGCATATATAAGTTCGTCAAGCCGTTATGGAATGAATAAACGTGACAAACAAAATATATTGGGAATTTTTAAAGGCAGTGACGCATACTAACATTAGAAATCTTAACATGAATCGAGCATCTTGATAATAGTGTCCTTAAAAGGTAGTCGTTCGGTAAAGATGACGAAATCGCATATCTGACCAGGATTTGGATTTAAAAGGAAATCCAGTCTTTGTTTGACAATTTCATTTTTCTTCTTTAACTTTATGCAGTGACTGTTTGTAAACAAAAATTTCTTTTTACATAATATAGTATTTATGTCCATGAAATATTGGTATAACCGCTTTATACTCACACAAGAAGTTTGCATTGTCAACGGCTAGCAAGTGTACTGTACCTAACTAAACAAGGGCAGTTATGAAATAGTAATAAATATTACCGTTTTGATATTTTTTAGATTTTTTCAACATAAAACTACTTTTTATAGAGATAAGTTAAGATGAAGTAAGAAGGTATAATGAGGGTGAAACAAAAGGTTTTCATATTTTCCGGTGTATCTCTCTCTTTGTTACTATAGACTCAGTCAAAAAACGTGGCAAATTATTACAGGTATTTGTATCTCAGTTAGAATGTACAGGAGAATATTCAAATCCCCCTTTTTACATTTTCGACAGTTTACATTTGTATAATTAATATAATAAATAATTATTTGACACTGATTGGAAGGCAGTTTATTTATTACTTATTCAGGACTTGAACAGGTAAATTTGCATTCATTCACAATATAAAAGACAACATTGATTTTTTAAGAAGATGAAGTTGCAAAATATTTTGAAGATTTGTTTAGATTGTCCTACTGTAAAGTTTGTTAAGTTACAATGTAGTTAAATTTCCCACACGCCGTACCGCCTAATTGACGCAAAGATATCCACAAAATGTGTCCACCCCAATCCCAACTGTTTTGTGATCACTTTTCGTAAATCGAACGAGTTCTTGTTTCGTTGATTCCAGGGTGTTTGCACTTTAAGATTTCTGGTTGGCAAATTCAAATGGCTTCATATCGAAATCATGTGACCATGTAAGCATGGGGCTATAAGTAACTACTTCCAATCCAGCCGTAATAAGGATCCAATGTAATGACAGCTGGCCTCCAGGCGCACACCGTTATTAACGTGCCCTTTCGCCCGCTAATTGAATTATTTCGGCCACCGAAGCAGACGAAAAAGGATAGCAATACAGGCATTTACGTGAACTTCCAAAACACAAAATGGATCAGCGAATTTTATGATCGGCTGGTTCTCCCTAAAATTGTTAATTAAGTGCTAAATCTGGGGAATTCCATGCAAGAGCAGGTGGGGTGTATATATACGAAACTGACATGAGCTTTTCCAACAACCCAGAAGATATGATGGGCGCCATTTCCTCCAGAAAAAGACAAATAGTTTGAGGGTTATCTGACCATCGATGTGAATGCGAGATCGTACTCGAACTATTATTCAAAGATGTAGTATTGGGGTATTCTCCCTTCCCCGAGGAGAAATTTATATGGATGTAAGGCAGCGCAGAAGGGTATGCCCTTGTCCATTGAGGTGTTTTATATTGGGTAGCTCTTGGGTGACAGGTCAAGGTCAATACTTTGACAAGATAATGGGTGTTTACTTCAGTTTCCTAATATTTGGTTTCTAATAATGAATTGGGATTCCGCGTAACTTTTCGTAACCTAGGATTTTAGGTAACTGGAATAAGGTGGGATTTCGTGTAACTTGTTGTAACTCGCAATAGTATAACTTCTACTGTTGGATTTCATATAACTGTCACAACTGAGGATTACGTGTAACTTGCTTTAATCTTGTATTCCATGTTACTTGTATCGTGCCTGGGATTCAATGTAACTTGTTGTTACTAGGCGAACCATGGAAGTACTACCTCGGAGGTTGTACTTCCATGGGCGAACAGCGAACAGGCTCCTTTGAAAAAAAAAAATGTTCAATTTGCAACCGTCAAACAATCCAAACTACAGTCCTTTGTAATACTCTACTACATCCATCATTTAGCAGGAAAATTGTTTGCCTAAGCTTTCAGAGTAATTATTCTCCTATATTTACTTATGCTTGGGCGACTTCCAACTGCACTTTGTGAGAGATACTATCCAAGTATACCCGCTAAAATGCAATATTCTCCGGGTATAGATGATTAAAACAAAGGAACCCCATCGTTCTCGTGTAATTTAGGGTTCCATATAACTTGATATGGCATGTGATTCCCTGTAACTTCTTTTAAAGCCTGGGATTCCTCGTGACTTGTACACTGGGACTCTATGTCATTTGTTATGGCCTGGGATATTACGTAATAGGTGGTGCTCTCATACCATATTTTTGTAAGGCGAAGACCACCGAAGGAAGGGTTCATTGAGCAATGGCGAAGCTGGGGAGTTTTTTCACAGGGGGTGATGATGTCCTGTACAATATTGACACCTGATCCTCAGCACGACCTACTACTTTAGCCATTGCTTTTCCTTCATGTGGAAGGAAACTAAACAACTTTTCCAGCGAAAAGTTCCATTAAAACAAATCAAAGTTTACTATCCCTTCTTTAAACAATCTGGTATGAAGGGGACTATTGAAGTCGTGTTTTTGTCAGGTGCTGGTTCAAGATTGTATGCAAAAAGTAATAATTTGAATAAATATGTTAAAAACAAAGGCAAGAAATTTTAGAGCGAGAACAAAACTCAGGAACTTGAACTGTTAGATGTTCATTTTGGTGAATACCTATACAAAATTGAGAACCTTTAATTTATGTCGGCCTAATTCACATCACGTAACCGTTATGAAATCGTCAAGAGGAAATGTCGGCTTGGAACTTTGGCTTTCATTTTTTTTTTTTTAATTTTCATTATATGTGATATTTTGGCTTTTTGAGTGTTCCAAGAAAATATTAAAAGACGCCTCTTCATGGCGTTATGAAGTAATATCAGATGGTCACTCTGCATTTAGGGTGGACGTTTGGAAATGATCCCTTGAAGGGAATGAAATAACTTTCCGCCAGTATTCCATCCTAAAATCATCACATCCAGGCAACTAGGACAACAGTTTTATTTCATTTTTTTTTAACCAGAACTATACTTTCAAAAGATTTACATAAAAACATTTTTTGGTAGACAGGGAACTATTTTGGGGTCTAAATTAACGCTTTTATTGATCATGTCGATAACTATCCCCGACAAAGATATGGCTATTTATTTTTGCACGCATTACTTATGTGCCTTTTGCAGAATCTGTCATTGGTCAACCCAGACGAATTTAGATCGCTCCATGAATTTTGCAAACTTTGAATCGCACTTCATTCAACATCAATGAACTAAGCAAAGATACACCATAGATTTAGTGCGTTATGAATGAAGATTGATTTTGGGAAACCAAATACCTCAATATCACACCCTGACCACCCTTTAGATCAGAATAAAGTACAGATAATACAAAAGTGGCGATTGCTTCTGCATTTTGATACGTGGGTCTATTAAAACATGGATCAGTGCCAGTAACAATGTGAGGATGGAGTACGTTAAAACCTTAAACCGTATGGCCCGTCCGTCACTGACGTTGAGTGAAATGAAGCATTTTGTGGTGACCGATTAGTTCAATTGAATCTCTTCAAAAAAAGTCAGGCGAACTGCCTGTTTTATAAGCAGGCAAATGTCTTTCTCAATGACAATTTGCATTTGGAAAGTTATCTTTGAAGAAAAGCTAATATTTTGCCTTTGGCAGAGTATGATATGAAATCTGCGATGATCGAAAGTAGCATTTGCATAGCCTATTTCCATAATGTTGATACCACCAGTCTAGACTAGCATCTCGCTGATGTCATATACTACTTGCGATTTGAGTTTATTTGGTTCGTTGTAAGTAGGGAACAGTTTTACGCTGGTTAGATATGTACCGAAAATCCCATAAAATTCCAGCAGTATCAATTTCAAGGACAGATGAGGTGTCCAGTTACAAAGTAAAAGAAAGAGGTTTACTTGGCAAAACGTTCACATATGACCCTGGAAAAACCTTGGGGCATTTCTTGACCAAGTCAACAAATCTTCAATCAAGAATATATTTAGCGGGGAACTGTGGAGCGCTCCTTGGATTGAGCATGAAATTTCGGTATGACGTTTAGATGACATGATGTGAAAAATGAGGTTTTCATTGGAGATAAAATTGGTGAGATGGGGAAAAACATTTGTTACGAGGTTTTGAATGTAGAATCCGAAGGGTTCACTCCTAATTTTCATATGCATGATAATTACGAGCTAAGATATACGGTTTTGAAAATATTTCTTCAATTATAAATGGTAGATTGGCCGATAAATTATGATGGGGGCAAATTGCAGTCTCAGTTGTTTGACTTTTATTTTCTTAGTGTAAAGCTTTTGGTACCTTCATTGTGTGACGAAAGGCAACAGGGCAACCATGAGGACAGGGGCTAGAGCCCCCACTCGAAATCCTGGCTCTCTGCTTGCTCCCAGTGAAATCCCAAGGTTAGAAACAGACATGTATATAAGTGTGTTAGAGACGAAAACGGAGAGGTGGTTTTGCCGAAGAGTGTCCGTGTACACTACAATTTGACGACTAGAATTAATTTTTTGGGATGCAAAAATGCAATTTACAATTTTCCAGTTATCGTTTTGCAATGATTACAGTAGCATTTCATCCAATGGCAGTTATACCTTTCATCTGTTAACTTTTTGACAATTTTACACTATGGTCATTTTTATTGTTGAAGTGAAACTTTATTGCAAATGAAAGCTCAAAATAACAGCTGTTTACATTCTTACAAAGATAGCTGTCTGGGGACCTGATTTTCAAAATTTTCGGTACGCTACGCGCCAACTGTTGGTGACGCTCAGCTTAAGTAAGGTGAGAAAGTCTCATTACGCCATTGATAAATGGTGAAGGTTAATAAAGTGAAGTGAATAAAATGTTAGATAAAGTGAGTAGTGCAATTCATGCCACGTGAGCTTGTCAAAATTATGAAACTTGAGCTCTTCATCTTGGCAAATATTGTGAGCGGTGTATGTTAAGATAGTGTGAGTAGAGGGGTGGAGCTTTCTAAAAAGTAGTTTTATTAATGGAACTCATATTTAACTTAGTCTGTTTAATGTTTATTTCACAATGGGTTCTATCATAAGTTAATGCAGTAAAGAATTGTCACCATGCTTTATGACTTAAAGACGTTCACGTACCTCAAAGACCAAAAAGGTGTCCAAAAAGGCTATCAACCCATCAGCAAACTGTATTTTGAAAACAGTCTCGTTATATACAAAACCATGCAGCGATGCAAGCTAGGGTATTTGCCAGACACGAATGTGCTACGCTTTAACGTTATATTATGCATGCTTATTAATGCAAAAAAAAAAAAAAAAAAAAAAAAAATGGAAGATCATGTGAATTATCTCAAAGCCTAATCACTGATGTATTAGCTCCGAATTTTTGTTTCCATATTTGCTCTTTCATCATTTATGCCCAAAGGGAATCTTTATGCAAGAATGACTTTCGATAATTCTAACCAGAATTTCGGTAAACCTGTCTCTCCTATACACATATGGCAAGACTATTACTCAATAGCTGAAAATTTCGAACGAAGAATTTTGTTGTATGCAATATGAAAGCACTCAAACACTAATTGACAACCTTTACGAGAGGTAATTATTCTTTATTAGATAATTTTCTACTGCTAGATTTCATTACGCACCTAAAGACGTTTTCTTACCGAAACGTTGAAAATTTTAGGCAACATGTTACCTCAGGAATTGGAAACGCCAAATTCTCGGTGAATTTAATTTCTATTTTACAAAGCGCCGTTACAGACTTGACTGATAGACTCACTACTTATATTTGTCAGCAAGACGTTATTCCACCTATAATGTTGTTAGCTTTCATTAAAGCTTGGCTTTTGAAGTTTGACAATCGAAGGAATGGTTAGGTTTCCAGTAAAAATGAAATTTCTTTGACATCCTCATAGTTTTAAATTCACAATTACACATACGAAATGGGTCGAAGTGATGAACTTATTTTGGGTAAGTTTACCTTAAATTGGTTATTGATGAAACTACAAAAACAATTTGGGGAATGAAATGTCACTATTTTCGGAAATAGTAAACCTATTGAACTTGAATAAAACGTGGTGATTGATTGTTCTTGAAGTAAATTGGTTTGTGAGGTTTTAACACTTGACTCTACGACTTGATTTAATAAGCGTGGTAATGATTCATTTAAGCATGATGGCTGTAATAAAATGATAATGTGACGGTTTAACATATAGCCTAACGGATAAATTATGAGAAATACCTGTACGCCTAGCCTGCCATTTGGACTTTTTAATACAGCTAAGGAGACACATGGACTACGCATGGTGATGAAGAATCCACAGTAGAGTTCACAGTTGCAGACTTAATGACCCATAACATGGAATTTCATGAGCCAAAATTAGGTGCTTCAAAACACATAGCTTAATTCTATTGACATCACATTTAAGTACAGCTTACATTAAAGATGATCTGTCTTCTCTTAAAAATACAATTCTACGTCGGATTTTGGATGACGTCACAGATTACCCTTGTCGTAAATTTGATTGCGAATCTATTCGATACACTTTCGATGGTGTTTTATCATAGATAGGGTATCGGAAACGTTCCCATCACCGACGCATTGAATCAGTCCGCAATCGATGCTAAGACAAGGGTATTTTGTGCCGTCATTCGGAATCCAGCATAATTTTTATTGCATTTTCACGAGACGACAGGTCATCTTTAAATTTTACCCACTTGACTTACGTTGACTGTTGAGAGCTTAAATGGTAATACAATTGGCTGTACACCCCTCTTTAAATGAAATGCTTGTGCAAGGTACGCACCTACTTAAACAGAAATAAAGAAAAGATTGAGAAAGCACACCACTAAATATTTTCTAATTAACTTGCATCAATTCCCCTTTCCCGTTGACTCACTTGCAGTGAGTTACAATGCAAAATTCTCAACATGTTCTGTTCAGTTGGTCTTCGGGGAAGTTTCCTACATCCTCTGGATAAATTAAAGACGATGATATATATGACACTTTTAACTTCCTATCGCGATGTCGCGATGTCGCAGTTCGGTTGATCTGGACTTCGACGTCCGGACGGGTCATACTAGAGACTGCAAAAATGTAACCCACTGCCACTACCACTCTGCTTGGTGCTCAGTATAAGCAACGCAGTAGGGAAAACAATATCGTCAACCACAAATGGGAAAGGGACGTGCCCGACCCGACTTAACCAATTGGTTAGTAACTCAGCCGTAAAACCTCACAGCTGTTAAGATGAGCGAGGGGGGGGGGGGGGGTTGATGCATTTTCCAGTGGCTCTATAAGACGTTACGATGAAAAATGGTGTACCAAATAAAATGACCCTACAATTGGGAGAATTATCATTCCCGTTTTACAGTCATTCTTTACGTTCACTTTAAGAGTCACACCAAGAATTAATTATGTTTAGTTAGATGGGAATTCAGGGGAACAGTCACAAACACGTTCTTCAGATTGGGCAGATGGGGGAGGGGACTTACATTTTTAGTAGTCAATTTTTTCCAGGGTAGCTCTACTTGAACTTAGTGGTTTGTAACCTGTACATTACACTAAATAAAATAAAGTCGAGACATACGTCAGGTTGTGTGCCAGTGTCCTGTGCGATATTGAAGATCACTCGTGACAAGTATCAGACATTTCCAAAGTTGCTTGAAATTCAATCTTACATGGCTCATTCGGTAAAATGTACTTGTGTAAACTAACACTAGTACAGGGAGAAAGGAACACAGTCCACATTTTATCGTTGGTGATAAGTTTTTCCACCTGAAAAAAATGAATAATGTATGCACTTGTAATGCCGATTTCTCTCGTGGCACGTAAAAGTGCGAGACTGGGATGATAATTTGAAGTAACTTTGTGAAATAGATGTTATCTGTGAAGGTCTTGTTTTACTCTTTTAGTTATCTTAGATGAAATATGAGGAAACTGTTGATGTGACTGAAGAACGAAATGTTCTTTACTCAAGTCTTCAGAGAGGACAAAATTTGGCTGTGAATGAAAAAGGAAATGATCATAACAGAGTGGAAGTGGAAATATGGTTAAACGTGTTAAAGATGGGGCAGATTTGAGAGAGAACCGATGATTTCATCCATCGTTGTTTAATTTTTTAAAGGTCGGTGGCAAAAGTGTGCCTAGGGTCAATTCACTTCCATACATTTTTATTTGATGGTAATTACCGTATTGAATATGCAACATTTTTCGTCCTCTGTGACAGAGAATTGGTATAAACCCCCATTTTAGTCATAAAGTGAACGTATTAATAAAACACAAAGAGGCATATCGAGTATAGCAAACACAGATAACTTCCCCGAGACTATTTTGTATGTCTTCAATAAGTGTCTTACATTTACTGGTCCAAGAATGTCGAACCATCTTTAGTCAATCTCTCTCTGTCTTGTTCAATCTGTTGTAAGGAAGGAAACAAAGTTTATTTCTTGTCTAGTATGTAACATTAGCAGTTGAAATATTATTTTTATGCCATTCAAGACCTGATTCACTATACCATAGTCATGTACACGTTTGCCTTTTCGTACATAACATGCAAGAAAAAATTCATCGGCTGATAGTTTTAAAGTATAACTGACCAGGAAGTTAAAGCTATAGACAAGGCCAGTTAAAGCTAAAAGATGGATTTGCGTGCAGCAGTTTACTTGTCATAAAAATTTACAAACAAGCCATAACTTTGTCATCAAACTAGATACATATCAAACAACACAAGTTATTAAACTGCAATTCCTTGCATTTTTCACACAAAATGCTCAAAGAAAAAAAAAACCCAAACGATTTAAATCTTAAACAAAAATATGTAGGAAGATCAATAAATTCGGGAATGTTGAACATCATCTCTCCGAATGTTGTTTTTTCAGACAAGGACATAATCTGTTAGCTTAAATACTCCCCTATTAATGCTATAGACGAATCCGATAATCGCTTGTTTTTAGTGACTGTAGGAAGCCATTAGTGGGGTCCATCAGCCTTGAATCGCCTTTACATATCGTCTACTGAGTTTCAAACCCTCATGTTCAGTGAAATTGAACAAATTAAGATACAATGTAGTGTACAACCATCGATGGTAGAGGTAAGTAAGGAAATCGAAACATTAAAAGGTGATGGACCCCAGAAATGGTCGACTTAAATCACACCATCACAATCTGTCCGGATTCGTCTATAAGTAGGTAGTCTCAATAGAGTCAGATAAAGTTTTGATGCCCATCAAATCCTTTACAAACTTACTTTTGTCTCAAAGGGGATTGAGTTTGTTGTAACTTCCTAGTTAGATAGAGTTTTACGGCTTAGTTTCCAACCTATTGGGTCAAGTTGAGCCGGCGATTCGAAGAGGAAGCCAAAAGAGTCGCCCTGCATTGATATCTCAAACTTGAAAGCAAGGGTGAACGAAATTGTGAAGCTAGGAAGACTCTCTTGCAGGAAGTTAGAGTAATTGGAGAAAATTTTTCCTTTTTGCACATGATACAGAAAGAATTGTGGGTGAGTTGACCGAGAAATGATCATTTTTTAGCCATGCTTTTTGACATTGGTAAGGCAAATCAAGGAAATCTAGCTTCATGGAAATAATTATTTTTGGGAGGGAAATTGGACAAATTGAGGGATTTTTTGTTCTGTGCCTAACAATAATTATGTAAACAGTGTGGACAAATTGACTTAGTTGCAGGGAAAAAAGCCGTGTTTTTCCAGCCCAAATCATTTAAACAAATTAATTACAACCTTAACATTTTGATTTTTTTTTTTATTACAGAATGATTCAACGGCCGGCCCTACATTGGAGTCTCGCTATCTAACTTCATTATATTTTACACTAACGACGTTAACAACAGTTGGTTTTGGAAACGTCGCTCCGAATTCCGATGCTGAAAAACTTTTCGCAATAGCCATTATGCTACTTGGATGTAAGTAGAGTTTTTCCTGTTTCCAGTTGTTGCAAAATGTTTTCTTCATCAAACAGTTGTATGTTCCCTGATGAGAAGATCAAAACGAGTTCAGCCATGCTCAGTGTCAGGTGCCCACTGCCGAGGAATATAGCTCCTCTAAAGCTTGGGTCCCAAGTTTCGGCGACAATAAGGAATAATCTCAAGTCGACACCTTGCTTTCTAATCTGTTCCCATGTACCCTGAGTTAGGTTAAATGGGCTGAGCTAACATAGTAACGAGATCAAATATTTCAATTACCAATTACTGTAAAATGTTAGAGAGTAGGCCTAATGGTCATCAGTCACAATGTAACCTTAATTGATAACCACAAACACCTACTATCTCAGGTGGATCGAAATTTTAACATCGACTCTGAGTAAACCCGCATTCTGACGTTACTCGATATTTTGGTACCGTAACACGGTGTTAGCTCGATCGCGGGGTACTTCTAGTGGGGAGACATCTTTGGGTTTGGCATTAGCCTTTAAGGTCTTTTTCAGAGGTTCTTAGAGGCTAGAAGGCAGCTACCACTAAAGCAGGCTGCAGTGCAAAGAATTTATTCGTTAAATTTTCCTACCCGCTGCAGGGGTGTATCTATGGAATTGCATTCGAGGATGTCAAGTTTGATTGGTCTCTACCCTAAGGATCGATCTAAGGGGGCAAAGTGTCTCCCATTAGAACGACCTCTCTTTGAAAGAGGCTGAGATACAAAAATGTATTATATTTGTCACATTTCAAAAGGATATTTTCATAAACAATAAGGGGCAAGAACCTGATGATTCAAACCTAGATCGGTCACTACACCGCTATTTAGAGCATCATTCGTCATTGAAAAGGACGAATGTGCAAGTCACTTGCATGTAGTATTGAGTACCGTTAACTTCTTTTCCTTTTCTCCTCGGAGTTCTGTCATGCATGTCCGCGTTTCATTTTGTAAAGAAGATCCAGGTTGGTTATTCCGTTTTGATTTCCACCCAATATCGTTCACTGACTTGCAGTTGCCAGATTCATGATATTTTCACATTACGTGTACGGTAATAACATATATGGTCGCCTTTATAAAGGCTTTATTCGTCGGATGACAGAGTTCGAAAAGTTTTTGGATAGTGGAAGTTCTCCCATTTGGAAAATGTCCTACATAGTACTTTACAGAGAAATAATCTGGATTTGTGCAAAGCCCAGAAATCATGTCTTGTGACGTTTATAGTGACGTGGAAAACTTGCCAGCTGCTCAAGATGTACTACTGGTCAGGCAAAACAAAGCTTAATTGAAGTAGAAGAACGTACGATCCCAAATCTAGGCAATTGGGTCACGTCTTCTCTTCCTAGCATCAGAAGTCTAAGCAAACTTTGCTGCTGTTTCCCGAATTTGTTACTCTTGTCAAAATTTCCCACGGAGGACAAAACGCTGAAGGCCTTTATGTTAGCCATGTACTACCAAAGCAGGCGCTGTTCTGATGCTGGATGTTGACATTGCAGCTAACTTCGATATCTCTTGGGTTCAAATCGATACCAATAAATGCAAAAACATAACTTGGGGATAGGAGCTGCTCGGGCGTGCTATGAATACCTGTTTATTGATACCAGCAAGAAATAATTGAACGGAGAAGCAACACCAGTACTGTTGCTTTTGCTTTATAGCCCTGGGTGTCGTTTCTGCTGTTTCCAAGTGCAACATGGTCTGGGGTTTCCGAAATACCTAAACATTTTGACGACATCCATCGCGTTGTCGATGTCCTGACGGACTGCATAGTCAGGCAGTTAGAGCATCCGACTTGCAGTGGGAAAGTCGCCACAATCCTCACGCCCCAAACTACAAGTCCTAAACGGCTGATAGCAAAGACTTCAAAAACGGAACCTACTGCTTGCTGCTCAGCATAAGCAATGTGGAAGGGACCATCCAGTGAGCCACTCAGCCACAACTCGAAAAAGGAGGGGAGGGGGGGGGGGGAGATGCGCACTGTTTAACAAGAAATTTCCTAACTGGCTAACGATAGCCCTAATCCCTGACCCTAACAAAGAATTTAATCGATAGAATACAATGGCAACAACCAATCAAGAAACACCTTTTTAAACAGTGCGCATCTACCCAAAAAAAGGCTGTGCCCGGCTCGACTCTAATTAATTGGTTGGAAACCCATGTAGCTAACTACCGGTAACTGGTCGATATCATGATGTGTCAAACCTACATTGAACTAGGAAGACGGTATTTTCCAATTCGAACCCATTGCGGTTGAAATGAATTTTTGGATGAACGCTAGTTGATTAAAGTGTTTCATTGTCTTTAACTTGAAGGATATTTCTTATTTACAACTTAGTTTGGTGGAAACAATTTTAGGTGGCAGTCAGAGATTCAGGGACAGCAAATGTGGAGCTGGGCATATAAAAACAAACTTTTGTGGAACGTACACCATCTTTCCATCCAAATTTTCTTTTGAAAATGTTCTGCATGAGTCTGGCGTTTTTGGAAGGATTGTGCAAATTTAAGGCAAGAAATTGTTTATCAACTTTCTGCTAAAGGGGGACGTCCCTCCCCCACCTTTTGAAATAACTGAGTTCAAATATCACATGTAGGACATTTTTCAAAGTTTGGGGTAAGACAATGATGCTTTCCATGCATGTTTCGGTATTGTGTTGTAGAACAACTAAAAATAGCTCTTAATTTGCGTAGGTCTTACATGGAATGTACTATTCCGCATAAGTCATTAACAAACAGTTTTTCCAGGAAGTGGCATACTGGTAAGGCATGTTCCTTACATGGTTAATGTGGAAGCTTTGTCTTGTCGATGTCAAGTAAAGTGTTTCTTATTCGTTTTTTTTTGATTCACACAAAGAAGTAAATGATTATGTTTCTTTAGTCCCAATCATGGGCGTCCGGAAGAGGGGGGGGGGGGAAACCCCCCCCCTGGAAAATCAAACTTGTGAAAAAATTAATTCAAAATTGAAATAAAAAAATTAAAAATAAATCATCAAAATATCTTCACTCACAGCGCCAGTTTCTACTCGTGAAATGTGCGCACATTTGACCAGGAATAGCAAAAGAGAAGATGGTATACTGAATAGTGAAATCGTAATTTGGGGACCATCATTCGTGACATGTATTGGAAATCTTTAATTGTAAAAACTATGCCAAAATTGTACTAGTTGCCAGGTATGTACGTATGTAGTGTGCATGTGGGATATACATGGTGAATATGGGGGGGGGGGGGGGTGTATGATTCATAATTGGGTAAAGGATATAGGCCTAAATAGGCTGTTTGACAGTTGCAAGTTTTATCGTGCATAGGCGTGCGAGGCCGTGACCGAGAGGCAAATTTCCCTTCAACAACTTTTTACATTGAAAATTCTAAAAATCTTAAAATTACAGACATGAGATTCCTGTTTCATGGCTAGGCACATGCAGGTTATAACACTCGCCAAGTGTCATTTCCGGCCATCTGGAGGGTTTGTAAGGCCCAAAATTGTCTTGCACGCTCCACGCCAACCTATGGTGGCGCTCCGCTTAGATAGTGTAAACAATTCAATCATACAGTATGACCTTGCCCCCTCCCCCTTGTAGAAATTTCTGCCGACGCATATGGTCCCAATCAGACACGAGGTAAGGAAGGTGTTCGGAGGGCTCGTCACGCTATTGTAAAAAATTAAGGCATTTGTGCTGGGGGTTCTTTACCCTCGAACTTGTATTGATGATGAAAATATTGAAAATTGGAAACGTACAATAAGAAGCGTTCTGTGGAGGTTGTTTGGTGTTGGAGATCCAGGGTTGTCCCACACTTGGAGACTTGTTAGAATGTGCAAGGTTAAGGGAGTTGTCACAATGCAATTCTCATCAATGTTTGTTGACGTTTTCGCATGAGTGATCTGCAATGCCTCATATCCATAGTATACAAATAGAATATTTTGTAAGCACTGAAATAAAAGGTGGGACTGCAACGACGCATAGCACTCATTTTATTTAGCGTAAGTTAGTTAATACACACAAAAAATAAACATTGCAAAAGCTGAAGCTTATTCTTTTAGCAGGAAAAATTCTGTTGAAATTTTGAGGAAGAATTCCTGAGGTTCAGCTCTGTGCCCCAGCATACAAAACAGTTCAACTTTACGACGATGCATTTTATCAGAGGATTTGAACTTCATTACTGTTCACAATTTGTTTCTTTACAGCCCTGATGTTCGCTATAATCTTCGGTAACATGACAGCTATTATCGATCGGCTGTACGAAGGGATGTCCAGATATCACCAGCAAATGAATCTCGTGAAGGAATTTGTTCGATTTCATAATGTCCCTACGCCCCTTCGAGTCAGGCTTCAGGAATACTTCAAGCATGCTTGGGTCAATATGAACGGCAATGACATTGAGGAGGTGTCTCAGGTAAGTAAATTGCTTGTAAATAAATTATCAAAACTAAACCTCTTAAAAAATGTCACTTAATTCCCTTGTTTTTTGCTGGGCGAAATATAGTGAACAGGAAATTTCTAAACTGGCTGAAGATTTAGCTATTCCCTAACCTAAACTCTAAATCTAACAAAGAATGCAATCGATACAATACAATACTAGAAAAGTCACTCAAGAAATACCTTGTTAAACAGTGTGCGTCAGTGGGAGGGGGGGGGGGGTGTTTTTCAAAACAAAATTAAAATAAAATGTACTGTAAATTTTTAGTTTAGTTGTCAAAAAGTGAACCATTCTCTACAACCTGAGTAAGAATGGGGTAAAAGGTTTACGTTTTGTAGGTACAGATACAGGAAAATTCGATTACGACAATTTATTTACCTGAAGGTACCCTCACCCCTACTCCGAAACCACCTTTCATTCAGCTATGGAATCTCATGTCATGTTCTTCGTGATCATTCACATACCAATTGCAAGACACCCAGGAGGGGAGGGGGGAGGGGTCCTGTCAATGTTGTCAAACATTTTTATGCTTTGAAGCACCACTTCGTCGTGAAATTGAACTAGTATTTCAAAGAATTTGACGCACGTTTCCTGTTAAATACAATTGTTTGAATAAATTGCTTGAATAAATGTTTTAGAAATTACACATTTTTTTTTTCATTGTTACAAAAACATGTTTTTTTCATATTCTCTGCTATGTGTAGTTGCATTTCTGTGTGAAAGCTACACTTTTTTAGTGTATGACGCAACTATTTAGCACCTATTTGGTTGTTTTTACACAACATTTGGAGAACGTCCACCCACTGAGTCACAACTCGAGGAAGATGGCCCACATTTGTATCACCACTTTCGGGGGTCGGGGGTGCGTCTAGTAACAATCGATAAGCGCATTTATTAAGAGTAGTTTCATAAAAACTGTATGTCCTTAAAGAACTTTTCTTTCGAGACCTCTTTGGAAGCGGTGAACAACCTTTACTTGTAGGTCTCATACAGTGCACTTCTGCAGCTGTTCAAAGCAAGCAACATAGCTGGGTGATGACTTAAATGGCTTTTAATTTGAAAATGACAGTTGAGCTGACAAAATTATAAAGCTGAAATCAACTCAAAGCGAACGTGGATACTTCTAATGTTTAAAAATGCATGGAGTTGTAATCTTTTCATAAGACTCAGAGACACAGTTTCAATCAAACGCCCCGGTGTGTGGAATAACAATTCGTATTTTAAGTAGGAAATTTCCGTCATTTTAGCATGCAACGGAAGGTGACGTACCTTTTAACTGACTTGCCTATTGCATGGAAACAATTGTTGTAAGTATAGGAAGAATATATTAAATCGTGCACCCAGGTAAAGCAGTTATGAATGGTTCCAGTTACATTTTTCTTCAAATTACAATCTAATATCAAAAAACGAATGTAGTCACTCCCTAATATATTGAAAAGAGTGACTTTCACTCCATTACAGCGTAATGCACTCCAAGAAGAGTGGAATTTCTTCCAAACGATCAAAGTTTCACTGTTGATAGAGTCCATTAATTCATTCTCAAAGAAAGTGAGAAAGAGGATGAAAAAATACACTTTTTAACGAGTGTCCGTAGCGATCACTCTATCTTCACTTGTTGCAACTCCCTGTTTTGAGTGAATTCTTTTTCTAAAGTCCCCCCGACCTTCTGGCAAAGAGCCGTTCGATGAAACCAAACTACAGACTGCTTCCAGAAGAAGGTATTACGTCCACTGAAGGACAACACTGGACCAATTTCATGGCCTTCAGACCATTTACATCATTGCTCTCTCATGTATGGTCCCATTCTAGACTGGCTAAAAAGAACAGATACTACACATGATCTTAGCAAAAAGACCGAGACGCCTGGAGTGAATTTCACCCTTCGTGGAGTAACTTTCTTTTCTTTTTAACAGTTTGTGTTGTGTGCTTGGATATTCAAGGCTTCAGTGGCGTCACCAAGGGGGGGGGGCAAGGGGGCACGTGCCCCCCTGAAAATCGTGTGCCACCCGTATGCCCCTTAAATAAGATTTGAGATTTTTAAAAAACGATATGCCTTCTTTAGTCAGAGTGTGACTATGAAAATATATAAGATTGGATTCTTCTTTTGACGAGAAAAGCCAGTAATTTTCATACTTTTCAACTAAAAATATCGCAAAAACACCTGGAAAATGCCATTCCCGGCTGTCTGAGGGGTTGCGTTTTTCGAAAATTTCTGCACACTTCCAACTTCGCTAACTGAAGGTGGCGCATAGCTCAGGTAACCGTTCAAGCAGGATTATATAGGCCTACATTTTTTCCTTAAGAGGATCACATCTAACTGCTTTCTCTTTCGAGTTCAGCTCTCCTTCTTCTAAATATCAGCCGGATCCGCTCTTGAAAGTTGTTTCACTAGTTTTGTTACCAATAAATTCTTAACTGAAGTTGCCCTGGAAGTTTTTTTTTTTTTTTAGACCAGTGTAAAGACAATAGAATAACCGTAAATAACGACCTGAATACCTAACAAACCCCTTAAAACCCAAGAGCTTCCGGGGGCTTCGCCCCCTTGACCCAAAAGTCTTACTGGAAGTTACCTTTTAGGTATTTTTGAGACCAGTGCTAAGTCAATAGAAGAAAACTTAAATAGCGACTTAAAATTATACCTCACAAACACGCTAAAACCCCGGAGCTTCCGGAGGCTTCGACCCTGGACCCCCACCGTGACACATATTGTACTGCCCATCAATTCGTTTCTCAACTCGCCCTTTTTCAAATTGTCGGCCGGATCTGCACTTGCATGGTAGTTGAATCACTTTTTACCAAAACTTCTTACTGGAAGTTACTCTGGAGGTATTTTTGAGACCAGTGTTAAGTCAATAGAAGAACACTTAAATAGCGACTTTAGTGCCTCACAAACACGCTAAAACCCAGGAGCTTCCGGGGCTTTGCCCCTGGATCCTACCAAGGGCTCTAAGGCGAGCCCCTGGACCCCACCCGCTGAGCCTCGCGCTTCGCGCTCGGTGGCGCCTACGGCGCCATGTGTGGAGTTTAGCAAGTCCCCCTGCAATATTGTTGTGCCACCCCATTGCCCCCCCCCCCCAGAATGAAAAGTCTGGTGACGCCACTGCTTCCCCTTGAAATATGCCAGGCAAAAGCGACAAACTGTAAATTTCAAAATTTATCACAGCAGGTAAGCCGTAGAGAAAGGGTGTCACAGTAATGTCTGTCAATGTAAACACAAATTAGTCAACACGACTTGAATCAGTATGGTATCTGCATTGTGTTCGACTTCATGATTGGCCCGTTCTTGAGGATCATGTGACAACATGTATTTTTTTTCTACTCAGTTGCAAAATTTACTTGATATGAATGCTTAGTTTACCTGTTACCTAAAATTTTATGAAAGATATTTCGGAGAGGAATAAGAAGTGAATTGTGACGTATATAGCTGTTGCTTCATAAAGGTCGGAACAACTGTTTTTGCCCTTCAACTGAGTAGCCACGTTAGTCACTCATGTTTCATCGATTTATGATTTCATATGACTTATTTCTCAGAAATAGACTTACATTTTGTGTTCACGGGGATTAAAATGGGGGAGGAACTAAGTCAGATACGCTAATTTTAGTCAAACACTGGTTTAACTATCGTGATGTGTCGATGTAGTCAATTCATAGACTTATTTTTGTGGACTACTTCATATTAAGCGAATAAAGTTTAACACTTTGTATCGCATCGTCGGAGCAAACAATGAAAATGAGAGTTGGATGAATTGAAATGATTTTTAGTTCTCTAAAATATGTTTGTTGTAGTTATACTATATGGGTTCATTTTAGCCAAACCTTTTGGTGAAAATAAAAAGAACTGGCTTTGTTCGGCTTTTGAAATTCCCAGTAACATTTCTTATCTTGCTCGAATATACTGAGTGTCAACTGAATTTTGAAAGAATTGTTGCAGACGCAAAATCGATGATTTTCAGTCTTGAAATGTATTCCCCCCAAATCCGTCTTTTCGACCTGGTTTTCTGAGGGCATATTTCCAAAATGTGTGCATAATAATAAAAGAAACAGTCAATAATCATTTAAATTTATAATATTCTGGTAAAATTTGATACTCGTGGTATTAAATAACTAATACATTTTTCATTTCATTGATCTGTTTCCCTCTCGTGTCAATCTTTTTGGAAGGTTATGAAAGATTTCCCGGACTTTCTACAAGCAGATATATCCCTTCATCTCAACCGGAATCTGTTAAAAAGCTCCATCGCATTTCAGGGCGTTAATCAAGGATGCTTGCGGTCCCTTTCTATACGTTTGCAGGTGAGTTTAAGTCTGTTGTGAGTTCTAGTTCCTGGCTGGGGCCTGAAAAAAAGAGTAAGTTTCTTCGGGGCAAATAAGTTTTCTTCCTAAAACTTAAGTCACGTAACAGGTTTCCTGAAGGCATATTTAGTGCCCACTCCTTACACGCGCCTCCTTTTAAGGATTCGGAACGGACGTACACGTGTGCATTAGGAGGCCTTTCCTTTAATACTCTCCAATGCAGTATTGAAATCTAGTTTTTTCATTGATTTCGTGTGTGGAATTGTCATCAAATAAAACTAGATACCGTATGGTATAAGAAATAACCGTAACTGCCAAAAATTATAACAATAATACAATTAAATAAAAATAAATTAATCAAAAATGAAGTAAATAAAACAATCTAATGAAATAAATTTAGAAAGTAGAAGAACAGGAACGTTGTGACTGAAGTGAACCTAGAGATAGTAATCCTTTTGTATAGAACAATAGAACATAGACCGAGAATAGAACATAGACCGACATAAACAGTCAGCTGGGGTCCATCACACTTAATTTTTGAAATTCATTGCTTATCTGTATCACGAATGGTTGTACATTATCATGCTTTTAGAATTGCACTTGGACGATAAAATTTAAGACATTTAAAGCTGACTGATGGACCCCATTAACGGCGGCCTTCAATAGCTGCTCGGATTCTTCCATGAATGGAAAGACACGGGAGAATAGTAACCAATATTTATATGCATTAGATTCCAAATTTTGACTTGCTGAAAAGTATTATGTAATGTAGTTCCTTCTCAAAACAAAACACGCATGACAGAAAGACAAACTTATGACTCGAAAGCTCCATTTTTGTTGACTTCGGTGGTGCGTTATTTAGAGCCTTCACCAAATTTGATCTGAAGGGCTTCGCTCACATCGTTTGGTTGTATAGAATTAAATATCTCTTAGACACATTCAACCCTACTTTGTGAACACGTTTAGATGCTGAACACACATTACTGGTTCCCAAAAATTACTTACTAAACATTTAGTCTTTATAACTAAACATGATTAAAAAATCAAACCTGTTTTCAAACTAGTGGTAAAATAAATGTTTATTTGCTATACACCTTTTTTAGAGTGTACACTCTTAAAACATGGGCTTTAAATTTAACCAGGATCGGTGTTCTATCTACTCCAACACAATCCTGGTTAAAGTTAAAGCAAATTCTGGTTAAACTAACACAAATTGTGTTTAAAGTAACTAGGATTTGAGTTAGTTTAAATATAATTTGGGTTAAATTTTAAACAGGATTATGTTGGAGTAAACAAAACACCGATCCTGGTTTAATTTAATTCCGGCGTTTTTCGAGTGTATGCCATTATATCGCGGTTTTTATTACTCTTCCGTACGCGATTGGGGAAGCATATGATTTCTCTATGGTGTTTCTACATCATGGATCACATTCTGTTTGCTTTAAGGCAAAATGGACAATTAATACACTGCAAAACTTGCAATTTAGGAAATGGTGTAAGCGTAGTTCTTAGTTGAAATTTATCCTGCCGTTCGTAGAAGGTTAATGGTATTTAAAGGCACAAAGTTTGTTTCCAAATTTGGTGGTCCCGTGGGAAGATTCGTAAACAAACAGTACCTAATAAAATAAGGTGGGAGCGTTCTCTGACTTAAGAGAACTGTCTGTTCCCTCCGTTCTGAAATCATTCAAACAAGTGCTCCAAATAAATCGGGTGGGTAGCTAACCGACTTGAAAATTTAATTTGAAAGCCACGTACTTTCTCCATATCTATCTTTTAGCATTTCAACCAGATCTAATTTCAATACCGTACTAGATAAAATGCTCTTCTTCTTATTGGTCTCAATTACAAGAAAAAAGTGGTTGAGAATTACTACATTACGCTGATAACAGGAGTAAATCAACCACAGAAAGATTGTTTCAAAACTCGGAGAGAGTGCAGCTACATCGACATGATCGACCACATATTCTTTTCTTAATAATTATTTACGGATTGTGGGACACAGTTTCGGTGGCCGTCGATTTTTTGGAACGGAAAAATGAAATTGACAAAGGTGACGCGCTCCAAAAATGTGCCCTAAAATCTTTTGTAATCGCTATTTTAGGATAAAAAGTATAGGAGAGTACGGTAATGTACACTTTGTTGACAGTGGGGTAGCTTTATACCGGCCGGCGTCGGTCGGTCGGTCGTTTGAACCGGGACTGAATTTGTGTTGAATCTCCTGGTGGAGTAAGTTTTTTGAATTGCCCAATGAAATACTGCTCATTTCGTTCTTCAAGAGAAAATGAAGAAAACGAAATAGGGGCAACTATACTAAAACTCATCAATTCCCACCATGGTTTTGTTCCGGTCCCGGGTTCCAGGGAATATAATACCCTCTCTGAACCTGGACTGGCTCTCAAAGTTCCCATCGTCAGTATCTGAACGGGAACTGAGCAAAAGATTCAGGGTTAATTTAAGCTCAACCCTGAGACGTAAAACTAAAACTCTGCTTAGTGACCCCTGTGGCCTTGCTGGTGGCTGAAGAAAATACCCATTAAAATCTGTTCAAGGACCGATTGCATTACCATGAGATTTGTTTTGGGTGACCAACTGCAGGGCTTGATCGTCGGCCTGGGAGAGGGTATGTCCCTCCCCTAAAAGAAAAAAAAAATGTTTTATCAATTAACTACCCTCAGATTGTTATCTGATGAAGCACTAGCACAATATGGTCATGCCGTTTGTTCCATTACAAAATATTTATTGCACGCAAAGATGCAATGGCCCAACACCCCTTCCCGCGAATGTTAAAGAAGACCTTACAAAGACACTTAAAAATATGAAAGACATTTTATAATTTGAAGGCAATGTTAATCATATTCTCACCCTTTTTGTCTTTGAATTCAGACCACCCACACGGCACCTGGTGATATTCTCATACACAAGGGAGACAAGCTAAATATCATGTACTTCATTTCGAGAGGCTCTTTAGAAATTCTGCAAGGAAATATAGTACTAGCCATTCTGGGTAAGTTGAAGACGCTTCTTCTTTTACAATTCTGAAACTGGTATTATTAATCATTATCCAGTATGCTGTACCGACAGGCTTTACAGTAGCAGTATCTGTTTTACCTCGTCAAAAGAATCATAGTACACCGGTGCATACACCCATGCGCTCAGCACCTTCATTTAGCAGTTACACAGCATTGTGGGATACGGTTTTAGTAAGTGTTATCAGTGGCATTTTACCATGACCAAAAAAAAAAAAAGAAACACAGGCATTGATAAAAATTCCATACAACAATCCGTTGTCATATTTGTTTGGGATAGGTGTTTGATATTGAGTTTCATGTACTGGGCAGCTACTTGACATCTTCAACTTTTTGTTTATCTCCTTGTAACCATGACACTTGCACCCCATTCATAAATGCTTTTTGAGAATGCTGGCTTGTGATTGGTCAGTTACCCATGTTCTAATCCAGTGTAGAGACATAGGGTGTATGGAGAGCAACTTTTTGTTCAACATGACTATAAACACAGCTTTGCTGGCACGGTATATGTAGGCTTGACTACATAGTTTAAGGTTACACAAGATACATTAAAAAAGCTAAATTATAGTACACATACTGGCCCAACTTTACTTCAAAATGGTGACTAACGTTTTAAGCAATTCAGGCACACTGTAATTTTCCCCATAACTGTCCAAATTAAATTGTAAATATATTTGGTTGACCGCAATGTTGTGTGTTTATTGAAACAAATAAATTAGGTCCGAGGCCTAATCAGATTTCAGACCTTTAATACAGAGAATATTAAATGAAGGTCTTGTCACGTGTTACAAAGTCCACATAGGGCCTAGCCTAGGCTCGGATCGGGTAATTGATATATTACACTGTTGATGAGGAAAAGACATAGCTAGGACTACATGACTTCCTAGACCTACCTCAGTTAGACTCGAAATCCCTAGGCTTAGCCTATCTGGGGCGATGAAAAAGCAGTTTTGAAATGAGTGTTCGAGTGTAACGTTACTCATTAACCTTAAAAGCTCATCTCGCATATTCCATACATAAGGCTTGACCAAGTATTCTGTGCACCATTAGTTGTGTAAGGAAATTTAGCACCAGAAGCGCCAAGTGAATTGCAGATGTAATAATAAGCCTACGAAGGCCCAAGTAGCCAGCCTACTGTATTTACAAACGTCATCAAGATTGTGATAGATTTTCTCTGCAACGAAAACTTAAGGAATTGCGACAGCCACCGTTATTAAAGGCAAATATGTCAAGTTCCATTAAGTACCACTCAAAAAGGTCAAGCCAATTTACTGACTCAGCCACATTTCGAAAACATGCAACGTAACGCTACTTTGAAAGGCGAGGCCTAACGTTGTTAGCCTAACGTTAGTTTTCAACAACATATAGCAGGACGTTAGTGCGTCAAAGTAAAACGTCGCAGTGAGCAATATAAACCAACCCCAGATCCTCAAGCTAGTATACAATTTTAGTGGAACTATTCACGACTATAGTCCCAAATCCAACAGATAAATCGTTCCAAATATGACCTCGTTCGAGACTCCCAAAATATAACTTATCAGTCAAATAGACGGCACAAAGTAGGCCTATGACTCGTGTGAGTCATGAGTATACGTAGAGGCGACGAAGTTAGCGTCTGGCTAGGTAACTACTGTGCATTGCAGTAATACAGCTCTTCGCTACGCTATTCAATTTAAATTCAATGGTAACGTACGCATGTACGAGCACTTCATGAAACTTAAGTCAGTTAAGGAGAATAATTGATGATCAATTGAAAATTTATAAAAACGAAAGCTTTTCCCTTCTAAACTTCCCGAAATTAAAGCATTTATGAATGGGAATAAAGTCATGGTGCCCATGTCTCTACATCATATTCGAACAGGCTATGACGTTACGCACATAGGCAGAGACCCTCGGGTCCCTGTCTATATATATATATATATATATATATATATATATATATATATATATATATATATATATATATATATATATATATATATATATATATATATATATATATATATATATATATATATATATATATATATATATATATATATATATATATATATATATATATATATATATATATATATATATATACATAGTAGATCGAAGTTGATAGATCGAAGTTAGAATGTGTAGGTCGAAAGTGTTATAGTAATGAATTCGATCATGAATTTTATACCGATCCAAGATAGAGTATGAACTCTGATCAAAGAAGGAACGGTTGAAGAAAAACACCAGAGAGAAAAATTGAGCCGCACGGGGGACCGAACCCACCATCCTCCGCTTTCCGGGCAGAGTCTATGACCACTACGCTAGAACAGCTCGTGATTCACAGGAGCGACAACAGGATATAAATACCCCGCGTGAATTGATTGGCTGGCCATTGAAATAACGTTGCTTATATTTTTGGACGTTAGGGCGAACACTTTTTCTTATGTATTTCATTGTTATTTTTTCGCCCCAAGTACGCGCAGACATATCAATTTCCCCCTAAGGTGGAGATTAGCGTTATATATATATATATATATATATATATATATATATATATATATATATATATATATATATATATATATATATATATATATATATATATATATATATATATATATATATATATATATATATATATATATGTATGTATATATATAATATCAACTACTAACTTAATCTTAAACGGTACAGTGCGCAATAATTTGTCAGTTATTGTTGTACTATTTTAGTAACAATTTAATTTAGGTCTGTTTGTACAACATGCTATGCAAGCAAACCGGAAGTGTTCAAGGTAATAAAAATGTTTTTCTTTAAACGGAAACAAAGCAGTCATACAATAAGAAAGTCACAATTTATTGAACTAACTGATGGACTAATTTCTTAAAAGTGAATAAATTTGAACATTTAATATCTCAACAACTGAACAAGATAAGACAATGGGGTTAGACGACTAAGATTCATTTTGCAATCTCTAAAATATATATATTTTTTAAAATTTAGACTTGGTGTTCACCATTCTAGAAATACTGTGCAAAAGTTCGCCATATATTGCATCATGGATACGTTGCCTTGTGGACGATGTTCACCTGGATATTATTTAAAGATTAAATTCTAGAATCGTTATTTTCCCACAAACAGCTTACACACGCCACCCACCTGTCAATCGCATGCTAACATAACTATACTTTCTATACGTACAAGAAAATAACCCTCCTCAAGTGTCTTATAGTGTTGTTACACTAACTCATTTTTAAGACCCAATTTTGGGTTCACACGACTGGAAGTTAAAGACAGACGTCTGACACCTCCAGCAATTCTTCCTGAAAATGTATTCGCGTCACTTGAATTTTGCCGCATATACTTATATCTGGCGATCACGCTCTGAAGAGCTTCAAAGATACCAACTTTTTCGTTCGTCTCTTACGACAAGTCTACAATCAAGATTATTCATTAAGACATGGAAGTGCACTCGGTAATAAAAAATAAGTTAATTGAACGGATTTGATAATATTTCGGCTGAAGGCAAAATGTTTCTTTCCGCGTTGTCTTCTCCAAGGTGTCCGGAAGCTGTTCTCATAAAGAAGCGGACGGTATTTGAGTCCCTCGTTTGTGTGCTCGATTTGCCCTCTGGACGAAATGTTTAGTTATGATGGTCTTAGGTTTGTCTCCCTCCAGGATGGAGGAGAAAACGAGGAGGCCGATTTGACGTCACTAGTAAGATTGCCAAGATCATAACAGCTGAAAATCCGGTCAGACATGTTGGAAAAGCAGAATAATGCTTAAGGCAACATTACAGACACATTTCATGCTGATGACCCAATATACTTGGTTTAAACGTACGCTAGTAGCCTTGTGAAATCGCTAAGGAGAGAATTCACTTTCTCAAATGTATAGACTTATATTTCTTTGAAAGCTTTCTAGAGGGTACAAATTCCCCCCCCCCCTTTTTAAATGGGTTGAAAGATTTACTCACATTCACCTCACATAAATTTTGTAGGGTAAGGGGAAACTGGAAAGAATGGTGTGATGTGTGATACGTTCGCCGGTGACCTGCAGTCATTTGTTTGATAATTGATTGTTAAAGATGTGAAATGTTGGATTTAAAAAAAAAAGATCAGTAAGATTAACGGAAAAGGACTGCGGTACCTGGATTTCAAGACTTTTTTAATATTTGAAATAATAGTTCAGACCCATATTTTTTGACATGTTAAAGAGGAACACATTTAAAGCATTTTGGTGAACTCAAATTGTTTTTCTTTACCATGTTTGATTCTAGAGATATTAGCAATGAAATGTGGCAAATGTTCTTTAAAGAATGAACCAAAAGCAAGCAGACATGATGTCATGGATTCACATTGTTGGTCAATGTTTTGTTTTTGGTTATAACTTAACACCAACTTTATGCAACTAAACTTTGATTCATTGCTACCATGGCTGCATCCTGAGAAAAGGATTTTTAAAAACTATATATGCTTTAAAGGTAAGATAGCATTTCTAATCAATTCAAGGTCAAAATGATAGGATGAAAAATAAAGAAAAAAGCAAAACATTGGCCAACAATGTGAGTCCATAATATCACACCTACTTGCTTCAAGTTCACTTTTTGTAGAAAATGTGTCAACTTCAATGGTAAATATCTCGAGAACCAAACATGGGAAATGGATGAAACTTTTACCAAAATGCTTTAACATATCGAATATAAATTTAGCTTTTGACTACTCTTTTAAGAAAAATGTAAACTCTAAATCCCATCCTGCTCTCCTGCAATCTTCATCTGACCACGAAACACATGAATTGTCAATTTTCTTTGAATGGCAGGAAAGGGTTAACACATAATGCTACAGTCACATTACCGCCGATGTCCGAAAAGGCGCCCGGCCGGGCGCCGGCAGGATCTAAATCGGCCAGACACCGGCGACATCGGCAGGCGCCCTGTAGATGATCGGCCGACGAATTTGCCTCGCCTGCCGATTTTTAGACATCGGGCGGCGCCCGGTGAAGTTTTAGCGCGGAGTTAAAATTTTCAGATGAGTTGTTGACGTCGGTGGGACATCGGCGCCGGTGGATACATCGCACATCGCCGAGGCACGGAAAAAGTATATATATCGGCGGGCACCCGACCGGACATCGCCCGATGTGAAGGGCGACCTTTAGATGCCCGGTCGGCACCCTTCGGGCGCCCGGGCAGGGCACTGCCGGGGACCGGGAGATGAGTTAAATCGGCCGGGTGCCGATGTCTCGTCTGACATCTGCCGATGCCCTGCCGGTGTGGTGACCTGCAGACGTCCTAAAGGACACCGGCCGGAACCCGGCGAAATTGATGGAAAAACCATCGGCCGGTCACCTGGCGGCGCCCGAGCGGCGATCGGAGCAATGTGACCACATGAAAGATGTCGGTGAGATTTGGTAAAAATCCCCCGGCGCCCGGCCGAATTCTACTCATCGGCCGGCGCCCGGCGGTAATGTGATTGAGGCATACAACCTAAATTGAGCAGTTATTTTGCCTACAGACTTTGTAATCAGTAGTTTACGCAGAATGTCTCTAAAGAGGATGGGCATGCAGTCTGTTGAGTGATCACCGGCCTGGGAAGGGATCTAAGGCGAGGATTACACCCCTCCCTTTTGAAATTTTTTGGCCTTTTTAAAGAGCCTAGATGCAAGATGGTGCAAGATATTCGACTTTGACATGAACAGTGTTAAAAGTTGAATCGTGGTGGTTCAAAAGGATACAACTGAAAATTGTGTGTCTTTACATTAAATCATGTAATTTTGTGTCTTTACATACTATACCATTTACGCTACCTTTCGAAAAAAAATTAAATTGGGATACTTTTAGGAGACAAAATATATGCGCATCGATCCGTACAGGCTAACTGGAGCATTTCAGAATGCGGATTTTTCTTTCCTGGTCACAAAACTTCATTCTGCCATAAAGACATCTTAGCGGTGAGCCACCATTGGTTGGCGCGGAGCGAAAAGAAAATTTTGAAAAATTGAGACCCTTCATATGGCCGAAAATTGTGTTTTCATGCTTCTAAAGAGCCTTAAAAGTTTCTATGTATAGCTTTTGTTTGCAATAACAAAAAGAAAAAAAAAAAAAAATCAGCAACGTACTAAGTTATCAGAAAATTACCGCATAAAATGTACTACCACTATTATTAAATGATCTGATTCTTTTCGGGGAAACTACAACGAAGTTGAAAATAATTTAATGCTTCTCTAGTGTAACTCTTGATCCGCTGAAATTTTGAAATTGTCTGTGACTGCTTCAACTCCTGAGTGTTTTGATTTCACCCCTAACGTCTCTTGCATGATAAATGGCAAATACTGCTCACCGCACCTGAACACCCTCCGCTCCCATGTCCCAGTCTTGTACGTCAATTTCAACCGGAGAAGGAGTCTAAGGGATGGACCTAAGGTCTAAGGTAGGTGTCCTCGGAGGCAGCCACCAGGCAGTTACAGAGGCTACGTTTCGAAATAAAATTTGGAATTTGACAAAATTTGCTTATTTTTTGATATTCAAGAAAAATTTGGCATTACTGAGGGGGCCTTACCGAGACCCTTCTTGCCCTATAAAAATTTATGATAAATTTGGTATTTTTACATGCAATTTCGTGCCACATATGCTACCTTTAGAAGTAAAATCTGCGTTACTAAAAAGGAAGAGCACAGAGTGACCAATAAATGGTTCTGATAAAGCTTTTGTATTGACAGCACACTGACGTCATCCTCGGGGGCAAAAGAATGGAAACCTCTGGCCGCACGCGTAAGAATTCGCTGTTCACGTATAGTAGACTACGCTTGTATTCGACTGGTTGCTAATCAGCTAGCTGCATTTATCGGAGTGTTGGATTGTTTCGCACCAAAGGAGGGCGTCCTTTTTGCACAGTGACATCATATTCATTAGATCTATTGCTAGCTGTATAGAATGTTCGCGAGGTTAAAAGTGTAGCTCAAGTCCAAAAATTCAAAAATATTCAGTAAACAGCAGGAAAAATGAATTCTAACAGTGAAATTGCCATCTTCTTAGGGCATTCTTGAGCCTAGAAATAAATATTGAAGTTTACTTACTCAGTTAAAATGGTACATTGCGCAGAATTTGTGATGCCATTGTTATACTACTCAAATTAGTCTTTGTATTTCTTTGTTTTTCTGAAATTTACTGCACCTTGTACCAAGGTTTGATAGCGTTTTTACTTTTATGGGGTTAGGCAATTCATTACTTGAATTACACTTTCACGAGAAGTCATGATTGAGTAACCACGCCCACTGTCAGGCAAAAATCTACCTGTCAGTCATTATCACGTTGGTTGTGAGCTGAATCTCAGCTTGCGATACGTTCTACCTTACAGTTTTTGTCCGGCAGTCAAGAAAGAGGCCGTGCTTATGACGTCAGTGAAAACACACTTTAGTGAGTAAAAAATTCGGGCAGACTGCCGTATGTCACTGCTTTTCGACACGGTCAACTTGAGATATGAGTGCAAAGGATAGCAGCACCTATCAAAAAAAAAAAAAAAAATAGTAGCGACGTAGAGAGAATATTTGAAGTAACCTTTTTAAGTACTATTTTTTATTATTAAGGTTGCTTGGACTGATAGAAGTTACTTCAAACTGAGTTAATAATTATTTTAATTTCCAAGTCACCCAAGAAGACTACTTTAAAGAGTATTCTTGCCCATATTTCAGGCCGCTCATTACTGTTGCTAAGCAACTAGTCTCTTTATTGGAATCGTTCAAACTGGACCTTTTTTTAAGTGGATGACATTCATTCAGCATACGGTTCCAATTCTAGTTTTGTGTCCGAATCAGGCATGAAATTTTATAAGTTAAAGTAATTTTCAAGGAACGTTCCTCCGCCTCTCGGTCAAGATCATGTAGAGTATAGAGAATGTTTTTCGGTAAAACGGCCCCATGAATAACGTTACCATGATGCAACATGATTAGAACATTCGAATTGCAAGAAGGTCTGGAGATGGACTTTGCTGGAGCATACTGAAGACTTTATTTACCCTTATGGCATTGTGCTTGGTGCTAAGCATAATCTATGGGAAATGGGAAAGTAAGCCACAACTGCAAAGAAACGTCAGGCCGGCACGACTTAAATCATTTGATTAGAAATTAAACGGTAAAACCTAACTAACTAACTAACTAGCCAATGATGTATATGTATAGACATAAAATATTAATAAAAAAATAAGTAAATATTTTCTTAAGGCACGAATGTTTCTCCGGCGTAGCTGTTTTGGAGGAGTAGAACTCCTGAGGGAATTATGTTTGGTGCAGTCGCAAGTGAATCGGAAAAATTAACATACACGTCACCCCCTTAGTGGTTATGTGGTGTCAATTTAGACAAGTTAGCTTTCAAACTCCCAATAGTCTGCGATCCTCGTTATTGAGAATGTGTACTCTACTCAGGGCCGGCGCAATTTTATTGTGATAGGGGAGGGCAAGGCATGAGTTGAGTGCTTCTTGTCTTCTTTTTCCCATCTTTTCCTTCTTTTTTCACATTTTTTGCGAATATAGGGAGTGCCCCCTGCCACCCCCGAGTCTCTAGTCACATGCTCGTACTATCGGACACTGGCTCAGCGAACATCCACGTGGGCGTTGGGAACAACAGCATTCATCGATAAGAACTTATTGTACGCCAGCAGAGCATGACCTTTCATCGATCATATTAATTAACAGCTTAAATCTATTTTAAAATGTTTTAGAAATTCATATCTTGATGAACTAAATTTTCAAATGTCAATTTTTTTTAAATCTGCCTTTTTTCGTTATCAGGTAAAAATGACGTCGTTGGAGAAAACTTTTGTCAGAATGAAACTGTTGGAAGATCGAAAGGGACAGTGAGAGCCTTAACCTACTGTGACCTTCTAACATTATCACGGAATGATCTCAACGAAGTGTGCGAATTATATCCCGAGTTTAGAAAACATTTTGCCGAGAAAGTAGAGGTTACGATCGACATGAGAGATGTAAGTATATCACCTTAAAGGTAGTGTGAAATGTCAGCAAAATGATCTCACTTCACTTATTAGTTAGGGAGTGTACTTTCACAAGAGAAAATACGTTTGAATTATTTCATAATCTTTGACGGTCCTCAAGATAAACTTCTTTAAAGTTCCAATATTTCTGAAGCAACTTGTTGCTTATGCAAAAATAATGGTGTGGAATTTTCAGTGGCGTCGCTGGGGGGGGGGGGAGGGCATGAGAGGGGGCGTGTGCCCCCTCAGATTTTTTGCTTGCCCTCCATCCCCCCCATGTATAGTTGCTGGAATGAGTTTATGTGGACTATGTGTGTGTAGTTGTGTGAGCGCGCGCGTGTGTGTGTTGGGTGGGGGAGGGGGGATTGCAATGGCGCCTGGGTAAACGTGCAATTGATACTGATGAAAAGTTTGCCTACATGCCCTTTGAGTAGGCCTACATCCCTCCGGGGTAGGGTTTCCAATCTACATGTGGTACGCATACCACTAATGATACAAAGGTGCCATGTCTTGGCAGTACATAGCGTGCTTCATTTGTTTTTCTTTTGTTTCTTATTCTCCCTCATTCATCCATCAATTATTTCTGTAGGCTGCACGCCAACTGATGATTGCGTTCTGCTTAGGTGGTGTCATTTCAACACTTTGCACCCACCCAAATGAAAAAAGTCTGGTTAAGCCACTAACTAGTATAGTGGTACTCGGTGGCACCGCGAAAATTTGAAATTATTCCAAAATAAAAGTCTTCAACCTTGGAATTAGTTCAACCGAAAAATCAGATGAGATACCACTCATGGGACTTAATTTTTTCACCAAGGTATATGCTAAAACCTCAGAGCTTTCCACCTCGGGCCTTACCGGGGCTTTGCCCCTGGACCCACCAGGGGCCATTAGCCTTAGGCCCCCTGAACCCGATCCGCAAGACATCGCGTTTCGAGCTCGGTTTCGCGCTCCGCGCGAAAATCTTTGCCGTCTAACATTTTCTTTTGTCCTCAATTTGCCCCCAAAAATTTGACAATCTCGCGCCGCCGCTGGGAATGTTGCAAGGTTTTGATATTTTTTTTGCTAACCCTACATTCAAACTTTGAAGAGGTATATCTTGAGAACCGTGAAAAGTATTGTAACAATTCAACGGATTTTTCCTTAGAAAAGTCTACTCCGTAATTGCCAAGTAAGGCAGGTCACTTTGCTGACATGTCAAACTACCTTTAATGAATTTAGGTTCATGCGACTCACATTTCTAGGAATGAAGTCTAAGCAGTGGCGGCACTAAGGGGGCGTGGGGGCATTCCCCCAGTCAGAACTTTCCCCCCAGTCAGAACCCTCCCCCAGTCAGCCCCGGAATAATAATTGCCTAACAAGATTTCGCGCTTTTTGCCCCCAGCATTTTCTTTTGTCCTCCATTTCTCCCCACTTTTTTGATCCTGGTGCCGCCACTGAGTCCTAGTAACAGTTTTGGACAATGACGCAATGTTTTGCGAACCCACAATCGAGGGTCTTACGAATCGCGTTATCACAATGATAACACAAAAGTCTGACCTCGTGACTAACTCCTAGGAAGGGGTTGGGGGTGGGGGTATCGTTTGTCATGTAAAATTTGCCTTGAATGGGGAGAAAGGTAACTGTGTTGAAATTACTTACTTATTTTCTTCTTCAATTAATTTGATGTTTTTAATTTGTTCTCCTATAGGTTAAAAGATGTTCTACACAATTAATGTTTTCCACCAAGTAGGTCTAATCATTTTGTGTTTGTTTAGCAGCTGGAAGGGTCAGACTCAGAACAGCAGCCTATGATACCAGAGGAACGCGATGTAGAAGCTGGAAAATCAACCCCAGATTCGGCTTCGTTACCAAGAAAAAGACGAGCCGGCGCCGATCTCCATACCCGGGTAACCCTCACCCCAGTGCCTAGTAAAGAGAGTGTGCAAAGAAGCGGAGACGAAGGAACCTTCAAAGGTTCAACCAACCGACCTTCGACAATGCTACTTATGCAAATGCAGATTGAACGGGGACATATGGCACAAGGTTGGTCGGTTAATTTTTTCAGACTTCTAGTGGCGGGAGTTCAAGTCCTGACCGGTCATACCGAAGATTTTAAAAACGGTACTTACAACCATTGAGCTTGGTGTAGGGAAAACTAGCCAGTGAGCCACAACTGGGAAAAGGCCGTTGCCGGCTCGACTTGAACCATTTGGTTGGACACTGGGCCGTTAAACTCCATCTAAAACCCATCCTAACCTCATTTTATTGTTCAATATACACTTTTGTCTCCATAATGTTGCTATAACTATAATCAATGCAGAATTAATTTTGTGGCAAATTTAGATCTTTCTTCATATGAAAATTTATTGCAGTCATGTGAAATCCATGTAGCGATGTAGTAAAAGTAAAACACGCTCTGGACGTATGTATGACCCGCATAAAAGATTGACGCACGTTTCTATAGATGGCGCACTTTCTCTTCTTTGACGTCGGTTTTTCTTGCAATGATGGAATATACATAATACTTAAAAATTATAGGTAAAATTTTGATGTCTTTTGGGTCAGGCTGGCAAAGATATCTATTTCTGCTGGGAAAGCGGAGATGTGGGGAGTGAGGGGGTTGGGGCTTTAGCCCCCACTGTAGGCATTTTGGACTGTCTTACATTGATATCATATTGTTGAATATATTGAGAGATTTTGGTGATTAGCCCCCCCCCCCTCCACACACAATGTAAAATTCTCTAAGTGGCCCCTGTTCTGTATACGTAGTAACAATTGTAATGTATTGAACTAATTTGACTCTCTGGTCCCTGTTTACAGAAAACGTGAAGACTGTTCCCGTGAGCATGGAAGACATTTCTAAAATTACGGAACAAAACAATAATACAGGCAGTCTTCCTGAACAGATCGACACAGAGAGCGGTAACAATGCTGGGATACCAGGAGAGCAGCCACAAAAAACTAGGAAGAAACCGTCTTCCAAGCACGTCAACTTCCGTCTCTCCGCTGATAATGCGGTACAATCTTCCCCCAACCTTTCCGCGGAGACACAAAATGATTTAATATCTAGCACCATCCCTTCATTCCGAAGTCGACACGTTCTTTTGAATGAAGGAGAGCCAAATTCGATCAAACCGCCCTCATCAGATGCAATAAGAACTCATATTAGCCCTGCAGTCATTGTAAATGATGGACAACCGGGTGAAGTTCAACTGCACAGGCGAATTGATGGTCTGTATGACCAGTTGAGTATGATAGAATCTAGATTTGATGAACAAAGAGCTGCCATTATTGATTTCATTCTGACGTCACATGATGCTCAACAGGCCAATAAGTTTATGCAAATTCCAACCCCGGATTCGGGATCCGGAACGGAGGACATTTCTAGGGACCACCCTACCCCTCAGAATGCACACAATTTGCTACAAAATGGTGAAAATGCCCACAAGAAGTCAGGGGAAAACGCCGATCAATTAGAAATGAGTGCATTGCCCCCTAGTAGTCCTAAGGCTAAATCCTTCCCAAACATCGCGTCCGATACGAAAGATAACAACGTGCCTTCATTTTATCAAATGCAGTTACAAAGTGCGAACGCCAACGGCGGTGGTAAATACCAAAAGTCAACGCTTCCCAGGCCAGGGAGAAGGAAAGGCCAAAGTACATCGGCTGGTCACGTGTCCACTGCTAGTTGGAACCCTCGCAGCCCTGGAAGGGGCAGCTCCTCATCTTCGATTCCAGCAGTTGCTGCCAAAGATCAAGTATGGCTTGAAAGGAGCGAGAACGACAGACAACATTCGAGTTACTCATCCACTGATTGTTAGAAGCTGGTAGCCAAATCAAAGCAATTATGCAAACCCCGCCCATTTCTTTCACGTCATATTTTATACATGTATATACAAATCGATCACATGAGTACGAAAGGTTAGGTTTTTAAAGATAAAATATCATGTGACATATTATTATGAAACATTCTTGTTCTTTTTACAAAAAGCCAGTAAAAGATAGTCCGATGCTCCGTTACCTTATGGGGTAAATTTGATGGTGTGATTTCCTTCAATTGTAATTTACTAACTTGGAGAGAAAAACACATCAATGAAATGGGCGGAGCTAGGCCGCGTTGGCCATTATTTACATTTTACAAAGTCTCAACAATCGTTTATTACCTAAAGGAAAAGAAAGAAAACTTTTTTAGGTTCAGTCGCGGGAACCAAAGTAAATCCAATATTGCGTAGTGGACTACAGAGTGTGTGCAAATATCTAATTAAAGTGAATTTTCTACGATTTCAGTTACGATTTAAGATTTGCGTGAAGTACATTTAATTGTCGAACGCGTTTTGCCTTGTTTTACTAAATATTTTGTTTTGTGTTTTATTTTCCTTATTTTTTCAAAATCTCTGTCGTTCATTTTTACCTTTGCTAATTAATTGTATTTTTACTTTTGAGATTATTTAAGGACAAGTTGTGAGTCAATACGGTTTGATTTCAGACTTGCATAAGGTCATTCGGTACCTCATTCTTTCAAATATGTTTGATATGTTAAAATTTTGAGCCGGATCAGACTGGAACGTTTTATGACAGAAAGGACTGAATTTTCTTGTTCTTAAAAATGATAATTTAAATACTTTTTTGTGTTTCTCGTTCTTGCTAAGTCTGCATTCTTTATTTTAGCAATTTGACACTTATTTTGCCCCACTTCGTAAACACGTTAAGTTCTTAACATGCATTGGCTTACCAGGGAAATTTTTTATGAGAGGGCAAGAGCATTTTGCCCGAATAATGTCACCATTTATCCTATTTTGCCCATGTTTTGCCCGAACAGACCAACTGCTTTTTCCCGAATTGGGAGGAAGAGTGGTGCACCCTGCACTCCCGCCTTGTACGCTAATGTAAACATGTTAACAAAGTGGGGCAATAACAGTGTCAATTCTTTCCTTCGTATGGTGTTTAAGAGATTAGCACTTGAAACTTATTTTAGGGATATCTTTCAAAGGATAAATTTATTTGCCTGAAGCAATAAAAGTTAGCAACGTACAAATCTTTGAAGCTATCAATCATCTCACAGAAATCTGTTACAGTTCTTCAGTTCGTAAATTTTAAAGAAGCAGATGGCATTTATGGGGCTTCACAAAGACAATATGTTCTGCTGGAAAACTTACGACGGAAAAGAGTCTTAAACATTATACTTTAAGCTAGTTACATGGAACACCATTTTATTTGTCACCTTATCAGGTAGTTGCCGGATGCCATCATTCCATTTCCATGTATTTCAAAATGTTTCGAACATATCTTAAAGGACATGATTTGAACAGTCAAATAAAACATTTTTTTATTAAAACTACACATTTTTCTTTTTCTTCTTGGCTCTTTCTCATTGAAATGGACAAGTGAACCATTCACCCCAGGAAAAGAACATGTCCACTTTCTGTTTTCTAAAAGTGAAGGAAATTCCTTATGAATGGGCAAATTTAACCAGGATCGGTATTTTATATATATTTAATGCAACAAAATCCTGGTAAAGTTTCAATTTTTACTTACTGTCACCATAATTTGTGTTAATTTAATCTGTTAATCAGAATGTGCACGAAAAATTAACCACGGTTATGCAAGAGAAAATATAACACCGATCCAATTTAAATTTAACCCCGGTGTTTTAGGGGTGAACGTAGTAGAATCTTCAAGAACTAAAACAACACATCGATATTTTTTATATGCATTATCTTAGTTCTGTACATGGAAGATTCACACGCTTATGAAATGTATTAGATATTTTTCATAATACATTTCATACGCGTGCGCTGAATGGCATGTGAAATTTGTCATACCTCGCACATGATACCTCGCACTGATGGCTATCAGTTAAATACAAAACACCAACACAGTTGGAAGAAAACATTTGAATTTTTTTACGAGCAACTCCCATCTCCCGCTGCGATGTTCCTCGACAGATGAACTTGCATCGAGGAGTTGTTAGCTCCCACCTCTATGCGTTTATAAGCAGAAGCGTCTACTAGCTGAACTAATACTAATATTCACCGCTTTACTTACTCCCACATTTCGTTGCCAATTAAAATACTTTTTGACACCTTTAAGAGTAAAAATAACTCTTTTAAAGGGAAAATGTGAACCATTTGAGGTTTGGAAAAAAGATTGCAATCGAAAGAGAGGCATTATCAGTTTTTACTGTTAAATTCACTCTTAATTAGAGAGTTTATTAACTCGTTACCGCATGGAAATGTGGGGCACAGCCGATACAAACCGAGCTCATCACACAGCGTACAGCGTTCCTTTGATTTCGTCAGTACGACCATACAAAACTTTTGTAAGTGTGTAGCCAAGTCAAACGAAAACAGGGGTCTCAGTGCAACTTTACGTCAGGTTAAAATGCAAATTCACGAAAAGGACGATTTAGACAAACCCACTGCACAAAACTACACTTGACATCCGCCCTTATGTTATGGATGGATTAAGAAAGAATAACTTCTCGACACGGAGTTTTCTTCATGTAAACTCAAGTTTTGGAATACGTGTTGTAGGTGAGGGATTGGTTTGTTTATCCCGACGATTTAAAGCGGCTCATTGAGTTGGTTCTTGAAATTCAACAAATTTTTTCCAAACCTGTTTGGTTTTCTTCACATACCAATGACAAATGGTCAGAGTTAGACAATCCCCATACTCTACGTACAAATAACTGTTTTACGAGTGAGCATGTAACGGTTTAATTTGTTTTTCAAAAATTCGTGACCAGACACTTTTTAGAATATACACCAAACTGTTACAAGTCAGGACCCCAAAAATTTCAATATTTTTAACAATTTCTGTAACTATTGGAAATGAAACTTGACTCATTTTTGCTAACTGTAAGCATTGTAATGTGGTAGTGACCATTTAACACTCTCATTAAGTTATCGATATTAACCCAATGAGTCTCTTTAAAGGTCAGCCTCCAAAATGAATTACCAAACTGATTTATTTTAAATCTCTCATTCCACCCTTTGTAGAGAGTACGTCGCCATAGGTCTTATGGTAATCCTCACAAAACATGCGGGTACTAATCCAGAGACTGTGTTGAAGGCACATGCCTTCCCAATAGCCCTTATGCATTGACGTCTCCTCTGACGTCATTTTGAAGGAAAAATAACATTGTCCACATGGCTGATCTTTGGGGAGTACATGTATAGAGAGGTATGCGGCTGCACGAAGTATAATTCGTTCCACGGGTGCAAGACCTACTCCCGAAACCGGTTGGATGACCAATCAGCTGTCTGAAATGGTTAGTGATAGTTTGTTAAAGACCTTATAGGCCGGGAGCCTGTGACAGAAGATTTCACCCCATACCTTACAGATGGTTAGACCCCTTGAAGTTAGTAAGGCTTTCTAAGTGTCTGAGAGTGTAAGATTGACCCCAGCAGCTGGGCCTAGACCCAGACCCCCTGAAAACCCCCATGAACGGTTGAATTCACCCAATCTCTTACATGGACCAAACTAAGTCAAAAAGAAGTAATATGACACGTCGTTACGAAAAAGGCAATTCTTGCAACATTTCCAGTCGGAAAGGTGTTGTAAAACCCCTACAAAGTTCCCCCCGACGGTTAAATTTACACCATCTAATACATGGGCCAAAGTTTGTTAGCAGAAAGTAACAGAACCCCCCATGCTCCAACTTTGGACTGCAAAAACACCTAAAATCGCAGTTTTTCTCTTTATCCTTACACTTTTCCCTCATTTCGTGCCCCCAAACCCCTCCATGACAGGT